>CM038145.1:493285539-494485539 GCA_021437245.1 Aegilops speltoides
CGCCTCCCAAAGATCGTGGCGGGGTGCGACCCGCCAGCGTGTTGGAGGGCGTCGCCCCGACCCCCATAGCGGGCCTGGCGACTCTCTCAAGGGAAAGGGCAGCGGGAGAGGAGTGGGGCGAGTCGTCAGAACAATTCAAGCAAGGTCGAGAAAGGAGCAAGAGTAAGGACTTACGAAGACCTGGCGGCCTCTTCACTTCCTTCGGGCGGTTGGCCTTCGTGGCCGCCTCCTCCCGCTTAGTCCTGGCGGCGGTTCCCTGGGCTTCTTGGCCGACCGCCCGTCTTCGGCCAGTGGCGCTTCTTCGACCCGGCCTGGTTGGGAGGCGGCTCTCGGTTAGCGGCGGGGCGACTTCTGCGTCGATGTCATCCTCGGGCGATCGGCGAAGGTCGCCCGGCGGCTGAGCCGCCCTCCTCCTCCTCCAGCCGCCTTGGCGTCGGCCTCAGCCTTGCGGCTCCCAGGTCGGGGAGTCGTCGATGTCGCTGACCTCGCGGTCGAGGGGCGTACTCCTGCTGACTCCCTCTGGCGCCCGTGGCGCCAGGGGGGTTCTGCTCAAAAGCCGACAAGGTCGAGCTCGAGGTCGGATACAAGCAAGATCGAACCTGGATGGAAAACTTCCCACCGGCGGAGGTTGTCGGCGAGTCTGGCTCCTTGCCGAACTGCCACTCGTCGGTGAACTTGTAGTGGGCGATGAGGTTCACCATGTTCGCCACTTCCCACGTGAGCATGTCTTTGGTGCACAACGGCTGGGATCATGCGGCAGCTCATCTGGCGGATCAGATGGGGCGGCCTTGGGCGGAAGCACCAGGCGCGCCACAAAAGGCGGCGAGGAGGTCGGGCGACAAGCCCCTCCGATCTGCGTCAAGACTTCGGGCGCGCCACGGCGCCCGACTCCGAGGCAGCGTCTTCGACCGTTGGGACCAGCTGGCGGCGGCGGTCGGTGGCTTCGGGGTTGAAGGCGGCAAGTTGACCCGATCGCCCGTCGGTGGCGACATTCTTCCGTAGAAGTATGTCTTACGCCACATCTTCACCGACTTTATCGGCGGATGGGCGGGAAAGGGTTATGCGGCCGTCGTGCGCCCGGCCGCGATGAGCGTGCCGCCTTTGCGCGGCGTGCGGCGCCTGCGTCTGCCGAGCCGAAGAAGAACTCTCCCCACAGCTCGATGGTGGGGAAGCGCCCGATAAAGCCTCGCCGGGGTGGCGGCGGAAAGAAATACCACCGCGTTGGGGGTAAGGTGGTGCGGCTGCAGATGGTACAGCTTCGAGGCAGCGGAGAAACCCGCTTCGCCGGGAGCCCCATCCAGCGCGCATAAGGTGCGGCGGAAGATGACCGCTTCGCCCGCCTCCAGCGCGAGCGGTTTCTCCCACCGGGCGGCGGCGAGCTGCACCGAGATCAGCGCTAGGGAGGCGGGTCGGCGGAGAACTCAATGTCCTCCTATCACGTCTGAGCCGTCCCACTCGCGGAGGGCGAGGCGGTGGGCGGCGGAGGAGGAGCTCATTGTCGGCGAAGAGGAAAAGCAGCGGGCGATGGGCGGCAGAGCAGAAGAAGGGCAAGAAGGCGGAGGAGGGAGTGCGTGCGCTGCGCGCCGCTCCCCTCGGCCTATTATAGCCCCATGGGCTGAAAGCGAGGCGGCGTGGGGATGCTGCGCCCGACCCCCCCGGCCCCGGTTAAAACCCCGAGTTCTGCCGCGGTAACCACGTGAGATACCAACCGCCCTCGACGCGGCGGATCCGCTCGGGGCCGGCGTGGTAGTGGCGGGCCCCATCTATCGGCCCGTCCCATCACGCAGCGATGGGCGGCAGGCTATCGCCTCCGCGTGGCGTCACGTGATAGGACCGTCTCGCGAGATGGCGGGAAGCGTGGCGTCGCGCTGATTTCCGCCAAGACTTGCGAGGCGGCCCTAGCGAGCGGGCGGCTCTGCGAGTGGCCGAAAACGCGGCGGCCGAATCTCGGTCGGCGCTGCAATCTGGCTGCGAAGCCCGGCGGCGCCGCCAGGCCGCCCGGCCGGGACTCTTGTCGATAATGGGCCATGGGTAGCAGACCGGACCCAAGATCTTTCAAGACATCGGGGCAGGCCGCGCCTCAGCCAAGTCCCGGAGGGCGACCTTGAAGGCGAGTCAGCGAGCGACCGAGGAGGCCGAGCCTCGGTGGCGACCTTGAAGGCCGAGCCCGGTGGCGACCTTGAAGAAGGCCGAGCCCAGTGGCGACCCGGAGCGAGAGTCCCAGGCGGCGACTTTGGACCAAGCCGACTCGGGCTGCGACCTCTCAAGCGGCCGACTCAGGGAGTCGGCCCATAGCCTTCCAAGACCAGCGCGGGTACAGCCCGTCGTGGCTGTCCCTCGGACCACGAGAGGGGGCATGGCTCTGATGAGCAGCGTCGCGGGAGATCTCGGTGGGCGCAGCTGTGCCATGCCACCCTGACCTCGACCACGGTGCAGTACCTGTACCTGCAACGGCAGCACGTCTGGCCGGAGATCGCCGGGCCCTCCGTCGGTGAGATAGAGGAGCAGGCTGGAAGTCCGAAGCGGCCCTCTACGGTCGGCCTCCCAGTCGGCGCATCTGGCGAGGACCCCACAAGCCATAAACCAGTTAGACGGGGAGTGGCAGCGGTGATCACTGACGGTGGCACCCTTTGTTCCCACGACCCCCTGACCGAGCTGCGTCATCGAGTCTTGCGATGCTCGGCCTGTCCATGAGGACCCTTGATCAGTGAGCCCAATCAGCGGAGAAAGCGGCTACAGAGGCCCGGCGGCTGGGGCCCACGCCCGGTCAGATTACCCTGTACCCCGAAGTAGGCCTATATAAACCCCGGGGCACCCATCAAAGGGTTGACCTGGATAGGATTTTAGATACATAGCAAGAGGAAAGAGCTAGCCTTGCTCCTTCACGCCTCCACACAGCTCGAGGAGCACCATTGTACTATCACCCATAGTGATCATCACGGAGACCCATGAGCAGCGATGGGGTATTATCTCCTCGGAGAGCCCGAAGCTGGGTATGATTCGCCGGCGTGCATGTCTTCGCCTCATCCCGTTTCCAGGCACCGGCGACGTTCAACTCGCCCCCACCATGATAAGCCACCCGTTGGCATATGTCGCATCCAACCCCCGACAAATGTCACTCTGAAGCTTATGGAGGGCATCACGCTGGAGATAGAACTGCTCACAAGGTATTGCAATTTGGATTTTATTGGCCTACTCTCTTCAAGGATGCCCACAAGTTTGTATCATCTTGTGATGAATGCCAAAGAATAGGTAATATTGGTAAGCGTCAGGAAATGCCTATGAATTATTCACTTGCTGCTGAACCATTTGATGTTTGGGGATTTGATTACATGGGACCTTTTCCTTCCTCTAATGGGTATACACATATTTTGGTTGTTGTTGATTATGTTACTAAATGGGTAGAAGCTATTCCAACTATAGTAGTGCTGATCACAAAACCTCTATTAAAATGCTTAAGGAAGTTATTTTCCCAAGGTTTGGAGTCCCTAGATATTTAATGACTGATGGTGGTTCACACTTTATTCATGGTGCTTTTCATTAAATGCTTGCCAAGTATGATGTTAACCATAGAACTGCATCACCTTATCATCCTCAGTCTAGTGGTCAAGTTGAACTTAGCAATAGGGAGATAAAATTAATTTTGCAAAAGACTGTCAATAGGTCCAGGAAGAATTGGTCTAAGAAATAGATGATGCACTTTGGGCTTATAGAACAACATATAAAAATCCTATGGGTATGTCTCCTTATAAGATGGTTTATGGAAAAGCTTGTCATTTGCCTCTTGAGTTAGAACAAAAGGCATACTGGGCAATTAAAGTGCTCAACTATGATTTCAAAATTTCCGGTGAAAAGAGGTTATTCGATATTAGCCCTTTAGATGAATGGAGAACCCAGGCTTATGAAAATGCAAAACTATTCAAAGAGAAAGTTAAAAGATGGCATAACAAAAGAATCCAAAAGCGTGAGTTCAAAGTCAGAGAATGTGTTTGAGGGAGTCCTGGACTAGGGGGTGTCCGGATAGCCGGACTATCATTGTCAGCCGGACTCCAAGACTATGAAGATACAAGATTGAAGACTTCGTCCCGTGTCCGCATGGGACTTTCCTTGGCGTGGAAGGCAAGCTTGGCGATACGGATATGTAGATCTCCTACCATTGTAACCGACTACTGTGTAACCCTAGCCCTCCCGGTGTCTATATAAACCGGAGGGTTTTAGTCCGTGAGACAACACAACCATTACAACAATCATACCATAGGCTAGCTTCTAGGGTTTAGCCTCCTTGATCTCGTGGTAGATCCACTCTTGTACTACCCATATCATCAATATCAATCAAGCGGGAGTAGGGTTTTACCTCCATCGAGAGGGCCGAACACAGGTAAAAACATCATGTCCCTTGTCTCCTGTTACCATCCGCCTAGGCATAGTTCGGGACCCCCTACCGAGATCCGCCAGTTTTGACACGACATTGGTGCTTTCATTGAGAGTTCCTCGTGTCATCACCGATAGACTTGATGGCTTCTTCAATCAACAACAACACCGTCGGGTGAGACTTTTCTCCCCGGATAGATCTTCGTGTTCGGCGGCTTTGCACTGCGGGCCAATTAAGCAGCCATCTGGAGCAGATCTAAAGCTTCGCCCCTGGCCATCGAGTCAGGTTTGGAAGCCTAAACTTCACGGCCGACATCCGCGGAGACTTGATCTTCGATGGATTCGAGCCACAGCCGAGCGTGCCGCGCTGTCACGATGGGCATGATTTAGCTCTACCACCGGATAGTGCCCTGGAGGCCGCACCTGAGTCCGCCCTGACCCATAGTTCGGAGCAGACCGCGCAGATCAAGGACAGGTGGTCGGACACCGCCTCGGAAGCCACAACTTCTACGGCGATGGAGCCGAATACTGATCTTGTCCCTTATAAAGCTCGTGACTCCAAGACGTCAGACTCCTTGCCGGACTCCGAACCTCCTGCACCCCTGTCAATCGAATCCGATTGGGCGCCGATCATGAAGTTCACCGCCGCGGACATCTTTCAGCACTCACCCTTTGGCGACATCCTAAATTCGCTGAAGCATCTCTCGTTATCGGAGAACCTGGCGGACTGCGGTCGGGGCGGTTGAGATGCGGACGACGAAGAAATTCAAAGCCCACCCACCACTCACTTTGTAGCCCTTTATCGACGATCTAACCGACATGCTAGACTACGACTCGAAGACATTGGCGGTATGGGCGGCGATGTCGGAGGCGATCGAGAACCAGCGCCTACGAGGCCTTGGAAGACCACCTCGTCATCGACATATACATGGTGGACACCCCAAAGGATGGGGGCGGCGAAGAAGCGCGGAGGCGATTCTTCTAATAAACAGCCCAAGCGCCCGGCGTCGTGGCGCCGCTCTAAATCCACCACAAGAATGGAGATTACGGCACGAAGATAATAACACCCGAGAGAGTGCGAAGACAACCCCTCCAGCAAGATTCAGCACGGAGGGCGGGAAGCCAGCCCTCGAGAGAGCGGCGGAGCGAGGAGGATGAAGACTACATGCCTCCCTCCGGAGACAAAGCAAGCCTCAGCGGCAGCGAATTAATCGTGCGGAGGATCCCGTCGAACAAGGCGTTTCAAACACAGGCTTATCGCCACGGCGAATAGCCTAAAAAGCGAAAAGCAGCTTCAAGCTGATCAAGACCTGCTGGCTGACAGATGGACCGAGGTCCTCGCGGCCGAAGAATATGAACTCGAACGCCCCTCCAAAAGTTTCCCGAAACGTAAGTTGCTCCCCCGGCTAGAGGAGGAAGCAAACAAACCTTCATCACCAGCGCATAATACGGCAGATCGACCACCCCGTGGCCACGACAGAGAGGCATCTAGGCCCTCCATCAGGACCGTACCCCGGCATCGCTCGAAAAGTACGAAGCCACGAGGGAATGCGCCGGACTTGCGAAACATATTGGAGGACAAGGCAAGACAATCCAGATCTATCTACGGATCACGCGGGCGCCCCACGACCCACGACGACTATCGTCGCGCCGGATACAGCAACTCCATCCGGGACGAACACAGCAGAGAACGCTCTCTTGAGCTATGTCGTGATATTGCTCAATATAGAGGCGCCGCACACCCACTATGCTTCACAGACGAACTAATGGATCATCAAATCCCTGAAGGGTATAAACCCGTGAACATTGAATCCTACGATGGCACAACAGACCCTGCGGTTTGGATCGAAGATTATCTTCTTCATATCCATATGGCCTGCGGCGACGATCTCCACGCCATCAAGTACCTCCCACTCAAGCTTAAAGGACCAGCTCGGCATTGGCTTAACAGCTTGCCCGCAGAGTCAATTGGGTGTTGGGAGGACCTGGAAGCCGCATTCCTCGACAACTTCCAGGGCACATATGTGCGACCACCAGACGCCGATGACCTAAGCCACATAATTCAGCAGCCAGACGAATCGGCCAGACAATTCTGGACACGGTTCTTAACAAAGAAAAATCAAATCGTCGACTGTCCGGATGCAGAGGCCCTCGCAGCCTTCAAACATAACATCCGCGATGAATGGTTGGCCCGGCACCTAGGACAGGAAAAGCCGAAATCCATGGCAGCCCTCACATCACTCATGACCCGCTTCTGTGCGGGAGAGGACAGCTGGCTAGCTCGCAGCAAAAACCTCAGCAAAAATGTCGCGTCGAAACAAAAACAACGCCGCGTTAGCGGCGATAACTATGAGGATACGTCAGTCAACGCCGGACTCAGAGGCTCTAAACCCGGTCAGCGGAAGAAGCCATTCAAAAGAACTACTCCGGGTCCGTCCAATTTGGACGGAATACTCGACCGCTCTTGCCAGATACATGGCAACCCCGAAAAGCCAGCTAATCACACCAACAGAGATTGTTGGGTATTCAAGCAGGCAGGCAAGTTAATTGCCGAAAACAATGACAAGGGGCTGCACAACGACAACGAGGAGGAGACTCGGTCGCCGAACAGTAGAGGACAGAAGGGTTTCCCCCCACAAGTGCGGACGGTAAACATGATATACGCAACCCATATACCCAAAAGGGAGCGGAAGCGTGCACAAGGGGCGTATATGCGATGGAGCGATCGCCCGAAGTTCAATCCATGGTCTTCTTGCCCGGTCACTTTCGATCGAAGAGACCACCCGACCAGTGTCTGCCATGGCGGATTCACCGCATTGGTTTTAGACCCAATCGTCGATGGATTTCACCTCACTAAGCGTCGATGGGCGGCGGCGGCAACCTGAACCTGCTTTATCGGGCTACGGTCGCCAAGATGGGCATAGACCCTCAAGTTAAACCTACAAAGACGACCTTTAAAGGTGTCATACCAGGTGTTGAGGCCAATTATGCAGGCTCGGTCACACTAGAAGTGGTCTTCGGTTCCCGGATAATTTCGGCGAGGAGTTAATCTTGACATAGTCCCGTTCATGCGATGGCTATCACGCCCTGCTTTCGGACGAACAGCGTCTGCAAAGTTCAGCGCGTGCCGCGTTATGAATACCTCAAGCTCAAGCTGCCAGCCCTCGTGGAGTAATCACGGTCAGCGGAAATCTCGACCGGTCCCTCGAGCGGAGGAACACACAATGCTCTCGCGGCGGCAGTGAGCAGCCTTTTAAGGCAATTTTGAGTCCGGCCGTTAAACGACCGGACATAATAAAAGCGCTGGAGTAACATCAATCAAGACCACAGCACGTTCGAGCACGCGTAGCAATGCGGCTAACCCCCCACCCTTGCATGATTGCAAGACCAGCTCTTCGCGTACATCATTACGCTCTGGAGATACCATTGGCATAGGGGGAGGGGCACGACCACGACAAGCCTAGAGTGCGGCTTAACCACACCAGGGGCTCGCAAGTGTGTCACTCTTTTTTCTTCTTTTTTTATTTTTCCATAGGACTCCGTTCACCAGAGGCCCTGTCCGGCAGTAGATCCGCCAAACTCACGATGCAACAGCCAGGGAGGGACAAAGGCTACGACGAACACTCAGGTGGTCTCCATTACGAGCATTAAATTTGTTAAATACACCATTCCGCAGCTTACCCCTGGAGGGAAACACTTCTAATAGTCCAGCCCTTGCTTACCGCACTATTTGTATCGTTCTGCACTCATGGCAGAATCTCTTGAATAAACAATGCATCACCTTTTGCTTATAATTGCATTTCCTTTTTACATGTATGTTTATTCTTGACATCTTGCACCCGTACATTTTGGTACGGCCGAATACCTGAGGGCTTATGTTTCCGCATTATGGTGTGATAAGTCCAACACTTTCACAAGTCAGCACCGGAACTTATAGCATTATATGCATCGGCTCTGAATCATGTCTTGGGTCAATAGTTGGGTTTGCCTGGCTCCCATGTTTTGGTACCTTACGTTCCGTTACATACGGCTAAGGTAGCACTGGGAGAACCACTGCGATTGCACCCGGTTGAGCTGGGCGGCGCTCGATGGAAAGCTAAAACTATTTGTCATGATAAGGCGAGGATGTCGCTGTTCGAGAGGTCTTTTGAGTCCCTAAAGACTTATGCCGCTTGAGCGAGGAACCGGCTGTGTCCGCCCAGCGTGGATAGCGCCCGAACTCGGTCTTCGAACACTAGGGGCTTCACGAAATTTAAAATTATAAATTTATGGCTAAGTGAGAGTGTTCAAGCATTATAAGTCCGGTTGCCTTGTTCGTTGTGTTGGCGCCTCCTAGATGGACCCAAAATGGGAACAAGAGTGCTCAAGTTTATACGAACACCCGGCACTTTCGTGGCATGGGGGCTGAAGCCGACGAGTTGCCATCTCTCGGATTTAATAAACGGCCGCACAGAAGGTAATATTTTAAATTAATAAGCGTTGCTTAGCACATATGAACAAAGTTTTTAGCACACAGGATAACACATTGTGAGTTTATTCAATAATTACATCTCTGGGGCACTCATCCGCAATCTTGCGGGCACCCTTCAGGACAGTCTTATAGTACATCTCGGGCGTACGATACTCCTTGCCCGCGGCGGCGCGTCAGTGATAAGCCTCTCGCATCCAGCCTGCCCCAATGCACCTTTGCGGGCAAGGCCCAGGGCACCTTCAATGCAGTGGGCGCTTGATGACTTCCACCCGAGGCACGCATCCACCAGCCGCCGCCTGAGGCAAGTAGCTCCTGGGCATGGCCTCTCCGGCCACACCGGACTATGAGGCCCTTCATGGCCTGCTCGGCTACCTTGTGGAGCTCGACCAGCTGCTTCAGCTGGTCGCTAGGGGGCACCGGATGTCCGGCCTCAGAGTACTGAGACAAAAAGACCTTCTCCGTTGAGCTCCCCTCCTCGCCGCGGTAGAATGCGGCGGCATCAGATAAACTACGAGGCAGATCTGCAAACGCCCGTGGAGAGCTCCGAATTCGGGTAAGTAACAACTAATTTACATTAACATGCTTGATTTGCATGAAAAATGCCTTACCCAACCTCCTGGAGGGCCTTACGGGCCTCGGCCTTAGCGACTTTGGCACTTTCAAGAGCCGAGGCAAGCTCGGACTCTCGAGTCTTCAAGTCGCGCTACAAACTCTCATGCTTTTCCATGAGAGCCTGGAGCTCTTGCCGCACCTCCGCCACCCGCGCCTCCTGCTTCTCTCGCTTAGCTCGTTCTGCGGCCGCATTGCGTTCGGCCGCGGACACGGCTTCCTTCAGGTTCGCCACCTCGTTTGTGGCCCCTGCAGTACCCACGTTATCCTTGTTATTTCTATTGCAACCAAAATCCTTTTCTGTAAGGTACAAATTTTAAAGTGGTGTTACTCACCTTCTTTATCCTCGAGCTGCTTCTTGGCAAGGCCGAGCTCTTGCTCGGACCGCTCGAGGTCCTTCTTCAAAGCACCGACCTCCATGATCGGTCTTGGCAGAGGTCAGCAGCGCAACCTGCAAACCCATATTGACATAATTTTTAGTACTCCTGCATATATCTTTTTTAGATCCTCAGTCCGGTTTTTCTTTCCGAACACCGAACCGAGCATTAGGGGCTACTGTCTATGCGGTATTACATTACATATTTTAAACTTCTTACATCAAAGCCTGTTAGAAGTCTACTGCAGGCTTCGGCCAGCCTGCTCTTGGTGAGCTGAACCTTCTGAATCACCGCACTCATGATAGTGCGGTGTTCTTCCTTGATGGAAGCGCCGTTAAGCGCCTCCAACAAGTTGTCCGGCGCCTCCGGTTGGACAGAGGCTGTCGGTGTCACGGTCTTGCCCTTCTTACAAAGGGGCCGCCTGCCGGACTCCGGAACCACTATGGGTTCCGGCACAGAGTCCGGCATAAAGTCCGGGAGGCTGCCTTGCGGCACCTCTGGAGCCTCCTCCTGATGGGTCCCCTCCTGGGATCCCACCTCGACGTCGTCAGCGTCACGAGGGGTGGAGGCGGTCGGAATGGAATCCACGTCCGACGGAGCCAAGGACCCGCTCGATGAAGCGGTAAGATCATCATTGGCCGGACTACAGCAGTACGCGGCATTAGACGGACACTATGTGACACAAAAGATAAATTGTAAATCATCCAGGAATCAGGATACTTAAGATCTTGCCGGAGGCCTGGCCCTTGAGGGCCACTCTTCGTCGCCAACGTTGGCGTTGGCGGAGCTGTCCGGGGGATGGGTCCTTCCCCTCTTGGACCCTTCGGCCTCCCCCGTTGGGGAAGCCTTCCTCTTCCTCTCTCCCTCCTCTAAGAGAGAGTCCTCTTTCTCCTCCTCGTCTTCGGGGGAGGAGTCCGCCTAGGAGCCATCGGATGATTAGTCCAATATCACCTGGCGCCAAATACTTCTTCGAGTCCCCGTGGCCTTCTTCTTGGCCTTCTTCTCCGGCACCACGTAAAGTGCCGGGACCAGCAGCCCCGTTAAACGGGCATCCGCTGGGTCTTCGGGAAGGGGAGCCGGACAGTCTACCCATCCGGACGTCCTCTGCCAGTCCTGTCAAAGGCATTGGGAGTTTTAAATCCCACATAGAGTCAAACTATGAAAGAAAATAAATGTCCCATAGAGGATAACAAAGCTTACCTCGCCGGCTGGGCGCTTGGTGCTGAATCCGCGGTCTTCCATCGCGGATGCGGGGGCTTCTCCGCCCTTGAACAGCACCCTCCAGGCAGCTTCGTACGTCGTGTCGAAGAGCCCGCTCAAGGCCTGGTGCTGTGCCGGATTGAACTCCCACAAATTGAAGGCCCGTTGTTGGCAGGGGAGAATCCGGTGGACGAGCATGACCTGGATCACGTTGACAAGCTTGATCTTCTTGTTCACCAAGGTCTGGAGACAGGACTGGAGTCTGGTCAGCTCCTCCGAACTGCCCCATAGCAAGCCCTTCTTTTTCCAGGAGGTGAGCTGCATAGGGGCACCAGATCTGAACTCGGGGGCCGCTGCCCATTTAGGGTCCCGCGGCTCGGTGATATAGAACCACCCCGATTGCCACCCTTTGATGGTTTCCACAAAGGCGCCCTCGAGCCAGAGGACGTTGGGCATCTTGCCCACCATGGCGCCTCCGCACTCCGCTTGGCGCCCTTCACTACCTTGACAGCGTTGAAGGTCTTGAGCCACAAGTCGAAGTGGGGCCGGATGCAGAGAAAGGCCTCGCACACGACGATAAACGCCGAGATGTTGAGGATGAAGTTTGGCGCCAGATCGTGGAAGTCCAGGCTGTAGTAGAACATGAACCCCCGGACGAAGGGATGAAGTGGGAAGCCCAGTCTGCGGAGGAAGTGGGGAAGGAATACAACACTCTCATGGGGCCTGAGGGTGGGGATGAGCTGCCCCTCGTCGGGCAGCTGGTGCGCGATGTCGCTGGAAAGGTATCCGGCGCCGCGCAGCTTTGCGATGTGCTCCTCCATGACGGAGGAGGCCAACCACTTGCCTCCCGCTCCGGACATGACTGGAGGAGGTTGAGACGAGATGTGCGGACTTGGGCGCTGGAGCTCGAGTGCGCGGAGATGGATAAGCAAAGGAGGAAGAAGGCGTAGGTGAAAAGTTGGATCCTTATCCCCTTATATATAGGCGGACGAAGACTATGCGTCCCCACCGGCCTGGTAAAACTCGCTTATCTCCCAAGCACCACCATCAATGGCGCGGTTGGGTTACCCACGTCTGTATTGAT
Source organism: Aegilops speltoides (assembly GCA_021437245.1). Taxonomy (NCBI): domain Eukaryota; kingdom Viridiplantae; phylum Streptophyta; class Magnoliopsida; order Poales; family Poaceae; genus Aegilops; species Aegilops speltoides. The sequence goes on from CM038145.1 coordinate 493,297,652, forward strand.
GGGAATCCCGGAATAAGGGGGACACGATCTCTGCTTCGACAAGACGTGCCAAGGAAACCGCTTGCTAAACGCGCTGAGGTGGTATAATAAAAAACAATTCAAGTAAAGGCATGGTGGTGGTATGACGTCATGCCACAAATACGTCAGCAGATTGAACTTGTGTACATATTATTCTCTCTACGGTGGAATGTGGAAATTATTTTGCAGAGCCGGACACTATCCTGGTGTTCACAATCTTCTATGAATTATTCGGAGGAGGAACCCGCCTTGTAATGCTGAACAATATGCGCGCCGGACTCATCGTCATTGAAGCCTGGTTCAGGGGCTACTGAGGGAGTCCTGGACTAGGGGGTGTCCGCATAGGCGGACTATCATCGTCAGCCGGACTCCAAGACTATGAAGATACAAGATTGAAGACTTCGTCCCGTGTCCGGATGGGACTTTCCTTGGCGTGGAAGGCAAGCTTGGCGATACGGATATGTAGATCTCCTACCATTGTAACCGACTCTGTGTAACCCTAGCCCTCCCCGGTGTCTATATAAACCGGAGGGTTTTAGTCCGTAGGACAACACAACCATTACAACAATCATACCATAGGCTAGCTTCTAGGGTTTAGCCTCCTTGATCTCGTGGTCGATCCAGTCTTGTACTACCCATATCATCAATATCAATCAAGCAGGAGTAGGGTTTTACCTCCATCGAGAGGGCCCGAACCTGGGTAAAAACATCGTGTCCCTTGTCTCCTGTTACTATCCGCCTAGACGCACAGTTCAGGACCCCCTACCCGAGATCCGCCGGTTTTGACACCGACAGTGTTCTTTTGTACAACTCTTGTTTTAGTTTTTTTGCAGGAAAGCTCCTCTTGAAATGGGAAGGCCCATATGTAATCGAGGAGGTCAACTGGTCTGGAGCCATGAAAATAAAGAAATTTGAAGGCACTAACCCGAAGGTTGTTAACGGACAACGAATAAAGCATTATATCTCAGGTACGCCTATTAGTGTTGAAAGTAATATTATCCAAACTTTGACACCAGAAGAACACATAAAAGAGTACTTCCGGAACACTCCAGAATCCTCAAAATAAGGAGGTAAGTAATACAGTAAGTAAACTGTCTCCCAAAAATCCACGAAAATATTTTTTGTTAGTTCTAGAATATTTTAGAATTTTGGAAATAAAGAAACTCCGAGGAAGCGTCCCCTGGTGGGCACAAGACACCAGGGCGCGCCAGGCATGCCTGGCGTGCCCAGTTGGGTTGTGCCCACCTGGGACACCTTCCGGACTCTGTTTTTCTCCTGTATACTTGCTCTCCAAGATAAAAAAATCTATATACTTCCCAAACCTATTGATCACCGTATCACAAATAAATCCTCTATTGTTTATTTTGCTGTTTCTGGTCAGATTTATCAAGCCAGGCATCATGTCTTCCTCTTCCTCCAACAACATGGAAGAATATGCTTAGCTGATGAAGATTGACATGAAGAGGGAGGAGCCTATGGACATCGTCAAGGGAGGCAAGGGCAAGGAAGCTACCATGGATCCATCCCTGGTGGCAGCACAAGCCCTGCTCGCTGAGGAGGAGGAGGAGGAAGATATCCTTAAGCCCTACCTTACTCATCTTACTCTTGCTGAGATTGAAGATTTTCGCGTTATTGAAATAGTTCGCATACAAAATAAATATCTCACTCGCGAAAATATTTTGCATCAAGAGCATATCACTTATCTCCGAAGTGTTATCCGTTGGTTGGAGATGTCACATCCCTAGCTTCTGGTAATGCTCTAGGCTAGCTTCATGTGTGCATCATATTTAAACTTTGCTTAATTTGAAATGGGGATGACAAACCCTAGCACCAAATTAAATCAAATAGGGTCAACCAGAAATATTTTCAATGAACCCAGAATGCTTTTTAGAAAAGTTCATCATTTATGAATTGGTCTAGAACCTCTGCCAAAAATGGTGCACATTTTTCTAGGTCACTCTGGATTTTCGAATTAATGCATTAATTATTTGCATTTGGGCATTTAATTCATATATATATATTAATTGCCCAAATAATACTAATAATGTTTGAGGGCTGCTGAAAAATATTTAAACAGTGCCCACAACTTATCTCACTATTTTTAGGAAAGGTTTAGTATTTTTAATAATTCAAAAACAAAGACAGAAAATAGAAAACAGGAACTAAACTAAAAAAGGGCAGAAACCTCACCTGGCCTCCCTGTAGCCTGGCCCAGCTCCTCCAGCAGGCCCAGCCCACCTGGCAGCCCAGCCACCTGGCCGGCCCACCGAGGGCAGGGGCGTCTTCTTCCTCCTGCCAGAAGGCAGAGGAGAAGCTAGCCACGGCGCTGCGGCATGCCACGCCGGCAGCTGCTGCTGGCTGTCCTCGCCGCCTGGGCGCCTCCACGAAAGTGCCACGCCACCTCCCGACCCCCTCTCACTTCTCCCTCGCTCTGGACTTCTCTCCCCCTCGCTCTCTGCTTTCCCCCCATGGCCGAGCATGCCCATCGCCGCCGCCATAACCACGCCACCGTCCACCACTCGCCTCGCCGACCAGTCGAGAAGGACCGCAGAGTCGTCCTCGTCACCTCTGTGCAGAGCCAAGCTACGCCGGACGCCTGCATCACCGGCTACCTCACCTTCTTCAACCTCGCCACGGAGATCGCCACTCGTTACTCGCCGTCCGCTTCCCAAGGCCGCCGACCATCTCTCGATCCGTCGTGAGCTCCTCTACCTATCCCCTACTTCCCGTGCTCGATTACGCGTGGCCACCGCTTCTTCGAGCCCGAAGCGCTCGCCGCCGGCCATGTCGCCGTCGTGGCTACGGCCGTGCAAGCACGCGTCCGAGCGCACCACCGCATTCAGTGCATCCTCAGGAGTCTAACACACGCACTCCGTTGCCCTGCCGTGCACCGTAGCCCTCTTCTCCTCTCCGCCCTGAGCTCCGGCCGCCGCCGCGAGCTTGATTCCGGCGAGCTCCGGCCACCACAGCCGCTGCCGCTCGCCCAGTTAGATGCGGCGCACCCTCAGCTGTCCGTAGACGCCAACCACGCGTAAAAAACCGCCGCCCGTAGCGTGTTTCCGAGCTGCTCCGCCGTCTCTGTCGTCGCCGGCGACGAGCCGCCGGCGTATTAGGCTCGGTTGACCCGGGGTTGACCATAGTTTGACCCTCCCTGGGTCGCTGACAAGTGGGCCTAGGCCCCGGCTAATCCTAGTTTTAGTTTTAATTAAGTTTAATTATTTCCACTAACATTTTCAGTTAGTAATAGTTTAACACTAATTAATTTAGATTAGTTAACTAGGACACTGACATGTGGGGCCCACTGTCAGGTTTGACCCTGGTTAGGCGCCTGTTGACCCGCTGACGTCATGATGGTGTCAGGCTGACGCAATTAATAATTTTCTGGATTTAAAATAAATCCAGGAAATTTCAGAAAATGATTTAAACTTCAAAAATTCATAGAAATTCAACCGTAGCTCAGATTGAAATAATTTATATATGAAAAATTATCAGAAAAATCCAATCTATCCATCTGTACCATTTTCATGCATGTTAGAACAACTTATAGCTGCTGTTTAGCAGAAAACATTTAAAGGGCATTTGAATAATCACATATGGAGTTTGAATTTGAATCCTGTATTCAAACCAACTTCATTTAATCTGTTGCTAGTTGCATTAGCTCAAATCACAGCATATTGCCATGTCATGATCATGCATCATATTGTGCATTTGCATTGATTGTGTTTCTTTCTCAATTGTCGGTAATTGCCCTCTCGATAGACGCGTTCGACGATGAGTTCGATGACACCAATGAAGAAGTATAATATCTTGAAGTGCGAGCAAGCAAAACCCCTTGTTCATTCCGATACAATCCCACTCTCTCGCTTCTCTCTCTTTTTACTGCATTAGGACAACAACGATTCAATCACATTACTTGCTGCGGTAGCTGAACCCTTTATCCTTTGCATGACTGTCATTGCCACAATAAATAGATGAAACCCACTAGCATGAGTAGGAGTTGTTTGAGCCCTGATGTGCCTACTCATTCATGCTTGTTTGTCATGCCTGCTATTGCTTAGAGTTGTGTCAGTCCGATTCATCGGGAATGAATCGGAGGTGTGTGAACATGTCCCATCTTGTTGAGAGCTAAATGTGTGAACACGATTTGGTAAAGGTAGCGGTGAGAGGCCATGTAGGAGTACATGGTGGGTTGTCTCATTGCAGCCGTCCTCGTGAACTGAGTTACGTGTTTGTGATCCATGAACAGCTACTACCACTCATTGGGATCCTTAATTGACCCTCTCGGCTTCTTATTCACGCTTGTTCTCTGTCCGGGAGTTGCAACTAGTTTACGTGTTTGTAGGTAGTGTTAGTAGTCTACCAAGTGGCACCCGTGCAGGTGGGCTTGGGACAGACTAGGCACTGATGTACGGTGTACCGAGTGGCACCGGATGGTGGGCTCGGGAACCCTGCTCACATCGTTTGGGGCCGTGGCGACACCCGCCGGATCTCCTTGCGGATGGAACCGAATAGGCGATAAACCCGGACGAGAGACTTGAGTGTTTAGGTAGGCGTGGCCGACTCCCTCGCCTGCTTCCGCTTGAAGGTTGCCGCGGTACATGACGTGTCTGAGGCGATAAGTGGCGAGAGCGTGTGTGAAGAAGTACACCCTGCAGGTTATCATTATCTATTGAATAGCCGGATTCCTCGGATATGGAAACTTGGACCCTTGTGCAGTTCATAGACAAGTGAAAGTGGATACTCTAAAATGCGCAAGATAAGCGTGAGTGCTATGGATGGCGTTCTCGTGAGGGAGACGGAGCGGATCCATAGTGGAGTATTGATATGGTGAATATGTGGACTCGTGTGCGCCACCTCAAAAGAGTTATGCTGCGATCGTAGTTCAGATAGCCACCGAGTCAAAGCTGGCTTGCTGCAGTCAACCTCCACCACCCCTTTATTGATAATGATGCATATGTAGTTAGTTCTGATGTAAGTCTTGCTGGGTACATTTGTACTCACGTTTGCCTATTTTATGTTTTTGCAGAGAGACTTCAGTCTCGCTAGTAGTTCCGCGTGGACTTCGACGTTTAGCTTGTTACCTCAGCTACGATCTTGTGCCCTCGGCAGGATCTGGTAGATAGTCCGGCTTCTCAGCCTTTTTCATTTCTAGATGTCTGTACTCGGACATGTTAAGCTTCCGCTTGTGTTTTGACTTGTATGCTCTGAGTGTTGGGTCATGAGACCCATGGTTGTAATATCTCGCTCCTTGGAGCCTATTGAATAAATATTGGAGTCGTAGAGTCATGTTGTGATGCCATGTTGTATTTGCACATATCGAGCATATTGTGTGTATGTTATTGAAATGCTTGGTATGTGTGGGATCTGACTATCTAGTTGTTTATCTTTAGTAGCCTCTCTTACCGGGAAATGTCTCCTAGTGTTTCCACCGAGCCATGGTAGCTTGCTACTGCTCCGGAACACTTAGGCTGGCCGGCATGTGTCCTTCTTCGTTCCTGTGTCTGTCCCTTCGGGGAAATGTCACGCGATGGATACCGGAGTCCTGTTAGCCCGCTACAGCCCGGTTTACCGGAGTCCTGTTAGTCCAGTGCTACAGCCCGGAACTTACTCGCTGATGACCGACACGCTCGATCTTTGGGTCATGGATGCCTGTCCTCGTAAGTCCGTGCCACTTTGGGTTTACGACTAGCCATGTCAGCCCGAGCTCCTTATCATATGGATACTAGCGACACTATCATATACGTGTGCCAAAAGGCGCAAACGGTCGCGGGCAAAGGTAAGGCGACACCCGTTGGGATACCGTGCGTGAGGCCGCAAAGTGATGTGATGTGTTACAGAGCTAGATCGATGTGACATTGAGTCGGGTCTGACAGCTTTGGTATCGAGCTTGATTGCTGTGAGGATTACCAAGCCAAACCGGTCAAGTTGAGTCTAGAAATGCTTTAGTTATATGTAAGGGAATTGATTGTGGGATGGAACGTAAGGCTCTTTTTACTCCTTATACCTCATGGCCTTCTGATCTGAGTCATCCTCTTCTCTTCTACGGGGATTAAGAACTAGGCCTTCTCATCTATCTATCAGGATGACGTGTTACTAAACCATAGACTTATAGAATTGATAGTTCAAATCTCAGTTCAGTTTGTACTACTTCCATATGTTAATTGTTGATCTTGAAACCTTGACATTGTACTTCTGAGTGGCTATGCCACCATTTTTGTAGCATGTCTCCAAACTTTTTGAGCAATTACAGCCGTTATGCTGTCCGAGTCATCCCAGGTTTCTAAACAATCTGATGCACTTGCAAATCCTTTCCCTCTGGTCTTGATGTTCCCTGGGGCCAGGTTAATCACACAAATTGCTGAGTTGAGGTATTCTATTGCCTTGACATATATGTTGGAATTATTATTATGACCCTAGGTGTCTTAGGGGATCATCTAGTAATCTAGCCATGATTTGTGTCCCAGTGTGATGATTCTGGCCTTCATTCTCGAAAGCATCCCGTGATGCCATTTAGTAGTAGGTATTCTACTCCTGGGTTCTTGACCCAAGATTCATTCCACTTACCTCGTGTTGATAGTGTTGCTAGTTCCTTTAGGTTATTAGTAACCTTTGCAATAATCCTCGAGGTCCGTGGTATTTCCTTCTTCCAAATACTATAAACCGTTTATGGCGGAAGTTCTTTGAACCAAAAGATCACACAAAAGTGCTCTCGATGAGTTCCCGATTCTATATTGTGACTCTGCCAGTTCTACCTTTCCGCATGGGTTATCCGGAAGAAATGTTGAGCTTCGCTCGACATACTAATCTATGCATCCACAACTCAGAAAATTATATGTTCCTTTGAGTTGTTCTCTTTAGTTGCATTCTGACCCCCGTCTATCAATTGATAGTCAAGAGCATGCGTGCATTCGTTTATCGATGCCTATCACTCTTGTGGTCCGTCAAGCCATTCTATTCTGGAATGACTAGGAGAAACAAAACTCCAGTACCTCATCCATTTCCAAGATTGGGTCAAAGCAATTGTACTTCGCAGATCAAAATGCTAATCCAGCTTTTGATTCTGTTCCACCCTGAAGTATTACCGTCTTTATGTCAGGATTTTCATGAGAATTGCACCGGCTCTTGTGAATTCTTGACGTAGTGATACTTCTCGCCATCATTATTCATTCCTCGGTTCCGTGTTGTTGCAGCCGGAGTGCCGACAAGTGAATCGTGGTGTGTGAAATCAATACTGCTAGCAACTCCGTTGCTTGGTAGTTAAAGGACAATAATTTCATTCTTAGCGTGTTGGTTCTTGAATCATCATTCTAAGATAGACCGTGCTACCTAGTCCTTATTTCCTGGTGCACTCTTGATCAATGAGTTAGGATTGTGCCAATTCCTCGCTTATTTGGTCATATCGCCTTGTCTTGAAAAGCAAGATTGTTCTCGAGCTTAGTAACATATCGCTGGTTCGTGATTCTCCGATTGTCTTCTGGAGTATCACCGTGAAGTCACCGACCGCTATGTTAAGTTCGTGATCAAGTTGGTTTATTCTTGTAAACCACCCTTTCTCCAAGAATCTGTGTTGGATACCCCTGAGCTAGTTGGCTAAGCTAAACAACAACTTGGAGAGTTGGAAGATAAAAGCTCACCTGACTTAGTTCATCTCCAAGGGATATCCTTGTGTGTATTGTTGAAAAAAAAGTAATATCTTCATTGAGTGATCCTCGTGATCAGTTGTTGGATTTATTGTCTTATCCCAAACCTTTGATTTGAGTATGGGCTATCATCAAATCAAATCAGAACCAACGGTATTCATAATGTTGTCTTACTCTTGGTTATTCCTCGAGCATACACCATTACATCTTTTGGGTCTGACCAATACTATCGCCTTGTTCACATAGTTTGAATTCCACCTATATGGAAGCTTTGGATGGTTTGTTGTTGAGCCCATTGACAACAATTTCATCTTGTCCATGATTCATGTTGAACATTAAGCTAGTGTTGGAAACTTTTGTAAACATTACCTTCGTGTTCCATTCATGAGGTATACGTTCGATGAAAGAAGTGACTTTCTCTAATTCATGTGCATTTGGTGCAAGTTGCCGTCGTGAGTTCGAGAAAGATTGTTTTGTTTCCTTTGGAATCATCCCAAGTTAGTCATGCACGCGAAGTGCCCTATGGTTTGATAGGTTGGCGCCTCCATTCTATATGTGTTCCTAGCACACCAAGCCACCGATTGATTTGCTCAAGGAGAAGAAGTTCCTTCGTGAGGCTCGAGACTTATGCAAGGACTTCGATATCCTCGTTGATGGTTCCCCACCGGAACTCGGTAGTGCTTTATTGTAAGATTACTATGTGGTCATGCTTGTCTTGGACAGCGTGTTCACGGGTTTGTAGCAGAACCAGCTCATGTTTTGGAGCTTGCTATCGTAGTTCATTTCCCGAGAATCTCGCGACGTCATCTCGTCGATTTGTGTTGCGAACTTTCATTTCTCTTCCTAGACTCGACGAGTCTAGATTATTAACCAGACCTGAGTCTCAGGCAGATATGATGGTTGGAACATCTTCCAAGAACTATAATATTGGTCTCGCGATAACCGGTAAAGTGGATGTCGTGGCCAACACACCCCGCCGGAAGACCTGTTATTGTAGTATCTTGATTGAGAAAGTTGGCCACCTCCTCATAAGGATTTCGTAGGATTTACTTCCTAGTTGTGCCTTATGATTTTTGTGTTCCCGAAGTCCGACCTTTTACTTGATGTTCTAGATATCAAACCATATCTATGAATGGGATACGCTAGTACATCAAGGAGAACATTAGAAGCGGAGTGCTAAATGTCTCTCGGTCGATCATCCAGATTCTGTTTCCTTGGCTTCGCTAAGGTGAAATCTGAGAAAGTGTTATCTTCCTTTGCATCTGCATTGTCCGTCATTATTCATCATGGTGGTACGTTGTGTTGTCAGCACCCTTGACACGGATGTTGGTAAAACCTTGATGAATATGGAAATGCTCAAGTTCTTGAGAGCACGCACAAGCACTATGTATTATCACCGGCACTAATTGGAATTGTTCCTAGTCTTCTCGGTTATGCTATAACCACTCCAATAGTGGAATCACTCTCTACTGTTGAGCTTCTCCCCAGCTACTAAAATCATCCCTTGTGTGTTCTTCAACAAGGTAATCCACATCATCCATTCTGGCCGAGAATGTTATTCTTTCGGATTCCTTCAAATGATTGACTGTGATTTGCCTTAGGGTGGTATAAAGAGTTTCAATGATCTTTGAATCAAATGTAATTCTTTTTGCCACTTAAGGATATTTCTACGTCTCCTCTCCCAAGGTGCCCCGTTATGGAATCCTGGCAGTTGATCCTCGCTACTTGAAACCCTCGACGATTTGCCTTCCTCTAAAATGTCTCGCTGTGGTATCATGGCAAATCAAACTCTCGCTACGTTGACAACCGTTCACCACCCTCTTAGGTGTGGAATTGTTGTCTACCTAGTGAACCCTCGTCATCTATTCCACTTCATTCCTCTAGATGTGTGCCTTGTATCTCATCTTGCGAGATGTTTTTATGACTCACTCCGTGAGCTGATCTTAGGTTGTTTGATCTTCGAGAAGATCGATCCTACTAGAGTTTTTCCCTTTCTACTTGTTGTCATGTGGGATGGTGTTCTCAGAGCAAAACCTCGAGACAATGATGGTGATCGAATCAACGCTCATTTGAAGTGCAACCTGGATCGTGAAGATTGTGCTAGTTTATGTTCCCCTTCACCTTACCCTACGCTTGAATCTGGGGCGAGATTCTTGTTTAGTAGGGTGAGCTGTCACATCCCTAGCTTCGGTAATGCTCTAGGCTAGCTTCATGTGTGCATCATATTTAAACTTTGCTTAATTTGAAATGGGGATGACAAACCCTAGCACCAAATTAAATCAAATAGGGTCAACCAGAAATATTTTCAATGAACCTGTAATGCTTTTAGAAAAGTTCATCATTTATGAATTGGTCTAGAACCTCTGCCAAAAATGGTGCACATTTTCTAGGTCACTCTGGATTTTCGAATTAATGCATTAATTATTTGCATTTGGGCATTTAATTCATATATATATATTAATTGCCCAAATAATACTAATAATGTTTGAGGGCTGCTGAAAAATATTTAAACAAAGGCCTACAACTTATCTCACTATTTTTAGGAAAGGTTTAGTATTTTAATAATTCAAAAACAAAGACAGAAAATAGAAAACAGAACTAAACTAAAAAGGGCGTAAACCTCACTGCCTCCTCAGCTTTCGCCCAGCTCCTCCAGCAGCCCAGCCCACCGGCAGCCCAGCCACCGGCCGCCCACCGAGGCGGGGGCGTCTTCTTCCTCCCCGCCAAGGCGGGAGAAGCTAGCCACGGCGCCGCTGGCATGCCACGCCGGCAGCTGCTGCTGGCTGTCCCTCGCCGCCTCGACGCCCCACGAGTGCCACGCCACCTCCCGACCCCCTCTCACTTCTCCCTCGCTCTCGACTTCTCTCCCCGCGCTCCTCTGCTTTCCCCCCATGGCCGAGCATGCCCATCGCCGCCGCCATAACCACGGCCACCGCCCACCACTCGCCTCGCCGACCAGTCCGAAGGACCGCAGAGTCGTCCTCGTCACCTCTGCAGAGCCAAGCTCGCGGGGCGCCTGCATCACCGCTACCTCACCTTCTTCAACCTCGCCACCGGAGATCGCCACCGTCGTTCGCCGCCGTCCGCTTCCCCAAGGCCGCCGACCATCTCTCGATCCGTCGTGAGCTCCTCTACCTATCCCCTACTTCCCGTGCTCGACACGCCGCGTAGCCACCGCCCCTTCGAGCCCGAAGGCCGCGCCGGCCATGTCGCCGTCGTAGCTACGGCCGTGCAAGCACGCGTCCGGCGCACCACCGTTGATTCAAGCATCCTCGAGAGTCTAACACACGCACTCCGTTGCCTGCCGTGCCGTAGCCCTCTTCTCCTCTCCGCCTGAGCTCCGGCCGCCGCCCGCGCTTGATTCCGCGAAGCCCGGCCTACAGCTGCCGCCGCTTCGCCCGATTAGATGCGGCGCACCCTCGGTGTCGTGACGCCAACCACGCCAGCGTAAAACCGCCGCCCGAAGCGTGTTTCGAGCTGCTCCGCCGTCTCGTGTTGCCGCCGCGCGACGAGCAGCCGGCGATAGGGCTCGGCTGACCGGGGTTGACCATAGTTTGACCTCCCTGGTCGTGACAAGTGGGCCTAGGCCCTGCTAATCCTAGTTTTAGTTTTAATTAAGTTTAATTATTTCCACTAACATTTTCAGTTAGTAATAGTTTAACACTAATTAATTTAGATTAGTTAACTAGGACACTGACATGTGGGGCCCACTGTCAGGTTTGACCCTGGTTAGGCGCCTGTTGACCCGCTGACGTCATGATGGTGTCAGGCGGACGCAATTAATAATTTTCTGGATTTAAAATAAATCCAGGAAATTTCAGAAAATGATTTAAACTTCAAAAATTCATAGAAATTCAACCGTAGCTCAGATTGAAATAATTTATATATGAAAAATTATCAGAAAAATCCAATCTATCCATCTGTACCATTTTCATGCATGTTAGAACAACTTATAGCTGCTGTTTAGCAGAAAACATTTAAAGGGCATTTGAATAATCACATATGGAGTTTGAATTTGAATCCTGTATTCAAACCAACTTCATTTAATCTGTTGCTAGTTGCATTAGCTCAAATCACAGCATATTGCCATGTCATGATCATGCATCATATTGTGCATTTGCATTGATTGTGTTTCTTTCTCAATTGTCGGTAATTGCCCCTCTCGATAGACGCGTTCCGACGATGAGTTCGATGACACCAATGAAGAAGTATAATATCTTCAGAAGTGCCAGGCAAGCAAAACCCCCTTGTTCATTCCGATACAATCCCACTCTCTCGCTTCTGCTCTCTTTTACTGCATTAGGACAACAACGATTCAACTGTTACTTGCTGCGGTAGCTGAACCCCTTTATCCTTTGCATGACCTGTCATTGCCACAGTAAATAGATGAAACCCACTAGCATGAGTAGGAGTTGTTTGAGCCTGATGTGCCTACTCATTCATGCTTGTTTGTCATGCCTGCTATTGCTTAGAGTTGTGTCGGTCGATTCATCGGGAATGAATCGGAGGTGTGTGAACATGTCCTCTGTTGAGAGCTAAATGTGTGAACACGATTTGGTAAAGGTAGCGGTGAGAGGCCATGTAGGAGTACATGGTGGGTTGTCTCATTGCAGCCGCCCTCGTGAACTGAGTTCGTGTTTGTGATCCATGAACAGCTACTACCACTCATTGGGATCCTTAATTGACCCTCTCGGCTTCTTATTCACGCTTGTTCTCTGTCCGGGAGTTGCAACTAGTTTCGTGTTTGTAGGTAGTGTTAGTAGTCTACCAAGTGGCACCCAGTGCAGGTGGGCTTGGGATGACTAGGCACAAGATGTACGGTGTACCGAGTGGCACCGGATGGTGGGCTCGGGAACCCCGCCACATCGTTTGGGGCCGTGGCGACACCCGGCCGGATCTCCTTGCGGATGGAACCCGAATAGGCGATAAACCTGGACGAGAGACTTGAGTGTTTAGGTAGGCGTGGCCGACTCCTCGCCTGGCTTCCGCTTGAAGGTTGCCGCGTACATGACGGTCTGGCGATAAGTGGCGAGAGCGTGTGTGAAGAAGTACACCCTGCAGGTTATCATTATCTATTGAATAGCCGGATTCCTCGGATATGGAAACTTGGACCCTTGTACAGTTCATAGACAAGTGAAAGTGGATACTCTAAAATGCGCAAGATAGCGTGAGTGCTATGGATGGCGTTCTCGTAGGGAGACGGAACGGATCCATAGTGGAGTATTGATATGGTGAATATGTGGACTCGTGTGCGCCACCTCAAAAGAGTTGCGTTGCGATCGTAGTTCAGATAGCCACCGAGTCAAAGCTGGCTTGCTGCGGTCAACCTCCACCACCCCTTTATTGATAATGATGCATATGTAGTTAGTTCGATGTAAGTCTTGCTGGGTACATTTGTACTCACGTTTGCCTATTTTATGTTTTTGCAGAGACTTCAGTCTCGCTAGTAGTTCCGCTGTGGACTTGACGCTTAGCTTGTTACCTCAGCTACGATCTTGTGCCCTCGGCAGATCTCGGTAGATAGTCCGCTTCTCAGCCTTTTTTCATTTCTAGATGTCGTACTCGGACATGTTAAGCTTCCGCTTGTGTTTTGACTTGTATGTTTCGAAAAGTTGGGTCATGAGACCCATGGTTGTAATATCTCGCCCCTTGGAGCCTATTGAATAAATATTGAGTCGAGAGTCATGTTGTGATGCCATGTTGTATTTGCACATATCGAGCATATTGTGTGTATGTTATTGAAATGCTTGGTATGTGTGGGATCCGACTATCTAGTTGTTTATCTTTAGTAGCCTCTCTTACGGAAATGTCTCCTAGTGTTTCCACCGAGCCATGGTAGCTTGCTACTGCTCCTAACACTTAGGCTGGCCGCATGTGTCCTTCTTCGCTCTGTATACGTCGCCGGGAAATGTCACGCGATGGATACCGAGTCCTGTTAGCCCGCTACAGCCCGGTTTATCGAGTCCTTAGTCCAAAGCTACAGCCCGAACTTACTCGCTGATGACCGACACGCTCGATGTTTGGGTCATGGATGCCTGTCCCTGTAAGTCCGTGCCACTTTGGGTTTACGACTAGCCATGTCAGCCCGGGCTCCTTATCATATGGATACTAGCGACACTATCATATACGTGTGCCAAAAGGCGCAAACGGTCGCGGGCAAAGGTAAGGCGACACCCGTTGGGATACCGTGCGTGAGGCCGCAAAGTGATGTGATGTGTTACAGGCTAGATCGATGTGACATTGAGTCGGGGTCCTGACAGGAGAATCTCTTGATCCTTAAGGATAGGATCGCTTCTTCATCATCATCTTCTTCACCACCAAAGGAGAATTGAGTATCAGGTATGGGCACTCCCCTTGGCTTCTGCCAAGCTTGGGGGAGGTGCCCTGGCATCGTATCATCCCACTATCTTTTTGCCTTTACTTATCTTAGTTTGATCTTTTTGCTTTAGATGAATAAAAGTTTTGTTCGATCCTTTCTTCTTTGAGAGTTTGCTTAGTGATCTATCATTGTAATCGTGTGTAAGTTATATAATAAAGCTTAGTTTGAGTTTTTGCTTTCTTTACCTTCTTATTGTAAATAAAGAAAAGAAATATGAAAGATAAAAGTGACTGAATAAAAGAAAGGAAACAAATCAATAGATCATATACTAATCCTATGGTAGGTGATGGCACCACATAAGGAAAAGTATAAGTAGAAAATATTATTAGTGATTGACAAACATAGCATTAGTCAATGATGCAACCCATGAAAGAATTAATAAGGGAAGAGAAGATTCACATATAAATATACTATCCTAGAAATCTTTTGTGATTGTGAGCCCTCATCAAAATATTATATGCCAAAATTCTTGACGTTGGACAAGGAAGACAACTTAATGATTTATGTATATTTATATTCACATAGAAGTCATATTGTCATAGATCCTTTACCACGTGATGCTTGCCTTCTATCTTTGCTAGCCAAAAATTCCGCACCAAGTAGAGATACTACTTGTGCATCAAAAACCCTTAAATCCAAATCTTTTTCGAGTGTCCACCATACCTACCTAGGGATTGAGCAAGACCCCTCAAGTAAGTTGTCATCGGTGCAAAAAGGCAATGAAAATTGCTTCTAAATATGTGAGATCATTTAGGGTAAGAGAAAATTGAGCGTTTTACGAACTTGGATGACAAAGAATAAAAGCGACAGACTGCATAATAAAGGTTGTCATCTTAAGGGCCAATACAACATGACGTTCTCTTGCACTAAGGGATTGAGCATGCAAACAAATAAGCGCATGGCAACCTCTGCTTCCCTCTGAAGGGCCTATCTTTTAATTTCACTTATTTACTTTTAAGCAAAGTGTCAAAGTTTCCCCTCTATTCCTTTTTATTTTTCTCTTTCGGCAAGCGTCATGTGATGAGGAAAGATCTAGGCACATATGTCGAGTTGAATTTAGATAGAATGAGTTATTATTGTTGACATCACCATTGAGGTGAGTATGTTGGGAGGCAAAACTATGAGCCCCTATCTTTTTAGGTGCCCGGTTGAAATGTTTTGCTCATGGGTACGAGGTGAGTGTTAGCATCATAGAAGACTATATGATGGTTGAGTATGTGGACTTGCTAAAAGGCTCCGACACGTGACTCTTCCTGAAAAGATAATGAATTCTAGTTGCAAAGTTGACTGAGAACATAGTTTGTTGCTTTTTAATAGTGTTTTTGCTTTATACTATGATTATGTGATGAACTGTTACTATTCATGAGAAGTAGATGATGCAAGTTCGATGATAAAAGTCCTATGTTCAATTTTGTTGCTGTTATAATAATCAACATGATGCTTCTATGTTCGTCTTTTTGTTTTTATCGACACCCCTCTCTCAAAGCATATGGACATGTTTTTGATTCTGGTTTTCGCTTGAGGACAAGCGAGGTCAAAGCTTGGGGGATGAGGGAGTCCTGGACTAGGGGGTGTCCGGACAGCGGACTATCAATATCCATCGGACTCCAAGACTACGAAGATAGAAGATTGAAGACTCCGGCTCGTGTCCGGAAGGTACTTTCCTTGGCGTGGAAGGCAAGCTTGGCAATACGGATATGTGGATCTCCTACCATTGTAACCTACTCTGTGTAACCCTAGCCTCTCCGGTGTCTATATAAACCGGAGGGCCTTAGTCCGTAGGACAACATACATCTCAACAATCATACCATAGGCTAGCTTCTAGGGTTTAGCCTCCTTGATCTCATGGTAGGTCTACTCTTGTACTACCCATATCATCAATATTAATCAAGCAGGACGTAGGGTTTTACCTCCATCGAGAGGGCCCGAACCTGGGTAAAAACATTGTGTCCCTCGTCTCTTGTTACCATCCGCCTAGACGCATAGTTCGGAACCCCCTACCCGAGATACGCCGGTTTTGACACCGACATTGGTGCTTTCATTGAGAGTTCCTCTGTGTCGTCACCGATAGGCTTGATGGCATCTTCAGCCAACAACGCTGTCCTGGGTGAGACTTTTCTCCCCGGACAGATCTTCATATTCGGCGGCTTTGCACTGCGGGCCAATTCTCTTGGTCATCTGGAGCAGATCGAAAGCTACGCCCCTAGCCGTCAGGTCAGATTCGGAAGCTTAAACTTCACGGCCGATGTCCGCGGAGACTTGATCTTCGACGGACTCGAGCCACAGCCAAGCGCGCCGCACTGTGACGATGGGCACGATCTAGCACTGCCGCCGGACAGTGCCTTGGTAGCCGCACACGGATCCGCTTCGGCCATTAGCCCGGAGCCGATCACCCATATCGAGGGCCGGTGGATAGACGCCGCCTTGGGGGCTTCAACATCCACGGCGATGGAGCCGAATACTGATATTGTCCCCTGCGAAACTCGTGATTCCGAGGCGCCGGACTCCTCGCCGGACTCCGAACCTCCCGCGCCCCTGCCAAGCAATTCGGATCGGGCGTCGGTTATGGAATTCACCGCCGCGGACATCTTCCAGCACTCGCCTTTCGGCGATATCCTGAATTCACTGAAGTATCTCTCGCTATCAGAAGAGTCCTGGCCGGACTATGGCCAGGATGGTTGGAGTACGGACGACGAAGAAATCCCTTGCACCCGTACTATTTGTATCAGTCTGCTTTACTAGTAGACTCTCTTTCATAAATAATGCAGCACATTTTTATTGCAATTGCGTTATCTTTTATATGTTCATTATATGACATCTTGCACCCGTACATTTTGGTACGGCCGGATACGCCAGGGGCTTCTGTTCCCCAAATTATGGTGTGATTAAGCCCGAACACTTTCACAAGTGGAGCACCCCAAACTTATAGCATTATATGAATCGGCTCCGAATCATGTCTTGGGTCAATAGTTGGGTTTGCCCGGCTCCCATGTTTTGGTGCCTTACGTTCCGCTCCGTCGGCTAAGGTAGCATCGAAGAACCATCTGCGATTGCACCCGGTTGAGCCGGGTTAACGCCTCGATGGAAAGCTAAAATGATCGGCATGATAAGGCGAGACTGGCGCTGTTCGAGAGGTTCTTTCGGTCCTTAAAGACTCATGCCGTTTGAGCGAAGTTCGGATGATGTCCGACGAAGGCGTGGATAGCGCCTGGATTCGGTCTTCGAATACCGGGGCTTCACCGAATTTAAAATTATAGAATTCTATGGCTAAGTGACGGTGTTCAAGCATTATAAGTCTGGTTGCCTTGTTCGTCCGTGTTGAGCGCCTCCTAGATGGACCCAATAATGGGAACAAGAGCGCTCAAGTTTATCACCAACACCCCAAAGACTTGTGGCTTGGGGCGGAAGCCAACGACTTGCCATCTCTCGATTTTACAAACGGCCGCATGTAAGGTAATATTTTAAATTAAACAAGCGTTTCTCATGGCGCATATAAACGAAGTTTTCAGCGCCTAGGATAAATACACAGCGAGTTCACTCAAAAATTACATTTCGGGAGCACTCATCTGCAATATCGCAGGCTCCCTTCAGGACAACTTTATAATACCGCCCGGCGTACGATGCTCCTTGCCCGGCGGCGGCGGATCCGTGAGAAGCTTCTCCGCATCCAGTTTGCCCCATTGCACCTTTATGCGGGCAAGGGCCCGACGAGCGCCTTCAATGCAGGCGGAGCGCTTGACTATATCCAGCCTGGGGCATGCATTCACCAGCTGCCGCACTAGGCCAAAGTAGCTTCCAGGCATGGCCTCTCCAGGCCACAGCCGGACTATGAGGCCCTTCATGGCCTCCTCAGCTACCTTGTGGAGTTTGACCAGCTGCTTCAGCTGGTCGCTTGGGGGCACCGGATGGCCGGCCTCAGTGTACTGAGACCAGAAGACCTTCTCTGTCGAGCTCCCCTCCTTGCCACGATAGAATGCGGCGGCATCAGACGCACTACGTGGCAGATCTGAAAATGCCCCTGGAAGGCTCCGAATTCGGGTAAGTATCCGGTAATTCACATTAACATGCCTGCTTTGCATGAAAAATGCCTTACCCGCAGCTATCTTCTTCATGTCCTCAACCTCCCAAGGGCCTTCGGCCTCGGCCTTGGCGGACTTGGAACTTTCGAGAGCCGAGGCAAGCTCGGACTCTCGAGTCTTGGAGTCATGCTCCAAACTCTCATGCTTTTCCATGAGAGCCTGGATCTCTTGCCGAACTTCCGCCACCAGTGCTGCTTGCTTTTCTAGCTCAGCCCGTTCCGTGGCCGAATTGCGTTCGGCCACGGACACGGCATCCTTCAGGGCTGCCACCTCGTTAGTGGCCCCTGCAATACACATATTATCCTTGTTAATTTGCAACCAAAACCCTTTTGCGTAAGGTACTTATTTACAGTGGTGTTATTCACCTTCTTTTTCCTCGAGCTGCCTCTTGGCATGGCCGAGCTCTTGCTCCGACCGCTCAAGGTCCTTCTTCAAGACCTCGACCTCCGCCAAGCACGCGGCGGAGGTCAGCAGCAAGCCTGCAAACCCATATTGACATATTTTTAGCAACCTCTGCGATATCTTGTTAGATCCTTAGTCCGGCTTTTCCTTCCGAACACCGAACTAAGCATCACGGGCTACTGTCTATGCAGTATTACATTACATAATTTTAACTTATTACCTCAAAGCCTGTTAGAAGGCTGCTACAGGCTTTGGTCAGCCCGCTTTTGGCGAGCTGAACCTTCTCAATCACCGCACTCATGATAGTGCGGTGTTCTTCCTCGATGGAAGCGCCTTTAAGCGCCTCCAACAGGTTATCCGGCACCTCCGGTTGGACGGAGGCCGCCGGCGTCACGGTCCTGCCCTTCTTTCGAAGGGGCCGCTCGCCGGACTCTGGAACCACTACGGGTTCCGATGTAGAGTCCGGCGCAAAGTCCGGGAGGTCGCCTGACGGCGCCTCTGGAGCCTCCCCCTGATGGGTCCCCTCTTGGGATCCCACCTCGGCGTCCTTGTCGGTGCGTGGGGTAGAGGCGGTCGGGACGGAATTTACGTCCGACGAGGCCAAGGACCCACTCATCGAGTCGGGGAGATCATCCCTGGCCGGACTACGGATAGAATGCGGTGTTAGAGGGATGCTACGTGGCATGAAAAGTACGGCATATAAATGATCCGGATACATACGATCCTGCCGGACGCCTGGCCCTTGGAGGCCACTCATCCTCGCCAACGCTGATGTTGGCGAAACTGTCTGAGGGGATAGTTCTCCCCCTCTTGGACCCTTCGGCCTCCCTGATTGGGGAAGCCTTCCTCTTCTTCTCTCCCTCCTCCGGGAGAGAATACTCCTCCTCCTCGTCTTCAGGGGAGGAGTCCTTATCGTCGTCAGACGCCTGATTGCGGAAACTCTTTCGAGTCCCCGCGGCCACCTTCTTGGCCTTCTTCTCCGGCACCACGTGCGGTGCCGGAACTAGCAGCCTTGCTAAGCGGGCGTCCACTGGGTCTTCTGGCATGGGAGCCAGGCTGATGAGCAGCTCGGCCTTCTCCATCCATTCCTGTCAAAGGAAGAGGCAGATTAAAACCTCACTAGAGTCAATCTAATTATCATAAGTGTCCCGTAATGGGGTTGAATCACTTACCGCGTCAGTTGGACACTGCGCGCTGAATCCACGATCTTTCGTCTCGGATGCGGGGAACAGCACCCTCCAGGCACCTTCGTATGTCTTGTCGAAGAGCCTGCTTAGCGCCTGGTGCTGTTCCGGATTGAACTCCCACAAATTGAATGCTCGTTCTTGGCATGGGAGAATCCGCCGGAGGAGCATGACTTGGACCACGTCGACGAGCCTGAGCCTGTTGCTCACCATCTTCTTGATGCATGCTCGGAGTCCCGTCACCTCCACCGGATCGCCCCACTGCAAGCCCTTCTCTTTCCAGGAAGTGAGCTGTGTGGGGATTCCAGATCTAAACTCGGAGGCCGCCGCCCATGTGGGCTTGCGCGGCTCGGTGATGTAGAACCACCCCGATTGCCACCCCTTGACGGAATCCACGAAGGTCCCTTCTAGCCAAGGGACGTTGGGCAATTTACCCAACATGGCGCCTCCGCATTCCGCTTGCGTGCCCTTCACAACCTTCGGCTTGACGTTGAAGGTCTTGAGACACAGGCCGAAGTGGGGCTGGATGCAGAGGAAGGCCTCACACACGACGATAAACCCCGATATGTTGAGGACGAAGTTCGGCGCCAGATCGTGGAAATCCAGGCTGTAGTAAAACATGAGCCCCCAGACAAATGGATGGAGCGGAAAGCCCAGTCCGCGGAGGAAGTGGGGGAGGAAGATGACCCTCTCATGAGGCCCGGGGGTAGGGATGAGCTGCCCTGCATCGGGAAGCCGATGCGCGATATCGCTGGAAAGGTATCTGGCGTCGCGCAGCTTGGTAAGGTCCTCCTCCTTAGCGGTGGAGGCCAACCATTTACCTCCCGCTCCGGACATATTCGGAGAAGGTCGAGGCGAGATGCGCAGGCTTGAGCGTTGGAGCTTGAGTGCGCGGGGATGGATAAGCAAAGGAGGAAGAAGGCGTAGGTGAGAAGGTAAATCCTTATCCCATATATATAGGTGGACTAAACTATCGCCCCCACCAGCCCGGTAAAACTCGCTATCTCCCAGCGCCACCATCAATGGCGCGGTTGGGTTACCCACGTTCGTATTGATGAGAATCCCTGAATAAAGGGGAACACGATCTCTGCTTCGACAAGACGTGCCAAGGAAACCGCTTCGCTAAACGTGCTGAGGTGGAATGGTAAAAAACGATTCAAACAAGGGCTTGGTAGCGGTGTGATGTCACGCCGCATAATACGTCAGCAGATTGAGTCAGTGTATATGTTTTATTCTCTCTATGGTGGAATGTGGAAATCGTTTTTGCAGAGCCGGACACTATCCTGGTGTTCATTATCTTCTCTGGATTATTCAAGGGAGGAACCCGCCTTGCAATGCCGAACATTATGCACGCCGGACTTATCGTCATTGAAGACTGGTTCAGGGGCTACTGAGGGAGTCCTAGACTAGGGGGTGTCCGGATAGCCGGACTATCAATATCCGCCGGACTCCAAGACTACGAAGATAGAAGATTGAAGACTCGCTCGTGTCCCAAGGTACTTTCCTTGGCGTGGAAGGCAAGCTTGGCAATACGGATATGTGGATCTCCTACCATTGTAACCGACTCAGTGTAACCCTAGCCTCTCCGGTGTCTATAAAACTGGAGGGCCTTAGTCCGTAGGGACAACATACATCTCAACAATCATACCATAGGCTAGCTTCTAGGGTTTAGCCTCCTTGATCTCATGGTAGATCTACTCTTGTACTACCCATATCATCAATATTAATCAAGCAGGACGTAGGGTTTTACCTCCATCGAGAGGGCCCGAACCTGGATAAAAACATTGTGTCCCTCGTCTCTTGTTACCATCCGCCTAGACGCACAGTTCGGAACCCCCTACCCGAGATCCGCCGGTTTTGACACCGACAGGGGAGTTGATACTTCCATTTTGAATCATGTTTTCTTATTGTTATTTACAATGTTTTTATCCATAATAATGCTTTTTGGAGTAATTATAATGCCTTTTCTCTCATAATTTGCAAGGTACACACCCAGAGGGAGAATTCTGGCAGCTGGAAATCTGAACCTGAAAAAGCTACGTCAGGCTACCTATTCTGCAGAACTCCAAACAAGCTGAGCCTTCATGGAGAATTTTTATGGAATATTGGAGCAAATAACTACCAGAGGGGGGCCACCAGGTGGGCACAACCCACCTGGGCGTGCCAGGGAGCCCAGGCGCGCCCTGGTGGGTTGTGCCCTCCTCGGCCCACCTCTGGTGCCCATCTTCTGGTATATAAGTCTTTTTGACCTAAAAAAATAAGGAGAGGACATTCGGGATGAAGCGCCGCTGTCTCGAGGCGGAACTTGGGTAGGAGAACTTTCCCCCTCTGGCAGAGTGATTCTGCCGGGGGAACTTCCCACCTAGAGGGGGAAATCATCGTTGTCATCATCACCAATAGCTCTCCCATCTTAGGGAGTGTAAGTGCATCTAGTGCCACCCCTAGTTGGTTTTGGAGTATTGACGACAAAGTTGGTTGAGGGACTAATGTGTTTGTGAGAATTGCAGGATAACACATGTAGTAGTCCCATATTGACTCGGTTTACCTACCAGAGATGACCCGTAAAAATGTGTGAAGACATTGAAGACAATGGTGGTCTGTGAAGACATTCACATTGAAGACTATGACAGGATTGCGAAGACATAGTTGTTTTGTAGCGTCCTTTTCTTTTTTGTTGAGTCATAGGAACCACTGCACTGTTAAGTGGGATCGAACTGAACAAAGTCAGAGTGACTGATGTGGTGCTCAACCAAATCCTATGTCTTCGATCGAAGACAATGAGAGCAAATCTTATCTAGAGCTGGATGAGTCAGCTTGGCTTGTAGCCCAAGGTAAGCTGTCGTGTGTGTTTGAAATCTGACCGTTGGACACGTGTCATTTCCTTAGTGACCCAGGGTCATTTTGGACAAATCAGGTCTCGTGCATTTGTTGGTAAGGAGATGGATTCAGAGGAGGAGTCTGCATCTGAGGAGGCAGAGGTGGAGTCTGAAGAGGAATTTGATTCTGGAGTAGTAAGCCTGGCTCTAGCTTCCGCATACGTTGCCAAGTCCATCTTCAACATTGAAGACAATGGCCTCGTCACCAACGCTGATGCCAAGCATAAGGATGACTCTGCTCCCACCTACTGCTTCATGGCACGTGGTGCCAAGGTAAACTCACGCGATGCTTACTTTCAAACATCAAGTGAAGATTGCTCTGAATGTGAATCTAAAACTAGCTACAAAACACTTGCTAAAATCACAACTGAACAACAGAATGCCATGGAACATATTCAAAAGTTGCTAGACAAAATCGATGACCTGTTGGACGCGGAAATGACCCGAACTCAGTCCTTAATTGAAGACATTAAAAATCTTCAAGTTAAGTACGAGTAACTTGACAGTCGCCACGAATCGCTCTCAACTTCTCATGAAATGCTTTCCTATGATTATCTTCAAAGGAAGCAAGAGCTTGAGAAATTGAGTTTGGCTCATGAAGATCTTCAAAAGGAGAACGAGTCACTTTGTGCTCAACCGATCAGTTCCGCTCAAGAAGGATTTGAACCACCATGCCTAAAATTTATTAAGCGTGATAATGTTGTCTTTGTTGTTGAATGTTCAACTGCTGCTACTGTTGCAATATCTTCAACTGCTAATGTGGTAACTAACCCCTCAACTGAGGATACCACTACAATTGCTGATGAGAATACCAGGTTGAAGTCATTCCTTGAGACAGGAATGTGCAAAAGTCTCAAAGGGCATTAGACACTATGTGATGTCCTTAAAAAGCAGATTCTGAACCGAAAACCTAGGAAAGAGGGTGTTGGGTCCGAGAGGAAAATGAATGTTGATGGTTCTTACTGGATGCCTGAGCAGTACCCCAAAACCACATGGGTTGCTGCTAAGGAACCTGCAGTGGATCCATCTACCTTATCTGACTTCACTAGTGCTAACCCAATTACCATTGATGAATCCTTTGATGCAAACTATAAACTGTTCATGCATCAGAATGGTGAAGTGTTTGCCAGGTATATCGGTACTAACTGCAGGGATGGACCACCTCTTAAGAAGATCCGGGTACCCAAAAGTTGTCTCGAAAGTCTTCCCATGAATGTCGTCATGACACCACCTGGGATGAAGACAAATCCTAGACCAAAGGCTTCACATGGTCCAAAGGCTTCATACAGATAGAGGACTCACCCGAGTCATCCTAACGCCAATGTTTTGCAGGGAAATCATACTCAGACCTTTGAATATGAGTGTGTTTCATCAAACTGCTATGTTCATAAGTCTAAGAACTTTTCTACTTATTATTATGAGTATTATTCTCCTCCTTCAAGGATATTTGCTAGGGCTCCAAAGCCAAAGTTCTCAGATGCTGCACTTAGACTCACTGCTTCTAAGCCACCCCTGAAGATGTGGGTGGTTAAGAAAACTTAACTCTCTTTTGCAGGGAAAGGTCTCCAGCCGGAAATCAAAGGCGTCTGATGCTTATGCTGGGAACCTTAAACATCTTGTGGGACGCAAGATAAAATGTCCAAATGGTCTTACTATGTATTTCCTCACGGGATTCCTTGACACTCATCTATCTATCCTAACCAAGATCTGAACTTCTATGTACTGCTTGTTTGTCAAATGTTTCTGCTTCACAACTATCTTTGTGAAGCCTATCCCCAAACTGTACTGTAGGATATGACACCTCAAGCTTCAGAATGGATTATGGATAGTGGCTGCACTAACCACATGACTGGTGATCGAAGTCTTCTGATGGATTCAACCCTTCGCCCATCTGATAAAAGTCATATCACATTTGCTGACACTGGTAAAAGTAAGGTACTTGGTCTTGGTAGGGTTGCAATCTCAAAGGATCAGCACATGGATAAAGTGATGCTTGTTGAATCCCTTAGTTTCAACTTAATGTCTGTATCAATGCTATGTGATTTGAACATGATTGTGATATTTGGAAAATATTGTTGCCTTGTCCTTATGGAATCTGACAAATCTCTAGTCTTTGAAGGGTATCGAAAAGATGATCTGTATATGATAGATTTCTCAGCAGGACCACAGTTAGCCATATGTCTTCTAGCAAAACCGTCAGAGTGTTGGCTCTGGCATCGAAGGCTAGGACATGCGGGCATGAGGAACTTGTACACTCTCGCGAAGAAGAAGCATGTCGTGGGCATCGAAGGTGTCAAGTTCAAGAAGGACCATCTGTGTGGTGCCTGTGAAGCTGGGAAGACGACCAGGGCCAAGCATCCCTCTAAGACAATCATGGCGACATCTCAACCCTTCGTACTGCTTCACATGGACTTATTTGGCCCTATTCACTACTCTACTCTTACTACTACTGCTTTTCTATATGGTTTTGTTATCGTTGATGATTACTCAATATATACATGGTGCATATAATTCTCTATAAGACTGAAGTTTAGGATGTCTTCAGACGATTCGCCAATCGTGCCATGACGAACTATGGCGTCAAGATCAAGCACATCAGAAGTGACAATGGCACTGAATTCAAGAACACCAGCCTCAACACTTATCTTGATACGCTGGGCATCACTCATGAGTTTTCAGCTCCTTACACACCTCAGCAGAATGGGATCATGGAGCACAAGAACAGAACCCTCATTAAGATGCCTCGGACAATGCTTGACGAATACAAGACTCCAAGGAAGTTCTGGCCTGAAGCCATTGATACTGCATGTCACGTCATCAACCGTGTTTATCTTCAAAAGCTTCTAAAGAAGACATCATATGAGCTGCTAACTGGTAAGAAGCCAAACGTCAGTTACTTTAGAGTATTTGGTGCCAGGTGCTGGATCAAGGATCCACATCACAGTTCAAAATTTGCACCAAAAGCACATGAAGGTTTTATGCTTGGATACGGAAAGGATTCGCACTCCTACAGAGTCTTCAACCTCTTTCACTATAAAGTGGTTGAAACTGTGGATGTGCGGTTCGATGAGACTAATGGCTCACAAAGAGAGCACCTGCCAAATGTGCTAGATGAAGTCCCTCCTAGTGAATCTATCAAGCTCATGGGTACTGGAGAAATCATACCTTCTGAAGCTCAGGCTGAAGATGAACTCATCATTGCACCAAGTCAACCTGAAGACAATGCTCGGCCTGAAGTCAATACTGAAGCTGAAGACAATGATCTACAAGGGAAAAATCTTCGTCCAGTACATCCCCATGTTGCAAATGAAGTGCAGATTGACAAGATAATTGACAGCATCAATGAACCCGGTCCGCTCACTCGTTCAAGAGCAACACAACTATTTCTGTGGGCACATTGCATTTGTCTCTATATCTGAACCCAAGAAAGTTGTTGAAGCCTTTATGGAACCTGAATGGATTCAAGCTATGCAAGAAGAGCTTCATCAGTTTGAGCTAAATGTCCTGATCCTCGCAAGCAAAATATAATTGGCACCAAATGGATCTATCGCAACAAACATGATGAGGATGGTCAAGTTGTCGGAAACAAGGCTCGTCTAGTTGCTCAAGGTTACACTCAAATAGAAGGAATTGACTTCGATGAAATATTTGCTCCCGTGGCTAGGCTTGAAGCCATTCGCATACTACTAGCCTATGCTAACAACCAAAACATCCTTCTGTACCAAATGGATGTGGAAAGTTCCTTTCTCAATGGCAAGATTGAAGAATAAGTGTAGGTTGCACAACCACCTGGCTTTGAAGATCCAAAACATCCTGATATTGTGTACAAGCTCAACAAGGCACTGTATGGCCTCAAATAGGCTCCTCACACTTGGTATGACACTCTCAAAGACTTTCTGAAGAGCAAAGGCTTCAAACCTGGTTCTCTAGATCCAACACTCTTCACGAAGTCATATGACGGTGAACTGTTTGTGTGCCAAATCTATGTGGACGACATTATCTTCGGCTGCACCGATAAGAGATACAGTGATGAGTTTGGGCACATGATGCAAGAGCAATATCAGATGTCCATGATGGGTGAGTTGAAGTTCTTCCTTGGTCTTGAAATCCATCAGCAGAGGAATGTCATCTTCATATAACAAGAGAAATACCTCAATAATTGCCTGAAGAAGTTTGGAATGCAAGACTGCAAAGGATACACGACGCCAATGCCAACCAAAAGTCATCTGGGTCCTGACGACAATGGTAAAGAGTTCGATCAAAAGCTATACCGCTCCATGATTGGTTCCTTACTTTACTTATGTGCATCTAGGCCAGATATAATGCTTAGCGTTTGCATGTGTGCCCGATTCCAAGCGGCACCAAAGGAGTCGCATCACCTAGCGGTGAAGCGAATACTTTGATATTTGGCTTACACCCCAATGATAGGATTATGGTATCCAAAGGGCTCAACATTTGATCTGATTGGGTATTCTGATGCTGATTATGCTTGTGACAAGGTTGATCGCAAGTCCACATCAGGAACATGTCACTTTTAGTTGATCTCTTGTCTGTTGGTCTTCAAAGAAGCAGAACTGTGTCACTCTCCACTGCTGAATCTGAATACATTGCTGCTAGATCGTGATGTGCCCAGCTTCTATGGATGAAGCAAACTCTCATGGAATATGGAATCAACACGAAGAATGTACCACTCTTCTGCGACAATGAAAGCGCCATTAAGCTTTCCAAGAATCCAGTTCAGCATTCGAAGACAAAGCACATTCAGATATGTCACCACTTTCTCAGAGATCATGTCAACAAGGAAGACATTGATATCATTCACATCAACACTGAAGAGCAATTGGCAGATATCTTCACTAAGCCCTTGGATGAGAAAAGGTTTTGCAAGTTGCGGTGTGAGCTAAATATCTTAGAATCCTCAAATGTCCTGTGAATGGACACACATCCTAACGCTTATGCATGTTGACAACTTAGATGTGCAACACACGAAGTAACATATATCTTAAATTAATGAAGACTTACCCTCCGAGTGTGAATACATTAATGTGGATTTTGACTTCGGAGCTCCACGATAATTGTGCGTCGTGTCTGGGTCTAATATTTCCTATACGGTGGGTAACGCCACCACCAAATCCTTATAGAAGTGTTTATCTTGGTATTATGATTGCAAAGTCTTCGCATTTGGATTGTCTTCAACATTGATTTGTCTTCATGATTTATCTTTGCAATGTTTAGTTGGTTCTATATATATATAGGGTCGGTCTATTATGATAACACCCTTAAGAGTCTTATTCTGCACAACACTTTCTTATTCTGCTAACACTGATGCAGACAAGTTGTGTGTAGATGAAAAACAAAACCCCCACGAGCCCACCGCAGCCACCCTCCTATGGTTAAAACGCCAGCATCACCACCAACCACCCACCTTCTTCCCCCACTGCATACCTCTGGCCATCCCCGCCGCTGTGGATCTCGCCCATGTCCCACGTCCCCACCTCCCACCCACCCCAGCCACCGCCTCCCCATGTCACGCCCCACTTCCCTCCCCACCTTCTCCAAAGTGGCGACCCCTACCCTCCCCACCTTCTCCGACAGCGCTGCCCATCACCTTCTCCAGCTCCATCCCATGGCACCACCTTCTACGCCGGCAGCCACCCTTCTCTTTCGCCCTCGCCAACAGCGGTCATGGCGGGATCTGGCCGCCCCTCGGCCCCCGACGCGGCCTCAGCCACCGGATCCAGCCACCACGACCATTGGTGCGGCCATAAACAACGAATCCGGCCGCCGCCGACCCTCAGTGTGGAATCCGTCCGCTCACACAGCCCGGTGCCGGATCCGGCGAAATCCAAACCGGTGCCTCTGCTGCCCGCGGCGGATACGCCCTGGTCGTCCTCTCCCTCTCTGGCAGGGAGGCCCCGTCGAGCAACTCCCCAGCTTGCCACCGGGAGGAGGCCGGTTAGGAGGCATGCACTAGCACCCCTCCGCTGCCCGCGGCGGATCCGACGAGCAAACCAACCTACTCATTCAGCAAAAATCCGCGCGCGTGCAGCCGGGCTCCTTCCCCCACCGCAAAAATCTGACCCCCGTCGCCTCCTCCTCATTCAGATGACCTTCCCCTACCTCCTCTACAGCAAGACGACGAGGGGCTCTTCTCCCCAACCTCTCTGCCAACCCTTTTCCTCTTATTCTGACGAGGTTCCAGCCACCAACGACATGCAGTACGGAGGCGCGATGCCATGCAGCTCACCATGTGCATCCTATCCCAGTATTGTTGCCGTTCAGAATAATTTCCAATGTTTTTCAGAAAAAACTGATGTTATTTGGATGCAGTGCAGTTCAGAAGCTTCCATTGGGTATATTTTGTAGTGTGTTAATGCAGTCCATTCGGGGTGAGCCCTCACAGTATCCGGCATGTGTCGTGCAGTGCGGTGCACGCGGCCGTGCAGTCCGGTGGCGGTGCCCATGTAAGAAGTGTTGTGAGCATTTCATCGCAAATCAATCTCCTCCTAATCCGTTCAAGCGTCGAGGGGACCCTATCTCCATCTCACTGAAGTTTGTTTTGCAGCTAGCTTGCTTGTACAGTGCGTGCATTACGTTTGGCGAGTGCGTGCGGTTCGGCAGCGCAAACCATTTGCATTCTTGCTATGTTAATGCGTGCGATTCAGTGCATTTTAGAAAAAATGAAGTTGGGTTGTACTTTGTGTGTGATTCTAATGTGGAGACATAAAAAGGGACTATTTGTGTTTAGTTTTTCAAGCACCTTAAAAAATAACGAGAAAAAACCATGCAGCTCACTTTGATTTATGTTGTGGTTCACTTCTCTCAAAAAATTAAACTACACTCATTCTTGTGCGAGGTCGTATGTTCAAAAAAGTAAAATGCATCGGCAGTTGCAGTGCACTTCGTCGTCGCGTGTGGTTCATTACATTCGGCCTCGTAGTTTAGAAAAATTACAAAAGAAAAATGTTAAATAAGTAATAATGCAGTTCTCTTTGTCGACATTGCAAGGCGGTTTTTAGTCTGGTGCAGTGCGGTTTTCTCTCTGATGAAGTTCACATGTCGATTTTGGTGTGGCGAAAAACAGTGCCCGCAATTCGGTAATTTTAAAACTGCTCTTAAATTGTAAGGAATTAGACAGCGTGTTCTACATGAAAAAGTTGCACCTCATTGATATCTTTCCAACGGCGTATAATTTGAATCGTTCCGATCAACGGTTTGTAAAAAAATCACGAAAAACGGCCGCACCCTCTCATCGCCAGCCGTATAATTTTCAAAATTAACTAAAAACCGTAAGGAATCTCAAAACCATTTCAATATATGAAAGTTGCACCTTGTCAGTAGCTTTCCAACGGCATATCGCACGCCTCATTTCGACAAACGGTTAGAAAACTGGAGCGAAACAGTATCACAATTTTTTTTTTAAAAACAGAATTCCACGATTTAGTAAATTTTAAACTGCTCTTAAACCGTAACGAATTAGAGAAAATAATATAAATGAAAAAGGTGCGGATTGACGATGTCTTTCCAATGGTGTATCATTTGATTTGTTCCCACGAGCGGTTTAAAAGAAATCGCGAAAAAACGCTCGCTGCCACTCGTCATGGGCTGCACCATTTTCAAAACTGCTCTTAAACCGTGTGGAATCTCGAAAAGTGTTCAACATGTCGAAGTTGTGCCTAATCCATAACTTTTCAATGGTATATTACATGCCTTATTCTGATAAATGGTTAAAAAACTAGAGCGAAAATAGTACCCAAAAAACAACGCGTGCAATTTTTTCTGACAAGAAGTTCACTCGTGTGAGTATTGCAGCACACTCGGTTCAAAGAATGACGTGCACTTACGTTGAGCGTGCAGTGCGGAAAGTTGTGTGTCTATATACATACATAAATACATACATACATACATACATACATACATATATATAGGGCATCCTAGGTGAGGAATAGTTATTCTTCACCCCCCTCTAGTTTAACATGAATGCACCGTAATTTTATGTTCCGTAAATTTTGTCTTGTTTCAGACATAAAAAGAGAACGTAAGAAAATATATATAATCGCCGTAAAAAATATTTTATGTTACGCAAATTTCAAACGTAAAAACATAGTGTAAAATATACATAAAATTTATTTTTTTGGTCTTCTGACATATTTTTATGCCAAATTTTACGCAGTGAGTTAATATGACTGTAACTATTTGTATTTAAAACATAATTTATTTATGAAATGATCGTAAGATTACCTCGGGTGAAGAATAACGATTCTGGACCCCGGGTGATGAATATATATATATATATATATATATATATATATATATATATATATATATATATATATATATATATATATATATATATATATATATATATATATATATATATATCAACGATCTTTTGATCTAACTTAATGTGATCGGACTCTAACCTATTCTGCGCTTCTACCTCAACTCTATCTGTCCAAATCATATACATTCTATTGAAACCTGTCGATTGTCTTCTCCGAGTCCTTGTCAGCAGAGGACAATCTAACAAACATTTAATCTATTTTAATGATGCATCCTTATTGCCTGAAAACCGGAGAAGCTGACCACCCGACAATCCAGGCGTGCATGGGACACATGGAACAACTCTCAATGTGTTGCATGTATGCCACGTGTCTCTCAGATGTGAACCGCCAGGGGCACCTACATAATTGCGCTGCGCCGCCCTTCTCCTTCTTATAAACACTCACCCACGCGGTCATTATCTGTTCTTACACCTCGCCACCCCCACACAAACCCTAGCGCCTCTGCTAGCTCGCGTCGACGCCAGAGAAGAAGCGCTTAGCTGCCGCAACCTGTTCGACGCCGTCCTCACGCCGGCCGCGAACCTCGTCCTCTCCGCCACCGCCGTAGGTGTCTTCCGCCACCAAGTTAGGGTGCGGGAGATTGAACTACTCGGCTTCTCTTCCAACCTGTCTAGCAGTTCGTCCGGGGTAAATAAATCTTACTTTTTACTGCCTTTTAGATATGTCAAATCAGTCCACTTTATCCAAAAGTGGTTTCTGAACTTCCAAATCTGGATTTGTTCACTTCTGCATCTCATACCATGCTAAGTATATTCACTTATGCTTCATAACTAGTTAGATTCCTCACTTGTACTTATTCATGGATTCGTGCAAATCTGGAACCAACTCTCTCCAAATAAGTGAATGTCTTCGCACTATGAGGTCAATGTCTTCTAAACTGATTTATCTTCAAAATCTTCTAAGAATGCATATGAATTCTTCCCCTTCCCTCGCATCTCTACTGCTGTCACAGGTACATGTCCGTGGGAGAATCCCTTGGTTCTCATAGTCTGCATTCATTTGCAGAATACTTACAACATCACATTGAATCACCAGAAGCCAGTTCTTGTCTGAAGCCAATCAGACGGAAGCCATTCACTATACTGAAGCCAATCAGCTTAAATATTATGGCTTCAGAAAAGTCTGCTCGGAAGGGTGGCAGGCAACATCGAGGCAACACATCACTTGATCTGCCTCCTGCTTTGTATGAGCAATACAAGTCAGACCCTGACAAAAACTACAACAAGAACCGAATTCAGTCGATCCGAAGATGTTGGGCTGAGGAATGCTTCAAGTACAGATTCGTCACGCCTGAATACGCCGAGAAGAATGCCATCAAGCACCCATGGGGAAACTGTCTGTATCGCGGCTTGGTGCCGAAGAGCAAGTCTGAAGCCATTGTGCAAGAATTATATCCCTGCATGGTCAGAGGACCGCAGCCTGAAAATGCCGACCCATCATCTCTATTATGGTGTCGTGGCGACAATCTCTTCAAGCGCAACTCTAAGTTTGCCAAAGATTCAGCTGCCCAGAACGCAATGGACTATGGCCTTAACTTCAACCCTGGCCCCTCTACTCCCAGATCTGATGGGACATATGAAGCAAATGAAAACAGAAATGGCCCCTTTGCTAATTTTGATGGGCTTCTGTCTCACATTGCTGCTCAGAGAGCAGCAGTGGAGCGACCTGATGGTGATGCTACACTGAAGCTGCTCCCTCACCTCCCAAGGAAAAGAAGAAGAAGAAGGCAAAAGCTTCAAAGCCATCTTCTTCACCAAAAGCTTCAGCAAGGAAGCCACTGAAGATTACACCACCTGAATCCAATGTGCAGTCTAAAGACATATCTCGTTGTCCAAGAGGACCAAGAAGCCATTGCCCAAGAAGGCCACTGGGCAACCACTGACACCATTCGCCGTGCTACGCAACGAAGATGAAGCCATCGATCTGTCCAGTGACGAAGATCTTGCTGATGATGCTCTGGAAATGCTTATCAAGAGCAAGCAAGAAGCTGAAATCTTCAATGATCTGCCGCTCTTTGATGTTGATATTCTGAATAACTTCATCAATGAATGGTTCGGCAACCAGGACATCCGTATTGATGATCTTCAGCTCCCTATGGACATCAGCGTCACCTTGCATCGTGCCATTGCTGGTGAACTGGCCTTGGCTCAAAAGATTGTCGAGCTGAAGAACAAGATTGATTATGAGAAGGCTCACTTCAAGAAGAATGTGGACAAGTTCAGCGTGGCGGATGTTCAAATCTTCAAGAAGATGTTGAATGACCTCAAGGAGGAGTTCCACAAGAAACACACTGAAGATAAAGGCTCAAGGCAGCGCATGAAGTACCTTGCTGAGAAATGCGTTCAAGCCCACAGTGAAGCTGAGAAGCGAAAAGCTCTTGGGCGGCCTGGCATTGGTTCCAAGATGGCTGCAAAGAAAAAGAAGTCTACTGAGACCCACACTACACCAAGGCAGGAAGAACCTCGCATTGTCTTACCTGCCAGTATGACAGGCTCGAAGCCTAAGGTCCCCTCAGCAGCTTCTGAACTGAAGAAGACAAGAGTGGCTGAAGCTGAAGCCAAGAAACGCAAGCACAAGGATGTATCTGATGATGCTCCTTCTAAGAAGAAGCTCAAGACTAAGGAAACTAAGTCTTCAAAGAAAGAGCGTGCTGCAGCCTCTCAGCCCCTCATTGTTGAAGCCATCTCAGTTGCTCCCCCTGCTACCACAAACCAAGAACGTCGAGTTGTACTACACCAGCCTGCTTCAACTGAGGCTCATGAAGAAGACCAAGTTCCAGCTGTTGACCCCAACGCAGCTGAAGACATTGGTCATGATGACAATGTTGTTGATGATGAAGTCCTTCCTCAGTTAGAGCATCAGTTGGTATCATCGCCTACTCCAACGAGCAGCAAATACATCAGCATTGGTCGTCCATTGACGCCAATTGCTCGGGATGATTCATGGGCTGAGCGCCCGCAAGAAGAAACCCCAGTTCGTGACATAACACCCCACACTCCACCAGCGCAAGTCACCAACCCAATGGTGAATGACGACGACTACATGGAGACCACTCCATCGCCAAAGGCGTCGCCCATGTTCCAACGGCTTCGCAAAGGCCTCAGGCCATTGGTTTCCATGTCAACCATCCCAGAAGAAGATTCACAGCAATCCAGCTCAGTGGCACGTCAAGTGTTCCCTGAAGAGAATCCTTCTGCAATGGTTCCTGAGTCTGAAGCCAAAGTTGCTGAAGACATTCTGTCTGCATTAGCCGATGAAGAAGAAAGAGAAAGAAGAGAAGAGAGAGTTGCTACACCCCCTACCCCAGATCAAGTCATTCTCGAGGAGAATGTGACTATGCAAGACCCTCTAGTCGTTGACCATATGGAGGTTGAGAATGTTGAGGCTGCCACAAACACTGCTGAAGCCAATGACCATGTCTTGGCTGAAGATCGTGTGGAGCCTGAAGCCAATGCTGTGCCTGAAGCCAATGAGAATCTTGAAGCTTCTGTCACACCGGTCCCCACTGACGGTGCCGTTCCTCCACAAGGCCTCACACAATGGAGTTGGCTTACAACCGTGATATGGAGTTGGTCACTGTTTGCTGGCCTATCCTGGTACATCCCACTGGTCCCGGACCGCA
Source organism: Aegilops speltoides (assembly GCA_021437245.1). NCBI lineage: Eukaryota > Viridiplantae > Streptophyta > Magnoliopsida > Poales > Poaceae > Aegilops > Aegilops speltoides. The sequence continues at coordinate 493,332,197 of CM038145.1, forward strand.
ATATGACTATCATGTGCAGCAGCGACCACAAGTGCAGAAGCCTAAGCCAAGACTGCCAAGACTTCCTGGTGCTGCAATAGCCCAGGATCCTTCAGTGTCAGTAGCTTCAGATCCCACAACACCTTCTTTGACAGTGACAAGAATCCCTACTCGCAGCCAAGGATCTCCTCGGATCGCTTCTGGAGCCATCGACAGCACATCTACTACTCTTGTGTTCTCTACAACCAAGAGCGAATCTTCCCTCACATGCGCCTTGATTATGAAGCCATGGCTGGGCTCCCCTATCTTGAAGAAGCTATGGTTTGCTTTCGTGATGCTGGCCTTCTAGAATTCGTCACAGCCAAAGAGCACTGGAATGAAGAGCTTCTGATGCAGTTCTATGCTACTCTTCACATGCGTGGATACAACATGGATCAGAAGACATGGATCCTTGAGTAGATGACAGGTGATGTGCACCATGAAGCCAAAGCTCAGGACATCATTGAGCTTACCTCCCTGCCCACTCCAGGCGAATTGTACGAGCTTGGTTGTCAGTGCCACACAGAAGGACTGCAGAGCATTTTTCAGTGGCCTGAACCCAACATGAGTCAGATGCTCAGCATGATGAAGCCATTGCCTTGAGATGCAGAATATCCTAAGGAATTCTTTGTCCAGGACCTTGAGTACTTACCCCGCACAGTCTATCATATACTGAGGCATACTCTGTGGCCAATCAAGGGACATTCTTCTGAAGCCAAACTTGAGGGCGCTATGAAGACTTTGGTATTCTATATTGTAAATGGCATCAAGTTCAACTCCCAGGATTCTTCATTAGACAACTTGCTGCATCTGGGATTGATCTGTTTGGCTTGAAGTTTTATGCTCCATGGGTAATGCGCCTAATCAAGCTCCATTCAACTGTCAACTATCAGCCTTCAGCACGCAACCATCTGGTCTTCTTGTCTGAAGTTGATCTATCTGTTGAAGCCATCTACCCCGAGCCTGCCAAGGAGCCAATATATCTTCATAATGTTGTTCATCAAAGCTTCACGCAGCCCATTGAAGGAGTTCATGTTCCAATGCTGTTGTTCCTGATTATCCTCTTGCTGGCAATGTGCGTCTACCTCACCATGCAAATACCGAAGCCACTGCCAGTACTATTGCTCAAAGGCCTCGGAAGCGTTCTCGTGTCCTCAATGACCGAGAGCTGCTTGTGGCCTTACATCAGAAGAAGGATAAGCACCACGACTGGCTGAAGCGTCATATGCATAGTCTCTTGGTGGATGTCAATCGCATTCGCAATCTGGCCACCAAGAACTCTTTTGTTGCCCATGAGAATGCACGGCGGTCCTGGAAGAGCCTAACTCTGCTATGTTCTGAAGATGATCTTCGAGCAGATGGCTTCACCGAAAGCTTCAAGTTCGACTCCAGGCCTCCACCTAATGCAAGCTGGCGCCGTACTCCCTCACTTGAAGACTCTGAGTATTCATCTTCGGCTGCAACTGTTGTTGCGAATGTCGTCGATGAAGAAGACGACACCACTTCATCAACAATGTCTGCACTGCATATCGACTCTGCACCAGGCCCCTCTGCACCACCAAACAACGACCCTGCTCCACCATCTGCTCCTTCTAGGAACGAGTAGATACTCTTTGTCTTCAAACCTTTTTAGTCATTACTGACAAAAGGGGGAGAAGCATATGAGTTGATAGTCTTCAAGCGGGTCCTTATGGGTGGCTGCATTATTTTGCCAAGTTCTTACAACTCTCTTCTTTTGAAACATTTGGTTCTCTGAGTTGTAACACCTAAACTTGATGGTCGTCTGCTACTTTTTTCTGCTATTCTGTGATGTGATGATAAATTTTGCATGAAGTCATTCTGCAGACGTCCATTTTCCATTATGCATATCATTATCTTCTTTACTTACTTATATGCGTAATGCATTGTCTTCACACTTTGATGATGGCCTCCACAAAGCAAAACCTGCCATGTGCATTTGCATTCAAACGCAAATCATCTATATGCACATCTTCAGGGGAGCCTTGTCCACTAGTAGAAAACAGGGCATTTGTCCCGGTTCGTAAGGGCCTTTTGTCCCGGTTTAAGAACCGGGACTAAAAGGTCGGTACTAATGCCCTCTCCCTTTAGTCCCGGTTCTTCCACGAACCGGGACAAATGGGCCTCCATGTGGCCACTGCGGGCAGCCCAGGCAAGGTGGCCTTTTGTCCCGGTTGGTGACATAAACCGGGACCAAAAGGCTTCCACGCGTCAGCAGCTGGCTGGAGCTGAGGTTTTTCTTTTTTTATAAAAGTGGCTGGTTTAGGGGTTTTGGGGGTTAATTTAGGTTGTTATTAGCTAGCTAATAGAGAGAAGTGTCCTCTCTTATATCTTCGTCCTTGGTTTACCAACACTACTACTATGTTCATTTCACCCGCTGATGTATAATAACTCATGCTCGCATCATACATCATCATATATAATAACAAGTCCTACTAATCATGCATCATCATACAACTTCTACTCGTTATTAATAACAAGTCGTACGATCATCATCCTCATAGTCATCGAACCCAACCCTACATAATTGTTCTTAGCACATGATCATCAGTATTAGGTAGGACCTAAACACACTTAAGGTAAAATAGCATAAAACAATATAGACCCTGACTCTCCATTATGAAGAATGGAGATCATCTTGTCTCCAATTCTTGCGCTTCGCTTCCTTTTGCTTCCAAGAAGCTCCTTACGACTGTCCATACATTTTTTCCATTCTTTGATTGTCATGTCTCCACTTCTTTTAGAAATCCGGTATGGACAGTTGAGATTCGTTGGATGACCTGGTTGTATGTTCAAAACATCAAGGAGACCGTGCGTATACATCAGATGAGGCACACAATCATTCAGGATTATCTGTTGAAAAACATAGTAATAACTTCGTAGTTAGCAATGATGTACTAGTTTTAGAAGTATGCAAAAAGATGCACGGATGTCGTAATAGTAAAAAATCTTACCAGGGTATCTCCATGGTAGTTACCTTAGTTCAACACGTGAAGTAGTGGCACGTATTGACCATAATGTTGAGGAGTTCGATTGTAGATATTGTAATTCTCAAGATCAGTACGAAATGCAATCAAATGATTTTTCTCCTTATAAGTTAATTCAGAGCCATCGGTGTAGTGGGTTTTGTCTACCATCTTCCGCACATTCTTTGAAGAATGAAAATAAGCTGTCACTAGAAATAAACTGTCAACTATTTTGAAATAAACAATATAAATTACTTAATAACTATGTTTGAGAAGCTCACATGGGGGAAGAATTGGAAGTGTATCCACAAGGACCCAAATGTCCATATTGTCTTGCTCGATAGTAGGATCACCAAGATCCATGGTGACAAGCATACCCTCATCAAAACCATACATCTTGCAAAGTGCTTCCCAATTTTTGCAACCAAAATGGGTTACACTCTCAGCATTGTACAACTTTACTTCAAAATCCACACCATGATGGGTCCTTAGGTGAATTGTTTTGGTTTCCATACTTTCATGGTCTTCAAAACCCATCCTCTCCAAGACATAGCGTCTTGCATAGCATGGGATAAGCTAGTCGAATTGGAAAATATGAAAAATACACGTTAAAATAGCTGAAGTCGTGCTTAATTATGAAAAAGACTATTGTCGTCGATGCGTACCGTATGAACATCGAAGGTCACCACGAGCTTAATGCTGAAGCGCCGATCTTCGTCCAGCTCAAGGAATCTGTCGCACATACCTCGGTCGTCGTGGCACCAGTCGCACTCCCCCGGGCGGTTTTCGTCGTCTGACTACGACATTTCCGGCCTATGTTCATAATTCAAATATTAAAATTGTACAATTAAATATATGTACTAAAAAACCTAAATTAGATCATTATTATTAATCACGGGTTGACTATCGGTGATGGTAGCTCGTCCTTTCATTCCCGAGTGCATTATTACACCAAATTGTCTAGCACAAGGGAATGAAGGAGAAGCTACCCCCACGACGGCGTGGATGATGGAGGGGGCTCCTAGATTTCTGCATAGAGTGCTCTCCAATTTTAGCATTCAAAGTAGGAGTACTTTTCCTATATGAGCATTCAATAAGCAAAACCAAATCGTAAAATAAAGTAGTATTCAAATTAGCATGCATTCAATTATAAGCAAAAGTACATCATCTCTTGTGTCCGTACATCGTCGAATATTATCACTAATACTCCTCGAATACTATCATACATATAGCATCGCTAATACAGCTAGAACCGTAGCACCCGACGGGTATCGTCGCGGGCGGTGGACACCCAAAGATAAGGAACCATCACATGATCATAGCTCCAGTGAGATCCCTGAAGAACCTGCCAGGTATTGTCGAACCTGCCCTCCAACGCAACTATGTAGCGACGGACGTGCTCGTCCTCCTCGTTGACACGGTGATGTACCACCTCCGCGGTGTGATACGTCTCCGTCGTATCTACTTTTCCAAAGACTTTTGCCCTTGTTTTGGACTCTAACTTGTATGATTTGAATGGAACTAACCCGGACTGATGCTATTTTCAAGAGAATTGCCATGGTGTTGTTTTATGTGCGAAAACAAAAGTTCTCGGAATGACCAAACTCCACGGAATATCTTAGAATAAATAATAAAAATCCTCGCTAAAGATGAAGACCAGGGGCCCACACCTGTCCACGAGGTTGGGGCGCCCGGGCGCGCCTCTACCTCGTGGCCCTCGAGCCCTCCGACGCCAACTCCAACTCCATATATTGGCTTTCGGGGTGAAAAAAAATCAGAGAGAAAGTTTCATCGCATTTTACGATACGGAGCCGCCGCCAAGCCCTAATCTCTCTCGGGACGGCTGATTTGGAGTCCGTTCGAGGCTCCGGAGAGGGGGATTCGTTGCCGTCGTCATCATCAACCATCCTCCATCACCAATTTCATGATGCTCACCGCCGTGCATGAGTAATTCCATCGTAGGCTTGCTGGACGGTGATGGGTTGGATGAGATTTATCATGTAATCGAGTTAGTTTTGTTAGGGTTTGATCCCTAGTATCCACTATGTTCCGAGATTGATGTTGCTATGGCTTTGCTATGCTTAATGCTTGTCACTAGGGCCCGAGTGCCATGATTTCAGATCTGAACCTATTATGTTTTCATGAATATATGTGTGTTCTTGATCCTATCTTGCAAGTCTATAGCCACCTACTATGTGTTATGATCCGGCAACCCCAAAGTGACAATAATCGGGACCACTCCTGGTGATGACCATAGTTTTAGGAGTTCATGTATTCACTATGTGCTAATGCTTTGTTCCGGTTCTCTATTAAAAGGAGGCCTTAATATCCCTTAGTTTCCAATAGGACCCCGCTGCCACGGGAGGGTAGGACAAAAGATGTCATGCAAGTTCTTTTCCATAAGCACGTATGACTATATTTGGAATACATGCCTACATTACATTGATGAACTGGAGCTAGTTCTCTGTGACCCTATATATGTTATAACTGTTACATGACGAACCACATCCGGCATAATTATCCATCACTGATCCGGTGCGTACGAGTTTTCCATATACTGGTTTACGCTTATTTAGTTTTCCGCTGCTACTGTTACAATCACTACAAAAATACCAAAAACATTACTTTTGTTGTCTTTACTTTTGTTACCGTTACCACCACTATCATATTACTTTGGTACTAAACACTTTGCTGCAGATATCAAGTTTCCAGGTGTGGTTGAATTGACAACTCAGCTGCTAATACTTGAGAATATTCTTTGGCTCCCCTTGTGTCGAATCAATAAATTTGGGTTGAATACTCTACCCTTGAAAACTGTTGCGATCCCCTATACTTGTGGGTTATCACAATGTCCGGAAGCCTCGGCACAGTCACTGGCCCACGCAACCGCCACCAAACAAGGATCAGGTCAACAACGGGCTAGCTCCTCACCAACCTACGCCCCCCGGAAGGTAGCACCTCCCAATACCAGCCCGGCGGAGCCCAGTCCCGGACATGGCCCTGATCAAGCAGGCCTCCACCGCCGAGTCGACGACGAGGATGCGGGATATGCATCGTCGATGTCGATGCGGGAACTACTTCTATATATAGTAAAATAAAGTAGTTTTATTAATTAAATCAACTAGTTCAACTACTAAGCACTTACTATAAATAAATAAGGTAGCACTTACTAAAAATAAACTACTTCTATAGTAAAATAAAGTAGTTAATTAAATCAACTAGCTAGTTCAACTATATATTAAGCACTTACTATAAATAAAATAAAGTATTACTTACTAAAAATAAACTAGTTTAACTATAGTTCTATTATTTTTCTAACTAATTATATTAAACACTTTCTCTTCTTATTTTCCTTTTTCCTCTCTTCTAAATATGAACATATTCATAAATGACTTTGATCATACACAATTTTCCTATACATACACAATATGAACATGTACATAAATTGACAAAGAAAATTCTATGAACAAAAAATCATTAAAATTCTATGAACAAAATTACAACAGAAAAAATCATAAAACTTCTATGAACAGAAAAATAATCATAAAAATTGACATATTCGATCCATGCATATATTTGAACATACAAACATGCATATTCAATAATAATATCACCAAAAAATCTATTAACAGAAAAAAATCTAACACAATATGAACAAAAATCTAACAAAAAGATCTATGAACTACACATCGAAATTACTACACATCTAACAAAAAAATCTATGAACTACAAAAAAATATAAAAAAATCTAACTCAATTAACTACACATCTAAATTACTACACATCTAAATTAACCACACATCAAATTAAATTAGCAAAATCCAACCTCACGGGATGGCGACGACGTGAGGGGCGTGGCGAGGGCGACAGGCAGGGGACGGCGATGGCCACGGTGCGTGAGGGCGGCGCCATGACGGTCGATGGTGAGGGGCGGCGGGGCGGGCGGCGACGGGCAGGGGCCGTGGCATCATGGGCACGGGCGCGGGCGGCGACGGCGTCGGGGCGGCGCCAGGACGGCGCAGGTGAAAGCACAAGTGCTCCCTTGGTGGTTTTGGTAATTAATGTCAACATATCTCTTGTTGGTCCAACACAATTACATAGTATATTTCAGACAAGTTCAACAATGGAGTGGCATGGACTAAAGGATGTGGAACCCCTTCAAGATGCAAAGGACAAAGGATTGGCTCAAGCTCCAAGATCAAGACTCTACATGTTTTCTATTTTAGTGATCCAAGATCACATTGAGTCTATAGGAAAAGCCAATACTATCAAGAGGGGATGAGGTGTTGCTTAATGGCTTGCTTGCTCAAAGTGCTTAGTGATATGCTCCAAAGCCCTCAACTACCTTCTCACATCCACAAATGTCCTAAACCCAAATTCTAACTAAGCCCCACCAATTCTTTCTATCCGGCACCACCGAGTTTAGATGTCATAGCCACTGCCACAAACCCAAGGCAAATTGGTCTCACCGATAGGGATCTCGGTCTCACCGAGATGGGATTGTAATCTCTCTGTGTATGTCCATTACCAAAATCGGTCTCACCGAGTTTGAGCAATCAGTACTACCGAGATTACAATGCAAACTCTCTGGTTAACTTATTACCAAAATCGGTCCTACCGAGTTTGTGTAATCGGTCCTACCGAGTTTGCCTAACCAACTCTCTAGTTAGCTTATTACCAAAATCGGTCCTACCGAGTTTGTGTAATCGGTCTCACCGAGATTACGTTATGCCCTAACCCTAACCATATCGGTCCTACCGAGTTGCATGTCGGTCCCATCGAAAACCCTAACAGTCACTAGGTTTACTAAATCGGTCTGACCGAGTTTGTTGATTCGGTCCCACCGAGATTGGTAAATTGTGTGTAACGGTTACATTTTGTGTGGAGGCTATATATACCCCTCCACCTCCTCTTCATTCATGGAGAGAACCATCAGAACAAGCCTACACTTCCAGCATCCTATTTCCGAGAGAGAACTACCTACTCATGTGTTGAGGCCAAGATATTCCATTCCTACCATATGAAACTTGATCTCTAGCCTTCCTCAAGTTGCTTTCCACTCAAATCTTCTCTCCACCAATTCCAAATCCTGTGAGAGAGAGTTGATTGTTGGGGAGACTATCATTTGAAGCACAAGAGCAAGGAGTTCATCATCAACGCACCATTTGTCACTTCTTGGAGAGTGGTGTCTCCTAGATTGGCTAGGTGTCACTTGGGAGACTCCGACAAGATTGTGGAGTTGAACCAAGGAGTTTGTAAGGGCAAGGAGATCGCCTACTTCATGAAGATCTACCGCTAGTGAGGCAAGTCCTTCATGGGCGACGGCCATGGTGGGTGAGGGAGTCCTGGATTAGGGGGTGTCCGGCTGGCCGGACAATAACCTTTGGCCGGACTCCTAGACTATGAAGATACAAGATTGAAGACTTCGTCCGGTGTCGGGATGGGACTTTCCTTGGCGTGGAAGGCAAGCTTGGCGATACGGATATGTAGATCTCCTCCCATTGTAACCGACTCTATGTAACCCTAGCCCTCCCCGGTGTCTATATAAACCAGAGGGTTTTAGTCCGTAGGACGAACAACAATCATACCATAGGCTAGTTTCTAGGGTTTAGCCTCTCTGATGTCGTGGTAGATCAACTCTTGTACTACCCATATCATCAATATAAATCAAGCAGGAGTAGGGTTTTACCTCCATCGAGAGGGCCCGAACCTGGGTAAAAACATCGTGTCCCTTGTCTCCTCTTACCATCCGCCTAGACGCACAGTTTGGGACCCCCTACCCGAGATCCGCCGATTTTGACACCGACATTGCTGCTTTCATTGAGAGTTCCTCTGTGTCGTCATCTTTAGGCCCGATGGCTCCTTCGATCATCAACAACGATGCGGTCCAGGGTGAGACTTTTCTCCCCGGACAGATCTTCGTATTCGGCGGCTTTGCACTGCAGGCCAATTCGCTTGGCCATCTGGAGCAGATCGAAAGCTACGCCCCTGGCCATCAGGTCAGATTTTGAAGTTTGAACTACACGGCTGACGTCCGAGGAGACTTGATCTTCAATGGATTCGAGCCACAGCCGAGCGCGCCGCACTGTCACGATGGGCATGATCTAGCTCTGCCGCCGGACAGTGCCTTGGAGGCCACATCCTTGTCCGCTCCGACCCTTAGCTCAGAGCCGACTGCACCAATCGAGGACGGGTGGCTGGACACCGCCTCGGGGGCTGCAATCTCTACGGCGATCGAGCCGAACACCAGCCTTGTCCCCTGCGAGGCTCGTGACTCCAAGGTGCCGGACTCCTCTCCGGCCTCCGAACCTTCCGCGCCTCTGCCGATCGAATCCGATTGGGCTCCAATCATGGAGTTCGCCGCCGCGGACATCTTTCATCACGTGCCCTTTGGCGACATTCTAAATTCACTAAAGTCTCTCTCTTTATCAGGAGAGCCCTGGCCGGACTATGGTCAGCAAGGTTGGGATGCGGACGACGAAGAAATTCAAGGCCCACCCACCACCCACTTCGTAGCCACTGTCGATGATTTAACCGACATGCTCGAGCTCGACTCCGAAGACATCGACGGTATGGACAACGATGTAGGAGACGAACAGGAGCCAACGCCTATAGGGCACTGGACAACCCCTCATCTCACGATGTATACATGGTGGACACACCTAAATGAAACGACGACGAGGAAGAAAGGGATGCAACGAGGGATCGTTCCCTCAAAAAGCAGTCAAAGAAGCGGCGTAAGCGCCGCTCCAAACCCCACCTCTACAGAGACATCAGCCATACAGACCCAACCACAGAGTAGGCCGAACCGGCGGACGACGAACATGCCATCGAGCAACCGTCTGAACAACCCGTCCTCAGCGAAGATAACAGTCCGGACGACCTCACGCCAGACAAGTTGCTGGAGCAGAAGAACCTCCACAAAAGGCTCGCCGCCACTGCGCGTAGCCTGAAAAAGCAGAAGAAGCTCAAAATAGTGGAAGACGCACTCAGAATTAGATGGAGCAAAGTACTCAACACCGCGGACAAATACGGCGGTAGTCGCCACACAAAGAGCTATCCGAAGCGAAAATTACTACCAGAATTTGATAAGGAGGCCTTAGAGCCCCCGCAATCAAAAAATAAGGAAGCCCATGGCCAACATAGAGCGGCAAACGGTGCCACACACAGGCCGGCACGCGATCCACACAAGGATTCACACCAAAAATGTGGCCCAGCCAGATCTATCTACGGGCCAAGAAAGCAAGCTCTAGTAAGCAATGCAACACAACAAGTCTCCGAACGTCACGGCACACCCAAATATAGATGTGCCGCACACCCCCTATGTTTCACCGATGAGGTGCTGGACCATGAATTTCCAGCGGGATTCAAACCCGTAAACATAGAGGCATACGACGGAACAATAGACCCTGGAGTCTGGATTGAGGATTATATCCTCCACATACACATGGCCAGAGGAGATGACCTCCACGCCATAAAATACTTACGCCTCAAGCTCAAAGGTCCAGCCCGGCATTGGCTTAAAAGCCTTCCCGAAAACACCATTGGAAGTTGGGAAGAGCTCGAGGATGCTTTTCGGGCAAATTTTCAAGGGACCTATGTCTGACCTCCGGATGCAGACGATTTAAGTCATATAACCCAACAACCCGAAGAGTCAGCCCGGAAACTCTGGAACAGATTTCTTACTAAAAAGAACCAGATAGTCGACTGTCCGGACGCCGAAGCCTTAGCAGCTTTCAAACACAGCGTTCGAGACAAATGGCTCGCCAGACACCTCGGCCAAGAAAAGCCAAGAAAAATGGCCGCATTAACAAGCCTCATGCCCCGCCTTTGCGCAGGAGAGGATAGCTGGTTGGCAAGATGCAGTACCAGCGACCCAAGTACATCCGAATTCGGGATGGAAACGGGAAACCGCGACGCAGCAAGGACGAGCGCCGGACCAAGGGAAACAACCCGAAGAGCCTGACAGTCAACGCCGGATTCAAAAGCTCTCGGCAGAATCAGAAAAAGCTGCCCCTCAAGGATAACAGGGACGAGCTATCTAACCTAAACAACATCTTGGACAGGATATGCCAAATCCACAGTACCCCCGGGAAGCCTGCAAACCATACCCACAGAGATTGTTGGGTCTTCAAGCAGTCCGGCAAACTCAAAGCCGAACACAAGGGGCTCGACACACCAAGCGAGGACGATGACGAACCCCACAAGCAGAGCACCGGAAAACAAAAGAATTTCCCACAAGAAGTCAAAACAGTAAACTCACTTCACGTGACAAAAGGGAAAACAGAGTGGCGCCTATAGAGATACGCGCCATACGGCCTATCCCAGAGGAGTCCCGCCACTTGTTGTTAAAACCAATCACCTTCCACCATCAGGATTACTCTAGAAGTATCCGGAACGCAGGCTGGACTGCCTTGATATTAGATCCGATAATTGACGGACTCCACTTTACACAAGTCCTAATTGACGGCAGCAGTGATCTAAACCTGCTATATCAGGATACAATCTGCAAAATGGGGATAGACCCAACAAAAATTCGCCATAGCAACACTTCCTTTCAAGGGGTAACGCCAGGCCTAGATTCCCATTGTACGGGCTCTCTCCTGCTAGAAGTTATGTTCGGCTGCCCCGACAACTTCCGCTGTGAAAAGCTAACCTTCCACATCACCCCATTTACAAGTAGCTATCAAGCACTACTGGGACGCGAAACTTTTGCCCGCTTTAACGTAATACCGCATTATGCATCTCTTACACTTAAAATGCCCGGTCCGCAAGGCATCATCTCGTTAAAGGGAAATATCGAGTGTTCCTCGAGCGCGGAAGATTGTGCGGCTGCCTTGACAGCCACACACTAAACCGGCTTCACTAATCAGAGCACCTAAACAGGTCGTTCAGACCCCGGACATGGCTAGACGAGTCCGGCATAAACATACAAGGGCTTACTAGCCGCATACCCCCATACAAGGGGCTCCGCACACGTACAACAAGAGACAATAAAGCTCAATTTTATTCATTTTTTGAATTATACTTTGTTTATTTAATATAACATACATTTTCGCATGATCTTTTTCAACTAGGTTCCTCTCTTTTACAGATGAACACCGTGCTACACCTGTCCAGGATACGGCACAACGGAGACACAGGCACAGACGTGCAGTAGGGACCTGTTCCAAGGATTCTTTTTAGATTAAGACCCTGCGTAAACCTTTCTCACTGTCTCTTGTTGATACACATCCCCCGGTTTCTTGTCATAACCGAGGAGGAGGCTGGCATATTGGCATGTGGCCACGTCAGAATTTTGCGCGTACCTGGACACCATGGGCTTATTACCAAGGGCGTTGTTCAGCCTGTTTTCATAAAGACCAAATACCTTAGGGAGTGTTCGGTGTCGCTAGTTTGGCCTTATATGCATCAGCTTCGAATCATGTCTTTCGTCAAATGTTGGGTTTGCCCGGCTCCTGTGTTTTGCTGCCTTAAGTTCTGCTCTATCGGCTAAGGCGGCACCAGGAGAACTACTGCGATTGTGCCCCGGTTCGGCCAGGCGAGCACCTCAGTAAAGAAAGCCAAAAACTGGCTGTCATGATATAGCATGAGACTGGTCAACCACTCGATGACCCTCCGGAATCTTTAGGATTCCTCCGCATTAACGAAGGGCCGTTTCCTGGCCAGGCACACACGCGCCTCGAATTCGGGTGAGCGTGGTGCCCCTAGGGGCTATATAGTAGCCCCACTGTCAAACTCCTATGGCTAAGTGAAAGTGATAAAGCATTATAGTCTGGTTGCCTAGTTCGCTGCGCTATCACCTCCTTAATAGGACCAAGACGTTGCATCAAGTGTGAAAATGCATCTTCTGCGAACACCCCCGCATTATATGCGTGGGGGCTGAAGCCGAAGACTGCCATCTTTCAGGTTATATATACATATACATTAACGGCCGCACAGGAGGTGTTTTAATTCTTGAAGGCACAAGTATAAAAAGCTTTTATATTACCTCAAAACATTGTTTTACATTAATACATGTTATTCGAATATAATATCATTCGAGCACTGCGTCTCTATTAAATGAGCGCCCTGCAGGACTTCCTGAAAATAGTGCTTGGTAGGTACTCGGCTCCCGTCCGAATCTTGGGATGCAACAGCGACGGCCTCCATCTCCGCCCAGTATGTCTTGACATGGGCAAGAGCCATCCGCGCACCCTCTATGCACGCCGACCTCTTCATTGCATTGATATGCGGCACCGCACCAAGGAACTGCTGCACCAAGCTAAAATAACTCTTCGGCTCGGGCCTTTCCGGCCACAGATGACTCACGACATACTTCATGGTGAGTCCGGATAACCTATTCAGCTCTGCCCATGCGGCCAAATGATCGGTTAATGGAAGTGGGCGCTCTGGATTGTGGAACTGCGACCAAAAAAGCTTATCGACCTCGTGATCTTGTTGATCTCTGAAGTGTTCGACCGCGTCCGCGGCACTCGCCGCCAAATCCAGATAAGTGTCCGCTGCACTCCATAGCCGGTCCAACGGAGCATATTTAGGATCCCTGAACTTCATCCGCAGCATAAAGGGCTTTCCAGCCGCGATATCTCTGGCCTGACGTAGCTCCTCCTTCATAGCTCTCATCATAGAGCGAGTATCCTTGGCCTCGGTAGTGGCCTTCTCCAGGTCCTTCTATTCCGCCCGATCTTCTTTTTCAAGAAGCTTGCAGCGGTCGGCAGCATTCTTCAACTTCACAGCCATCTCGGCTATTTCCTTCTTGCTTCGGCAGTGAGCAGCCTGTTCGGCTTTCAGCTCTTCAGCCGCCTTTAAGGTAGCCGCATCACTTTTCCTGGCCTGCTCCTTGGCTCGGGCGAGTTCCGCCCGAAGATTCTCCATGGCAGCGGCACCATCTGCATCAAGCATACATGTTGTCAGGCATGGGCATCAAGCCCCCTTACCAGGTGTCCGTGGAGAAATTGCATACCTTGTGACCCATCAAGCCGCTTGTTGACAAGCGCGATGTCGGCATCTGCCATGTCAAGTTGCCGCTTTAGCTCGGCAAATTCATCAGTCCGGCTTGCCACCGGACACTTCGCCACCTACACAGGAAGGGCGGCATATTATACCTGGGATTATGATCCTCGACGCGCCGTCATTTTTTAAAATGCACCGAGCCTCAGGGGCTACTATCTACACAGGGCACATCTTATATATGCGGAACCGTCAAAAGGTACATCATTTCGTGTACCTCAAAACCAGTCAGTAAACTCCTGACGACCTTGTACAACCCGCTCTCCGTGGATGAAATCCTTTCAATCACCGTACCCATCAACGCACGGTGTTCTTCTGAGATAGACGCTCGCCCGAGCAGATCCTTCAGCTCCTCCGACCGTGCACCGGACGGTGCCGGACTCACCCGATGGCCTTTTTCGAAGGCCGGACACGGAGGGCTTTGGGGGGGCCATACGACTGATTTCCGGCCCTGCCGGATTCGGAGAAACCCTCCGTGACGACACCTTAGGGTCGCCTGCCTCAACGGCGGTACGGCAGGGGGAGGCGTTCCGCTCTCCATCATCTCCGGACGAAGATCCCCTGAAGATGAGCTCTGCTGAGAAGGCCTGAGATCCGAACTACAAGGTAAAACTTCGGTTATCTTCCTCAGAAATAGAACAGGGTTATCTTTTATTTTTAAACTCCCCTCTCTACTTACGGCTCAGTGGAGGCCTGATCCCCTTGGGGGCACAGTGCGGCTGAGGCATCCCTCGGCGCAGGACCCTCTGACGAAGATTTCTTCCCCCGCTTTGAGACCATGGTCTCCGGGTCTTCAGAGGCGGTCCTCTTCTTCCCCTGGATGGAGGGATTCTCGATTCCTCCTTTCCTGGCAGCCTCCTTCGGGGAGGCGGTAGCTTCCTTGTTCCCCCCTTCGCCTTGTTCCAAAGGCGCAACCTCCAGCATCCTGGTTAACAGGGATCCGGCGTGGTCTCAGGGAGGGGGCCGGACACCTGATTAGCTTTGCTTTTGCTATCCACTCCTGCTTAAGGGACATCTCTTTTAAGGGAAATTTTATGATAAATATACGGATAGCGTGTATGGGTACATGGCTACTTACTTGAGTATCCGGCCTTGAAGGTCGGAGCCGGACATAATAGCTTTAGCACGTCTTCTTCCGTAACGGAGGAAGGCATCCACCGGCCTTGAAGGTCGGAGCTGGACATCATCGAGGGCCCAAAGCGCCTAAATCTGGAGCTTTGGGTGTTGGAACTCGAGGCGAGAGGCGGATTCGATTGAGATTGAAAGAAAGGAGTAGAGCCTTGGTCTCTTTATAAAGAGGCTGAATACCAAGAGCCCTCCCTGTGACCGTTTGGGACTTGCCTTCGATTGAGGAGACATGCCAACGGGCACGATTGGGTTACCCACGCCCGTATTAATGAGAATCCCGGAATAAGGGGACACGATCTCTGCTTCGACAAGACGTGCCAAGGAAACCGCCTTGCTAAGTGCGCTGAGGTGGGACAGTAAAGACGATTCGAATAAAGGCTTTGCCATGGTGTGATGTCACGCTGCGGAATACGTCAGCAGGTTGGATTTGTGTAAATATTATTCTCTCTACGATGGTATGTGGAACTTATTTTGCAGAGCCAGACACTATCCTTGTGTTCAAAATCTTCTATGAAGTATTCGGAGGAGGAACCCGCCTTGCAATGCCGGAGACAATTTGCGCGCCGGACTCGTCGTCATTGAAGCCTGGTTTAGGGGCTACTGAGGGAGTCCTGGATTAGGGGGTGTCCGGCTGGCCGGACAATAACCTTTGTCCGGACTCCTGGACTATGAAGATACAAGATTGAAGACTTCGTCTCGTGTCCGGATGGGACTTTCCTTGGCATGGAAGGCAAGCTTGGTGATACAGTTATGTAGATCTCCTCCCATTGTAACCGACTCTGTGTAACCCTAGCCCTCTCTGGTGTCTATATAAACCGGAGGGTTTTAGTCCGTAGGACGAACAACAATCATACCATAGGCTAGCTTCTAGGGTTTAGCCTCTCTGATCTCGTCGTAGATCTACTCTTGTACTACCCATATTATCAATATTAATCAAGAAGGAGTAGGGTTTTACCTCCATTAAGAGGGCCCGAACCTGGGTAAAAACATCGTGTCCCTTGTCTCCTGTTACCATCCGCGTAGACGCATAGTTCGGGACCCCCTACCCGAGATCCGCCGGTTTTGACACCGATAGTGGGATAGACAAGGTTGCTTCTTCGTGGACCCTTCTTGGGTGGAGCCCTCCGTGGACTCGCGCAGCCGTTACCCTTCGTGGGTTGAAGTCTCCATCAACGTGGATGTACGATAGCACAACCTATCGGAACCATGACAAAAACATCCGTGTCTCCAATTGCCTTTGAATCCTCCTAACCCTTCCGTTTACATTCTTGCAAGTTGCATGCTTTACTTTCCGCTGCTCATATACTCTTTGCATGCTTGCTTGTTATGTATTGTGAGTGTTAAACTTATGCCTAAACTCCACTCCAACTTAAAGAAGTTAAAAACTACAACTTTGGGCACTTTGTGTCTAATCACCCCCCCCTCTAGACACCTCTTCTCGATCCCTTTCAATTGGTATCAGAGCTTTGTTCTCCATTGCTTTGGCTTAAACACCATTGGAGGAAGATGGATGAGTCTACTATTGGGAGTCTTAGACATAGAGTGCCTATACTTGATGGAGAGTACTTTCATGAGTGGAAAAATGAGATGCTTGTGATTTTCAATCAATATCATTTGAACAAGTACATTGCTAGCCCTTGTGCACCTCATGTTGATCCTATGCATCCTACCCTTGATGAGTCAATTGACATGATTAGGAATCTTAGAACTGTTAATCTTATCACTAGAGGCTCGCCTAGAAACTTGATTAGAAACTTGCCTACTCTTGAGTGTGCCTACACTATATGGAAATTTCTTGAGGAAAGCTTTCCAAATTATTCCTTGAAAAATCTAGATGAAATTCTCCATAAGTCTATTGCCTTGATTAAGATGAATACTAGTGATCCTATGTTTGGTGATCGTCTATTTGAGCTTACAAATCTTATGTGTGCCAAAGGAGATCTTGGAATTATTGGTGACATTATTTCCGAAGCTATAAAAATTCATAAGCAAGATCATTGTCAAACTCTCTCTAACGAATTACCCTCTGTAGGATTTGATCCACCAAATGACGATGTTGACCATGGATACTATGATGAGGATGATGATAGTGACTTCGATCTTGATGATGCAATGAGACACTTTGGTCTTATGGCAAATCCTCAGGGATATATGGCAGGAGGAAAGGAATGGGTTCTTAATAGTGGATGTACCGTCACATGACCGAAGATAAAGACATGTTTCGTGAGCTTGCTGAAAACGATGGTCCTCGAAAGTATGTCACTTTTGGTGACAACTCAAAGGGTAAGGTGGTTGGCCTCGGTAAGGTGGCCATATCACATGATAGCTCTATACAAAATTTCATGCTCGTTGAATCTCTTGGCTACAACTTACTTTTAGTATCTAGACTTGCTGATTTCGGTTTCAATGTTCTATTCACTGAAGTAGATTGCCAAGTGTTTCATAGAGATAATCATAAAATGGTCTTTACCGGTGTTTGTAGAGGTGATCTTTACATTGTTGATTTCACTAAAAAGGCTCAACCTAGAACTTGCTTTATTGCTAAATCTTCTAAAGGTTGGTTATGGCATAGATGATTAGGTCATGTTAGTATGCAAAACCTTGACAAGCTTATTAAAGAAAATCATATACTTGGCGTTAACGATGTCATATTTGATAAGGATAGACTTTGCAGTGCTTGTCAAGCAGGTAAATAGGTTGGAGGAAGGCATCCCGTGAAGTACATCATGACCACAAGGAGGCCACTTGAGCTACTTCACGTGGATCTTTTTGGTCCCAACGCTTACAAGAGTCTCGGTGGAAATTCTTTTGGTCTAGTTATTGTTGATGATTTTTCAAGATTTACGTGGGTCTTCTTTCTCGATGATAAATCACAGGTTCAAAAGATCTTCAAAAACTTCGCTAGGAAGGCCCAAAATCAATTTGAAGTGAAGATCAAGAAGGTTCGCAGCGACAACGGAACGGAGTTCAAGAACGCAAATGTGGACACCTTTCTTGACGAAGAAAGGATTTCACACGAGTTCTTGGCTACGTACACACCTCAACAAAATGGATTTGTTGAGAGGAAGAACCTGACGCTCATCGAAATGGCGAGAACGATGCTTGATGAGTACAAGACGCCAAAGCACTTTTGGGCGGAAGCGGTTGACACAGCTTGTCATGCAACAAATCGCTTGTATCTTCACAAGCTACTCGACAAGACGGCATACGAGCTCCTCACCGTAACAAACCCCAAGTTGGATACTTTCGAGTATTCGGCTCAAAGTGCTACATTCTTGATAAGCATCGTCGTTCTAAATTTGCTCCTAAGTCTCATGAAGGTTTCCTACTTGGTTATGGCTCAAACTCTCACACATACCATGTCTACAACAATTTCACCCGAAAGGTTGAAGAAACGGTAGATGTGAAGTTTGATGAATCTAACGGCTCGCAAGTAGAGCAATTGCCAATTGATGTAGGAGACAAAGATCCCTCAGAAGCAATCCAAGACTTGTCTATTGGCAAGATTTGTCCAACGGAGGTGAAGGAGAGTACCTTGTCCGTCCAAGTGGAAGCTTCTACCTCACGACAAGGTGAACCAAGAGTTGATACGGAAGCATCCACAAGTGGGACACACCAAGATGAAGAAAATGAGGAAGTGCCTCAAGATGAACGTCAACAACCTCCTTCTCCACCACGACAAGAGAACGACAACGCCAACCATGAAGAAGGCCAAGAAGAAGAACAAGATGACGAAGAAGTTCAACCAAGAACCAAGCAAAAGCTTTCACGAGTTCGGGCAAGAATTGCTAAAGACCATCCCGTCGAGCAAATCTACAATGATATGCAAACCGGGAGAATGACTCGCTCTAAAACTTGTTTAGCTAACTTTTGTGAAAACTATTCATTCATCTCTAGCATTGAACCTATGAAGGTTGAAGAAGCATTGGAAGATCCGGATTGGATAAATGCCATGCATGAAGAGCTACACAACTTTGAGAGAAATCAAGTTTGGACATTGGTTGAGAAGCCTGACAACAACCACAACATCATAGGTACCAAATGGGTGTTTCGCAACAAGCAAGATGAAGATGGACAAGTAGTTCACAACAAAGCACGTCTCGTCGCCCAAGGCTACACACAAGTCGAAGGTATGGACTATGGTGAGACTTATGCTCCTGTTGCTAGACTTGAGTCCATTCGCATCTTACTTGCCTATGCTAATCACCATGATATCACCTTGTACCAAATGGAAATTAAAAGTGCTTTTCTAAATGGTGAAATAGAGGAGGAAGTTTATGTTAAGCAACCTCCCGGCTTTGTCAATCCTAAGAAACCAAATCATGTTTACAAACTTCACAAAGCCCTTTATGGTCTTAAACAAGCTCCTAGAGCGTGGTATAAATGCTTGACCAAGTTCCTTATTGAAAAAGGCTTTGAAATTGGAAAAATAGATTCTACTCTTTTTACTAAAAGGGTCAATGGAGAACTATTTGTGTGCCAAATCTATGTTGATGATATTATATTTTGTTCTACTAACCCTCATTTTAGTGAAAAGTTTGGGAAGCTAATGTCGGAGAAGTTTGAGATGTCTATGATGAGTGAACTCAAATTCTTTCTTGGTTTGCAAATCAAGCAAACTAAGGAGGGTACCTTTGTCTCTCAAACGAAGTACACCAAGGACTTATTCAAGAAGATCAATATGCAAGAATGCAAAGGTATGACTACACCCATGCCTACTAGTGGACATCTTGACTTGACCAAAGATGGGAAACCGGTTGATCAAAAGGTTTATCGCTCTATGATTGGTTCATTGTTATATCTATGTGCTTCACGTCCTGATATCATGCTAAGTGTGTGCATGTGTGCACGATATCAAGCTGCTCCTAAAGAATGTCATCTTAAGTCCGTGAAAAGAGTAGTGAGATACTTAATCCATACACCAAATTTTGGCATTTGGTATCCTAAGAGGGCCTCTTAATTTCGATCTTGTTGGCTACTCCGACTCAGACTATGCCGGAGACAAGGTTGATAGAAAGTCCACTTCGGGTACTTGTCAATTTCTTGGTAGATCTATTGTGTCTTGGTCTTCCAAGAAACCAAACTCGGTATCCTTATCCACCGCCGAAGCGGAATATATTGCCGCTGGATCATGTTGTGCTCAATTACTTTGGATGACCCAAACTCTTAAGATTATGGGATATATGTGAAACATGTTCCATTACTTTGTGACAATGAAAGTGCTATCAAGATTGCTCATAATCCCGTGCAGCATTCTCGAACTAAGCATATTGAAGTTCGTCATCATTTCATTCGAGATCATGTTGCTAAGGGTGACATTAATCTTAAGCATGTTCGCACCGAAAACAATTAGAGGATATTTTCACTAAACCACTTGATGAGAAAGTGTTTTGCAGGTTAAGAGGTGAATTGAACATCATTGATGCTTCAAACCTGGAGTAGAAACTCCATTGGATACATGGAAGGCATGAGCTTATGACTAGTCCTTGATAATTCTCTTATGATGATAATCTTATGTCTTGGATATATTTGCACCTTGCATGTTATCTAACTCATGTAGGTACTTGGATGAATCGAATTCCATGAGATTGTAACCTACTCATATCTTGAGCAATATCTACATCACCAAGTCTCTACACAATGGTGGTTGAAGACAAGGAAGCACGGAACCATTCAAACATATCCTTTGACAAATTCTATGTTGAGTTTCATGATTGTCATTTTGGATACACAAGTGCTCTAACTTGCAAAAACTAACCCATGTAGGTAGATGAACTCAAATTCCAAGTGGTGCTCCCAACTCTTGATAAGCTACATCAACCTTGAGCAACCCACACAAGTTCAACTACATGATCAACACCACCACCCAAGGTATGTCATTCCATCTTAGAGAAGCTTTACTCAAAGTCATGAGTCAAAGCACCTCGACAAGATGTGAATACATCAAGATGCTTAAACGATAAATGGTAACCCCATTTTGAGCTTAAACGATGAGTATGACCTATGATCAAGTGATCTCACTTGACTCCTAAGTCAATATACTCTAACATAGGTGACTTTGTCACCGAAAAACTCTAGATGAAGTTCTCTTGTGTTCTTTTCTGTGCTTTTGCATTTGTCTCATGCATGTTTGTTTCCCCTTTCAAAAAAACTTCATCTAGTTTTCTTTCTTTTCTATTTGTTTTGCATTCCCTGCATCCAATTCATTGCATATCCTTCAGTTAATTAGTTGCAAATCCTTGTGAGATTTTACTTGTATAGTGAGTTGAGGTGATAAATGTTTTCTCTGCAATGAACTCAGTCTCACCGGTTTGTTGTTTTCAGTCCCACCGAATCTTTTTGGTGCAACCGACGCATACAACTCGGTGCCACCGATTTCACTACAGGAAAAACATCTTGCCACTTGTTCCTGTTTTACTTTTAATCCAGCTCCACTCAATGAATCTTGTCCTCTACAAGCATCACATTTTTATCAATGCTTTGTGCTGTGACTCAAGGACCAAACCCATTCACGACAAATTCCAGAAGGCCCATCTTGGAAATTGATGTCAAAGGGGGAGAGAGAGATCACATCAAAGCTTATCACTTCCAAAGGGAGAGAGAGAGTATCACCTCCATAGGGGGAGAGAGAGATCTTCAGGGGAGAGAGAATACTCAAGAAGAGAGTAATTCTCAAGGATCCCAGATGCTTGGTGTTCAAGAGGAGAGATGCCACATGTCTTCTTGAGGGGAAAGAAAGACATGTTCGTATGTGCTTATTTTGCATTAGCTCTGTTTTGCATTTTGCTCTGATTTTCTGTTCCCTATCTTCTCCCAGTATCCCATGCTAGATTTAGGGGGAGCAAGATATCTAAGGGAAAGAAATCATTTAAATTTATTGCACGTCTTTACCTTTGGGGACATATCTAATCCAATGTGGTACTCAGTACTCACTCTCTACATGTCATCCCAGTCTTGATATTCTTGTGGTTTCTTCTGTTTGCTCTGGCTAGTAGATGTATCTGTGTTATCTAACCTTTTTTACGCAGGTTCATTCCATCCTAAGCCAACTCAAGACCACAAGGTAAGTATATGCATCACAGTCATGTGTATGAGGACTTCTTGCTGATGTACATATTGTTTGCAAGGACTCATGAGCATGAAGGTACATTTCCCACATACACATCTATTGCTATCTTTTGCTCTGATGCATATGGCCAAGATACATGTAACACATTGCTTACTCTGTCATGTTCATGCATTCACATGCTTTTATATTCCATATTCACTGATTGCATACATGTAGGGGAGCCTATGCTTGTTACATGTCTTTTCAAAGCTTTACTTGCTATTCTCTATATCTTTATCTAAAGCTTTGATGTATGTTGTCATCAATTACCAAAAAGGGGGAGATTGGAAGCACAAGTGCTCCCTGGGTGAGTTTGGTAATTAATGTCAACATATCTCTTGTTGGACGACTAACACTTTTACCTAGTATATTTCAGACAAGTTCAACAATGGAGTGGCATGGACTAAAGGATGTGGAACCCCTTCAAGATGCTAAGGACAAAGGATTGGTTCAAGCTCCAAGATCAAGACTCTACATGTTTTCTATTTTAGTGATCCAAGATCACATTGAGTCTATAGGAAAAGCCAATACTATCAAGAGGGGATGAGGTGCTGCTTAATGGCTTGCTTGCTCAAAGTGCTTAGTGATATGCTCCAAAGCCCTCAACAACCTTCTCACATCCACAACCCAAAGTCTAACTCAGCCCCACCGATTCTTTCGCGCCACCGAGTTTAGATGTCATAGCCACTACCACAAACCCTAAGCAAATCGGTCTCACCGATAGGGATCTCGGTCTCACCGAGATGGGATTGTAATCTCTCTGTGTATGTCCATTACCAAAATTGGTCTCACTGAGTTTGAGCAATTGGTACTACCGAGATTACAATGCAAACTCTCTGGTTAACTTATTACCAAAATCGGTCCCACCGAGTTTGTGTAATCGGTCCTACCGAGTTTGTCTGACCAACTCTCTGGTTTTCTTATTACCAAAATCGGTCCTACCGAGTTTGTGTAATCGGTCTCACCGAGATTACGTTATGCCCTAACCCTAACCATATCAGTCCTACCGAGTTGCATGTTGGTCCCACCGAAAACCCTAACGGTCACTAGGTTTACTAAATCGGTCTGACCGAGTTTGTTGATTCAGTCCCACCGAGATTGGTAAATTGTGTGTAACGGTTAGATTTTGTGTGGAGGCTATATATACCCCTCCACCTCCTCTTCATTCGTGGAGCGAGCCATCTGAACAAGCCTACACTTCCAGCATCCTATTTCTGAGAGAGAACTACCTACTCATGTGTTGAGGCCAAGATATTCCATTCCTACCATATGAATCTTGATCTCTAGCCTTCCCCAAGTTGCTTTCCACTCAAATGTTCTTTCCACCAAGTCCAATTCCTGTGAGAGAGAGTTGAGTGTTGGGGAGACTATCATTTGAAGCACAAGAGCAAGGAGTTCATCATCAACGCACCATTTGTTACTTCTTGGAGAGTGGTGTCTCCTAGCTTGGCTAGGTGTCACTTGGGAGCCTCCGATAAGATTGTGGAGTTGAACCAAGGAGTTTGTAAGGGCAAGGAGATCGCCTACTTCGTGAAGATCTACCGCTAGTGAGGCAAGTCCTTCGTGGGCGAGGGCCATGGTGGGATAGACAAGGTTGCTTCTTCATGGACCCTTCTTGGGTGGAGCCCTCCGTGGACTCGCACAGCCGTTACCGTTCGTGGGTTGAAGTCTCCATCAACGTGGATGTACAATAGCACCACCTATAGGAACCACGACAAAAACATCCGTGTCTCCAATTGCGTTTGAATCCTTCAAACCCTTCCCTTTACATTCTTGCAAGTTGCATGCTTTACTTTCCGCTGCTCATATACTCTTTGCATGCTTGCTTGTTATGTATAGTGAGTGTTAAACTTGTGCCTAAACTCCACTCCAACTTAAAGAAGTTAAAAACTCCAACTTTGGGCACTTTTGCCACCAACCGAGACTAAAGGCCTCGCACAACGCGGTGCGGTGGGAAGTTTAGTCCCACCTCACTAGCTGAGAGAGCTCAACACCTATTTATAAGCTGCGTTGCAGCCAAAGCTGAGCTCCTCTCTAATATGCAGTGCATCGATTGCCTACCCTTGTCATCTTTGCCGTGTTGGGCCTATTAGCTTGCGGGCTCGCATCCCGCCCATGTACGATGGGTTTCTAGTCGTGATGCAGCCGTGTGGCCCATTAGGCGCATTTTTTATTTTTTCCAGTATTTTTTTTGTTTTTGAATTATTTATTTTCTTTCGATTTTTGCTTTATTTTTTATTCTTTTTCTTTTAGCTCGTAATAATTTTAATCTTTATGACAATTCTTTTTGCTACTATAGTTTCTAACAAAAAAATTCTTTATGATAATTATTTCTACTTTTCATGTTTTGAACAGAAATACTTTGATAATTTTAGTTGCATAAATTTTATATAATTTTATTTTAAAAAATACTAGAGGTTTATAAAAGCTTTTTAGTTGATTCCTTTTGCTATTAGAGTTTTATAAAAGCATTTACTGGTTTTTTTAGCTATAAGACCTTGAAATTGAAAACCATGTCAAATGAACTCTGAAAAGGTTGAACGTTGGCATGGTATCATCATTTCACCCACATAGCATGTGCTAAAAAGTTGAGAGGGTTATGCGAAAAACTGGATACACTTCGTGTACAAAATGGACAATCTCTTTCGAAGTATCAGGGTTTCATACGGAAACTCATCTTTACACAGTGAATTCATTTTTTTTAATTATTTGAACTCCTGACTTTTTGTGTGTTCAAAATGCACCATTCAAAGCCACATCATCAATTTTCAACCCTTTCTGACTTCATTTGCTATTTTTCATGAATTTACTGATTATTTTGAGCTATAAGACCCTGAAATTGAAAAGCATTCAAATGAACTCTGAAAAGGTTGGAAGTTGGCATGGTATCATCATTTCATCCACATAGCATGTGCAAGAAAGTTGAGTGGGTTACGGCAAAAACTTGATGCACTTCATGTATAAAACGGAGAATCTCTTTCGAAGTATCTGGATTTCATACGGAAACTTGTCTGTTACAATATGCATTTCAAATGAACTACGAAAAGGACGAAAGTTGGCATGGTATCATCATAATAGTTGTGGACAAAGTCTTCACTTTTTCTTCGCTTGTGTCCTTTCCTTATTGCGCCGTAACCATGGATAATCTTCATCATTTATCAGGATGCTTGGGTCAGCCTTGACTTTGAAGGGAGGAATTTCATGAAACTTTTCATAATCTTCGGACATGTCTGTCTTGCCCTCCACACCCATGATGTCCCTTTTTCCTGAAAGAACTACGTGGCACTTTAGCTCATCGTATGATGTATTCGCTTCCTTATTTTTTTCTTTTTCTCGGTTTGGTAGACATGTCCTTCACATAGATAACCTGTGCCACATCATTGGCTAGGACGAACGGTTCGTCAGTGTACCCAAGATTGTTCAGATCCACTGTTGTCATTCCGTATGGTGGGTCTACATGTACCCCCGCCTCCTGACAGATTGACCCAGTTGCATTTAAACAAAGGGACCTTAAAATCTTCTCTGTAGTCAAGTTCCCATATGTCCACTATGTAACCATAATATGTGTCCTTTCCCCTCTCGGTGGCTGCATCAAAGCAGACACCGCTGTTTTGGTTGGTGATCTTTCGATCTTGGGCGATCGTGTAAAATGTATTCCCATTTATCTCGTATCCTTTCCAAATCATTACAGTCGAAGATGCCCCCCTGGACAACGAGTACAACTCCTCACAAACAGTGTTTTAACCTCTGAGACGTGTTTCCAACCAACTGCTGAAAGTCCTGATGTGTTCACATGTAATCCAGTCGTCGCACTGCTCTAGGTGTTTGGAGCGCAGACTGTTCTTGTGTTCATCGACATAAGGGGTCACGAAGGTAGAGTTTTGTAGAACTATGTAGTGTGCTTGAGACCAAGAATATCCGTCCCTGCATATTATTGTCTCCCCTCCAAGCGTGCCTCTTCCACTAAGTCTCCCCTCATACCGCGATTTAGGGAGACCTATCTTCTTAAGGCCAGGAATGAAGTCAACACAAAACCCAATGACATCCTCTGTTTGATGGCCCATGGAGATGCTTCCTTCTGGCCTAGCACGGTTACAGACATATTTCTTTAGGACTCCCATGAACCTCCCAAAGGGGTACATACTGTGTAGAAATATGGGGCCTAGAATGACAATCTTGTCAACTAGATGAACTAGGACGTGCGTCATGATATTGAAGAAGGATGGTGGGAACACCAGCTCGAAACTGACAAGACATTGCACCACATCATTCCTTGGAATGATTTCTGGATCGATCACCTTCTGAGAGATTGCATTGAGGAATGCACATAGCTTCACAATGGCTAATCGGACGTTTTCCGGTAGAAGCCCCCTCAATGCAACCGGAAGTAGTTGCATTATAATCACGTGGCAGTCATGAGACTTTAGGTTCTGAAACTTTTTATCTGCCATATTTATTAATTATTCCCTTTATATTCGATAAGAAGCCAGTTGGGACCTTCATACTAAGCAGGCATTCAAAGAAGATTTCCTTCTCTTCTTTGATAAGAGCGTAGCTGGCAGGACCTTCATACTGCTTTGGAGGCATGCCGTCTTTTTAGTGCAAATGTTGCAGGTCCTCCCATGCTGTAGCAACCCGACCTTAGATGGTCAAGTCTCTGTGCTCAGGTGTCATCCCTGGATCAGTAATGCTGACACCACACAGTACTTTGAAGGATTTATAACAGAGTAGCAATCACACACTTATTACATCGTTTGTCCAGAAGAGGACTTATTACAATAATCATGGCTTAAGGCCATCTAGTAACGATAATAGCGGAAGGCTTGGAAGATAAGTGAGTCCATCAACTCCAACGGCATCACTGAGTATAGAACCACGACCTAAAAGTACCTTACTCGTCGTCTGAAAAGTCTGCAACATGAAAGTTGCAGCCCGAAAACGGGTCAGCACATGGAATATGCTGGCAAAGTAACACATAGAGAATAACGAATGGTAAGCCTATACTACATGCATATATAGCTGGTGGAAAAGCTCTATGGTTACAGTTTTTCCCTACTGCAAAGGAATAAATTTATTTAACTATCATGGTGGTTGTTAAAACATTGAGAATGGTTGACAGCATCCTCAATCCCAATTAAAAAGTACTCATTAACAAACCCATCAATATTAAATTAGAGTAACATGTTGAGATTCAAATGATATTCAAGTACTAGATACTCAAGATGTCCATAACCGGGGACACGGCTAATCATGATTAGTTTGTACACTCTGCAGAGGTTTGCGCACTTTTCCCCACAAGACTCGATCGCTTCCGTTTGGTTTCTCGCACTACAAGGTGTTTGAGAAACGGATGACCGAGACATAGTCTTTCAGAAGCGCTAGCACCTTACGATGGGTAGACCGCACACCTACATCCCCTACATCTGCTAGTCCACCACTATAAGAGTTCGCATGACTTAGTCAACTATGCCAGAGCCCATAATGGCTTGTGGCTGCACACGTAAGTTACTAGTATGAATTATCTTATGATCCCTTTGGGCCTGGGTGGCGGTCCATAGGAAAATCACACGGTACCCCCGGGATTTCCAAAAAAATAGGCAAGTCCTGGTAACTCCAGGTGCCTCAATCCACCCAGATGTGTATTTAAGTTGCCACCTTAGATAAACCATTAATTACCAAACTCACATCTGTCATGGATATCACTCACCCAATCCACGTCTACTAGCATAGCATGGCATAAAAAGCAAACGCAGAAGTAACTCCCAAAGGTTTCATAAGTAAAACAGTTAATAGGTACTACCTCATCTACTTCCCATCCCACAATTTAATTAGATCCTAATCATGCAGTGTGTGAGGATTGATCTAATGCACAAAAACTGGGTAGTAGAAAAAGTATGATCAAGTGTTACTTGCCTTGCTGATGATCCGCGAAACCTAGAGATTTGAAGTAACCAGCGGCGCACTCCGGGTGATCTATCGCAGACAAACAACAAGCATACAATAAGTACTCATCTAATGCACGGGTAAATCTCGAATAAAAGATCTAACTAGAGAGTTCAACTTAAGAACCCTGGTTTGCAAAAGAATCAAATCAAAATAAAGCAACGAAAGTCAAACGGCGAGAGAAAACAACTCGGTTCTAGCAAGTTGAAACTAAGTCAAATTTTACAGTAGCAAAACTTGGTTTAAGTTGGTTAGTCGGAACGGCTGTTTCGAGACGAAACTCCAGGCGCTTGAATCACCTGATTCCGATAAACGAGCGAGAAGATAAACTAGAAAGAAGATCGGATCTGAAATCGCTATCAGAAAAATAGCGGAATAAATCCGAATTAAAAGAAAAACGATGAACGGTTAAAGGAACAGACGTTCGTTAACCGAGGCAAACCGGTGATCACGTTCGTTAAGACGAACGGTCCGGCGAACGCTCGCTAAACAACAAAACCAAAAAAAACCGATCTAGGGTTTCGGAAAGAAAACCGAAACGAAACCCGATCTAGAAAACCGGAACGGTTTACGAGAAAAACCGAACCAAGGGGAAGAAGTGACGCGGCGTGGGCTAGTACCTCGAAGAGGCGAGGGTGCTCCGGTGGCGGCGGCGTTGGGCTGCGGCGGCGGTAAGCGGCGGCCTTGGGCGGCGCAAGGGCAAGGAAGCGGCGGCGGTGTTGGCTACTATCATGCACAAGGAGGAGAGGAGAGGTTTTGATTTGATGTGTTAGAGGGGGGTGCTTGGGTATTTATATTGGGGAGGGGAGGGTTTTGCTTGGAGGAGGGATCAAGAATTAGACAAGTATAGGAACCCTAGAAACAAAAACGGAATAACGAAACGGGGTCCAAATCCTACTAGGATTTGCAAAAGAAAAGGAAACAATGGTGGGCTGGCTCCTGGCCTGGCAATGGCTTTCGATCGGTGGGCCTTTGGCCAATCACAAGTGCATTTTTTTTTAAAAAATTGGTTTCACATGAAAAATAAAGAAAAGAAATTCTACCAGACTCCAAAAATTACAAAGTAAATTTTCCCCGACTCCTAAAAATGAGTCGAACAAAATGAACTTTTACTCGGGGCGAAAATGCAATTTTTGAAAACACGCATTTTTCCCTAAGGCAAATAAACTCCAAGAAAAATCCAAAATATGATTTATTTATTAAATCCTCATTTTTCCTAAATTTTGGGAAAGTCATATTATTTCCTCTCTTATTTTGATATTGGAAAAATATTTGAAGATAAAATAAATAAATCCAAATGATCCGTTTTTTCAAAATTTGAGAGAACTCAAATACGAAAATTTCGAAATCTCCAACTCTCTCTGTGGGTCCTTGAGTTGCGTGAAATTTCTAGGATCAACAGATGCAAGAAAATACGATATGCATGATGGTCTAATGTATAACATTCCAAACTGAAAATTTGGGATGTTACAAACCTACCCCCCTTAAGATGAATCTCGCCCTCGAGATTCAGGTGGCTTCATCCTCAGTGTGGTGGCTCCACTGAACCTTGCAAAACTTGATAACCTTGCTGCGAGTAACTCTGCTGGCATAATCAAGAATCTTGATTGGTTTCTCCTCATATGTTAAATCATCCTTCAACTGAATTGTTTCAAGTGGCACTGTATCTCTTAACGGTACCTCTGCCATCTCGGCGTGACATTTCTTCAGCTGGGAAACATGGAATACGTCATGAACTCCTGACAGTCCTTCTGGTAATTCCAACTTATAAGCAACTTCTCACATGCGTTGCAAGATCTTATACGGTCCAACGAAATGTGGTGCTAATTTTCCTTTAACTCCAAAACGCTTAACTCCTCGAAGTGGGGATACTCTAAGATAAACTCTGTCTCCAACTTCATATTCTATCGCCTTGCGTTTTGAATCCACATAGCTCTTCTGTCTGGACTGGGCTACCTTGAGCATGTCGCAAATCAACTTAACTTTCTGTTCAGACTCCTTAATCAAATCTGGCCCAAACAACTGACGGTCTCCAACTTCGTCCCATGACAACGGTGTCCTGCACCTCCTTCCGTATAAAGCTTCGAAAGGTGCCATCTTCAAGCTGGTTTGGTAACTGTTGTTATAAGAAAACTCCGCATACGGTAAGTTATCGTCCCAACTAGATCCATAATCCGAGGCACAAGCTCTCAAAGATATCCTCCAAAATCTGATTGACTCTCTCACCATCCATCGGTCTCAGGTGAAAAGTTGTACTTGAACTCCAGCCTGGTTCCCAATATTTCGTCAACCGATTCCAAAACTTTGAGGTAAATTGGGTTCCTCTATCCGACACGATACTCCTCGAACTCCGTGCAAACACACAATTCTGGTCATGTATATCTTTGCCAACTTAGCACTTTGCTATAGGTAGTCTTAATCGAATGAAATGAGCTACCTTCGTCAAGCGATCGACTATAACCCAAATCGAGTCATAGCTCGAACGAGTCTTTGGCAAACCCGTGATGAAAGCCATGCCTAGTTTATCCCACTTCCATTCGGTATCGGCAATGGTTGCAACAATCCTGCCGGCTTCGATGTTCTCGCCTTCACTCTCGACATACATCACAAACCGCTACATACTCCGCAATATCTTTCTTCATTCCGTCCACGTAACGCTTCCTTCAAATCCAAATACATCTTGGTATTTCCAGGGTGAATCGAATAGGGTGAATCATGTGCCTCTTGCAGAATTAACTTCCTGATCTCCGGGTCATTTGGCACATAAACACGGTCCTCAAACCATAGGGTATCGTGCTCATCCTCATGAAATCCCTTTGCTTTTCCTTCACTCAATTTCTTCTTTATATCCGCAATCTCCTTGTCATTTTTCTGAGCTTCTCTGATTTTATCCATCAAGGTAGACTGAATCTCCAATGCTACTACATAGCCTCTCGGAACTATTTCCAAACATAGCTCACGAAGATCTTCTGCTAATTCCTTAGGTATTTCTCCAGTCAATAGCGTATTGACATGGCTCTTATGCTCAATGCGCCGCCTACTACATTAGCCTTTCCCGGATGGTAATGCAATCTCATATCATAATCCTTGATGAGTTCCAACCATCTCCTTTGTCTAAGGTTTAACTCTTTCTGCGTGAAAATGTACTTCAAACTCTTGTGATCCGTGTACACCTCACAATGATTTCCAATGAGGAAATGTCTCCATGTCTTCAAGGCATGCACCACGGCTGCTAACTCCAAATCATGTGTGGCATAATTTAATTCATGAGGTTTCATTTGTCGTGAAGCATACGAAACAACTCTTCCTGCATAAGCACTGCTCCAAGTCCTCGACGTGAAGCGTCGCAATACACCTCATAATCCTTGGTTTGATCTGGCAAAATTAACACTGGTGAGGTAACCAACCTTTTCTTCAACTCCTGAAAACTTGCCTCACAATCCTCAGTCCATATGAACTTGGTATCCTTTTTCAGAACTCCGTCATAGGCTTTGCAATCTTTGAGAAATTCTCAATGAATCTCCAGTAGTATCCTGCAAGTCCAAGAAAACTCCGGATCTCTCCAACTGTCGTTGGTGCTTCCCATTTGGTTACAGTCTCAACCTTTGTGGGGTCAACTGCTA
This sequence comes from Aegilops speltoides, assembly GCA_021437245.1. Lineage (NCBI taxonomy): Eukaryota > Viridiplantae > Streptophyta > Magnoliopsida > Poales > Poaceae > Aegilops > Aegilops speltoides. Next base: position 493,364,011 of record CM038145.1, read on the forward strand.
TACCTTCTCCGGATATAACATGTCCAAGAAATCCAACTTCCTTTAGCCAAAATTCACATTTGCTAAACTTGGCGTATAACTGATGTTCCCTCAGCTTCTCCAATACCAATCGCAAATGTTCCTTATGTTCCTCTTCATTCTTCGAGTAAACCAAAATATCATCAATGAACACCACGACGAACTTATCCAAAAACTCCATAAACACTTTGTTCATCAGGTTCATGAAATAGGCAGGTGCGTTAGTCAGTCCAAATGACAAAACGGTATACTCATACAGTCCATATCTTGTGGTAAATGTTGTCTTAGGCATGTCCTGCTCTCGGATCTTCAACTGATGGTACCCTGATCGCAAATCGATCTTGGAAAACACTTTAGCTCCTTGCACATGATCAAATAGATCATTTATCATTGGTAGTGGGTACTTGTTCTTGATTGTTACTGCATTCAATCCACGGTAATCAACAACCATCCTTAACGATATGTCCTTCTTCTCTACTAAAAGTACGGGTGATCCCCAAGGCGAAGAACTTGGGCATATATACCCTTTATCCAATAGTTCCTTAATCTGCTTCTTGATTTCCGCCAAATCCTGTGCGGGCATCCTGTATGGTCGCTTCGATATAGGGCATGTTCCTGGCAAAAGCTCAATCAAAAACACAATGTCTCTATCTGGTGGCATTCCTGGCAATTCTTCAGAAATACATCCGATAATCCTTGACCACCGTACCTCTTCCCGCACAACTCCCGATAAACAATTTACTTGATTCCTATTTGGTCCATGTCGTGACACATACCTAATCCTTCTTCCTTCCGTGTCGGAGCAAAATCGTCTTACTTGCACAATCGATGTTTCCTCCATACATCGACAGCCAATCCATACCTAGAATCACATCCAATCCTTGGGATTCCGAATGATCAAACCGTCGGGAACACATGCCTTCCTACTCAATGGCACTTGAAAACATCCTTGTCCGCCGCGTATTCTCGCTCTGGTGAACTTACTAGCATAGGGGTTTTAAGAATCTGAGTAGGCAGACTATACTTTTCTACAAATCCCTTGATATGTATGAATGCGATGCACCAGATCGAAAAGAACAAGTGCAGATAAATGACTTAACCAAAATTTACCGACATCTTGATCGGGCTGAGCTTCAACCTCCTCCACATCAATGTGGTTCACCCGTCCCTGTTGAAAGGGTTTGGCTTCTTTCGAGCTTCCATTTCCACCTTGGCCTTGGGACAATCACTTGCATAATGTCCGGTCTTGGAACACTTGTAACAGTGACATGGCTCAGTCTTTCTTGGTGGGGTTGATGGTGTGGTCCTGTTACGCTGTTGCTTCCTCCATTCCCTTACCATTCTTGTGGCCATTATGGTTGTGCGAACTACCTCCTCCATGGGTATGCTGAAACCGAACTCCCCGCCTAGGGGTATAGCGGGCTTCGCTGAGCTCCGAGTTATACTTCCCTGTGCATACTTCCTCTTGCGATTCTCAATCTGCTGCTGTTTTCCTTCACCATGAGGGCGTGGTCTACCAACTCCTGGTAGTTATTGAATCTCGCTACCATCAACTGCATGCTTAACTCATCATTCAGTCCTTCTAGAAACTTCTCCGCTTATTCAGATCAGTAGTAACGCTATCCGGGGCATAACGTGCTAACTTACTAAAATCATCCACATATCGCCAACAGTCCTTCCTCCTTGGCGTAAGTTGCGAAACTCACGCTTCTTCATGGCCATAGCTCCTGCTGAAACATGGGCAAGGCAAAAGCTTGCTGAAACCGATCCCATGTGATAGTGTAACTTGGTATCCTTTTTCGAACTCCGTCATAGGCTTTGCAATCTTTGAGAAATTCTCAATGAATCTCGGTAGTATCCTCGCAAGTCCAAGAAAACTCCGGATCTCTCCAGCTGTCGTTGGTGCTTCCCATTTGGTTCTGATCTCAACCTTTGTGGGGTCAACTGCTATACCTTCTCCGGATATAACATGTCCAAGAAATCCAACTTCCTTTAGCCAAAATTCACATTTGCTAAACTTGGCGTATAACCGATGTTCCTCGGCTTCTCCAATACCAATCGCAAATGTTCCTTATGTTCCTCTTCATTCTTGAGTAAACCAAAATATCATCAATGAACACCACGACGAACTTATCCAAAAACTCCATAAACACTTTGTTCATCGTGTTCATGAAATAGGCAGGTCGTTAGTCAGTCCAAATGACAAAACGGTATACTCATCAGATCCATATCTTGTGGTAAATGTTGTCTTAGGCATGTCCCGCTCTCGGATCTTCAATCGATGGTACCACGATCGCAAATCGATCTTGGAAAACACTTTAGCTCCTTGCACATGATCAAATAGATCATTTATCATTGGTAGTGGGTACTTGTTCTTGATTGTTACTGCATTCAATCCACGGTAATCAACAACCATCCTTAACGATATGTCCTTCTTCTCTACTAAAAGTACGGGTGATCCCCAAGGCGAAGAACTTGGGCATATATACCCTTTATCCAATAGTTCCTTAATCTGCTTCTTGATTTCCGCCAAATCACATGCGGGCATCACGTATGGTTAAACCCGATATAGGGCATGTTCCTGGCAAAAGCTCAATCAAAAACACAATGTCTCTATCTGGTGGCATTCCTGGCAATTCTTCAGGAAATACATCTGGATAATCCTTGACCACTGGTACCTCTTCCTGCACAACTCCTGATAAACAATTTACTTGATTCCTATTTGGTCCATGTCGTGACACATACCTAATCCTTCTTCCTTCTGGTGTCGTGAGCAAAATCGTCTTACTTGCACAATCGATGTTTCCTCCATACATCGACAGCCAATCCATACCTAGAATCACATCCAATCCTTGGGATTCCAGAATGATCAAATCCGTCGGGAACACATGCCTTCCTACTCAATGGCACTTGAAAACATCCTTGTCTGGCCGTGTATTCTGCTCCTGGTGAACTTACTAGCATAGGGGTTTTAAGAATCTGAGTAGGCAGACTATACTTTTCTACAAATCCCCTTGATATGTATGAATGCGATGCACCCGTATCGAAAAGAACAAGTGCAGTAAATGACTTAACCAAAATTTACCGATTACTGCATCGGGCTGAGCTTCAACCTCCTCCACATCAATGTGGTTCACCTGTCCCCTGTTGAAAGGGTTTGGCTTCTTTCCAGAGCTTCCATTTCCACCTTGGCCTTCGGGACAATCACTTGCATAATGTCCGGTCTTGGAACACTTGTAACAGGTGACATGGCTCAGGTCTTTCTTGGCTGGGGTTGATGGTGTGGTCCTGTTCTGGCTGTTGCTTCCTCCATTCCCCTTACCATTCTTGTGGCCATTATGGTTGTGCGAACTACCTCCTCCATGGGTATGCTGAAACTGAACTCCCTGTCTAGGGGTATAGCGGGGCTTCTGCTGAGCTCCAGAGTTATACTTCCCCTGTGCATACTTCCTCTTGCGATTCTCAATCTGCTGCTGTTTTCCTTCAGTCATGAGGGCGTGGTCTACCAACTCCTGGTAGTTATTGAATCTCGCTACCATCAACTGCATGCTTAACTCATCATTCAGTCCTTCTAGAAACTTCTCCTGCTTATCTGCATCTCATGTAACGTCATCAGGGCATAACGTGCTAACTTACTAAAATCATCCACATCTTGCCAACAGTCCTTCCTCCTTGGCGTAAGTTGCGAAACTCACGCTTCTTCATGGCCATAGCTCCTGCTGAAACATGGGCGATGCAAAAGCTTGCTGGCCCCGATCCCATGTGATAGTGTCTCTTGGGTAAGTGGCTGTGAAATTCTCCCACCATCTTCTTTGCGGGTCCATCAAGCTGATGTGCGGTGAACTTCACCTTCTCACCATCATGCATCCTGCGTTGGTCAACTCCTTCCTATCTTGCGGAGCCAATCATACTGCTACAATCAGCTCGGGTTCTTGGAATACACCAGCGGATTCAGCCTAAGGAAACGAGTCAAGTGATCCGCAGGTGGTGGTGGTGGTGGGTTGTTGTTGTTGTTGCCTTGGTTCTGCACCAATGTCTGAATCAAAGTGTTCTGCTGCTGAATCAACTAAGTGATCTCTGGTGGGAAAACAAACTTGGGGTCGCATCTCGGAGGCATCTGAGGGGTTTAGAAAAGACGAGAAATTAAGAATAGAATGAGGTCTAAGGAGAAAACACTACCCAAATGCTCATGAGATAAATGCACACAAAATCACTTCATTCATTTCAAACAAAGGGCTTACAACGGTCTAACTATCGCAAAAGTGCTTATACTATAATGTTTACATGGAGGGATTACTACTAATATATGGTGGTCATCTATTAATTTGAACCGGTGGAAGACTCCATGATGTCTGCTCCAGCTTCGTCTTCAAAGTCGGGTTCACTTGGATCCGAATCGGTGTCATCGATGATGATGTAGTTGCTCGGACAGTCAACGTACTTGTCTTCATTCTTGAGCTCCAACTTCTTCTTGAGTTCTGCAATCTCGCACTTAAGATCGCTGTTGTGCCTTGCCACAGCTACGATATCGTCCATGTATTCCTTGCGTTTAGACTTCAGCTCTCCTTCAAGTTCGATGATCCTTCCCTTCGCATTCTTCAACTCTATCATATCATGGCACATCTGGTTCTCCTGGCGTCGAATGTGCTGGTTTAACTTCTGGATGTAAGCTGCAATGGATCTATCCTTCTTGGTGCTGACTATCTCCCAATCTTCATTCCTGCGTCCGCAAATCTGGTAGATAGTGTCCTTGAGGTCTTCTTGATAAACTTCTCCAATGCGTCCCATGGTGATATGAGCTGCCATGCTCTTTCCTGACTCAGTTGGTGCACTGAAAACACTATCTATGGGCTTGGTGATTGGGGCGAATGTCCTTCCCGGAACGTGAGCTTGAATCTTCCAGCGCTCCTCTTCAGGCAGAGTGGCGTTCAAAGTCCCGGTGAAGCTTGGTAGTCCAATGTTCAGGTACTTGGCGACTTCCTTCAAGTGGGATCCAAAAGGTGTGCCTTCATCCGGTTGAGCGTACTTGATCTTTGCGTCCGTCATCCTAAAAGAGTGGAAAAGATGAGGAGTTAGAAAATGAGAAGAGAATAGTGAGGTATGGCTTTAACTTAGTGGTCGCATCCTACAGTCAGCATGTGCTCTGATACCATCTCTGTAGCGACCCGACCTCAGATGGTCAAGTCTCTGTGCTCAGGTGTCATCCCTGGATCAGTAATGCTGACACCAGACAGTACTCTGAAGGATTTATAACAGAGTAGCAATCACACACTTATTACATCGTTTGTCCAGAAGAGGACTTATTACAATAATCATGGCTTAAGGCCATCTAGTAACGATAACAGCGGAATGCTTGGAAGATAAGTGAGTCCATCAACTCCAACGGCATCACTGAGTATAGAACCACGACCTAAAAGTACCTTACTCGTCGTCTGAAAAGTCTGCAACATGAAAGTTGCAGCCAACAATTCAAGACATGGAATATCTTGGCAAAGTAACACATAGAGAATAATGAATGGTAAGCCTATACTACATGCATATATGGCTGGTGGAAAAGTTCTATGGTTACAGTTTTTGCATAAAGCCAGTTTTTCCCTACTGCAAAGGAATAAATTTATTTAACTATCATGGTGGTTGTTAAACATTGAGAATGGTTGACAGCATCCTCTATCCCAATTAAAAAGTACTCATTAATAAACCCATCAATATTAAATTAGAGTAACATGTTCAGATTCAAATGATATTCAAGTACTAGATACTCAAGATGTCCATAACCGGGGACATGGCTAATCATGATTAGTTTGTACACTCTGCAGAGGTTTGCGCACTTCTCCCCACAAGACTCGATCGCTTCCGTTTGGTTTCTCGCACTACAAGGTGTTTGAGAAACGGATGACCGAGACATAGTCTTTCAGAACCGCTAGCACCTTACGATGGGTAGACCGGTACACCTACATCCCCTACATCTGCTAGTCCACCACTATAAGAGTTCGCACGACTTAGTCAACTATGCCAGAGCCCATAATGGCTTGTGGCTGCACACGTAAGTTACTAGTATGAATTATCTTATGATCCCTTTGAGCTTGGGTGGCGGTCCATAGGAAAATCACCCGGTACCCCCGGGATTTCCAAAAAAGCAGGCAAGTCCTGGTAACTCCAGGTGCCTCAATCCACCCAGATGTGTATTTAAGTTGCCACCTTAGATAAACCATTAATTACCAAACTCACATCTGTCATGGATATCACTCACCCAATCCACGTCTACTAGCATAGCATGGCATAAAAAGCAAACGCAGAAGTAACTCCCAAAGGTTTCATAAGTAAAACAGGTAATAGGTACTACCTCATCTACTTCCCATCCCACAATTTAATTAGATCCTAATCATGCAGTGTGTGAGGATTGATCTAATGCACAAAAACTGGGTAGTAGAAAAAGTATGATCAAGTGTTACTTACCTTGCTGATGATCCGCGAAACCTAGAGATTCGAAGTAACAAGCGGCGCACTCCGGGTGATCTATCGCAGACAAACAACAAGCATACAATAAGTACTCATCTAATGCACGGGTAAATCTCGAATAAAAGATCTAACCAGAGAGTTCAACTTAAGAACCCTGATTTGCAAAAGAATCAAATCAAAATAAAGCAACGAAAGTCAAACGGCGAGAGAAAACAACTCGGTTCTAGCAAGTTGAAACTAAGTCAAATTTTACAGTAGCAAAACTTGGTTTAAGTTGGTTAGTCGGAACGGCTGTTTCGAGATGAAACTCCAGGCGCTTGCATCACCTGATTCCGATAAACGAGCGAGAAGATAAACTAGAAAGAAAATCAGATCTCAAATCGCTATCAGAAAAATAGCGGAATAAATCTGAATTAAAAGAAAAACGTCGAACGGTTAAACGAACGGACGTTCGTTAACCGAGGCAAACCGGTGATCACGTTCGTTAAGACGAACGGTCCGACGAACGCTCGCTAAACAACAAAACCAAAAAAAACCGATCTAGGGTTTTGGAAAGAAAACCGAAACGAAAACCAATCTAGAAAACCGGAACGGTTTACGAGAAAAACCAAACCGAGGGGAAGAAGTGATGCGGCGCGGGCTAGTACCTCGAAGAGGCGAGGGTGCTCCGGCGGCGGCGGCGCGGCGGCGGCGGCAAGCGGCGGCGTTTCGGCGGCGGCTCGGGTGAGGCGGCGGCGGTCTTGCTCTTCTTCTACAAGGAGGGAGGAGAGGAGAGGTTTTGATTTGATGTGTTAGAGGGGGGGGTGCTTGGGTATTTATATTGGGGAGGAGGGTTTTGCTTGGAGGAGGGATCAAGAATTATACTAGGAATAGGAATCCTAGAAACAAAAACGGAATAACGAAACGGGGTCCAAATCCTACTAGGATTTGCAAAAGAAAAGGAAACAGCGGCGGGGCTGGCTCCTGGCCTTGGCAAGGCCTGGCAGCGCGGCTTGACTTTAGCTTTCGGCCGGTGGGCCTTTAGCCCGATCGCTTCATGACATTTTTTTAAAAATCGGTTTCACATGAAAAATCTGAAAAAAATTCTACCGGACTCCAAAAATTACAAAGTAAATTTTCCCCGACTCCTAAAAATGAGTCGAACAAAATGAACTTTTACTCGGGGCCAAAATGCAATTTTTGAAAACACGCATTTTCCCTAAGGCAAATAAACTCCAAGAAAAATCCAAAATTTGATTTATTTATTAAATCCTCAATTTTCCCAAATTTTGGGAAAGTCATATTATTCCCTGTCTTATTTTGATGTTGGAAAAATATTTGAAGATAAAATAAATAAATCCAAATGATCCTTTTTTTCAAAATTTGAAAGAACTCAAATACGAAAATTTCGAAATCTCCAACTCTCTCCGTGGGTCCTTGAGTTGCGTGAAATTTCTAGGATCAACAAATGCAAGAAAATATGATATGCACGATGATCTAATGTATAACATTCCAAATTGAAAATTTGGGATGTTACACATGCCTCAGCTGTATCTTTTGTCTTCCCATACACGCCCAAGAAGCCTAGCAGGTTCACGCAAAGGTTCTTCGTCACGTGCATCACGTCAATCGAAGAACGGACCTCTAGGTCTTTCCAATAGGGTAGGTCCCAAAATATAGATTTCTTCTTCCACATGGGTGTGTGTCCCTCAGCGTCACTCGGAACAGCTAGTCTGCCGGGACCCTTTCCAAAGATTATGTGTAAATCATTGACCGTAGCAAGTACGTGATCACCGGTACGCATAGCGGGCTTCTTCCGGTGATCTGCCTCACCTTTGAAATGCTTGCCATTCTTTCAAAATTGATGGTTGGTCGGAAGAAATCGACGATGGCCCAGGTACACATTCTTCCTACAGCTTCCTAGGTATATACTTTCGGTGTCAGCTAAGCAGTGCGTGCATGTGTGGTATCCCTTGTTTGTATGTCTTGAAAGGTTACTGAGAGCGGGCCAATCATTGATGGTTACAAACAGCAACGCGTGTAGGTTAAATTCCTCCTGTCTGTGCTCATCCCACACACGTACACCGTTTCCATTCCACTACTGTAAAAGTTCTTCAACTAATGGCCTTAGGTACACATCAATGTCGTTGCCGGGTTGCTTAGGGCCTTGGATGAGAACTGGCATCATAATGAACTTCCGCTTCATGCACATCCAAGGAGGAAGGTTATACATACATAGAATCACGGGCCAGGTGCTGTGGTTGCTGCTCTGCTCCCCGAAAGGATTAATGCCATCCGCGCTTAAACCAAACCATACGTTCCTTGGGTCATGTGCAAACTCAGCCCAAACTCTCTCTCGATTTTTCTCCACTGCGACCCATCAGCGGGTGCTCTCAACTTCACGTCTTTCTTACGGTCCTCACTGTGCCATCGCATCAACTTGGCATGCTCTTTGTTTCTGAACAGTCGTTTCAACCGTGGTATTATAGGAGCATACCACATCACCTTCGCAGGCACTCTCTTCCCGTGGGGCTCGCCGTTAACATCACCAGGGTCATCTCGTCTGATCTTATACCGCAATGCACCGCATACCGAGCATGCGTTCAAATCCTCGTACGCACCGCGGTAGAGGATGCAGTCATTAGGGCATGCATGTATCTTCTGCACCTCCAATCCTAGAGGGCATACGACCTTCTTTGCTGCATACATATTGTCGGGCATTTCATTATCCTTTGGAAGCTTCTTCTTCAATATTTTCAGTAGCTTCTCAAATCCTTTGTCAGGCAGAGCATTCTTTGCCTTCCACTGCAGCAATTCCAGTACGGTACCCAGCTTAGTGTTGCCATCTTCGCAATTGGGGTACAACCCTTTTTTGTGATCCTCTAACATGCGATCGAACTTCAGCTTCTCCTTTTGACTTTCGCATTGCGTCCTTGCATCAACAATGACCCAGCAGAGATCATCATCGGGCACATCGTCTGGTTCCTCTTGATCTTCAGCAGCTTCCCCCGTTGCAGCATCATTGGGCACATCGTCTGTTTCCTCTTGATCTTCAGCAGCTCCCCCCATTGCAGCATCACCGTATTCAGGGGGCACATAGTTGTCATCATCCTCTTCTTCTTCGCCGTCATCCATCATAACCCCTATTTCTCCATGCCTCGTCCAAACATTATAGTGTGGCATGAAACCCTTGTAAAGTAGGTGGGTGTGAAGGATTTTCCGGTTAGAGTAAGACTTTGTATTCCCACATTTAGTGCATGGACAACACATAAAACCATTCTGCTTGTTTGCCTCAGCCACTTCGAGAAAATTATGCACGCCCTTAATGTACTCGGAGGTGTGTCTGTCGCCATACATCCATTGCCGGTTCATCTGCGTGCATTATATATAATTATGTGTGTCAAAAGTAAAAAATCAGACAAATATCTATCTAAAGTAAGAAAATCAAACAAGTATCAGAAAGAAGATAAGAACAAGAGGCTCACCACGGTGGTGCCGGCGACGAGATCGTAGCAGGCGATCAACGGCGGTGAAAACGGGGACGGGGCGTGACGGACCGCTAAATCTAGACAAATCTCAGAAAAAATGGAGCTCCGAGGTCGAGCTTCGAGAGGAGAAAGTTTAACTAGTGTGGCTCGGGCATTTCATCGAACACCTCATGTGCATAGGAGGTGAACTAGAGCACCCAAATGCCCTCTCCTCGCCGGATTGAAAAAACAAAGCACTGTGGAGTGTTCTGCCGTGGCGGTGGGTATATATAGGCAAGTTATTTGTCCCGGTTCGTGGCATGAACCGGGACTAAAGCCCCCCCTTCTATCCCGGTTCAATCCACGAACCGGGACCAATGGTTGTGGGCCAGGAGCAAGGACCATTGGTCCCGGTTCGTGGCTTGAACCGGGACAAATGGTTCCACACGAACCGTGACCAATGCCCACGAGGCCCTGGCCGGCCCCCTGGACTCACGAACCGGGTCTAATACCCCCCATGGGTTGAAGAACTGGGACTAATGGGCTGGCCAGGCCCGAATGATAGCCCTGTTTTCTACTAGTGGTCATATGTATGAAGACAATACTCACAACAATAAACTTTCACATACTTTTATCCCAGTTGAAAACTTCAACCAGTTTGTCATCAGTCACAAAAAAAGGGGAGATTGTAAGTGCATCTAGTGCCACCCCTAGTTGGTTTTGGAGTATTGACGACAAAGTTGGTTGAGGGACTAATGTGTTTGTGAGAATTGCAGGATAACACAGGTAGTAGTCCCGTATTGACTCAGTTTACCTACCAGAGATGACCCCTAAAAATGTGTGAAGACATTGAAGACAATGGTGGTCTGTGAAGACATTCACATTCACTAGTAGAAAAAGGGTCAAATGTGAGACACATTAGTCCCGGTTTGTAACAGAACCGGCACTAATGTGTCCATTTGTGCCGGTTCCAACGGCTAGGCGGGAGGAGCTCTTTAGTACCGGTACATGGCGAACCTTTAGCACCGGTTCGTGCCACGAACCGGTACTAAAGAAAGTGGAGGCAGGATGTTGTCAGAGTGGTGCCCTTCCAGCACCTTTAGTACGGTTAAGTGGCACGAACCAAGACTAAAGTTAAATCCTATATAAACCCTTCATACACCCGCACTGTTCTTCCCCTTTCCCTCTCCCTCTCTCTGTTCTTCCCTTCTTCCTCTCGAGTTCATCACAAAATTTGCCCCAAATTTGTCAAGATTTGCAGGCCCCCATCCATTCAAATGATCACCAAGGTTAGCAACTTTGTCCTTTCATCTCTCAATGCTAGATTAGCTCTTGAATTGGTTTATATAGTGATTAATTGTGGGTTTTAGTAATTTGGGAGGAATTATATGTGGTAGTATTTGATTTATATGCAATTTGAGGTCAAAATAACACTTAGTTTGCATATGTAGGTGTGGTTTACTTAGTGCCTTCTAAATCTCCGTCGTAACCACCATCGATCGCCCGCACCGTCCCATCGCCGGCACCACCTTGTGGTAAGCCTCTTGTTCATGAAATTTTATATAAAAAATTGATGTTTGTGTGATTTGGATATATAGTTACTCGTATAATTATCTTACCCATACGTTGTTTGTTATACATAGTGCCATGGTTTTGATATCCGTCCCCGTCGGCCCTCATCCTTGTTATGATTCGGATGTGGTATATTCTCTTTTAAAACTATTTGTTGCTGTCAGGACCCCGACTCAATGCCACATCGATCTAGCATGTAACACCTCATATCACTTTGCGGCCTCACGCACGGTATCCCCACGGTGTCGCCTTACCTTTGCGGGACTGTTTAGCCTTTTGGCACACGTATATGATAGTGTCGCTAGCATCCATATGATAAGGAGCCCGGCTGACATGGCTAGTCGTAAACCCAAAGTGGCACAAACTTACGAGGACAGCATCCATGACCCGAAGATCGAGCGTGTCGGTCATCACGAGTGAATCCAGTACTGTAGCACTGGGCTATCAGACTCCGATGAACCGGGCAGAAGGGCTAACAGACTCCGGTATTCATCGCGTGACATTTCCCGAAGAACAGACAGAACGAAGAAGGACACATGCCGCCCAGCCTAAGTGATCCGGAGCGGTAGCAAGCTACCATGGCTCGATGGAAGCACTAGGAGACATTTCCGTAAGAAAGGCTACTAAGAATAAACAACTAGATAGTCAGATCCCACACATAGCAATACACATTACACGTCGCATAACATGCAAGTATGTGTTGTACAACATGGCATCACAACATAACTCTACAACTCATATAGATAAGGCTCAAAGAGCCATCATAGCATTATTGCAAGCAGGGTCACAAGACCCATCATACAGCATACAAGCAACAAGCGGAAGCATTACATGTCCAGGTACACACATCTACAAATGAAAAAGGTCAAGAGTCGGCTATCTACAACATCCGATCAAGATCGTGGCGAGGTACAAGCTACTCGTCGAAGTCCACGAGAACACTAGTAAGACCGAAGTCTCCGCTGCAAAAACATAAATAAAGCACCATGAGTACAAAGGTACTCAGCAAGACTTACATCAGATCCTATCATACATGCATTTGTATCAAGGGGGTAATGTGGGGTTTAGTTGCAGCAAGCCAGCTTTGACTCTGTGGCTATCCTGTTCTACGACTACTAGAACTTCTTGAGGTGATATGGCGCACACGAGTCCACTAATCACCACACAATACACTACTTATGGATTCATTCCCGTCTCCCTACGAGAAGGCCATCCATAGCACTCACACTTGTCTTGAGCATTTTATAGTATCCACTTCAAGTTGTCTATGTACCATGTAAGCATCCAAGAAGTCCATATCCGCGGACCCGGCTATTCGAATAGATCATGTTAACCCTGCAGGGGTGTACTTCTTCACACACGCTCTCGCCACTTACCGCCATGTACACGTCATGTATCTCGGCAACCTTCAAGCGGAAGCCTGGCGAGGGAGTCGGCCACGACCTGACTAACCGCACAAGACTCTAGTCCAGGTTTATTGCCTATTCGGGTTCCATCCATAAGGAGATCCGGCCGGGGTGTCGCTCACGGCCCCAAACGATGTGAACAGGGTTCCCAAGCCCACCTCGCCGGATGGATCTACGCTTGGTACACCGTGCCACTTGTGCCTAGTCTGTCCCAAGCCCACCTGGCCGGGTGCCACTTGGTAGACTACTAACACTACCTACAAACACGAAACTAGTTGCAACTCACGGACAGAGATCAAGTTGGTTAATAAGTCGAGAGGGTCGATTTACGGAACCCAATGTGTGGTAGTATCGAGTCATTGGACGACATACACGAACTTCGGTGCTTAAGGACGGTTCCAAAGAGACAACCCACCATGTACTCCTACATGGCCTCTCACCGCTACCTTTACCAAATCGTGTTCACACACTTAACTCTCAAAGACCGAACAACTCATAACACTCCAATTCATTCCCAATGAATCGGACTGACACAACTCTAAGCAATAGCAGGCATAGCATGGTAGGAACAAAACATGGGCTCAATCAACTCCTACACATGCTAGTGGGTTTTAACTATTTACTGTGGCAATGACAGGTCATGCAGGGGAATGGGTTCAACTACCGCAGCACAATGTAGCAGATGAATCGTTGTTGTCCTAATGCAATAACTGAGAGCAGGAGCGAGAGGGTAGGATTATATCGGAATGAACAAGGGGGTTTGCTTGCATGGTATATCCACAAGGAAGGCAGTGCTTCACTGACAGGTACTCTGGAACGGACTCCGGAGCAGGACCTATCGAGAAGGAATAGTGTCGGCAATCAATACACAAACATATGCAACAATATGATGCATGAACATGGCATGAAGATGTGATGTTGTTTGAGCTAATGCAACTAGTAATCATTTGGTTTGAAGTCCATTTGAACCAAAAGCTCAAATGCAACTCTAAATTAAGTCTCTTAATATGCCATAATGTGTTTTCTCATATTCAGCATGTATAAGATGGTTTGTCATGCATGAAACTAGTACAGATGGAAAGATTGCATTTTTCTGATAATTTTTCATATATAAATTATTTCAATCTGAGCTACGGTTGAATTTCTATGAATTTTTGAAGTTTAAATCATTTTCTGGAATTTCCTGATTTATTTTAATTCCAGAAAATAGTTAATTGCGTCAGCACTGCGTCATGCTTGCGTCAGCAGGTCAACGGCGCTGACCAGGTCAAACCTGACGTGTGGGGTCCACACGTCAGTGACAGGGGGGTTTAACAGGGTTAGTTTAATCCTAATTAAAAGGTTAGTGGCGCTGGGCCCACCGTCGATGTCGAGGTTAACTAAGTGGTGATTAGCTTAAGCTAATCACCGCAGGCCGGCCCACACGTCGGCCGGCGAGGTTAACGCCGGCGACCTCTGACGCTGGGCGTCCGCGATTCAAACCACGGGACGGCGTCGGAGAGCACCGGGCGTAGCCTGCTCGCAGATCTGTGGAGCGATTAGGGGAGCTGGGGTGGCCGGAGCTCGCCGGAGCGGAGCTCGGGGCGGTGGCTGGAGTTCGGCCGAGGGCGGGCGTAGCGCTGCGATGCATGGGGGCGGCGGCTGAGAGCACTGGGGCGTAGCCCGGGCTCGTCCGCATCCAGCGGAGGCGACGGGAGGGCGCAGGGTGGCTGGAGCTCGCCGGAGCAGAGCTCGCGCGGCGGTCGGAGCTCGGGCTCGAGGGGGACGCGGCTACGGCGTACGGGGACGAGAACGGAGAGGGAAGGGAAGCAGCAGCTCACAGCGGTTGCAGCGGGCGTCAGCGGGCTCGGGGCCTTGACGACGACAGCGTCTGATCGCCGGAGATCTACAGCGGCAGCGATGAAGATGACGACGGTGGCGACGATGGAGGCCGTCCGGAGGTGCTTGGCATGACGAGGAGGTAGAGGAGGTCGTGGCGGAGCTTCTGGGCTCTACGGAGGGGCGAGGGGAGGCCGGTGGCCACGGCAACGGCGAACGGCGGCGATCGGCGCGTTGACCCGGGCGCGTGAGAGAGCGAGGGAGAAGAGAGAGAGGGCTGGGAGAGTGAGAGTGGTCGGGCGTGCGTGGCGACGTCCGGGCGTCGAGGCGACGAGCGGGGAAGCAGAGGTGGCGGGAACGTGGCCCGGCCGGACGCGGGTGGCAGCGCTGGGCGCGTGCCCCCCGCTCCTCTGGCGCGAGAAGGGGACGATTAGCACGTCCACTGGCTGGGCCGGCTCTTTGGGTCATTGGCGAACCAGGCCGCCTGATGCCCGACCGCAGGTGAGTCCAGTGGGTTTTCCTTTTTTATCTTTTCTATTTTCGACATTTGTTTTGATTTAATAATAATACTAAATCATTTTATTTCCTTATGCCAATTTTTATAGAAGCTAGTTATATTATTCGAGCTCCTTAATAAATGACATAATTTTTGGACATATATTATATATATAACATTTATATATCCAAGGCAAAATAATTACTGGATTAATCCAAATGCCCAAAATAAATACTTATGAGCTCCTAAAAATATTGGTTTGATTTTTGTCTCTGTCCAATATTTTCAGAGAGCAACATGAGCATTTTCTTGGACCCTTTTGGAGCACTTTTTGTTTGGGCCATTTTAGAGATGATTCTGAGGGTTTCTCAAATCCTCATTTCAAATTTAAATGATATTTAAACATGATGCACACATGACTAGCTAGGCTTGAGCATACCAGAACTAGGGATGTGACAACTCGCCCCCACTTGAAAAAATCTCGTCCCGAGATTCAGGGGTCGATGGAAAGAAAGCGGGGTACTCCAGTCGAAGACGATCTTCTCGCTCCCAAGTAGCTTCTCTCTCGGAATGATGAGACCACTGAACCTTGAGAAACTTGATGTTATGGCGTCGAGTGACACACTCTGCTTGATCAAGAATGTGAACTGGATACTCTCGATATGTGAGGTTGTCTTGGAGATCAAGCGTTTCGTGGTCCACTCCACGGATAGGATCCGAGAAGCAACGCCTGAGTTGAGAGACGTGGAAGACATCATGAACTCGAGAAAGATGTGGGGGTAGTTCCAACTGGTAGGCAACCTCTCCTCGTTTAGCGAGAATGCGAAAAGGACCAATGTAACGAGGAGCCAACTTGCCCTTGATACCGAAACGATGGGTACCCTTCAAAGGAGTAACCCGAAGGTAAGCTTTGTCGCCAACTTCATAAGTCATATCCTTATGATGGCGATCATCTTGCTCTTTTACGAGACGGGCTGTTTTCAAATTCTCACGAATGATGCGAACTTGCTCTTACGCCTCTGGATCATGTCCGTCCAAAGAATTGTCTTTCACCGGTTTCTGACCAGTTCAACGGTGTTCGACATCTTCGTCCATAGAGAATCTCAAAAGGAGCTTTCTTGAGACTGGATTGATAGCTATTGTTATAAGCAAACTCGGCGAAAGGAAGGCACTTCTCCCAATCCATACCGAATGAGATAACGCAAGCTCTGAGCATGTCTTCGAGAATTTGATTGACCCGTTCCACCTGACCACTCGACTGAGGGTGGAAAGCGGTACTGAAGGAAAGATGGGTTCCCATGGCAGTTTGGAAACTCTCCCAGAAATGAGAAGTTAAAAGACTGCCACGGTCTGAATTGATCTCTAGTGGAACACCATGAAGTGACACTATTCGAGAAATATATAAGTCAGCAAGCTGACTAGCAGTGATACTCTCTCGAACAGGAAGGAAGTGAGCCACTTTAGAAAGACGGTCAACAACTACGAAGATAGCATTATTCCCTTTCTTGGTCCTGGGAAAGCGGTGATGAAGTCCATGCCAACTTTATCCCATTTCCACTCAGGAATGGCTAGAGGCTGAAGGGTGCCAGCAGGTCTTTGATGCTCTGCCTTAACGCGACGACAAACGTCACATTTAGCAATGAACTCAGCAATTTCTCTCTTCATCCTAGTCCACCAGAACCTCTGGCGTAGGTCCTGATACATCTTAGTACTACCGGGATGAATCGTGAGAGGGGATTCATGCGCCTCCTTAAGAATCAATTGTCGAAGATGCTGCTTCTTGGGGACCACCAGGCGGTTCCCAAAGAAAACGACACCTCGATCATCTATAGAGAAACTACCAGCAATACCCTTGGCAATGTTTCTCTTGATCCGGGTAATCCCCGTATCATGCTTCTGGGCTTCTATGATATGATCTACAAGAGTAGGTTTCGCCACCAAGGTAGAAAGGAATCCGTGAGGAGCAATGTGAAGGTTAAGCTTACGAAATTCCTCATGGAGAAGTGGTTGGCCTCGCTTTGACATGAGATTGTTGCAATAGGATTTGACTTAGAGCATCGGCCATGACATTGGCTTTGCACGGGTGTAGGTAATCCCTAAGTCGTAATCTGAGATCAACTCCAACCAACGTCTTTGCCTAAGGTTCAGATCTGGTTGGGTGAAGATATACTTGAGACTCGGTGATCGGTGTAGATCTCTAGCGTTTACCAAGAAGGTAATGTCGCTGTGTCTTGAGTGCATAGACTACGGTCCGCAAGCTCTAGATCATGTGTAGGATAATTCTCCTCGTGTGGATGCAAGCTGTCGAGATGCATAGGCAATCACATGACGATCCTGCATAAGAATGCAACCTAGTCCTGTCGTGAGGCGTCAATAGATAACAAAGTCTTTAGTGAAATCCGGTGGCACAAGTATGGGAGCGAAGTCGAGCGTCTTTTCGTTTCTCAAAACTGTACTCACATTGTGGGGACCACTCAAACTTTTTATCTTTCTTGAGAAGTTCCGTGAGGGGTTTGGCTACTTTGGAGAAGTTTTCAACAAAGTGGCGACAATAGCTGGCTAGACCAAGGAAACTCCTAACTTGTTTAACGGTTTCAGGTGGAGTCCAATCGAGAACGGCCTTCACTCTCTCGGGATTGACAGCAATGCCCTTACCAGAGATTACGTGGCCTAGGTAGGTCACTTCTGGCAACCAAAATTCGCACTTGGAGAACTTGGCATAAAGGCGGTGCTCTCTGAGTTTTTCTAATACAAGTCTAAGATGTTCGGCATGCTCTTCCTCATTCTTCGAGTAAATAAGAATATCATCGAGGTAAACCACGACGAACTTATCTAGGTACTCCATGAAGATCGAGTTCATCAGGCGGGAGAATGTGGCTGGGGCGTTGGTTAGACCGAAGGACATAACGGTGTACTCGTACTGGCCATAACGAGTGACAAAAGCCGTTTTGGGAATGTCCCCATTTCTGATTTTGATTTGGTGGTAGCCTAACCTCAAATCCATCTTGGAGAAGACTGAGGATCCAGCGAGCTGATCATACAAGTCGTTGATCCTGGGGAGCGGATATTTGTTCTTTATCGTGACCAAATTAACGGGACGATAATCTACAACCATCCGGTCCGTACCATCCTTCTTCTTGACGAAGAGGACGGGGCAAGCCCAAGGAGAAGAACTAGGACGGATGAAACCCTTTTGCAAGGACTCATCAAGTTGTTTCTTAAGCTCGGCTAGTTCTAAAGGTGCCATCTTGTAAGGTCTCCTAGAGATTGGAGCAGTTCCTGGGATAAGATCTATGACGAACTCTACATATCTATCAGGTGGAATACCTGGCAGTTCCTCTGGAAAGACATCCGGAAAGTCACGGACTACCGGGATATCTTCAAGGTCTGGAAGAGGGCTGGCATTAAGAGAATAAAGTTGGCGCTTTGCAACTCTGGTGGAGACAGTGACTATCTTGCCAGATGGATGTGTAAGCTGAACAGACCTGGTGAAACAATCAATCTTGGCATGATGAGCTGTCATCCAGTCCATACCCAAGATGATGTTAATATCCGAAGACTTGAGAGCTATAAGTGATGCAAGGAATACAAGTCTGTCTACAAGGATTTCGTTACCATGGCTTACACTAGAAGTTTGCCATTTGGATCCAGGGGTTTGAATAAGTAGTGGGGAGGGCATATCACAAAATGACATGTCGTGCAAGCGGGCATAGCTTTGAAATGAAGGAATGAGGCGCTCGATGTCGAATAGAACCGATCTTTGGGTGACAGATTGACAAGGAGTGTACCAAGAACGACATCCGGATCATCATGGCGTCTTTAGGCGAGACGTGATGCACAAGTCCAAGTTCAGGTGAGCTGACTGGCACTAATCATCTTGCGTGATGGCTTACCACGGCCAATGACTTCTCGGGCTGGGGTGGAGCAACTCGTGCGAGTGCAAATCACGGGCAATGTGGCCTGGCTCTCCGCACTTGTAACAAATCTTGGAGGTAGAACGTGGACCCGCATTGGCAGGCGGTCCACCAATAGGCCTGGGTAAAGAATATGACTGAGCTGGGGAAGGCACCACATAGGATGGACTCGGTGCATATCTGGAAGGAAGAGCGGAGTTTGGAACCCAAATCCGGCGCTTCTGAGAACTAGAACCGGAGGAAGATCCCAAATCACGGGTGTGCTTACGAGACTCCTCGTAAGTGAGCTGAGCTGTCTCTACATTGATGGCTTTGTTCACAAGAGCTTGGAATGTATCACAATGATGCAGGTGGAGATCACGAAGCAACTTGGGGTTGAGACCCTTCCGGAACCTAGCCTGCTTCTTGGCGTCCGTGGACACCTCTTCTGTGGCATAACGAGCAAGGTTCTCAAACTCTCTACTATAAGCATCAACAGCCATCTTACCCTGGGTGAAACTACAGAACTCTTCTCTCTTGCGATCAATGAGGGCCTCAGGAATGTGATGCTCGCGAAAAACCTCAGTGAAATTTCCCCAGGTAGGAATCTGGCCAGCTGGAAGCATAGCCTCATAGTTTTGCCACCAAAGACTAGCAGGACCTTCCAGGTGGTAAGAAGCATAGGTGACCTTGTCATCTTCAGCTACGTTCGCAGAACGGAGCTTGTGTGTGATGCTACGGAGCCAGTCATCTGCATCGAGTG
This sequence comes from Aegilops speltoides, assembly GCA_021437245.1. Lineage (NCBI taxonomy): Eukaryota > Viridiplantae > Streptophyta > Magnoliopsida > Poales > Poaceae > Aegilops > Aegilops speltoides. The sequence continues at coordinate 493,383,882 of CM038145.1, forward strand.
GCTCGATGGAATGATGAAAGGTAGGTGGGTGCAAGCGAATGAAGTCATGAATGGTTGCAGACCCTTTGAACCGATGTGCGGTGTTCTCCTCGATACGTGCCAACAAGCGATTAGACTCACGCTTGTTTCTCTCCATCTCTAACATGAACTCTGTCAACGAAGGCTGGTCGGGAGGATCCTCATCCCTACCATCTCCGTGGTTCTGGCTATGAGCAATAGAACTTCGCTTAGCTGATGACATCCTGAGAACGAAACCAAAGGCGGAATCAGCATCAACTATGGGCTATAGAATGTAGGACAAGGAAATTAGTAACTCTCGAACTCCTGGGGCAATTCCGGCAGCATAACGGCAGTAAAATGCTCAGAACGAGACATCCTGCTAAAATGGGGTAGTAACATACTCAACATCACCAGTCAAGGTTCTAAGATCATACTAAACAGGCTACACCGGAAATACTCGAAACTGGGGTAAGACTCTGATCAACCAATCCTATGGAACTACGGAGTAGTAACACGTGATCCTGATAGACGGAAGAGAAAGCCTAGTTCCTTAACCCCGCAGGAAAGATATGATGACTCAGATCAGAAGGCCATGAGGTATAAGGAGTAAAAAGAGCCTTATGTTCCTTCCCACAATCAATTCCTTACATAACTAAAGAATTTCTAGACTCAACTTGACCAGTTTGGCTTGCTAATCCTCTGAGCATCGGGCTCGATACCAAAGCTGTCGGACCCGACTCAATGCCACATCGATCTAGCATGTAACACCTCATATCACTTTGCGGCCTCACGCACGGTATCCCCACGGTGTCGCCTTACCTTTGCCCGAGACCGTTTATGCCTTTTGGCACACGTATATGATAGTGTCGCTAGCATCCATATGATAAGGAGCCCGGCTGACATGGCTAGTCGTAAACCCAAAGTGGCACAAACTTACAGGACAGGCATCCATGACCCAAAGATAGAATGTGTCGGTCATCGCGAGTGAATCCAGGCAGTAGCACTGGGCTAACAGACTCGGTGAACTGGCTGAAGGCGCTAACAGACTCCGTATTCATCGCGTGACATTTCCCGAAGAACGTATACCAGAGCGAAGAAGGACACATGCCGCCAGCCTAAGTGATCCGGAGCAGTAGCAAGCTACCATGGCTCAGTGGAAGCACTAGGAGACATTTCCCGGTAAGAAAGGCTACTAAGAATAAACAACTAGATAGTCAGATCCCACACATAGCAATACACATTACACGTACGCATAACATGCAAGTATGTGCTGTACAACATGGCATCACAACATAACTCTACAACTCATATAGATAAGGCTCAAAGAGCCATCATAGCATTTATTGCAAACAGGGGTCACAAGACCCATCATACAGAGCATACAAGCAACAAGCGGAAGCATTACATGTCTGGGTACAGACATCTACAAATGAAAAAGGCTGAAGAGTCTGGCTATCTACAACATCCGATCAAGATCGTAGCTGAGGTACAAGCTACTCGTCGAAGTCCACGAGAACACTAGTAAGACCGAAGTCTCCGCTGCAAAAACATAAATAAAGCACCATGAGTACAAAGGTACTCAAAGAAGACTTACATCGATCCTATCATACATGCATTTGTATCAAGGGGGTAATGTGGGGTTTAGTTGCAGCAAGCCAGCTTTGACTCTGTGGCTATCCTGTTCTCGACTACTAGAACTTCTTGAGGTGATATAGGCGCACGAGTCCACTAATCACCACACAATACACTACTTATGGATTCATTCCGTCTCCCTCGAGAAGGCCATCCATAGCACTCACACTTGTCTTGAGCATTTTATAGTATCCACTTCAAGTTGTCTATGTACCATGTAAGCATCCAAGAAGTCCATATCCATGGACCCGGCTATTCGAATAGATCATGTTAACCCTGCAGGGGTGTACTTCTTCACACACGCTCTCGCCACTTACCGCCATGTACACGTCATGTATCTCGGCAACCTTCAAGCGGAAGCCTGGCGAGGGAGTCGGCCACGACCTAACTAACCACACAAGACTCTAGTCCAGGTTTATCGCCTATTCGGTTCCATCCGTAAGGAGATCCGGCCGGTGTCGCCACGGCCCCAAACGATGTGAACAGGGTTCCCAAGCCCACCTCATTGGATGGATCTCGCTTGGTACACCGCCACTTGTGCCTAGTCTGTCCCAAGCCCACCTAGCCGGGTGCCACTTGGTAGACTACTAACACTACCTACAAACACCGAAACTAGTTGCAACTCCCAGGACAGAGATCAAGTTGGTTAATAAGCGAGAGGGTCGAGTTACGGAACCCAATGTATGGTAGTATCGAGTCATTGGACGACATACACGAACTCGGTGCTTAGGACGGTTCCAAAGAGACAACCCACCATGTACTCCTACATGGCCTCTCACCGCTACCTTTACCAAATCGTGTTCACACACTTAACTCTCAAAGACCGAACAACTCATAACACTCCAATTCATTCCCAATGAATCGGACGACACAACTCTAAGCAATAGCAGGCATAGCATGGTAGGAACAAAACATGGGCTCAATCAACTCCTACACATGCTAGTGGGTTTTAACTATTTAATGTGGCAATGACAGGTCATGCAGAGGAATGGGTTCAACTACCGCAGCACAATGTAGCAGATGAATCATTGTTGTCCTAATGCAATAACTGAGAGCAGGAGCGAGAGGGTAGGATTATATCGGAATGAACAAGGGGGTTTGCTTGCCTGGTATATCAACAAGGAAGGCATCTTTGCGTCAGCGACAGTACTCTGAACGGACTCGGGCAGGGACCTATCGAGAAGGAACAGTGTCGGCAATCAATACACAAACATATGCAACAATATGATGCATGAACATGGCATGAAGATGTGATGTTGTTTGAGCTAATGCAACTAGTAATCATTTGGTTTGAAGTCCATTTGAACCAAAAGCTCAAATGCAACTCTAAATTAAGTCTCTTAATATGCCATAATGTGTTTTCTCATATTCAGCATGTATAAGATGGTTTGTCATGCATGAAACTAGTACAGATGGAAAGATTGCATTTTTCTGATAATTTTTCATATATAAATTATTTCAATCTGAGCTACGGTTGAATTTCTATGAATTTTTGAAGTTTAAATCATTTTCTGGAATTTCCTGATTTATTTTAATTCCAGAAAATAGTTAATTGCGTCAGCACTGCGTCATGCTTGCGTCAGCAGGTCAACGGCGCTGACCAGGTCAAACCTGACGTGTGGGATCCACACGTCAGTGACAGGGGGGTTTAACAGGGTTAGTTTAATCCTAATTAAAAGGTTAGTGGCGCTGGGGCCCACTGTCAGTGTCAGGGGTTAACTAAGTGGTGATTAGCTTAAGCTAATCACCTGGCAGGCCGGGCCCACACGTCAGGCCGGCGAGGTTAACGCCGGCGACCTCTGGACGCGGCGGCGTCCCGATCGATTCAAAGACGGGGGACGGCGTCGAAGAGCACCGGGGCATAGCCCGGGCTCTCGCGCATCTGGTGGAGCAGTTAGGGGGAGCTGGGGTGGCCGGAGCTCGCCAGAGCGGAGCTCGGGGCGGCGGCCGGAGTTCGGCCGAGGGCGGGCGTAGCGCTGCGATCCATGGGGCGGCGGCCGAGAGCACCGGGCGTAGCTTGGCTCGTCCGCATCCAGCGGAGGCGACGGGAGGGCGCAGGGTGGCCGGAGCTCGCCGGAGCAGAGCTCGCGCGGCGGTCGGAGCTCGGGCTCGAGGGGGACGCGGCTACGGCGTACGGGGATGAGAACGGAGAGGGGAAGGGGAAGCAGCAGCTCACAGTGGTTGCAGCGGGCGTCGAAACGGGCTCGGGGACGCGCTGACGACGGCGTACGGTCGCCGGAGATCTACAGCGGCCGGCGATGAAGATGACGACGGTGGCGACGATGGAGGCCGTTCGGAGGTGCTTGGCTTGACGAGGATGTAGAGGAGGTCGTGGCGGAGCTTCTGGGCTCTACGGAGGGGCGAGGGGAGGCCGGTGGCCGCGGCAACGGCGAACGGCGGCGATCGGCGCGTTCGGCCGTGCACGTGAGAGAGCGAGGGAGAAGAGAGGAGAGGGCTGGGGAGAGTGAGATCGGTCGGGGCGTGCGTGGCGACGTCCGGGGCGTCCAGGGCGACGAGCGGGGGAAGCAGGAGGTGGCGGGGAACGTGGCCCCGGCCGGACGCGGTGGCCTTGTAAGCGGCGGCAAGGCCCTCGCCCTCCTCTGGCGCGAGGAAGGGGACGATTGGCACGTCCAGCTGGCTGGGCCGCTTCTTTGGGCCGCTTCGGCGCACCAGGTCGCCAAATGCCCTACGCGGGTGAGTCCAGGTGGGTTTTCCTTTTTTTATCTTTTCTATTTTCTGACATTTGTTTTGATTTAATAATAATACTAAATCATTTTATTTCCTTATGCCAATTTTTATAGAAGCTAGTTATATTATTCCAGAGCTCCTTAATAAATGACATAATTTTTGGACATATATTACATATATAACATTTATATATCCAAGGCAAAATAATTACTGGATTAATCCAAATGCCCAAAATAAATACTTATGAGCTCCTAAAAATATTGGTTTGATTTTTATCTCTGTCCAATATTTTCAGAGAGCAACATGAGCATTTTCTTGGACCCTTTTGGAGCACTTTTTGTTTGGGCCATTATAGAGATGATTCTGAGGGTTTCTCAAATCCTCATTTCAAATTTAAATGAAATTTAAACATGATGCACACATGACTAGCTAGGCTTGAGCATACCAGAACTAGGGATGTGACAGTTGCATTTCGTGTTTATGACAAATTATGCCCATCAAGTTGACATAGATATTTTTATCTAGGAGGTATGTGAACCGGAAATTCCAGCCGACCCTATTGTCGAGAGGTTAAATTTAGTTGAAAGAGAAAACGAGTACTTGAAAGAAAAATTGAAAAGAATTAAGGGGGAGAAGATGGAATTGGAGTTGCATGTTACCGATGTCGTCGATGATCACAAGATCAAGATGGAGAAAATGCGCTTGAAGATTAGAAAGATTAGAAAATATTCCATCGATAGTGAGGCTTGGTATCATTATGCTGTTGGATCAATTGTTACCTTAGTTGCGATCTTGATCACATTTGTTGTTGCATTTAAATGCTTTAGCTAGAGAGTTATTTGTTTGTTGCATTTAAGTGTTGTATGAACTTTATGTATGAACTTGTATTAATTTGGTCTATTCGGTGTTGTGTAATGAAGATGAGCAGGCAATGGATGTACGATAACCGATGCTCTCCCGGTTCGTTGAGGGCGTGCATACTTTTACGCTATGGCCGAGGCAAACAAGTGGGCCGATGGTTTTATGCCTTGTCCATGTCCCGGCTGTAAGAATGGTCACAATTACTCTCGCCAAGAACCATTCACGTCCACTGCTTGAGTCCGGTTTCATGCCCCACTATAATGTTTGGACCAAACACGGAGAAAGAGGGGTTATGATGGAAGACAATGAAGAAGAAGAGGATGACGACAGCTATCCTGGCCATGGGTTCCCTGAATATGATGATGCAACAATGGGGGAAGAAGCTGAGCTGGTAATGCGGGAAGAAGCTGAGCCGGCAATGCGGGAAGAAGTTGAAGAAGAGGCATCAGATGAGCCCGTTGATGATCTAGGTCGGGCCATTGCCGATGCAAAGAGAAACTGCGCAAGTGATTTGGAGAAGAAGAAGTTGCAGCGCATGTTAGAGGATCACAAAAATTGTTGTACCAGAATTGCGTGGGTGACAAGAAAAAGCTGGGCACCGCCTTGAATTGTTGCAATGGAAGGCGAGAATGGTGTATCCGACAAGGGATTTGGAAAGTTCTTTGGTAATGATAAAGGATATGCTTCCAAAGGACAACGAATTGCCCGAGAGTACGTACGAAGCAAACAAGGCTGTCTGCCCTCTAGAGTTAGAGGTGTAGAAGATACATGCATGCCCTAATGATTGCATCCTCTACCGCGGTGAGTACGAGGATTTGAACGCTTGTCCGGTATGTGGTGCATTGCGCTATAAGATCAGCCGCGATGAGCCTGGTGATGTCGAGGGCGAGCGCCCCAGGAAGAAGATTCCTGCCAAGGTGATGTGGTATTCTCCTATAATACCACGGTTGAAACGTTTGTTCCAAAACAAAGAGCACACCAAGGCGATGCGATGGCATAGAGAGGACCGTAAGAAAGACGGAAAGTTGAGAGTACCCGCTGACGGGTCGCAGTGGAGAAAAATCGAAAGAAAGTACGGGAAGGAGTTTGCAGATGACGCAAGGAGCGTATGGTTTGGTCTAAGCACAGATGGCATTAATCCTTTTGGGGAGCAGAGCAGCAACCATAGCACCTGGCCTATGACTCTATATTTGTATAACCTTCCTCCTTGGTTGTGCATGAAGCGGAAGTTCATTATGATGCGGTGCTCATCCAAGGCCCTAAGCAACCCGGCAACAACATTGATGTGTACCTAAGGCCATTAGTTGAAGAACTCTTACAAGCTGTGGAATGGAACAGTGTACGTCGTGGGATGAGCACATGGGGAAGAATTTGACATAAAGGCGTTGTTGTTCGTGACCATCAATGATTGGCCTGCTCTCAAGAACCTTTCGTGATGCACAAACAAGGGATACCGCGGATGCACGACTGTTTGGATGATACCGACAAGATATATATTTGAATAGTTGTAAGAAGAATGTGAACCTGGGACATCGTCGATTTCTTCCGAGCAGGCATCCCGTAAGAAAGAAAGGCAAGCATTTCAAAGGTGAGGCGGATCACCGGACGAAGTCTCTCACCGTACTGGTGCTGATGTACATGATATGGTCAAGGATTTGAAGGTGATATATGAAAAGGGTCCTGGCGGACAACCTGTTCCGAAGGACGCTGACGGACGCGCACCCATGTGGAAGAAGAAATCTATATTTTGGGACCTGCCATATTGGAAAGACCTAGAGGTCCACTCCGTAATCGACGTGATGCACGTGACGAAGAATCTTTGCGTGACCCTGCTTGGCTTCTTGGGCGTGTATGGGAAGACAAAAGATACACCTAAGGCACGGGAGGACCAGCAACGTATGCACGGAGAAGACGTCATACATCAGGGTCATGCAAGCTACGCTCTTACCAAAGAAGAGAAGGAAATCTTCTTTGAATGCCTGCTCAGTATTAAGGTACCGTCTGGCTTCTCGTCAAATATAAAGGGAATAACAAACATGGCAGAGAGAAAGTTCCAGTACCTAAAGTCTCATGACTGCCACGTGATTATGACGCAACTGCTTCCGGTTGCATTGAGGGGGCTTCTACCGGAAAACGTTCGATTAGCCATTGTGAAGCTATGTGCATTTCTCAATGCAATCTCTCGGAAGGTAATCGATCCGAAATCATACCAAGGTTCTGAAATGATTTGGTGCAATGTCTTGTCGGTTTGAGTTGGTGTTCCCACCATCCTTCTTCAACATCATGGCGCGTCCTAGTTCACCTATCTTGAAGAGATTAACGTTTTGGGTCCTGTATTTCTACACAATATGTTCCCCTTTGAGAGGTTCATGGAGTCTTAAAGAAATATGTTCATAACCGTGCTAGGCCGAAGGAAGCATCTCCAAGGGCCATCAAAATGAGGAGGTCATTGAGTTTTGTATTGACTTTATTCCCGACCTTAAGCGGTTGGTGTTCTGAATCGCGGCATAAGGGCGATCGATGGAAAAGGCACGCTAGGAGGAACAAATAATATGTATGGACGGACATTCTCTCTCTGAAGCACACTACACAGTTCTACAGAATTCCGCCTTGGTGGCTCCGTATATGGATGAACACACGAATTTGCTACGCTCGAAACACCCGGAGCGGTCTGATGACTGGATTACACGTGAACAAACCAGGAGTTTCGCCAGCTGGTTGCAGACACGTACCATGCATGACACCTCTATTGAAGATGACATGTACTTGCTGTCCTAGTTACCATCTTCGAATATAATGACTTTCAAAGGGTACGAGATAAATGGTAATACATTTTATACGATCGCCCAAGATAAGACGAGCACCAACCAAAACAGTGGTGTCCGCTTTGATGCAGAAACCAAGACGGGAAAGAAAACATATTATGGTTATATACAGGACATATGGGAACTTGACTATCGACGTGGTTTAAAGGTCCCTTTGTTTCGATGCAAATGGGTCAATATGACACGAGGCGGGGTAACGAAAGACCCGCAGTACGGAATGACAACAGTGGATGTCAACAATCTTGCGTATGCAGACGAACCATTCGTCCTAGCCAATGATTTGGCACAGGTTTTCTATGTGAAGGACATGTCTACCAAGCCAAGAAAAAGAAAAGATAAGGAAGCGAATGCATCGTACGATGAGCCACAGCGGCACATAGTTCTTTCTAGGAAGAGAAACATCGTGGGAGTGGATGACAAGATAGACAAGTCAGAAGATTATGAAAAGTTTGATGAAATTGCTCCATTCACAGTGAATATTGACCCGAGCATCCCGTTAAATGATGAAGATTTTCCATGGTTACGGCGCAAAGGGACACACGCAAAGAAAAAGTTTCATACCCAAAGATCTGGGATGTGATCGGCTTCACTATCATCACTTTCTTCTGTGTTCCACACCCAGAGGGGAATCTCTGTAATAGTTAGGGTAGTTATGTGTTTTGGCATTTGAAACATGAAGAAATTTTATGTGCAAACAAATTCTTTCATGCCTTTACTGATTTTTAAAGTTAAGTTATTCACAAACTAGTGATTCACACTAATTTCAAATAATTCAAAATTTAAACTATTCAGATTTGAAAACTACGGGCACTAACAGAAATTTGTAATTTTTTGTACCTAAAGCAAAAATATTCACAAAGAAACTCTAAATACACAAAAAAAAAACAACATAAAAATAAATAAAGCAAAAAAAATAAAAATAAAAGCCCGCCTACTAGGCCAGAGCGGCCTGCATACGACTAGAAACCCAACCTGTTGTTGGGCCAGGATGCAGGCCCACAAAGGCCAAGTGGGCCCATAGGGCAGCAAAGAACATGTAGGCCCAGTAGGCTTGCTTTGGAGAGGAGCTCGAGAGAGCGACCGCACGGGGGTTTATAAACCAGTGCGGTCGCCCCTCGGCTAGCGAGGTGGGACTAAACTTGCCGCACCGCACCTACGCCAGCGGACCCCCTTTAGTACCGGGTCGTGGCACAAACCGGTACTAAAGGGGGGTCCTTTAGTACCGGTTTGTGCCACCACCCGGTACTAAAGGGGGTCGCTTCCCGCCGCTTGGGCTGGCCAAAACTGGCCTTTAGTACCGGTTGGTGGCACAAACCGGTACTAAAGGCCCCTCCAATAAAAACAACACTTACTAAAGGCCCCGCCGCCCAGACGCTCTCCATCCTCGTCGTACGCCCCCCCTCGCCGCCCGTCCCGTCCGCCGCCCGTCGTCCCGTCCCGTCGTCCCGTCGTCACCACCGCCCGTCCGGCCCGTCCGCGTCGTCCCGTCCCGTCGTCGGCGCCGCCTGTATGTCCCGTCGTTGTCGCCGCCTGCCCGTCTGTCCCCATCCCCATCATCGCTGCCTCGTCCCTGTCCCGTCTGCGTCATCCCGTCTGCCGCCGCGCTTATCGCCGTCCTGTCGCCATGCATGCCCGCATCGCCGCCGCCTGCGTCCTCGCCTGTGAGCGCACACACACACACACATACATTTTTGTTTTTTAGTTATAGAAATAGTTATAAAAAGTTAGAATTGTTAGAAATTTTTCTGTTTTTTAGTTATAGAAATAGTTATAAAATGTTAGTTATATATATAGAAATGTTATAATTTTTCTATTTTTAGTTATAGAAATATTAGAAATGTTATAGAAATGTTAGTTATATATAGCATTGTTAGAAATGTTATAGAAATGTTAGTTATATAGAAATGTTAGAAATTTTAGTTATCAAAATCCAATCATTAAAAAAATGTTACTTTTTGCGGGCATATAGCTAGTATTTGTTCTCGACGATGCCCGACCCGCATCCTCGCCATCGACACATCCGCGACGACGTCCGCTGACCCATGTCCGGACTGGCTCACTGGCTGGCACCGGGAGGTGCTGCTCGAGGGGCGCGCCTTGATGAGGAACCCGCCCCGGGTCCATCGTCGACCTCGATCTCGTTTGGTGGCGTTCACGTGGGCCAGTTTGCACGGAGGAGCCGCCCAGCCAGAGGTGGTACGTCGCCGTGTCGTGGAGGAGGACGAGCACGCCCATCGCTACATGGTTGCGTTAGAGGGCGGCAGTTCTCCAATACCGGCAGCTTTCTTCAAGGATCTCACTTCAGCTATGATCCCGTGAGGGTTCCTTCTCTTTGGGTGTCCACCGCCCGCGCCGCAGGAACCGCGAGTGTCCTAGATTCTTCTGTAGTATTCGATATTTATTAGCTACCTAGCCAGTGATGTATTCGATATTATATCTATTATTCGAGACGATGTATTCGAGATTATATCTATTGTTCGAGACGATGTATTTGAGATTATATCTATTATTCGAGACGATGTTTTCGAGATTATATCTATTATTAGAGACGATGTATTCGAGATTATATCTATTATTCGAGACGATGTAATTTGAATACTAAATTGTTTTATATTTCTTTTGGATTAGTTAAATAAAACCTATGGCGGACAATACCGGCATGAGTGGGAGAACAGGCCATGTTCGATATGATACGCCATCCTCACGGGCCAGATGATGATCAGAATGAAGAAGATTATGACGGCTCTGAATTTCTAAACAACACTGGAGAGGGTGATATGATATTCGATCGCGATGACCGAATTGATGAAGTCATGAACTATGATTATGATGATGACGAAGAAAATGTTGATCTTAAAACAAAAAAGACCGGCGAGGTATATATATTTATATAAGCGGGCATCTGGTGATCATCACATGTTTTAAATGACTTGAAGATATATTAACGAATCGATCTTTGTTCTTTCAGCCATCCGGATCGAGCAAATCTTCAGGCAAAAGGACGAAACGAGGCCCGAACAAAAAGTTGAAGGAGGGCGTAAAGTACAATATCGAGGCAATCAGACCTAATGGCGAACCATTAGCGCCTAAGAAGATTGCGGACAAGTTCATTCGTCAGTGCGGAGTTCTTGTGAAGGACCAACTCCCAATCAAACTTCAAGAATGGAGAGAGCCAGCAAAGCCACGTCCAGATGTTACTTTTGTCGACAACAAACAAAAAGGTCTGCTTTGGGATAGTCTCATGGAACATTTCACCCTACCAGATCATTTTACAGAAGCAGATGTGCAGAAAGTCAAGGACGCTGCTCTTAGGAAGATGGCGGTTTCATTCAAGAACCACAAGAATCGTGAATGGGACAAGTACGTCAAGGGAGGAAGGAAGACTCCAGTATTCGAGGGAACACTAGAGAACCAACGTGCTCATTGGGACGATTTCGTGAAATTCAAGGATTCGGAATTAGCTAAGGAACGGTCGAGAATAAACAAGAAGAATGCCAAAAAAGGATAAGTTCCATAAGCTGGGGCCAGGTGGCTATGCGGTGGCAATGCCTCAGTGGGATAAGTCTGAGAAAGAGATGGAGGATGCAGGTGTCACTCCGGTTACTAAGAGCTGGCCCCCCAGGTGCAGGACTTGGTTCTATGCGCATGGGGGGGAGTTGGACCCGAAGACAGGCAATGTTTCGACGAAGGCAAGTCTTAAGGGAGCCGACGATGCGATACTTGTTGCAATAGAAGAGGCACGGTCGGGGGTGTTCCAACCCAGCAGAGAGAACGACGAGCTTACGCGTGCCCTGGGAAATCCTGATCACCCGGGAAGAACACGAGGCAAGGGCGCTATTCCGTGGTATGAGGGGTTTTCAGACTGGAACACCGACTACAGAACCCATGCTAGAAAGAAGATTGCGGAGGAGAAGAAGAGGAAGATGGAGGAGGAGCAGAGGAAGCGGGACTATGAACGCCTTCAAGGCCTAGAAGCAAGTCAAGCGGAATTGGCAGACAAATTCCAGCGGCAGCAGCAGCAGATCGACTCACTTACCCAGCAAAGGGGGTCTCAGCAGCTGTAGCAGCTAGCGGATGATCCCGCATTGGATAGCACCGCCCCATCCATGGTGAGAAGCAGCGTGGGTTCCGCCCCGGACGACGCAATGCTGGGTAGATACCCCGTGGATGACATCACGGAGAACACTAACTGCGAGCTACACGTCAAAATGAAGAACATATCCATGAAGGTGGCGGACGCCGTTGCTTTTACAAATCCCCCCGACGCAACCTTCCATTGCAACCCGATTCTAGCGGGCTATGCTCGTGTCTTGGTTGATGAGGTGGTGGACCCATATTCGGAGCTACAGCTTGACATTCCTGGAGGTGACGACGAGCAGTTTCTCGGAGAGGCCAAACATCGTATCATCCTATGGAAAAAGGATTGCATCATCATTCGAAGGCCACCGACACCGCGTCAGCCGACTCCTCGTCAAAGTCCGCCACCGAGTCAGCAGACTCCCGCTCCTGCAAGTCCACCAAGTCCGGCAAAGTGTCAGGCCACTCCTCCTCCAAGTCCGCAAAGTGTCGCCACTCCTCCTCCTCCAAGTCCGCCACAGCGTCAGACGTCCACTCCTCCTCCAAATCCGGCACAACCTCAAGCCACTCCTCCTCCAAGTCCGGCACAGCTTCAGGCCACTCCTCCTCGTCCAACTCAGCCCCATCAGTCGTCTCCGCCGCCTCAGCAATCTCAGAAGAGACACCCCGCAGCTATGGTGCGTAGCGGTACGAGTCGAGGTAGTACAAGAAGTACAGGCGGAGGCAAGCGATATAAATATGGTCCAAGCCTCACGCCTCTTCCACAGAGGCCTTATGACAAGTCCGAGGAGGAAAACGCAGCCAGCGAAGGCCGAGGTGGAAGCCCATTTTGCACCGAAACCGCCACCGCCGCCAAGGGAGAAAGTGTCTGAGGAAACGATTGACCACTTCATTCGTATGGCTCAACCACCAGCTCCCAAGCCTGTTGACACAAACTATGAGCGCCACATCAGGAAGTTAAATCGAGCACGTCTACGTAAGGAGGCGAGCTCGGGATCGAGCAAACAACAAGCAGCTGTCAAAAAATGCGGGAAAACCACTCCCCAGCTGGGAGAACAGGCGGCACAATCGATCCCCTCGCTTGTTGTGCCAACAACACGTGACAGTACGCGCGCCCAATATTATTGTGGGCAAACAGTTTACGTTCCCGAGGTAGGCAATGTGGTAATAACCAAGGACCATATAATGCAGGCTGAAGTTCTCAACATCACATTGGACAACTCCTCGAGATCGAGCCCATGCACGTGCTTACAGAGGATGAAATAAAATGGAAATATGTCCGGGCCAACCTTTGGTCGAGCTGGATAAGGTCAAGAACCTCCCAACGAGAATGTATGAATTGCATCAATGGTACATGAACATTACCAAGATTTCCAATCGAGAGTCCCTCATGGTGAATGTCAAGGAGGAGCATTACTTCCATGAGAAAGCTCATCCGCTGAGTATTCTCGAACTGTTTCAGTTATACAATCAAGACGCACTCAAGAAATCTATCGTCAGTTGCTATTGTCTGTAAGTGATTTCTTTCTGTAATTTAAGTCTCAAGCTAGCTGTAGTGATCCTTTTGATCAATCATTACCTGTAATTATCCTCACTATATTCTTTTCTGTGGTATTATGCAGGATGAAGATGTATGAAATGAGAAAAGGTGGACACTTTGGCATTGGGTTCATTGACCCAAACACCGTTAATGAATACACATGGCTAATAAATCTACATCATGAAAAGGACGTAGAGGACAACATGCTAGAGTTCTTGAAGCACCTCAAATACAATGAAGATATACGACTTCCTTATAACTTCCAGTGAGTCACACTGTCTTGTACTACAAATTCTCTATTTTTTCCTACTAGCTAGCTACATGTTTTTGCTTACATATGCCCGCTTAATTAAGACATGCAAACGTGTGTGCATGCAGATTTCACTGGATCTTGTGTATCATTAAAGTTGACACCGGAACAGTTGAAATACTGGACTCACTACTCAAAGCAAATACTGACTATAACATCTTGTTTGGGATAGTCAACAGGTAATTTCAATCATTATTAACTATATATCTCGGCCTATTTAGTTCGTAATTTCATGATATGAACTATTTATAACCCCTTTATTCATTTTCTTTGTCGGCGGGCAGGGCTTGGGCAAGGTTCATCAGCGTCATGGAAGGCGAATGGAAGAAAAATCTTAAATGGTTTCGACCCAAGGTAAGTAATTAAGTAGTACTAGCTAGCTAGCTAGCTGCCATCTCTTTAATTATCATGCTTGATTAATTATTATCGATCAAATTCCATTCTCGTAAAGGCCCTCAAGCGGTAGCAGGGACTGATCTGTAATGCATTCTACGTTTGCGAGAACATTCGCATGATGGCGTCTGAAAGGAGCAGATCTCAAAGACAGAATGGGTACGCTTGTCGAACACTATTCACAATTTTTACACCATTATCGATATCTAGTTACACAACTAATACACATGCATATTGATCTCCTTCTTAACAGTTCAAAGAGGTGCGGGAGAAGCTCCTAGAAACGGAGCGCGTAGAAGCACTTCAAGAGGAAATAGCGGGATTTTTGCTCGACCAGGTCATAAATCCGAAGGGAGAATACTATTACCCGCTACCATGAACCACTTCCGATTGTCATCGTGCTCCGAAGGCACCAATTAGGCTAATGCCACTTGCTCCGAAGGCAACATGCATATGTAGGAGAAATTGTATATAGCTATACATGTGTGTATGTGTGAATTAATTAATATGGTGGTTTGTGAGACATTGATGATATATATATATGCATGATTGGTTCTACTAGAAATTCTATTTATATATATATATGCATAACGTGTACAATGTGTAGTATCGTAAAATACCAGCAAACGAAAAAGAATTAAAATGGAAACACAAAATTAAATGAAAAAGAAATCATAAAACTAAAACCCCCCCAAACCTTATAGTACCGGTTGGTCTTACCAACCGGTACTAAAGGGCTCCAGGCCCCCGGAGCTGGCTCATGCCACGTGGTTGCCCTTTAGCATCGGTTCGTGCTGAACCGGTACTAAAGGGGGGGGGGGCTTTAGTGCCCACACTTTAGTGCCAGTTATGGAACCGGCACTAAAGGGCCTTACGAACCGGTGCTATTGCCCGATTCTGCACTAGTGATTGAAGACTATGACAGGAGAAGACATCGCGTGAAGACTATGGAGTGCAAAGACATAGTTGTTTCGTAGCTTCCTTTTCTTTTTGTTGAGTCATAGGAACCACCGCACTATTAAGTGGGGTCGAAGTGAACAAAGTCAGAGTGACTGATGTGATGCTCAACCAACTCCTATGTCTTCGAGCAAAGACAATGAGAGCAAATCTTATCCAGAGCGGGATGAGTCAGCTTGGGTTGTAGCCCAAGCTAAGCTGCCGCGTGTGTTTGAAATCTGACCGTTGGACATGTGTCAGTTCCTTAGTGACCCAGGGTCATTTTGGACAAATCAGGTCGGGTTGTCTCATGGCTATAAATAGCCCACCCCCTACACCATAAAGTTGTGGCTGCTCAGAGTTGGTGCACGGCTTTTGTCGTTTGGGAGCAACCCACCTCCGAAGCCTTTGAGAGAGAATCCTTGCAAGGACAAAGCCCAAAACTCCCAGAGCCAAAGAGAGTTAGGCATAACTGAAGTATTTCTGTCCACGTGATCTGAAGACTTATTACACTTGAGGACTGTGAATCCTCCAGCCGGTTAGGCGTCGCGTTCTGAGCATCCAAGAGTCAATGTGGATTGCCGGTGAACAAAGTCTGTGAAGGTTTGGAAGTCTTCCTTGAAGACTTACCGGAGTGATTGGGCGAGGACTAAGTGTTCTTAGCTCAAGGGGAATAAGGTGAAGACACGGTCTTCTGAGTTGAATCTCAGCCTCCCTAACCAGATGTACAGTTGTCACAGCAACTAGAACTGGTCCAACAATTCTCTTGTCCTCTCCGAGCAACTGGTTCTATCCTTCCTCTCTCACCTTACTTACAGTTTGTCTTCGTGAAGTCTTTACCCACATGCCTAATCTGATTGACTTCACTATGTGAAGACTGTTGTTTGTTTGGCTTCATACTATCTTCCATCCTGATCCACACTACCTAGCTGCTGATAGTCTTCGTGCTTTCTCTACATTGCTTACTTGACTATGGCTTGTCTAGTGTAGTCTACCTTCCCTGCATATCAATAGGTTCATTTCTACTGTTTGTCTTCAAAACACCCCTGCTTTGAAGACTTTCATAAAAATCGCCTATTCACCCCCTCTAGTCAAATACTAGCACTTTCAGGGAGGGCCATCTTCATCAACATCTTCTCAGCACCAACTCCTCTCAAACCCTAGTTCATCTCTTGCGTTCAATCTTTGTATCAAAACTATAGATTGGTGCTCGTGGGTGACTAGTAGTGTTGATTACATCTTGTAGTTGATTACTATATGGTTTATTTGGTGGAATATTATATGCTCAGATCCATTATGTATTCAATAACCCTCTGATCTTGAACATGTTTATCGTTTGTGAATAGTTACTTTCGTTGTTGAGGTCATGGGAGAAATCATGTTGCAAGTAATCATGTGAACTTGATATGTGTTCGATATTTTGATGGTATGTATGTTGCCATTCACTTAGTGGTGTCATGTGAATGTCGACTACATGACACTTCACCATATTTGGGCCTAAGGGAATGCATTGTGGAGTAGTAAATAGATGGTGGGTTGCCAGAGTGACAGAAACTTAAACCCCAGTTTATGCACTATTCCATAAGGGACCGATTGGATCCTAGAGTTTAATGCCATGATTAGAATTTATTCTTAATACTTTTCTCGTAGTTGTGGATGCTTGCGGGAGGGTTAATCATAAGTAGGAGGGTTGTTCAAGTAATAACAGCACCTAAGCACCGGTCCACCCACATATCAAATTATCAAAGTAGCGAACACAAATCAAACCAACATGATGAAAGTAACTAGATGAAATTCCTGTGTACCCTCAAGAACACTTTGCTTATCATAAGAAACCATTTTGGCCTATCCTTCGCCTCAAAAGGATTGGGCTACCTTGCTGCACTTTTGTTACTACTATTGTTACTCGCTCATTACAAAATTATCTTGCTACCAAACTTCTCAATTTTAGCACTTGCAGACATTACCTTGCTGAAAACCACTTGTCATTTCCTTCTACTCCTCGTTGGGTTCGACACTCTTACTTATCAAAAAGAGCTACAATTGACCCCATATTCTTGTGTGTCATCATGCACCCAGCTAGTTTCTGGACCTGCTTTAGGTCTGTTGGTATGGCCAATTGTGACAGAGCTCGGATCTTGGCTGGGTTTGCCTCGTATCCTCTATGGGAAACAATGAACCCCAGCAACTTTCCCGTCGGAACTCCGAAGATGCCTTTTTCCGGATTAAGCCAGATGTCGTATGTTCGGAGATTATCGAAGGTGAGGCGAAAGTCGTCCACCAGTGACTCGATGTGCTTTGTCTTGATAACCATGTCGTCCACGTATGCCTCGACTGTTTTGCCTATTTGCTTTTCCATGCATGTTTGAATCATGCGCTGGTAGGTAGCTTCGGTGTTTTTGAGTCCAAAGGATATAGTATTGAAGCAGAAGGGACCGTACAGGGTGATGAACGCGGTTGCAGCCTGATCCGATTCCTTCATCTTAATCTGATGGTATCCGGAATAGGCGTCGAGGAAACACAAAGGACCGTGTCCTACTGTTGCATCAATGATTTGGTCGATACGGGGCAATGGGAAGGGATCTTTAGGGCAAGCCTAGTTGAGGTTCTTGAAGTCGAAACACACGCGCCACGATTTGTCCTTTTTATGTACCTTGACTAGGTTGGTTAACCAATCCGTATGTTTCATTTCCCTAATAAACCCAGCCTCTAATAACTTGGCTAGCTCTTCTCCCATGGCCTGACGCTTGAGTTCGGAGAATCGCCGCAGTGTCTGCTTCACGGGTTTGAATCCTTTGATTACATTGAGACTGTGTTCGGCCAGTCTTCGTGGGATGTCGGGCATGTCTGAAGGATGCCAGGAGAAAATATCCCAATTCTCGCGTAGGAATGCGCGTAGGGCGGCGCCCACTGCCGGATCTAGCTTTGCTCCGATGATGCTATTTTATTAGGGTCCGTCGGGTGCACTTGGAATTTTACTATTTCTTCGGCTGGCTTGAAAGAGGTGGACTTGGATCTCTTATCAAGGATCACATTGTCTCCTGGATTTCATCGTAGCTGGTTAATTCCTTTGCCGCTAGGGCTTCAGACAGTGCCTCAAGGGCCAAGTGATGAGGACATGACACCTTTGCCTCTATCACCAAGGATGCAGTCTTGTTTTCGGCACGAAGGGCTTTGCCCGGGTCGCTTGGATGATTCCATTAGGGCCGCGCATTTTGAGCTTCATGTACCCATAATGGGGTATAGCTTGAAAGCGTGAGAAAGCGTCCCAGCCGAGGATACTGCGATACCCGCTGTTAAAGGCGACCACGTGAAAGAGCAACTCTTCAGATCTTAGTTCTCAAGCGTGCCGAACACCACATCCAGTTTGATTTTTCCCGAGCAATGTGCCTCTCGACTGGGGATAATACCTCGAAAGGTGGTGTTGCTCTGCTCGATGCGTGACCTATCCATCTGCATCTTGTCGAGCGTGTCCTCCTAGATGAGCTTAAGTCCACTACTGCCATCCATGAGCACTTTAGTAAGCCGAAAACCATCAATGATGGGGTTTAGTACTAAGGCAGTGGTTGCTCAAACTGACCGAACCTTTGGTTCGTCTTCGGCCGTGAAGGTTATCGCCGTGTCGTTCCATGGGCTTAGTGCGGTGACTTGTCGACTTCGGTGAGGTCGCGGAGCGCCTGATTGCGCCGGTTGTTAGAAGAGAAGGTCTCGAAGACTGTTAGGATGTTGAAGTTGTCCTTCTCCGGTGAGTATCCTTCTGGAATTGTGGTGAGGATGGCCTCTCCACTTTTTGCTACTTGTCGGAGTACCTAGCATGCCCGGAGACTATGGGTTGGGACTCTGTGCGGAGTGGTATGGAGCAGGCAGGGTTTGTCCAATAGTTCATCAACAACGAACTTGTGTCCCGCGAAGGGCTTGTTCTTCCTGTCCATAGTCCCGAAGTCTGGTGATCCACCGGGGTGTATTCTTTTATCCCAGGCTGCGCACTACGTTGAGGTGGCGGGCTCCAGTTGAGTTTTCTGGGCCCTCCATATTCTTTCCATTGCACAATATTTTTCTACTACATGCGATAATTCCGTGAAACTCTATATGTGGCGACGGTCGAGGGTGTTCAATATCCCTTCTTCTATGCAATTATGGTGGAAGACCGAAACTACGTCATCGTCTGAGCAGTCCTTGATCATGTTTTTAACAAGCAGGAATCTGGCCCAAAAGTGGTGGACCATTTCCTGGGGCTGCTACCGCACATACATTAGGTCGTATATATCTGGGGGACCTGAGTTGCTTGGAGACTATAGATTGTTGCGGGTGGGTGGCTTAAATTTTGGATCCTGTCCCACATCTGTGATTGGAGCCGATATGACTTCCGAAGTGACCGGTTCCGGTCCGGTTAAGCGCAAAGGATCCGGCAACCCTACACCTGAACCAGAGTCCGGTGGGAGTAAAGTCCCATCCGAAGGGGAAGTATCCGGCTCAGGGGATTCGGGGACCCGAACATACTTGGTTCTCAATATGGGGAGGGAAGTGTCTGTGGCCGGTTCCTTGACGACCGCCACGAAGTGGGTGATCTGAGGGTGGTTAATTTCCCCCTAGTCGGGTTTGAGCCCGATCCGATCATAGTCCGTTGAGACTCCCAGGGCGGCGATGTAGTCTAGCAGTTTGTTTAAGGACAAAACATCTGTCGGATCCAATCTTTCAGAGTACTTAGGGCCAATGCAAGGACGGTGTCCGGTGGTCATGGGAGGAGTTGCAGGCTCGACAGCCGTGCTTGCCCTCATGGTGAAACCACCGAACCGGAGGGTCTGCCCCGAAGCCAGGCACCCTCCAAAAGTGATATTGTTGTTTATGACTAGGCGAGCCATAGATCTCTTTTTTTGCAGACAACATAGTAAGCTCTCAATGAAAGCACCAATGTCGGTGTCAAAACCGGCAGATCTCAATAGGGGCGCCCAAGCCATGTGTCTAAGGATCAATGGTAACAGGAAACCAGGGGACACAGTGTTTACCCAGGTTCGGGCCGTCTTAATGGAGGTAAAACCCTACTCCTGCTTGATGATATTCGACGAGTATGATGATTACAAGAGTTGATCTACCTCGAGATCGTAATGGCTAACCCTAGATGTCTAGCCTATGAGGTTCCAGTAATGATGGAGTTGAAGATCGGCCCTGCGGACTAACCCCTCTAGTTTATATACACGCCGGAGGGGCCTAGGGTTTGTAAAAGGTCGGTTTTATCAGGGAAGGAAACCTCCGGACTCTATTCTTGCCGTCCACATGGTGAGAAGTCTCATCCGGACACGGTAGGTAATCTTCAGCTTGATCCTGTACGGCCCATGCAACCCGGACCATACTCCTAGGCCGGACACCTGAGGACCCCCGATTACAGGACTCCCTCACGGGGGCAAAGAAAAACCTCGCTTGACATGGGAGGTGAGGAAAACGCACTCACCATCGCGCGGCTGGGGCTCGGATTCATCCCCCGACACCCTCCAGGGCCCATGAGCAATTAAGCCATCATGGGACCGATTATCTAGGTCCTCCTTCATGAGAGTGGAGCGGATCAAGTCCTCCTGGATCCAACTAGGCAGCAGACCGGACCGCGACGACGAAACCCTCGCTGTCTTCTTGCCTTTCGCCGCAGCCGTTGCCTTCTTAGCACGCTCCAGGGCTACGGTCTTCTCCTTCACCACTGCGGTGGAGCTTGAGGGAGCCGAGCGGAAGCGCAATGGGCAGGGATAAGTGAGGCGGATAAGAAGAGAGGAAGGGGATCGAATGAAGTATGAAGTGCCTTGCATCAGCCTCATCGCTATTTAAGGGACTGCTTCCGAGTGGCTGACCCATGGTCCCAAGAAATCTTATCACATCCTGTCGCAGGCACTGGCTTGATATGTGGCAAAAAAGGTGGCGTGAAAATCGCGGAGCCTCTATCCGATTCATTCCGATTATTGCGCCACGTCCCGTTCGGCGCGCTTCTCCAAAATTTCAAATCCCGCAAGATCTGAAAACCGCAGGGCATTCAATCGCGTCGAGATTTCATGCTCTGATTCACTCGAAGATTTATTGCATAATTCACTCGGTGATCTCAACAACCATAATCGATCGAGGCGACTGAAGCAGGGTTAGAAATACTAGTGTGCTTTCCAGATTCCCATAAAGTGCCTCTAAAGCATGAAAGTGAATCAAGACCAACTTCAGCCCTTCTTCACTCGGACCTCAATCCATTCGGGGGCTAATGACGATCACATGTACCTAGGGTAGGGTCTTAGGCCTGACCTAGACACCCTACCCAAGGACACTACCCTAAAATCAAAGACATTCAAAGTCCAACAAAGGGTGCCGACTGAAATCACCTTGAAGTGCAATCCACTCGACGGAAGATTCCACTCGGATACCCCAATTCCACTCGACCACTATAGAGTCACTCGACCATATGAGGAACCACTCGGAGTACAGAAGATCTAAAGCCACCTCAGGATGGCAATGGTCAGGCGTTCACTCTGTAGTCATAAAGATCATTAATAGCTAGCGTTACCAGTAACACCCCTGTCTTAACTCACATTGAACCCTATGTAACCGAGGGCTGCGAGGGCCTGGCGCACTCTATATAAGCCACCCCCTCCTCATGCACAAGGTTTCACATCCCCTATAACTCCATGCATATTCCAGTCCCTCCGGGCACCAAGACATAGGGTTTTTCCCTCCTCCGAGAGGGGCTTGAACTCATAAACTTGCGTGTACAACCTCACCGTAGCTAGGACCTTGCCTCCTCCTACGTACCCCCTATTCTTACTATCAGACTCACTCCCACGACAGTTAGCACTATCAAGTTGCTTATTATCATAACCCATTTGATTTCCGGCAGCAATCCAAGAATAGTGTTGATTAACATCATTGAAAACTTGTTGGCTCATGTCTAAAAACCGGGACTTGCTTTTTAAGATTCTCATCAAAGATTTGGTTATCCCCAAGCAAATGTCTTTACGCGTAATCACTATTATAAAGAATTTCATCAATAATGGGGTTTTCACGATTCATACCATAAAAATCAAAGATTTCCCTAGCTTCCCGTATTATGTAGTCAAATTCATTCATCAGAATAAGAGTGGCTAACCTTTTAGCTTTAGGATTCTTTATAACGAGCAACTCATAGAACAATCTATGCAAGGTAGGATGAGTACGAATAAATTTAATTTCAAGTTTCAGAACTAGTGCCGAAATAGCCTCCACATAACATTTAGTCTTTTTTAGTATAGGAGCATCATCAAGACATAAATTTCCAACACAATTGAAAAAATTCTTGGATATGTTCCTTTCCCATAAAATTCCCTTGCCCCAAGAAAAAAGTTTTGGCATCTAGATTATCTGTACGCTCCATTTTAGGAGTTAGGCCATCATCTGTTTCTTCCATACCAAAATCACTCATCGTGACTTCACAACAAGATTGCACTCAAAAACATATCTGACGAGAAAACGGCGAACGAAAAAGAGGGCGAATAAAATGGCAAATTTTTTAGGAGTGGGGGAGAGGAAAACGGGAGTCAAATGGAAAATAATTTAAATTGCAAGGAGATGAGATTTGTGATTAGGAATCTGGTTGATGTTGATGATGTGTCCCCGGCAAAGGCGCCAGAAATTCCTTTTGATGTCTTCTAGAACTACGTCGGTATTTCCCCAAAGAGGAAGGGATGATGCAGCACAGCGACGGTAGGTATTTCCCTCGGTGATGAGACAAAGGTTATCGAACTAGTAGGAGAACCACACAACACAATGTAAACAACTCCTGCCCACAAATAACAAATACTCGCAACCCGACGTGTTAAAGGGGTTGTCAATCCCTTTCAGGCAGCGCCACAAGGCACAGAGACGGGAGAAAGTTCTAATAGATTGGATAAATAGATCACAAATAAAATAAAGTGCAGCAAAGTATTTTTGTATTTTTAGTTTAACAGAACTGAAAATAAAAGCAAATAAAATAGATCGCGAAGGCAAATACATTAAAGAAGAGACCAGGGAGCGTAGGTTTCGCTAGTGGCTTCTCTCGAGAAAAATAACAAACGGTGGGAAAACAATTACTGTTGGGCAATTGATAGATTTCAAATAATCATGACGATATCCAAGCAATGATCATTATATAGGCATCACGTCCAAGATTAGTAGAACGACTCCTGCCTGCATCTACTACTATTACTCCACACATCAACCCCTATCCAGCATGCATCAAGTGTATTAAGTTCATGGAAAATGGAGTAATGCAATAAGAACAATGACATGATGTATACAAGATCTATTTATGTGGAAATAGACCCCATCTTGTTACCCTTAATAGCAATGATACATGCGTGTCATTTCCCTTTCTGTCACTGGGATCAAGCACCGTAAGATCGAACCCATCACAAAGCACCTCCTCCCATTGCAAGATAAATAGATTAAGTTGGCCAAAAAAAACCCAAATATCGGAGAAGAAATATGAGGCTATAATCAATCATGCATATAAGAGATGAAAGAAGGCTGAAATAACTTTCATGGATAGATCTGATCATAAACTCAAAGTTTATCGGATCCCAAACACACCGCAAAAAGACTTACATCATATGGATCTCCAAGAGACCATTGTATTGAGAATCAAGAGAGAGAGAGAGAGAGAGAGAGAGAGAGAGAGAGAGAGAGGAAACCATCTAGCTACTAACTACGGACCCATAGGTCTACAATGAACTACTCACGCATCATCGGAGATGCATGACGACCCACAAGTGTAGGGGATCTATCATAGTCCTTTCGATAAGTAAGAGTGTCGAACCCAACGAGGAGCAAAAGGAAATGACAAGCGATTTTCAGTAAGGTATTCTCTGCAAGCACTGAAATTGTAGGTAACAGATAGTTTTGTGATAAGATAATTTGTAACGGGTAACAAGCAATGAAAGTAAATAAGGTGCAGCAAGGTGGCCCATTCCTTTTTGTAGCAAATTACAAGCCTGGAAAAGTTCTTATAATGAGAAAAGCGCTCCCGAGGACACATGGTAATTATCGTCAAGCTAGTTTTCATCATGCTCATATGATTCGCGTTCGCCACTTTGATAATTTGGTATGTGGGTGGACCGGTGCTTGGGTGCTGCCCTTTCTTGGACAAGCATCACACTTATGATTAAGCCCTATTGCAAGCATCCGCAACTACAAAAGAAGTATTAAGGTAAACCTAACAAGAGCATGAAACATATGGATCCAAATCAGCCCCTTACGAAGCAACGCATAAACTAGGGTTTAAGCTTCTGTCACTCTAGCAACCCGTCATCTGCTTATTACTCCCCAATGCCTTCCTCTAGGCCCAAATAATGGTGAAGTGTTATGTAGTCGACGTTCACATAACACCACTAGAGGAGAGACAACATAAATCTCATCAAAATATCGAACGAATACCAAATTCACATGACTACTAATAGCAAGACTTCACCCATGTCCTCAGGAACAAACGTAACTACTCACAAAGCATATTCATGTTCATAATCAGAGGGGTATTAATATGCATTAAGGATCTGAACATATAATCTTCCACCAAATAAACCAATTAGCATCAACTACAAGGATTAATCAACACTACTAGCAACCCACAGGTACCAATCTGAGGTTTGGATACAAAGATTGGGTACAAGAGATGAACTAGGGTTTGAGAGGAGATGGTGCTGGTGAAGATGTTGATGGAGATTGACCCCCTCCCAATGAGAGGATCGTTGATGATGATGATGGTGATGATTTCCCCCTCCCGGAGGGAAGTTTCCCTGGCAGAACAGCTCCGCCGGAGCCCTAGATTGGTTCCGCCTCGTGGCAGCGGAGTTTCGCCCCGTAAGCTTGCTTCTGATTTTTTCTAGTGTAAAAGACTTCATATAGCAGAAGATGGGCACCGGAGGGCAACCAGGGGGCCCACGAGGCAGGGAGCGTGCCCTGTAAGGGTGGGCGTGCCCCCACCCTTGTGGCCAGGGTGTGGGGCCCCTCTGGTACTTCTTTCGCTCAATAATTCTTATTAATTCCAAAAATGACTTTTGTGGACTTTTAGGACTTTTGGAGCTGTGCAGAATAGGTTTCCAATATTTGCTCCTTTTCCAGCCCAGAATCCTAGCTGCCGGCATTCTCCCTCTTCATGATAAACCTTGTAAAATAAGAGAGAACAGCCATAATTATTGTGACATAATGTGTAATAATAGCCCATAATGCAATAAGTATCGATATAAAAGCATGATGCAAAATGGACGTATCAACTCCCCCAAGCTTAGACCTCGCTTGTCCTCAAGCGGAAGCTGATATCGAAAAATATGTCCGCATGTTTAGAGATAGAGGTATCGATAAAATAAAATACGGACATGAGGGCATCATGATCATTCTTACAACAGCAACATATATATATATATATATATTGTCATACGATTTCTTATGCTCTAGTAACAATCTATTCACAATGTCAAGTATAATTCAGAAACTTCATTGAGAACTAACAAACTATAATCTCAGTCATTGAAGCAATTGCAATTTATCATAACATTCGAAAGAGTCAAGAATAGAGCTTTTCAGCAAGTCCACATACTCAACTATCATTTAGTCTTCCACAATTGCTAACACTCACGCAATACTTATGGTTATGAAGGTCTAATCGGACACAGAGAAAGATAGGGGCTTATTGTGTTGCCTCCCAACCTTTTACCTCAAGGGTAATGTCAACAATAATAGTTCATGCTAACTTACATCTAATTGGATATATATATATATATATATATATATATATATATATATATATATATATATATATCAGATCTTTCAACACGAGGTGCTTGCCAAAGGATAAAATAAAAAGGGAAAGGGGAAGATCACCTTGACTCTTGCATAATGTAAAAGACATAAAGTAAAAGATAGGACCTTCGCAGAGGGAAGCAGAGGTTGTCATGTGCTTTTAGGGTTGGATGCACAAAATCTTAATGCAAAAGAACGTCACTTTATATTGCCACTTGTGATATGAACTTTTATTATGCAGTCCGTCGCTTTTATTACTTCCATATCACACGATCGTATAAAGCTTATTTTCTCCGCACTAATAAGTCATACATATCTAGAGAGCAATTTTTATTGCTTGCAACATGACAACTTACTTGAAGGATCTTACTCAATCCATAGGTAGGTATGGTGGACTCTCATGGCAAAACTGGGTTTAAGGATATTTGGAAGCACAAGTAGTGTCTCTACTTGGTGCAAGTAATTTGGCTAGCATGAGGGGGAAAGGCAAGCTCAACATGTTTGAATGATCCATGACAATATACTTCAACTGAGATGTGAGAAAACATAACCCATTACGTTGTCTTCCTTGTCCAACATCAACTCTTTAGCATGTCATAGTTTAATGAGTTCTCACAATCATAAAAGATGTCCAAGATAGTATATTTATATGTGAAAACCTTCCTTTCTTTATTACTTCCTATTAGTTGCAACGATGACCAAAACTATGTTTGCCAACTCTCAACAACTTTTAAGCCTCATACTCTTTATGTGTGAAGTCATTACTATCCGTAAGATCAATACGAACTCTTTTATTTCTTTTTATCTCTTTTATTCACCCAAGATCATAGCAAGATAGCAAAGCCATTGAATCAACACTAATCTTTATTATATATAGCTCACGGACTCGATTACAAAGAGGGATCACAAAGCAAAACTCAAAACTAATTCATACCAAAACTTTATTCTACTAGATCTAGATATTATCAAAAGGATCAAACTAAGAAAAAAAGGTAAAGATAGGAGTGTGATGGTGATACGATACAGGGGCACCTCCCCCAAGCTTGGCAGTTGCCAAGGGGAGTGCCCATACCCATGTGATTATGTCCTCGGAGGTGATGAAGGTGGTGATGATGATGGTGGATAATCGCACATCGAGCGTAAAAGCTCCTCCAGTTTAAGGATAATGCCCTTGAGTGCGACGATATGATCCTTCAACAAAATGTTTTCCTGTGTGAGATACTTGTTTTGTATGCGAGCTAACTCAATCATCTTGAAAGCTTCAATCTCAGTTGGGGTAAAGAGGTTAGGAAGAGGTTGAAGGATGTTTTCTTCTTCTGCCACCGGAGCTTGATCCTCCATGGCCTTCTTGATCCCATCATCCTTGTCGATCTCCCTAGGTTCTTCTCTCTTCAGCTCTATGTTCAATAGCCAGGCATCCTTGTCTTCATTATTGAAGGAGGGTGATGTCATGATGCTCTAGATCTGTCAGAAAAACAGCTCGAAACAAAGACAGAGGATATTTGCGTGATACGGTGGTCAAAACCTTCAAGAGATTAAATAATGAATTTTTACCGACCAAAAGAAGTATCATGCAAGAAACAGAGTCCGGAGAGCCCACGAGGTGCCCACGTGGCAGGGTAGCGCGCCCTGTAAGGTAGGGTGCGCCCTCCACCCTCGTGGATGCCTCGTGTCCTTCCCGGACTACTTCTTATTTTCCTATTTTCGTAAATATTCCAAAACGGAGAAAAATTGCTATTAGAACTGTTTTGGAGTCGGTTTACTTACCGTACCACATACCTATTCCTTTTCGGAGTCTGAAACTTTCTGGAAAGTGTCTCTTATGTATTCCTCCGGGGTTACGGTTTCAATAATATTAGTTTGAACATTTATAGGATTACCTGAGATATAATGTTTGATTCTTTGACCATTCACCACCTTCGGTTTTGTGCCTTCAAAGTTGTTGATTTTTATGGCACCGGAACGATAGACCTCCTCGATAACGTAAGGACTTTCCCATTTAGAGAGAAGTTTTCCTACAAAAAATCTTAAACGAGAGTTGAATAGCAACACATAATCACCTACGTTAAACTCACCCTTTTGTATCCTTTCGTCATGCCATCTTTTATCCTTTTCTTTAAACAGCCTGGAATTCATATATGCTTGGGTTCTCCATTCATCAAGTGAGCTAATGTCAAATAACCTCTTATCACCGGCAAGTTTGAAATCATAATTGATCTCTTCAATATCCCAATATGCCTTATGTTCAAGTTCGAGAGGTAAGTGACAAGCTTTTCCATAAACCATTTTGTACGGAGACATACCCATAGGATTCTTATATGCAGTTCTATAGGCCCATAATGCATCATCAAGTTTGTTGGACCAATTCTTTCTAGATCTATTAATAGTCTTTTGCAAAATTAATTTGAGCTCTCTATTACTCAATTCTACTTGACCACTAGACTGTGGGTGATAAGGAGATGCAATTCTATGATTAACATCATACTTAGCAAGCATTTTACGAAAAGCACCATGAATAAAATGTGAACCACCATCAATCGTGAGATATCTAGGGACTCCAAACCTTGGGAAAATAACTTCTTTAAGCATCTTAATAGAGGTGTTATGATCAGCACTACTAGTTGGAATAACTTCTACCCACTTACTAACGTAATCAACAGCAACTAAAATATGTGTATATCCATTAGAGGCAGGAAACGGTCCCATATAATCAAAGCCCCAAACATCAAATGGTTCAATAACAAGAGAATAGTTCATAGGCATTTCTTGACGTCTACTAATATTACCAATTCTTTGACATTCATCACAAGACAAGACAAACTTACGGGCATCTTTGAAGAGAGTAGGCCAATAAAAACCGGATTGCAATACCTTATGTGCTGTTCTATCTCCAGCATGGTGTCCTCCATATGCCTCGGAGTGACACTTGCATAGGATCTGTTCATGTTCATGCTCAGGTACACAACGTCTAATAACACCATCTACTCCTTCTTTATAAAGGTGTGGGTCATCCCAGAAGTAATGTCTTAAATCATAGAAAACCTTTTTTCTTTTGCTGGTATGTGAAACTAGGTGGTATAAATTTAGCAACAATGTAATTAGCATAATCAGCATACCAAGGAGCAATACGAGAAGCATTTATGACCACTAATTGTTCATTAGGAAAGCAATCATCAATAGGTAGTGGGTCATCAAGAACATTCTCTAACCTAGACAAGTTGGCTGCAATGGGGTTCTCAGCTCCCTTTCTATCAATAATATGCAAATCAAATTCTTGGAGCAAGAGGACCCATCTAATAAGTCTAGGTTTAGCATCTTTCTTTTCCATAAGATATTTAATAGCAGCATGACCAGTGTGAATAGTTACTTTAGAATCAACAATATAAGGTCTGAACTTATCACATGCAAATACAACTGCTAAGAATTCTTTTTCAGTAGTAGCATAATTTCTCTGAGCAGTGTCTAGTGTTTTACAAGCATATTGAATAACATTTAGTTTCTTATCAACTCTTTGCCCTAGAATAGCACCTACAACATAATCGCTAGCATCACACATAATTTCAAAGGCTAAATTCCAATCAGGAGGCTGAACAATAGGTGCAGTGATCAAAGCTTTCTTAAGTATTTCAAATGCTTCTACACAATCATCATTGAAGACAAAAGGAATATCCTTTTGTAATAAATTAGTCAGAGGCTTGGAGATTTTAGAAAAGTCCTTAATGAACCTCCTATAAAAACCGGCATGACCAAGGAAACTTCTCATACCTTTAATGTCCTTGGGACATGGCATCTTTTCAATAGCATCAACTTTCACTTTATCAACTTCAATACCTCTTTCAGAGATTTTATGCCCCAAGACAATGCCTTCATTAACCATAAAGTGGCACTTTTCCCAATTCAAGACGAGACTAGTGTCTTCACATCTCTGCAAAACTCGATCAAGGTTGCTCAAGCAAACATCAAAAGAGGATCCATAAATGGAGAAATCATCCATGAATACCTCACAAATCTTTTCACAAAAGTCAGAGAATATAGCCATCATGCATCTTTGAAAGGTAGGAGGTGCATTACATAAACCAGGGCCCTGGGCCTCGGGAGGCTCTGGCGGTCTAGGTGGTTCCTTGAGGATCGCCTCCATCTCCACCAGGACCGCGTGATGCCTGGCCTCCTGAGCTGCCAGAATGCTTCGCAGGTGACGCTGGTAGGTGGCAGCCGTGTTCGGCCAGCCGAAAGGCATGCGAACGTAGCTGTGCGGCAGACCCTCACAGCATCCCAGGCGCGAAGGCCAGAGGCGCACCTGAGATGCGGCTTGGTTGAGCCCCGGGACGTCGATGCAGACGCGCAGCCCACCATCCTCACTTGGATGGGGGGCCACGCCAGGCAGGCGGCGATCGCCGTGCATGGTCCTTGCTTCCTGAAGCTCCTAAGTGGTCTTTGTGATGAACTCCTGAGTATTGGGCTTTTCCTGCCATGTGCCTGCCTGAGGGAAACGTGCCGCGAAGCACGCCTCCAAATGGTGCCCGAGCGCCTCCCTCGTGATTTTGGCAAGGTCCGAGGCCCTCCGAAGAGAGCCCCCGAGCCCTACCCGAGGAGGGCGCCGGGCGCGCCTTCCTATGCGATGGAAGGAGGCGCCCCTTGCACGGGCGTGGATCCTGATGCGACACCACCTGAGATGCCAACCTCCTGAGGCCTTGTGCTGAGCGATGGCTTCTTCTTCTTGGGGATTGCCTCTGGAGGGTTCTCGCCCTTGTTGTCCGGGTCCTCGATTGATGCAGCTTGGAAGGCATGCTCGAGGGAGCACACCACATCTTTTCTTCACAGGGGACCGTGATGATTCTGCCGCTTCCTGGCATCTTGAGGACATTGTAGCCGTGGTGGGTCACCACCATGAACTTGTCCAGGGCTGGATACCCGAGGATGGCATTGTACGGGAGGTGGATGTGGGCGACGTCGAAGTCGATGAGCTTGGTGCAGTAGTTGTCGCGTTGGCCGAAGGTGACAGGGAGGCGGACCTGCCCTATCGGGGTGGTGGAACTGTCAGTAACTCCTGAGAAAGGCTTGGTAGGCTGAAGTTGATCATATGGCACTTGAAGGTTGTCGAACATCTCAACAGACAGGACGTTAAGCGCTGCGCCGCCATTGATGAGGGGTCCTGGTGACTTGCACGTTGCTGATGACTGGTGAGCAGAGCATCGGGAGAACGCCAGCAGTAGCCGCACACTTGAGTTGATCTGCCGAGCTGAAGGTGATAGCGCACTTGGACCACCTGAGTGGGCGCGTGGCCTCAAGCCTGGGGAGGACTGCATTCACCTCGCGAGCAAACTGCTTGAAGATGCGCTGAGAGGCTGGGGCCTGAGCTCCACCCAAGATGCAAGCGATAGCACGTGGCTCCTGGAAGCCCCCAGCCCCCTCGTCCTGATGATGGTCGTCAGTCCTTCTTGGCGGCAGCGGCAGTGGAGGAAGGCCTGCATTGCCTTGAGGGCGGTCCTCGCGAGGCTGATCCCTCCAGGCACCCTCGCGAGGTTGATCCTGCCAGTGATCCTCACGAGGTCGGTCGCGCCACTCCTGGCAAGGGCCACGATCGTCCCATCGTCCTCCGCCTCATCCTCCTCCTCGGTCGTAGCCCCGGTCGTTGTGCTCGAGGCATCGACCGAAGCGTCCTTCTCGAACGGCCCTGAGCTCCTGGCAGTCGCTAGTGTTTTGGGTGTGGAGACTGTGGTAGGCGCAGAACGGTCGGCTGCCCTTGGACGACTCCGGCTGGTCCCTACCGTGCTTCATGTCTAGCTCTGCCGCAAGCACGACTACTCCCTTGCGTTCCACGTCCTTGGCCTTGGAAGCTCGAGGAAGGACAGGCGTCCTTCCTCAGCTCTTGCGCACTTGGTCGCAGGTTGAACAGCTCCAGGGATGTGCACAATTCCTCGTGGATGGCGAGCTCCTCCTTCATCTTGACGTCACGGACGCCATCAGAGAACGTCGATATGATGGCCTCGTCCATCACCTTGGGGATGTTGAGCCAAGCGTTGTTGAAGCGCTGGATGTATTTCTGCAGGGTCTCCCCAGGCTGCTGCTTGATGCCGCACAGGTCACCCGCGGCCGGGGGGCGGTCGCGAGTGCCTTGGAAGTTGGCGATGAAGCGGCTGCGCATCTCGTCCCAAGAGGAGATCGAACCGGGAGGCAGGTTAAGGAGCCAGGTGCGTGCATCGTCCTTGAGCGCCATGGGAAACCAGTTCTCCATAACCTTCTTATCTCCGTTAGCTGCCTCGATGCTCAGCTCGTAGAGCTGCAAGAACACCGCGGGGTCGGCCGTACCATCGTAGCGAGGAGGCAGATCTGGCTCAAACTTGCCAGGCCAGGCGGCACTGCGCAGCTCGGTGGTGAAGGCGCGACAACCTCTTGTGGTCACCGGAGCCCTTTGCTGATGCGGAGCTTGCTCCTGATGATACTTGCGCACCGCCGCCAGAGGCAGTATGCAGCCTTGTCACGCTGGTGCAGGGAGAACGTGGGCGCCTTCTTGTCGCCGAGGGATTTCTTGGCAGCTTCTTTCTTGCCGCGCGGGCGCTGGATGCGGTGGGTCACGTCCAGGGGCCACACGCCTTGGAGCCAGGGC
This sequence comes from Aegilops speltoides, assembly GCA_021437245.1. Lineage (NCBI taxonomy): Eukaryota > Viridiplantae > Streptophyta > Magnoliopsida > Poales > Poaceae > Aegilops > Aegilops speltoides. The sequence goes on from CM038145.1 coordinate 493,416,527, forward strand.
GCCATCTTGGCGCGGAGGTGGTGGAGGCCCTCCCTGAGCCGCGTCGCCCGCGCCTGGCGGAGGGCGAGGCAGCAAGAGGGACGGCGCGGGAGAGCCCCCTGCGGTGCTGACGAGCTCGGTGATGCGAGCGAGCCATTCTTTGTAGAGGTCGTCGACGGGGCAGTAGTGCAGGAGCTCACGTGCCAGAAGCAGCAGGGCCTGCGCATCCGTGGGGGTGCGACGAGCGTGGGACGATGAACTAGCTGGAGTCAGCGACGGAGTGGCGGTGCGGCCTTCCCGCCGCACCGAGGGGTGCAGCGAGGCCGCTTGCTGCTCGTTCCCCGCCGGGCCGGTGGCGGCGTTGGCGGCAGGTGACGGAGAATGACGAGGAGGCCCGCCGACGGGAGCCGTCTGTGCGATGCGAGCGGCGAGAGCAGCCCGACGGTCGTCGCGGGCTCGGCGAGCGTCCGACATGGATGCGACGAAGCGATGGGACGTGGATTAGTGGAAACAAGATTTCAGCGCACCCCTACCTGGTGCGCCAAATGTTGGATATCGTGTTCCGGCAAAACCCTTAAGGTTTGAACACTGGGGTGCGCATGAAGATTTCCCCCTACCGAAACACGCCCTCAGTCTCACCGCGATCTCTAAGCTAGCTAGATGAACAACACAAGAGACACAAGATTTATACAGGTTCAGGTCACTGTTGTGGTTTAATACCCTACTCCTGTGTGTGGTGTGGTGGATTGCCTCTTGGGCTGATGATGAACAGTACAAGGGAAGAACGGCCTCGCGAGGAGAGGTGTTCTTGTGCTTGGTGGTTGTCTTGGGGAGGAATTCATCCGTCCCTTCTATTGTGGTGACTAGCCCTATTTATAGAGGCCCTGGTCCTCTCCCCAAATATTGAGCGGGAAGGGGTCCAACAACGGCCATTTTGAAAGGGGACAACTAGTACAAGCTATCCTGACTAAAGGTGGTCTTCGCCTGCCAAAGGCGCTGGTGGTTACGCCGTCTTGGGCTCCACGATGACCTCCGTCCTGCCATCCTGCTAGTCCTGGTCTCGTTGCACCGATATGGAAACCTTTGCCTGATGCCTTGGTACTCCACGCATGCGCTTGCCCCCTTAGCACTAAAGGGGGAACGAGAACACTGCCTGGGCTGGCGCCCACCTGTCCTTGATCGTCATGGCTTGCGTCATGGGGACCTCGCGAGGTACCCCTCGCCTTGATCTCTCCGCCTCCTTGCGAGCCTGTCTGGTGAGGCCACTCCTGAGGAGGCCTTGTGTCGTCCGCCCCGTGATGCTTCGCCCCTCGCGAGGGTCTTGAGTGTTGGTTGATGAAGATGGGTCGTACTGGGCCACTGGTGGAGCCACGCCGCAGGCCGCAGGCAGGAAAGTCTGGGGAGCCCCGTTCCCAGAATGCCAACAGCATCCAAGAATGGAATAAGAAGAAGGACCCAGAAGTTTCTTATGTCCAGGATAGACTGAAAGATGTTCTTTGGAACTCGCTGATGACAAATTTCAGCCTACAGCCACAGGAGGATCCGAATAACCCAGCTATAGAGCGAACGGTCAATGCCTTTGCTCTTAACAAGATGGCAGCACTATTCAACAACTGGAATAAAGATTTGAAGAAAAAAATTGTCGAGAAAGACGAGGCTCCAGAATTCATCAGTAAATATGAGAAGATAAGATATCACTGGCCCGCATTTGTGGCCTGCAAGAAATCAGAGAAGGGTAAGCAAAGGTCACTGACAAACAAGCGAAATGTAGAAAAGAAGAAGTATCACCATACTACGGGGTCAGGTGGCTTCAACAAAGCCCGGCCTACATGTACAAAGTTGAGCAAGACCTGCTTGCTAAAGGGGTCCAACTAGCGACATTGCACTGGCCAGATCGGGCAAGGACTTGGTTCTTCAGGGTTGGGGGAACTTTCATTTGGACCAAGAATCAGGGAAGTGTGTTTGGACGAACGGTCAACTTGCAATACTCATCAGGAAGCTTGAGAAAGCAATCAAGGCAGCACAGGAAGGGACGTTCATTCCCGACAATGAGAAGGACGAGCTGACAGAGGCCCTTGGGAATCCTAAACACCCTGGATGAACACGAGGCACATCAGGCTCTGTTCTGTGGGTGCATGGGTTTCCCGACAGCGGTGGTTATAGAAGCCGGGAGAGAAAGAAGAAAGAGGAAGCAAGTGAGATGTAGAAGCTCAGTGCAAGATTAGCGAAACTAGAGGAACTTGAGAGCCAACGAGCTACCGGCCAACCATCTCAGCGGCACGAAGATCCTTCATTCGATGCTTCCCCCGAAACTACCCCACCATCTTAGTGGAGAAGCAGCATGGGTTCCACGGAGCTCATTCAGCCTGATTTCACAGCTCCTCGCTACCCTGTGGATAGTATCACAGAGGCTAAACATTGTGTGCTAATGGCGAAATGCCAGAACATGGCCTTGAAGGCGGCGGTCGGCTCTGTTTTACCTCCTCAAGCTGAGGGAAGTTTCCATTGCCATCCGATCCCACATGGCTATGCTATTGTCACGGTGGATGAAATAATGGAGGGATTTGAGGGGCTAGAGCTTGACTACCCTATAGGTGAAGGGGATATTCTTCTGGAAAATGCTTTAAGGAGTACCTGTCTATGGAGAAAGGAGAACATCAAGCTTCCAAACTGGACGCCGCCTCAGCAGACTCAGCCATATAAGGCCCCTCAGCAGACTCGGACGGATGAGGCCCCTTAGTAGACTCGGCTGGATGAGGCCCCTCAGTAGACTCAGCCGGATGAGGCCCATCAGCAGAGTCCTCTTCCGCCTCAGCTGTCTCCAGTGCGTCTGTGGACTCTGCCTCCTCCGACGTGTCAGCGGACTCCACCTCCTCCTCCGCATCGGAGGACTCTGCCGCCTCAGCAACGGCGAAAGAGAGACACCGCCACTCCGGTGGCTAGCAGTACAAAAGGCGGGAAGAAATTTAGAGTTGGTCGAAGCCTTAGGGTTCCTCCAAAGTTACCATGCGAGAGGACTGACGAGAAAACCAAGGACATCGTGGACGCCAAAGTACAGGCCCATTTTGAATGGAAACCTCCACCTCCAAAGGAAACAATAGATCCGGTGAAAGCGAAGAGCACTCTAGATGCCCTTAAGCGACCACCACCACCTCTGCCGCAATCCAACTATGACTGTTGTATTGAAAAGACATATGATGAAGCACGGCGATCGGGAAGTACTACCAGTGTGATGACCCACAAGTATATGGGGTCAATTGTAGCCTTTTCGATAAGTAAGAGTGTCGAACCCAACGAGGAGCAGAAGGAAATGACAAGTGGTTTTCAGCAAGGTAATGTCTGCAGGTGCTAAAATTGTAAGTAGCAGGGTAGTTTGATAGCAAGATAATTTGTAACGAACAAGTAACGATACTAGTAACAAAAGTGTAGCAAGGTAGCCCAATCCTTTTGAGGCAAAGGACAGGCCAAAACGGTCTCTCATGATAAGCAAAGTGTTCTTGAGGGTACATGGGAATTTCATCTAGTCACTTTCATCATGTTGGCTTAATTCGTGTTCGCTACTTTGATAATTTTGTATCTGGGTGGGCCAGTGCTTAGGTGTTGTTCTTACTTGAACAAACCTCCTTTTTGATTAACCCCCTCGCAAGCATCCGCAACTACGGAAAAAGTATTAAGAATAAATTCTAACCATAGCATTAAACTTTTGGATCCAATCGGTCCCTTACGAAATAGCGCATAAACTAGGGTTTAAGCTTCTGTCACTCTCGCAACCCATCATCTAATAACTAATCCACAATGCATTTCCCTTAGGCCCAAATATGGTGAAGTGTCATGCAGTCGACGTTCACATGACACCACTAAGGGAATCACAACATACCTATCATCAAAATATCGAACACATATCAAGTTCACATGATTACTTGCAACATGATTTCTCCCGTGTCCTCAAGAACAAAAGTAACTACTCACAAATGATAATCATGCTCAAGATCAGAGGGGTATTAAAGAGCATAACGGATCTGAATATATAATCTTCCACCAAATAAACAATATAGTAATCAACTACAAGATGTAATCAACACTACTAGTTACCCACAAGCACCAATCTATAGTTCTGGTACAAAGATTGAACACAATAGATGAACTAGGATTTGAGATGAGATGGTGATGTTGAAGATGTTGATGAACATAGCCCTCCCCAAGATGGGATAGTTGTTGGTGATGATGATGACGATGATTTCCCCCTCCGGGAGGGAAGTTCCCTCGGCAAAATCGCTTCGCCGAAGGTCAAAAGTGTTCCTGCCCAAGTTCCTCCTCGAGATGGTGGCGTTTCATCCAGAAAGTCCTCTCCTTATTTTTTCTAGGTCAAAATGACTTATACACCAGAAGTGGGGCACCGGAGGTGGGCTAACCCGCTAGGACGCGCCTGGGCTCCCTGGCGTGCCCAGCTGGGTTGTGCCCACCTGGTGGGGCCCCTCTGGTACTTATTTGCTCCAATATACCTCAAATATTCCATAAAAAATCCTCGTAAAGTTTCATCTCATTTGGAGTTGTGCAGAATAGGTAGCCTGACGTAGACTTTTCAGGTCCAAATTCCAGCTGCCAGAATTCTCCCCCTTTGTGTGTACCTTGCATATTATGAGAGAAAAGGTATTAGAATTACTCCAAAAAGCATTATTATACAGTAAAACAACATAAATAATAGTATGTAAACATGATGCAAAATGGACATATCATAGTGCTGCAAGACAAAGAAGTGGGAAAACAATTCCCTAGCTTGCCGGACAGGAGAAGGAATCGTGCCCCCCGCTCAAGGTGTCTAGCAATATCGCTAATCCGGGGCTACTGCCCGGTACCACTCTTGGTGATTATGTGGGCGGTGATGTACACTTTGAAATGGCTTCGGTAGAGATCTTTAGATATGAGCACGGGAAGCGTCTCATCAAACTTGATCATCCTCATCTAACAATGATGATGCGAATATTGCATGACTGGTACTTGGAAAGCCGCAGGAAGAATGGGACCGATAGTTTTATGGTGAGAATTAAAGATGAGCACGACCTCATTGGAGTCGACCTGATGCCTGTTGAATTTGTGGAATTATTTCAGTTATTCAATCAAGAGGCCTTGACAAACTATTCATGACTTGCTTGTGTCTGTAAGTATTACTTCTGTAATTAAGTCTCTAGCTCAGGTCGTTCATTGCATGTATATATAATTATCCTCACTATATTATGCAGATTGAAGATCGTCGAATGCAAAAGAGGACAAATCTATGACATTGGGTTCATTAGCCCACATATCGTAAATGAATGGGCGGTACAAAATAGAGCTACTGATACTAAGGATAACTTGCTAAAAGCGTTCCTTCAACATCAAAACAAAAGGGAAATACTCTATCCTTACAACTTCAAGTGAGTCTTACTGTCTTGTGCATATTCGGTTTTGCTTACTCGAGGTTAATTAATGTAATTGATGAGTTATGCATGTGCAGGTTCCACTATATTCTACTATCCATTAAGTTTGATGGGGGAGTAGTAATTGTCTTAGACTCGAGACGTAAAGACCCTAAGGATTATGCGGACATGATTGCAATGCTCAAGAAGTAAGTTCAATCATTATCGCACCATATCTTTAACTTTCGTTCATTTCCTGATATTAAGTAATCATTTTCTTTGCCTGGCAGGGTTTGGAAAAAGTTCACCGGAATGGTTCCGGGTCTGAAGAACGAGCTGCGATTTACACACCAAAAAGTAAGTTGTACTAGCTAGTTCCGCGCATCTCTCATTGATTCTAGTTTCATCAATACCATTATCATGCTTGATTATCAGTTTGATTGAACTCTATTCTCGTAAAGTGCTTATGGCAGGCAGGCGGGAATAATTTATGTGGATACTACGTTTGTGAGTTCATTCGCCACTCGACCTCTGAGCGGAGCTTCTTGTCTGACAAACAATTTGAAGTACGTAAACAATATTCACAATTTTATTTTATTACCATCAATTGTGTTGAGTTTCATTCATATATATGTATTGACCCCCGTCATTAAATTAGATCTGACAGATGCGGGATGAACTCCTGCCACATGATCGCATACGAGCAATTCAAGAGGAATTGGCGGGATTCTTTCTTGACCACGTCATACATGAAAAAGGGAGAATACCATACGGAAATTCAATGGGAGTTTGGCGCTTGATGATGTCAGGGATGTTATATTGTGTATATGCAGTAGCGTCGGATAGATATACGAAAACTTGTTGTTCGGCCAAGCACAGAGAAAGAGAGGTAACTTCTCTCTATATGTGTTCATGACGATCTTGTGTAATTAATGGTTTCCTTCATTTGCTTACTGCTAGCGTCGAGTCCTCTCTATATGTAGTAGCTAGTGTCGACCAAGCATGGAGAAAGAGAGGTCACCTCTCTCTATTAGCAAGCTAACACAATATGAAATCCCTAAACCCTCTGAAACCCCTAAACCCCCTTAAAAAAACAAAAAACCCCAGCGCCTGGGAGCTGCTGACGCGTGGCTGCCTTTCAGTCTCGGTTGGTGTTACCAACCGGAACTAAAGGTCCTCCTGCCTGGGCGCCCCACAATGGCCATGTGGAGCTCCTTTAGTCCCGGTTCATAACCCAACCGGGACTAAAAGTGAGGGGCTTTAGTCCTGATCGTTTTTTCCCAGATGCAGAACCGGGACTAAAGGCCCTCTGAAACCGGGACAAGAGCTCTGTTTTCTACTAGTGCATGTTTGGGCTACGTAAGTTATCATGCCTGCCATACGTATGTTACCATGGCATTTACACAAAAGTTACCGATGTATTTTTTATCAAAAAACCTTTATCCCAGGGTCAAAAGTGATTGTGATGTTTGTAGTGAATTATCAACTTTGTTATGTGTATATTACCATGTTGCACAAAAGTTATCAGGGTTTGTTTTTCAACAATTTTCTTCCCCCTCGGTCAAAAATATTACCACGATATTTGTATATGAGTTATCAGCTTTCATGTGCGTGTATTATCATGTTGTTTGCACATGAGTTATTGGGAGGTATTTTTCAACAAATTTTTCCCTGGTCAAAAAGTTACCACACATGGATTGAGTAAGTTATCAACTCTGTTGTATGTATATTACTATGATATTTACACACAAGCTATGAGGGTATATTTTTCAACAAACTTTTATCCCGGGGTTAAAAGTTATCGTGGGGTTTGTAGTGAGATATCAACTTTGTTGTGTGTATAATACTGTGTTATTTGCATGGAAAGTACCATGGGTATGTTCATCTTAGTTATCAGGTATGTAGTGCTTATATTACCGTGATATTTACGCAAAAAATATCGAGATTATGTTTTCCAAACAATTTTCCCCGGGGTCCAAGTTATCGCGGTGTTTGGACCTAAGTTATCATGTCTATGATGCGTTATCACCACGCTATTTACACAAAAAGTTACCGGGGTATGTTTTTACCAACGTTTTCCTTCGGGTCGAAGTTATCACGGTGTTTGTTCATAAGTTATCAGCCCCATGTGCGCAAAATTATCATGTTGTTACACAGAAGTTATCAGTGGTATGTTTCCAGCAACCCCCCCCCTCCCGCCTGGGTCAAAAATTACCGAGGTGTTCGTACACAGGTTATCAGCTCCGCTGTGCGTAAATTATCAGGGTTTCATTTTCAACAAATATGAGAGAGAACTCCGTTCTGCTTATAAGTACTCAATTGAACCAATTGTTTTTTTTTCATTTCCGAGTAGATCACATTATTCAACATAAGGGAAGAAAGAAAGACCCTGCCCTTTTTTAACCAATGCCGAACCGTCAACCTATTTATAAAAAGGAGAGATTTTTTTGGATTTGAAGAAAAGGAATAATTCTATAAATTTTCATAAAAGGGTCCCCCCCCCCCCCTACTCATGGGTACAAAAAAGAAACCTACATTATCTCCAATCATAACAATGTGGTAGTTGGGGCGGCTAACATGATTACCCCATCCATCACTCGCGTCTGTCTCTCTCTGAGCTAGAGTTAAAAATTCTTCTATAGCTAGGCATGAAGGGGAAAAGAAGCTCGTCACATGTGTGTGTGCGCGCGCGCGCGTGCAAAGAGATTCCAGAGAGAGAGAGAGAGACAGCGCAACAATGCCAACAACATAACAACATGCGGGACAAGCGGGAGGGACCACGGGCTGCATGCGGGATGGACAGCGACAGCATGTGGAAGGATGTCTGGCTGCATGCATGATGGACCCTGAGAGTGTGTGTGAAAGGACGGACACCCGATCGTGATCCACCGGCAAATTTAACAGATTTGACCTATAGACGAAATCAAATCACAGAATGAACTGTCCGTGAAACTATTTCACGCGGCTGACCCGTGGCGCCTAGCTCTAAGGCGCTGCAGACTAACGCAACGCCGGGAGCTAGGCGCTGCACTAGTGCAACGCCTGAGCTAGGCGCTGACTAGTAAACGCTCATGAAGCTAAAGGCCAGATCAGATAGTGTGGCGCTTAGCTCTCGGTATTTGCACACCGACTTAGTAATTTTTGAACACACGGGTGCGATGCTGGCCGTGTAGCGCCTATCTCTAAGGCGTTGTACAGTGTAGTGTGTCGCCGTCGTGTCGGGCGTCACACAAAAAGGTCAACCGCGTGAAATAGTTTCACAGATAGTTCATTCTATGATTTGATTTCGCCTATAGGTCAAATTTGTCAAATTTGCCACATGCTAGATACAGATCACTCGTACATTTAAAGTCGTACGCAGAGCAATTTCGATACAGATCCGACCCTGCTGTAATCGCTGGGATCTGTCCCAAAATCCGAATGTGTGGAAAATACAAATCTTAAAAATATATTAACATTTACACCACCAAATCAATATCATTAGAATCGTCACTGAACATATTTTCATATCATATAGTTTAGTTATTGCAAATGTTCAGATTATTTTCTATAAACTTGGTTAAATTTAATAAAGTTTGACTTCTGGTAAATCTAATATGAGGAATGTCAAAGCTAATATGGGGAGTAAATAAAAACGAAGAGAGTGTTTATCTCGAAAAAGCCAACATTTGTTAGTAAAGACATAGGGTACAAACCATTTAAAAAGTGTTTTTTCTTCTTTTAAGCAATGACAAAAGATTTATCTCTTTTCATGGGTAACTGAGAAGAGTGTGGCTAGGTCTTAGCCAACTGAGACTTAATCAAGTCTCAGTCAAGTGATTTTACATGTAAGAGAAAAAAAGATGAATATTTTTTACACAGATCTCAATGTAAAATGGAGGGAATATAGCATCGACTCTCAGTCGACTAAAATTTTGCTTGAGTGTGGAGTCTTACTGGGACCTTTTACTAGACTAGAACTGAAATTTTCAAGAGATAACCAATATGAGAGGGAGCAGCCTAGTGCAGGCAACGACGATATTCCTCATCGGATGCCTTGTCATGTGTGCCAAGTGTGGTCTCGACGCTAATGAAAGGGTGGTCAAACAAGATGGCCGTGCGGCGAATACAAGCACTGACGCTACTGTCAACTCGACGTCTGTAGACGACAGCAAGATAACTGCCAAATTTTGCATCCAGCTTTTGGGGTGCCATCTTTCTGATGGGTACCGTGGTACGTGCTACTGCTGCCAGAAAGATGAGGTCAAGTGTTTCAGGACGCGGAGTGAGTGTCAGGACATCTGCCCTACGTGCAACCCTAAATGCCCACCTCCGTCGGGGTCTCTGGGATAGAATTTCAGGCTCGAACAAATTGTCAATTGGTAATAAAAGGAACCTAATTTGGTTTGGGCAACTGGTTCCCAACCAAACACTAACGGATATCCTTTAGTCGTCGTGCTTCGAAAAAATAAATTTTAGCTAGAGTGCAAGGAGAATTTGCTACGAGAAACCAAGTGAAAAAGTAAGATGGGCGGGTCCAAAGAGGCCACTCTCACAGGGAAAGAGCCTACTCTCCTAGAATGAGGTTTCCCGGTGCTTAGGGCATCTCCAGCCAGGCCCTCAAGAAGCCTCCCAGCAAGATTTTTACACGCCAAGGGCAAAAAACGACCCACTCGGGGTCTCAGAACCAGTTTTGCGCCGGTTTTGACGAAGTTACGGCCAAGACGAAGGCAAACCCAAAGACGCTGGGAGCAGCAAATGGGGCGTCGGCGCTATATTTTAACTACAAAAGGCCCACTGTCAGCCTCTCTAGTCTCTCTCTCCTCTTTTTTCCTCGCTAGGCCCACCAGATTGTGCATGCAAAAGAGGACAAAGCTCTCTCCTCTCCGTCCCGCATGCCCCGCCACCCCCCTCCTCGCTCCTCTACTCTCTCTCCTCTCTCCCCTGCTCCTCGCTCCGGCGAGAAGCCTCCTCCTCCTTCCCTCGCCGCCACAGCTCTCGAGGCGTCGAGACTCGGCTCTGGTCGACCGCTTTGGCTTGCGCGAGACAGCGTCGTGGCGCCAGAAGGGAAAGCTCGACGTCTCATGGCACGGGCGCTGCTGCCACACCCTGGCTCGACACCGGGCGACTGCCCGAAGGCCCTCGCAGACGTCCGCGGCCACAGCGGCCCGAAGGCTTCCGCAGACCAGCGCTGCCACGGGCGGCCCTGAAGCGCGAGGCTACGAAGCGTTTACGCAGACCGGGCGCTGCTGGCCACGGGCGGCCCTGAAGCCCACAGCGTTACGGGCGGCCTTCGCGATCGGCGCGCTGCCACCGGCGGCTTCTGAAGGCCCCGCAGACGGGCGACCGCCCGAAAGGCAGCTGGCCCACAGGCGGCCCTGAAGGCCCCCAAGACTCGGCGCGGCCAGCGTCTGAAGGCAGCGGCCACAAAGCGCCCCTGAAGGCCCCCACCACCGGCGCGGCGGCCACGGGCGGCCCCCAAGCACCGGGCGACTGCCCCGAAAGGCAGCGGCCACAAAGCGGCCCCGAAGCGTCCCAGCGTGGCGGCGGCCACGGGCGGCCCGGCAGACGGGCGCACCGCCCCGAGCCCCGATCATGAGTAGCAAAGCAAGCAGCAGATCTCACGAAGCAGCGAAGCGAGGACACGGCACGCGCGTCAGCAGCAGCAGCAGCAGCTTGGCTCATGAGGCATGGCTGGGCGCACGATCACATGGGAGCGGAGCTCCGGCCATGGCGCCCGAAGCGCTGCAGGGGTCGAGGCAGCCGAGGAGGGTCGGGGGCGAGCAGATCGACGGGACTTGCAGAGGCGCCCGAGGTTGAAGAAGGGTCATCCGATCCCGGTGATGGCGAGGCGGGAAGCGAAGGGTAGGAGACGGAGCGCGGAGGGGAAGGAGAGCGCGTCGGCGAGGAAGAGCAGCAGCGGGGCCAGCACGCCTCGTCGCCTCGTGTGCTGCCTAGGGGGGCGAACGACTGGAAGAAATTTCAGCCCCAGAGTAAAATTCTCGACGGCAGCCCCCCAAGAGGCGAAAAAAATGCCTCCTGAGGGGGCCAACGGCTGGAGATGCCCTTAGCGCCTGCGGTGCGCCACAAAGTGGCCTCGCCCTTGTTCCAGCAATGATGATCAAAGGTAGGGTGAAGATCTTTTGAAAAACCTGAAGGAAAGCAAGATTCGAATTGTAAAGAAGCAGCACGATTAAAGGATCGCTAATGACAAACTATGATTCTCATTCTTGACCTCTGGTCCATTTTGCTCTGGATTCGTTAGTTGCTCATCTTGTCGTAGTGTCGCTAATTGAAAAATTGGACGGCCGGCCACGCCACGCCACTGATTCTCGCCCGCGGCCCGCGGCGGCTGTCGTCTTGTCTTCTGGTCACAGTGGAGGCACGCTTGTTCAGGCGGCGGGATTTACGCATTATTTGTCTCATCTCTTTTAAGCATCCGATGGAGGAGGAGGCCCGGTTTCTAAATAAGAGCATGGTTAATACTATAGTCAGACGGAGGAAAAGCTCACATACGCCGGAGCAATTGTACGATTGATGAGAGCTTCCATTATCTGAGAAAAAAACGTAAGACGCGTTTTGTGAAAAAAAAAAAGATATCGTAAGACGTGAGGGATGGATGGCGACGCGTTTTGTGAGGCCGCCACGGCGCGGTGGTCGGCGTCGTTCGCCGCCGATCTGAAAGCGGTGACGAGGCCTAAATACCACCGAGGCGTGGTGGTGCTGCACCCGCACACCACGACGGTGCGCCTTGTCGACGAGCGCGGGTACACGGTTGATAGGCGGTCGGGAGCCGGGTTCGTGTTGGCTCCTGGGGCCACGGTTGCGTTCCCCTGCCATGTTGCGCACATCGAGGAGGACATCACCGGCGGGGGCGGCGCATCGGGAGACGGCAAAGGAGGAAATGCGGCCGGTGGGAGAGCAGTGAAGGCGGAGGGGGGATTAAGATCGAAATCAGTTCAGGTTTTCCCCCATTCCACTCTTCCTCTCCCGCTAGCCCCATCCCGTGCTCTGTCTGCTCGAGCGCATGGCGGAGATGGTGGAGATCAACGAAGAGAAGATGCAGAGGTTTGCGGGCAGGGATGCGCGCCTGCGGATCCGCCTGAGAGAAATCGGGGCCTCGTACTTGAGCAAGCGCGAGATGTACGCGGAGGCGGAGGCGATTGTGGAAAATCTGACGGAGGCGGAGGTGAGATCGCTGTTCGGGCGCGGAGGACGCAAGCACCCGCTGCAGGTGCTGCTGTGGGCGGCGGATCAAGCAGATTCGCCGGTGAGGGCGGTGGCGAGGAAGTGGGTGGCCTTCACCATCTTCGCGACCGCGAACCTCGCCCCCGCCATGAGGGAATCGGCGCTTCGTCCTCGAGAGGGGGTCCTGGCCCTCCCTGCTCCGGGGTCGGCCATGGCTCCGATCGAGATCCGCGAAGATCCGGAGGATCAGGCGCCGCAGGAGGCGACGGGGACGCTGTGTCGCTCTGCTCGTCTCGCCGCAACTACGTCAACATCGGAGGCTCCGGTGCCTCACCGTTCAGCACGCCTCGCCAGGAACAGAGTCTGAATCCCTTGCTAGCTGGCAACCGCTTTTGGGTGCTAGCTAGTGAGGATTCAGATGATGTTTCTAACGAGGATTTCGCCATTTCAGGTATGATTCATCGCTCTATCCCTAAGTACCTGACATATACCTACGATGGTGAGGATAGTCAGGGAGATATTGATACTCAGCGTCGAATTAGACGATTTAATCGTAGATTGAAAAAGAGGATGAATAATTATGTTCAGAGTCTCCTGCTTAAAAATGAAAAAACTAGGGATGAGAAACAGAGAGGTATAAATCAAAATGAACTCATTCACATTGACTCACACAATTGGGGGGAGTTTCATACACAGAAAATTGATATGGCATTGATCAGGATTAGGGATAAGATACCCAAGGTATGGGATGTACCCAGATTTCCTGAATATTTGTCAGATATAGATAATAATTATGAGGGTAGTGAGGTTGAGAACAATAGAATTGATAAGAGAGACATGTTTAGGTATGAAGAAACATTAACTGACAATGAGATGAAAATGAACAATATCCCAGAAAATGTCATGATGGAAGAAGCAATGGCAGAAAGTCAGGATTATAATGCACAATATGGATTAGGAGCTAAAAAAGTGCAGGTGGAAGGGGGGTCAGTGTGGGGGAAAAAAGGAGGACCAGGTGGGCTCTGAAAGAAAGTGGCCCAACAATGAAAGGTGCAAAAAAAGCCTAGTTATAGATAGTGGAGGAGTGGGCCTATATATAGTGGGGATCCCATCCTTCATTCCTGATCCCGATTTCCTCCACCTACCAAACCCTAGAGAGACCTTGGCGGTGACTAGTGAAGAAGAAGAAGTGGTGAGGAGGAACCTACTTTTGGGAGAAGAAGAAGCCATGGCTGGCAGATAGGAGAGTTGGAGGCCAAGGCCTGGAAGAGGAACCAATCCAGGAGGGAGAGGTAACTTCTATGGCAGATCTGAGAATTTTGGGAGAGGTTTTAACAGACAAGATGAGAGAGAGTTAGATGGATACGGCTGGAGGAACAAAGAGGGGAGTTTCAGAGGACGATCTGGGACCAATAGCAGTGGCTCTGGTGGGGATGGAAATTCCACTGGGAGTGGTAGGGATGGAGATAACAAGTTTGGCATATTTGCATCAGACAGAGGGGGCAATCAGCAGGAAAGATATCAGGCTGGGATGAGTGAAAACAGGCAGGAGAGTGGGTCTGGGGTTAATACAAATTTGGGGATGCAGGGAGGGCCAGTTCAACTGACAGGTGGATTCCCTATGATGAGCAGCGGTAGCTTCCCTCAGCTTGTGCCAATGGAGATGGGGCTTGGGCAATTTGGCTTCATGCCTCAGGAACAAATGGCACTGCAGTATCAGTGCCTCTTGTCCAATATGCCAAAACAGGAAACTCTGCAGCCGCAAGTAGGTGCTAGAATGAAGGGAACTAAAGAGACAGCTAAAAAGAAAGAAACAGGAAATACTAAGGAACTTTTCTGTGTTAAGTGCAAAGAACAGGGACATGTGAAGAGTGACTGCAAGAATAAGGTTTTTGTGTGGTTTGCCAAAGACCATCTGAAAGTGCAACTATCCCTAGGTGGTTTTGGTAATTCATAACAACATATAGCTCACTGAGCTAATGCTATTCCAAGATGAATATTTCAGGAAAGCTCAATGAATGGCATGGCTTGGATGATGAAAGTGGATCCCTCAAAATATTAAGGACAAAGGATTGGCTCAAGCTCAAAAGCTCAAGACTCTACATTTTACATTTTAGTGATCCAAGATCACATTGAGTCTATAGGAAAAGCCAATACTATCAAGGAGGGATGAGGTGTTGCTTAATGAGCCTTTTGCTTCATGTGATTAGTAATATGCTCCAAAACCCTCAACTACTTTCTCACATCCACATATGACCTAAACCTTAAGTCAAACTCGGCCCCACCGACTCTTTCTATCCGGCGCCACCGAGTTCAGATGTCATAGCCACTGCCACAAACCCTAGGCAAATCGGTCTCACCGATAGGGATCTCGGTCTCACCGAGATGGGATTGTAATCTCTCTGTTTCCCTTCGTAACGTTTCGGTCTAACCGAAGTGAGCGATCGGTCCCACCGAGATTTCAATGTAAACTCTCTGTTTCCCTTTCGTAACGTTTCGGTCTCACTGAAAGAGCGAATCGGTCCCACCGATTTTACCTGACCAACTCTCTGGTTAGCTAATTACCAAAATTGGTCTCACCGAGTTTGTGTAATTGGTCTCACCGAGATTACGTTCTACCGAGATAACTCTCTCTCACCGAGTTTTCCCTAACCCTAACCATATCGGTCCTACCGAGATGCATGTCAGTCCCACCGAAAACCCTAATGGTCACTAGGTTTACTAAATCGGTTCGACCGAGTTTGTTGATTCGATCCCACCGAGTTTGGTAAATTGTGTGTAACGGTTAGATTTTGTGTGGAGGCTATATATACCCCTCCACCTCCTCTTCATTCGTGAAGAGAGCCATCAGAACAAACCTACACTTCCAACTTACCGCCTTACGGAGAGAGCCATCGAACAAACCTACACTTCCAACTTACCAGCCTAGAGAGAACCACCTACTCATGTGTTGAGGCCAAGATATTCCATTCCAACCACATAAATCTTGATCTC
Source organism: Aegilops speltoides (assembly GCA_021437245.1). NCBI lineage: Eukaryota > Viridiplantae > Streptophyta > Magnoliopsida > Poales > Poaceae > Aegilops > Aegilops speltoides. The sequence continues at coordinate 493,432,063 of CM038145.1, forward strand.
TAGCCTCCCAAGTTGCTTTCCACTCAAATCTTCTTTCCACCAAATCCAAATCCTGTGAGAGAGAGTTGAGTCTTTGGAGACTATCATTTGAAGCGAGAAGAGCAAGGAGTTCATCATCAACACACCATTTGTTACTTCTTGGAGAGTGGTGTCTCCTAGATTGGCTAGGTGTCACTTGGGAGCCTCCGACAAGATTGTGGAGTTGAACCAAGGAGTTTGTAAGGGCAAGGAGATCGCCTACTTCGTGAAGATCTACCGCTAGTGAGGCAAGTCCTTCGTGGGCGACGACCATGGTGGGATAGACAAGGTTGCTTCTTCGTGGACCCTTCGTGGGTGGAGCCCTCCGTGGACTCAAGAACTGCTACCCTACGTGGGTTGAAGTCTCCATCAATGTGGATGTACGATAGCACCACCTATCGGAACCACAGCGTAAACATCCGTGTTCCAGCTATGCTTGAATCCTCCAAACCCTTCCCTTTACATTCTTGCAAGTTGCATGCTTTAATTTCCACTCCCAATATACTCTTGGCATGCTTGCTTGAATTGTGTGAAGATTGCTTGACTTGTTCAAAGATAGCTAAAATCTGCCAAAGTCTAAAATTGGGAAAAGGTTAGGTTTTTATTGGTCAAGTAGTCTAATCACCCCCCCTCTAGACATACTTCAAGGTCCTACAAGTGGTATCAGAGCCTTGGTCTCCATTTGCTTTGATTTCCATAGCTTTTGGTGGTCATAGCTTGGTTTCACAACCTAGGAGAGTATGACATCTAGCGAGGGAAATTATCACCGTAGAGGTCCTTACTTTGATGGCACTAATTTTGCTAGTTGGAAGCATAAGATGAAAATGCATATTCTCGGACATAACCCCGCCGTTTGGGCTATTGTGTGTATTGGTTTGCAAGGTGAATTCTTTGATGGGAGAGAACCGAACCGTGAAGCTAGCGCGGAAGAGTTGAAGATGCTGCAATACAACGCTCAAGCTTGTGATATCCTCTTCAATGGCTTGTGCCCCGAAGAATTCAACAAAATCAGCCGTCTTGAGAATGCAAAGGAAATTTGGGATACCTTGATTGATATGCACGAAGGTGCCGACTCCGTCAAGGAATCCAAGTTGGATGTGCTCCAAAGTCAGCTTGACAAGTTCAAAATGAAGGATGGTCACTACTAGGGAAAAGCCTAGCAGCAGCGCGGGTTTTGGGCCTATTAGCAACATGGGGCCGGCCCATGACTAACTTATAGCAAGACACCCCTTCTGACTAACGATATAGCGAGAGCGCGTGTGCCACCAGCGCTATAGACTAACGATAGCAATGAGCGTGGTAAAACCTGCGCTACTACTAATCTGTAATCTCTGAATTTTTTTTGGCATTTTTCCAATTTTTTTTTTAATTTTTTCCATAATTTTCAAATTTCTGAATTATTTTAACCTCAAATCTCTAATCACCCCTCATCGTTGCTCAATTTAATCTCTAATCACCCCTCATCATTCCAAATCATCTAACTTCCCGGACGGTCACCCATCCTCTCACTACTCCAGCCTAAGCACGCTTAACTTTCGGGTTCTATTCTCCCTCGTTTCCAAGTCTGCACTTGTTGTTTTCCTGACAATAGTAAGATGTCAATCCTATTAACCTAAGGAATTTAGCTTGAGCATGAAGTCACACATTTCACTGTTTGAGTTTAAAACTATTGTTCTAAAAAATTAGTAATACTAATATTTCTTGAATAATTAGTTTGACCATCATTTGACCATATTTGACCACAGTTTGAACAGATTTGACCAGATTTGACCATAGTTTCACCAGATTTGACCAAAATTCAAAAACTAAAATAATTATTTAGTAAAACTAATATTCTTGAATAATTAGTTTGACAATGGTTTGACCAGATTTAACAAAAACTTAAAAAAACTGATTTTTTTTTTAATTTTTTTGCCTCCAGATCTTAAAAGCCCCGTAACTTTTTTTCTGTTAGGTTTTTAGCATTAAAAAGAAAAAAACAAAGTGCTATGCTTCTGAAAATTGATTTTGAAAAGGCGTATGACAAAATCAAATGGTCCTTCCTCTTTCAAATGCTCAAATTGAAAGGATTTCCAGATAAATGGATTGACTGGGTCATGGAGACGGTTAGAGGGGGGAAAGTTTGTGTCAAAGTGAATGAAAATCTAGGAAAATATTTTATCACTCATAAGGGCCTGAGACAGGGGGATTTTTTATGCCCTCTAATCTTTGATCTGGCTGCTGATGCTCTGGCAATTATGTTAAATAAAGCCAGAGAAAATGGGCTGGTCAAGGGGGTCTTAAATGAATACATACCAAATGGGGTTAATATGTTACAATATGCAGATGATACCATATTTTTACTTCAAGATGATATGGAAAGTGCACACAATTTAAAATATATTTTATCTCTGTTTGAACAAATGTCTGGTTTGAAGATTAATTTGCATAAAAGTGAACTTTTTTTGTTTGGTGAGGCAGTTGATAAGAAAGATGAATATGCTAGAATTTTCACAGGCCCAGTGGGTACCTTGCCCTTGAAATACTTAGGGCTACCCATTGATAAGAATAGAATTTGTAACAAACATTGGAAGCCTCCAGAGACTAAGATGGAGAAAAAAATGTGAAACTTGGCAAGGCAGATTGCTAGCCAGTGCAGGGAGGGTTACTTTGATTCAGTCAGCCCTCACAGGCATACCTTATTTCATAATGTCCTTTTATGGGCTTCCAATGGGGGTTAAAAAACGTATGGATTTTTCAGAGCCAGACTGTTATGGCAAGAAGATGATCAGAAGAGAAAATACCATTTGGTGAAATGGTCTGAGGTGTGTAGGCCAAAAGACATGGGGGGCCTGGGGATCCAAAATCTTGCATGCATGAATAAAGCATTGCTTTGCAAGTGGTGGTGGAAATTATACACAACTGAGGGGCTTTGGCAAAACATCGTTTGGGAAAAATATATTAAGAATAGAAATCTGGGCAATGTTCAGGTCAAACAGGGGGACTCCCAGTTTTGGAGGGATATATTAAAACACAGAGACCATTTTGCTTCTTTGTGCAAATTTAAAATTGGGAATGGAAATAGAGCTCGCTTTTGGGAAGATTGGTGGATTGGCAATGCTCCATTAAACAAGAATTTCCCTAGACTATATGATCTTTGCTTTGATAAAAAGAAAACAGTTAAAGAAGTTTTTGACAATGGATTAGATAATGTTCAATTTAGAAGAACTTTGTTAGGGGATGCTAGAGAGCTATGGGGACATATTATAGAAGCAGGTAGATCGGTGACGTTGAATGAGGATAAAGACAAAATAAAATGGACTCTGAATAAAAAAGGAGTTTATACTGTCAAATCCTTTTACAGGCACATGATTGAAAATGGTGTCAAGTATCCACATTTATACATGTGGAAGATTAAAATGCCACCTAGAATTAAGGTGTTCATGTGGTTGGCTCTTAGGAAAAGTATTCTTACAAAAGATAACTTGATTCGTAGGGGGTGGAAAGGAGATGATAAATGTCCTTTTTGTGGACGTAAAGAGAATATAAACCACCTTTTTGTGTCTTGTTCAGTTGCTAGATTGCTGTGGAACATCTTAAAATGTGCTTTCAATCTGAGAGGTATACAAGAAACCTTAGATGCTGTTATGAAAACCTGGGTAAACACCTTTGGAAAAGATGAAAAAGGTCTTGTCATGATAGGAGTTTCAGCGATTTGTTGGACTACTTGGAAACTTAGAAACAGTGTTATTTTTGACAACAATAGGGTAAATGACCCCTGTGTTCCTGTTACTCTGTTTCTCAAGAATTTAAATGATTGGAATATTTTGTAGACAAATCCCGCAAGAAATAAGTTGATGGAGGCTGGAGTGAAGCAAGTAAGTGAGGTGGCAGAAGAAATATTCAAAGCAGCTCATGGGTGGCGCCTGAAGACTGGGAGGAATTTAGCTTGAGCATGAAGTCACACATTTCACTGTTTGAGTTTAAAACTATTGTTCTAAAAAATTAGTAACACTAATATTTCTTGAATAATTAGTTTGACCACTCTTTGACCAGATTTGACCACAGTTTGACCAGATTTGACCATAGTTTGACCAGATTTGACCAAAATTCAAAAAAACTAAAATAATTATTTAGTAACACTAATATTCTTGAATAATTAGTTTGACCATAGTTTGACCAGATTTAACAAAAATTTAAGAAAACTGATTTTTTTTTTGAATTTTTTTGCCTCCAGATCTTAAAAGCCCCGTAACTTTTTTTCTGTTAGGTTTTTGAGGATTTTAAAAATGTTTAACGGGTTCCCAGCTACTACTATGGCGCATTTATTAGTAGTAGCGAGGGTAAAACCCGCCATTACTATCATCGCTTAGTAGTAGCGTGGGTTTATACCATCGCTACTACTATGGCATGGTCCAGGGGCCACTTAGTAGTAGCGAGGGTTAAAAACCCGCGCTACTTCTATCAACTTAGTAGTAGCGAGGGTTAAAAACCCGCGCTACTACTATGGCATGTCCCGGAGGGGCACGGGAGAGACCGCTTAGTAGTAGCGAGGTTATAAACCCGCTGCTTCTTGCTATCAACTTAGTAGTAGCGAGGTTTAAAACTTCTTGCCGCTAGTAGTAGTAGTAGCGAGTGTTTTTAACCCTCGCTGCTGCTAAGATTCTGTGTATAGGCTTTTCCCTAGTAGTGGGTGAAGGTGTCGCTAAAATGTACTCTAGGCTTGCTCTTATCACAAATGAGATTGCCGGCTTAGGAAGTGAAGAGATGACCGACAGATTCATCATCAAGGAGATCCTAAGAGCATTGGATGGAAAATATGATACCGTGTGCACATTGATCCAAATGATGCCAAATTACAAAGATCTCAAGCCAACGGAAGTCATTGGAAGAATTGTTGCTCATGAGATGTCACTAATAAGGAGGAACTTCACAACAAGTCAAGTGGTGCTTACAAAGCCTCATGTGAAGCCGCCACATCATCAAGTGAGAAATACACCTTCAATGAAGAATTGAGCTTAATGGTGAAGAACTTCAACAAATTCTACAAGAGTAGAAGCAAAGAAAGAAGCTCTAAGTCAAGGTCCTACAATGACAAAAGATCTTCTAGTCGACAGCGCAACTGCTACAATTGTGGGAGACCCGGACACTATTCCAATGAGTGTACGGCACCCTACAAAAGAAGAGAAGATTCTCCCAAGAGAAGAAGTAGAAGAGAAGAATCACCACCAAGAGAGAGAAGGAGTAGAGGTGATCGTTATGAACGAAGACCCTCACGGAGAAGCAAGGACTCGGAAAGGAAGGACAAGTCATCAAAGAGCTACACAAAACGAAGACATCAAGCTCATGTTGGTGAATGGGTATCCGGCTCTGACTCCGACAATCACTCCGAGAGAAGTTATCACTCCGACTCCGAATACACTCAAGATGAAGGTGTTGCCGGTCTAGCACTTGTGTCAACCAACTCCTATGACATATTTGAATCACCAAATGAAAGAATTGGTAGATGCTTCATGGCCAAAGGTCCTAAGGTAACACACCCCGAGTATGTTGATTTTAATAGTGATGAAGATGACTTGCTAGGTGAAGATGATTTACTTGTTGACAACTCTAGTGATGAATACTATGATGGAACGTCAATTAATCTTGCTAATCAAGATGAAACGAATGACAATGATACGGAGAAGATTCAGCGTCTAACTAAAGAACTAACACTCTTAAGTTAGCTCATGAAACTATCTTCGAAGATCATCGAGAACTTTTAAGGGCTCATGAGAAGTTACGCTTTGAAAAGCTCAATCTTGAGCAAGAGCATGAGTTCTTAAAGGCAATCAATGATGATCTCCGTAAGAAAAGTTCTTCTTACATTGCCAAGCGTTTACTCTTATCTACTTACATACCTCAAGTCAAGTCTAGTAACAAGAACAAGAAAGATTCTTCCTCTAGTAGTAACAATAATAATGCTAAATCCAATATTGTTGCTTCTAGTAGTTCTCTTGATCCCACTAATGATCCTCTTAGCCAAGTTATACTTGAGCAAGAAAACAACTTATTGAAGGGAATTATTGCCGGGAGTAAGCAATTTGGGGAAATTGTACGCAAGCAAGGAAGGCACCGGAAGAATCAAGGTTTTGGTTTTGAACAAAAGTTCAATGCCAATGGAGTTGAGTGGGAAGAAGATCAATACCGCAAGACGAAGTTTGTTCCTCAACAAGAGAAGTATGATCCTACTTCCTTCAAGGGAACACAAGCACAAAATGATCTTCCACCACAAGACCACAAGAACTGTCGGAGTAATGGGCCACGGGTAGGCTAACCCGAGTCCCAGAACCTTTCAAGACATCGGGGCCGACTGCGCCCCTCAAGTATCTACGGCGACTCCAAGACGGCCGAGTCCCAGAGGCGACTCCCATTCAAGCCGAGTCCAGGAGGCAACTCCAAGATGGCCGAGTCCCAGAAGCGACTCCGATGAAGCCGACTGTGGGAAGTCGGCCCGCGACTTCCAACCACCCCAATAATTAAAGGCGGGCATGGCCACAGTGCACCGTACCCACGGAGATCTCCGCCCGGCGCGGCACTGTTGCCATGCCAGCCCGGACATCAGCCCTTGGGGCGGGGCCCTGTGCCCACGACGCCTTGTCTGTACGGCCCGGAGACGGCGGGACCTACCAACAGCGAGAGATCAAGATGGCGGAGCGCCGAGAGTCGACCTGGGAGTTGGCCTCGAGTCGGCCGGCCCCTCCCACGGGCCCCACACGCCATTAACCAGATGCGACCAAGGAATGGCCACAGTGATCGCCCGTAGGCAGCGGTACTGTTGCCATGACCCACTAACCAAGCCCGCGTCATTAGAAGCACGGCTACAGTGATCTGCAGCCGGCAGGACCCGCCCGCGCGGACACGGGCTGGCGCCCTCGCACCATGCCAGTCGGCGGGACCCACCAGTCGGCGGGCCCCAGGAGTCGTCGGAGAAGACGGCACCTGAGAGACAGACGGCTGGGACCCGCGCCCAGCCGGTTTTACCATTGTAACCCTGGGGGGTAGGCCTATATAAACCCCGCAGAGCACCCATGCAAAGGGTTCGCATCCATTAGCATTAGACAGATCATATAGGAGGGAGAGCGCTAGCCGTGCCCTCTCCTACCTCCAAAAACAGCTCTAGGAGCAAGCTCGTACTCACTTTTGCCTTAGTGATCATGCGGAGACCCCGCAGAGCAGCAGTAGGGGTGTTATCTCCTTGGAGAGCCCTGAAGTTGGGTAAGATCCGCCGGCGTGCATGTCTTTGCCTCATCCCGTTTCCAGGCACCGGCGATGTTCTACTCGCCCCCACCATGATAAGCCATCCTTTGGCATATGTCGCACCCAACCCCCGACATTCGGTGCCCACCGTGGGGCCTGGTGCACCATCGTCTGGAGATCTGTTCTAGACGGGAACTGTCGTGGATTTGTCACAGCAGATGTCCTAGCGTAAGGACTTAGTCGTGGAGCCATCGCTACGGGTTTACTTGCAGGGGTTAAAGCGGACACAAAGACACAAGGGTTTATACTAGTTCGGCCCCTTCGATGAAGGTAAAAGCCTACGTCTAGTTGTGATGGAATTGATGTAGTCTCGATGGCTAGGGAGCAAACAAGCTTCCCCTAGGCTCGAGTTGTCGTTGTCTGCCCTTGAACCGCCGCCGGGTCGTCCCCTTATATACACGAGTGACGCCTGCCGGTTCAGAGAGTCCCAACCGTTCATACTGTATCCCGTTGGTATCTCTCTATTCCTAACTTACAATACAAGTCATACATCAGGCCGGTTTACGGCTACAAGTTCTAAACCAACTACAGGCCTTGGGCCTTTCTGCGATTACACCACTAACGGAGCTAACCCGGCCCAAGCTGGCCGGTTTACACCTAATGGTAATATCCCCAACATTAGGGCCCGAATTGATTTGAACTGGTTCATGTCAATCCTTCACAGAATCTGTATCTTGGACATCTTCTTTTGCTTAATAAACCGCCAAGTCGCTGCTGCTTCCGATCATCAGAAACCGCATGACATCATTGCTTCGTCATCAGAAACCGCATGACATCATCTTGAAGTTTATCCTTTATAACGCCTTCCTTAATAGCAGTCCCTGGATTCACGCGCTTGACCTAGCTTTATTGCCTTATAAATAGGACCGAAGGGTCATTCTTTTTCCTCCCTTCGCTTCCTCTTCGTCTTCCTCGCGCCGCTGCCCTTGGAGCTCCGCCATCGTCATCAGCTTCTACTTCATCCTAGGCCGCTGCATCAACCTGGTCGTACCAGAACACTGCAGCCTCTCTCCGTATCTCCTCTGTTCCCGGTAAGCTTTTTCCCCTTCTTCGATCTGTTTCTGCACTTAGATCTGTTTCTAGGGTTCGAGCTTCATACCATGTTCTTCGTGCGTTTTTATCTTTTTAGCCTTGAACCATGCTATGAATCTTGTTCTGTACCAATGACGACTCTTGCGTATCCGCTGTACTTTCCCATTTTTAATCTCACAGATCTTCTGCACATATACATATGCCTTATGGTCCACTTGTTTACTCCCGTGAAATATTTCCTGTTTTTCTGAAAGCCCGCGTTTGATCCGTAGCAATCATGAGATCTTGTGAAACTTGTTTCTGAACACTGTCCATGACTTCCATTATCTCCGAGGCCAAGATTAGGCGGTTTAACTCACCATAATAAAGATTGCTAAACCGGCATAGGTACACCATTAGTCCCGAACCGCCAGAACGTATCTGATATCATGTCATAATGAACTGTTTTGTAGAAATCGCCTCCGGTTTATCTTAAACCGGATCCTTCTCCTTGTAGATCTTATCATGGCCAAACAGGTGTACGAATGCAACTGGGTACCTTCCCGTGTCTCCGAGACACAGTTGAATGAATTGGTATCAATTGGCGCCTTAGATGACCAAAATACAATCCATTGGAGGGTTCCTGGAGAGGAATCTCCTCCCACACCTCAGGAAGGGGAAGTCGTAGTTTTCGCGGATCATCTGGCCCGGGGTTTCAAACCGCCCGGGTCAAAATTTTACCGGGACGTGATGGCCAACTTTCAGCTCCGTCCCCAAGACATTGGCCCCAACTCCGTTACCAACTTGTGCCAGTTTCAAGTGTCGTCTCAAGCATATCTGCAAGAGGAACCTTCATTGAACTGTTCGAGATCTCTTCCACCTAAACCGTCAGACCGAATTCACCGACGGCCCCAATACGTAATTAGGCGGTATGGCTATCCGTAAGAGGAAGGAGATCACCTATCCCCACGCCAAACTCCACACTCACCCCAAAGAATGGAATGCGACTTGGTTCTACTGCAAAGATACTTCTCCAAGGTGAAAATCCTTTACCCGGCTTTCGCCCGAGCGGCTAAGCAATACTCATCCTTTCTCAAAGATTGATCGCCAAAGAGAGAAGCAAATATGCCCCACAACCGCCCAAGCTCCGAGCCTTTATGGCCAACGGTTTGATCGATTGATCTTGCACGCTGCTGGTTATCTTGGGGCATACGCTTTTGAGCCGCGTTCGGCTTGATGTGCCAAGATACCGCAGCGCCGATGACCCACTCCGACACACCAAACTGAACTGTCTCAAGATGAAGTTACGGATTCAAGAAGAAAAATGCTGAATGAACCAGAGCATCTCGTGCTCAAACCGCTTAGCTCCTCATCGCACTATCAACGCACCACTCGCGGTAAGTCTCGATCGTGTCATCATAAAAACCCGTTGTTACTTATATGTCCAACTCTCAATTATTTCGATCCAGGCGATAATCCGCTTTGGAGCAAAAACTCTCTCAAGACAAAGCGGACAAAGCTGGGCGCCAATCGCCCAAAACAAAGGTTGTCAAGAAGTCCGCCCATAAGAGGAAGACTATTGCTTCGCCTCGATCCGGCTATTGACGATGATGTGGGTAATCTGAACTTGATTCTCTTGGCTTCCTTTTACACGCCTTATTGATGATGATGCTTGTCGATGACGCAAGCCAAGAACGCCGGATTTGCCGAGGTAACCATTCTTTCTTCCGACTCAACAAACTTGCCTTCACTAAAATTTCGCGGCAAACCGGAAAGTTAACTTTTCTCACCCTCTTGCTTACTTGGATCCCAAACTTCTTATGAAGACACAACAACATGAAGCTCGCCAGACAACCCGACACAAGCAGACAGTAGTTACCTCTGCGGTTTACCAAACAGCCCGCTCGAAGCGCCGCACCGAGGTTTCCAACCTTTTATTGCCTTAAATTCCAAAGCGGGTTTGTTCCACAACCTCTTAATCCGTCCGACTCGATTATCGTGTCACCTCCCATTCATCCTCTGCGAATCGTCACCACTCAGCTACCACCGCTGAAGATAGCCGTCGGGTAAGTCCATACAGCCATATACTTTTCGATTTCTTCAGAATGTATATGCCTTGTTCCTGAATCTTTGTTTCTTCGTAACCAAACCGAAACCCAGCAAGAAGGCTCGCTGGACAAAATAGTTGAAGAGGCTGCCGCCTCGATCATGAGCGGCGCCGGATCTCAAAACGTTGCCTCAAGATATTCCAAATGACCTCCGATTCAAGAGGAGGTTATTCTCAAGAGATGCCTCACAACCCTTCAATCTCTCGCTGATCCACCCGCCAGCCTCGTCCGGTTTGAAAAGCCTCGCAGCCCTCATCAAACAGCCGTGCCCACCCGATCCGTCGAGTCGAAAGACGATGACGCTAGGATTATCGGTATGGGCCGCTCAACCGGGAATCTCGCAACCTTAACCCGACATACTGTGAAAGAGGATTCTTCAACTTTGAACAAAGGAAAGTGGGCTGTCGAGCTGGAAACATATGCCGCTTTGAGCGCCCAAGACCTTCACTCCGGATATCTGAACCGGCTTTATAGTAGCCGTGATTATGAAGCTGGCTTGGTGAAACTAATGAGAGACAAGTTTGAGGTAACACTCCTTTCCTTATTACCAGTATAGTAGTCCTTGTAGCCCCCAAGGGCCGGTTTGTAATCTTTGATCAAACTGGGACTTGATAATTTTCTTTAATAGATTTTGCAATCTTCCCTCATAACCACCAGGGCCGGTTTAACGATGCATACTTAAACCGGTACTTCAAAAAACTTCCTGACAACACTTTAGTAGAATCAAATAGCCATTAGCCCCCAAGTGCCAAGTTGAATACTTGTATTGAGCTTGGGGCTTTGCCATGTATTAGCAGTAGAAAGATTGAAAGTACATTAGCCCCCAAGTGTCAAGCATATAACTGTGTTGTGTGGTTGAGACTTTAACTTGAACTGTTGGCTGATCATACTATCAATGCGCAGGCTGAGGTGAAAATCAAGGATGATCGGATTGCCGATTTACAGGCGGCTTTGAAAACCCAGCAGGCCGAAACAGAGAATGCAAAGAAAGAGTTAACCAGTGCCTTGACCGCTGCTGAGCAGGTGAAGGAAAGCATGAAGAAAGAACAGGCAGCCTGGGCTACTGAAAAGGCCAATTTGCTCAAACGGGCAGAAAATGCTGAAGCTGCCCTTAAACCGGTGGTGGACGATCTGACGGCCGTGAAGCGGCAAGTACATTCCATGACTGCAGCCATCTTTGGTAAGCTCCCTGTGAATTAGTGTGATATGTTATTCTTGCTGCATCTTTAATCCGGTTTAAAACTGTCCTGTTATTGTATGCAGGCACACGCGTTGGGCACTTGGGAAATGACGTGCGGAAGAAACTGAAGGCCGTCTACACTTTAGTTGAGCAGTTATATACCGGAGCCCAACGCGTTATCACCATAATGTCACATAACAATCCAGCGCCGCCCCGATTCAAGATACTCGAACCGCTATCCATCCTTCCTTCCCGGATTGAAGAGGTGAAGAAATCGCTGCACGAACCGAGCTATCAACGCCTTTGATCCGAGCCAAGGCATGGGTACCGGATTTTGATCCTGTGGAAGCAGCTCAAGGCTACCCCAGCGTGAAAGAAGATGGCTCGGACTTCAGCGAAGAGGACTTGCGGGCGATAAACCGTGCGGTACGCCCGCTGGCTTGTCAATTGGCCGAAGAGGCCGATTTGGAGCACTACCAAGCCCAATATAATGAGCAGAACAAACGTGTGTCCGCCCCAACCTTTGAACCGGAAAACTTGATCCCTCCAATTCGTAAGCATACTTACGCACCCGACATTGAACCGTCGTCTTTGATTCACGAAGAGGCTGTTTTCCAAGCGCTAATGGGAATCGACTGGACTACTGTGGATTTCCAGCCGATGGGTAGAGATGAAGATGCTGAAGCGGCGGAAGATGAAGAACAGTCTTGAACCGGTAGCCGGTTTAAACAACTATTGTGGGCTGCTTACCCAAAAACCAATGATCTCATTTGGGCACTGTGTTGCCTTGTAATAGCCTTAGTTAAAACTTGCTGCCTGGATATGCCTTCGTGCATAGATGAAACTTTTGTTTGATTCATACTCCTCAACCGGTGGGATTGAACCTCGGCGGCGGTGACACCGCCACCGGTTTATGGCATCCAATATATATGTGTATCGAAAATCAATTAGTATGCGATACAAATACCTGTTGTATCTGGGTATGAAGCTGGCGTAGCCAATCTTGAAACGGAGGCCTTAAAAACCATGACCGTCTGGGGAGACAATAACTCCCATAGAGGCGTGCTGAATCAGCACAAGCCCCCTTGTTACTCCATGAGGATGAACCGGAAGAAGGTAAACTGGGCAGATAAAAACTTTGGTGTAATACCAAACCGTGATCTGTCAGTTTGTTACTGACAGCTAAACCGGATAAAAATATTCGTCGGGTTAAAAAACGCAACAAAAAACGAATACCAACTATGTGAAAATATGGCAACAAAGGCAATAACTCTTTGCAAAAGTAAAGCTTCATGGAGCTGGTCAGATGGCATTACCATGGTCAGACGCAACCAAGCCCCCCGAAGGTGTAGCGATGGTGCTAGTCGGCCAGGTCCCCAAAAGACTCTTGGCGAGTACGCCGGCCAAGTGGCATGACATTGGTTCAGGTTCGACCAAGCCCCCAAATGATGCTGGCCCTATTGACCGACCAAGAGGCGTGACCGGTTCAGACGTGACCGTGTCCCCAAATGATCTGGTGGCTTTCGCCTATCAAGAGGTGTTGCATTGGTTCGGACACGACCAAGCCCCCAAGTGATAAATATAAATGTCAAGGGGTAAACCGGAGGCCGCTTTAGAAACAGAAACGCTCCATGTAACCACGCATGATAAGAAAGACAGAGACCCCGCTTTAGCTGAGGCTCCGGTTTTTATTATATCGAAGATAATATATACATTGTCATGCTATGTACATAAACTGAGTCGATGACTCAAGTGTAGTAAGGTCAAGATGAGCTATATTCCACGGCTCGTTGGTCTCCTCCTCTCGATGTACGTGAGTCTTTACGCCTCGAATATCAATCGATAGTAGGAACCGCTGTGTAGATTCTGCCGACCACAAAGGGTCCTTCCCAAGGCGGGATAACTTGTGCATATCATGTTCGGTCTTGGATGAGACGAAGCACCAAATCTCCTTCCCGAAAGGCTCGGTCTTAACCCGCGGCTGTGATAACGACGAAGATCTTTGCCGGTAAATCGCCGAACGAGCGGCTGCCGATCACCCTCCTCATCTAATAAGTCCAAAGCGTCCCCGTCGCGCCACCTCGTTGTCCGCTTCAACATAAGCTGCTACACGGGCGAATCGTGCTCGATATCACCGGGAGAATCGCCTGCGCCCGTAAACCATGAAGAAAGGTGTGTACCCAGTAGACCGGTTTGGCGTAGTATTGATACTCCATAGTACCGATGGGAGCTCTTCAACCCAGCACCGGTGTTCGCTGTAACGGAACCGTAAGTCGGGTTTGATGCCTCGCAAGATTTCTGATTAGCACGCTCGCCGCCCGTTGGACTGGGTGCGCCATCGACGACACGCTGTCGGATATGCTCACGCTCACGTAATTCTTTCATAGCCCCTTGGACAGATTAGTGCCATTGTCGAATGATACCGTGGAAAGCCAAACCGAAAATCACCTTTTGATGAACGCACCGCTGTTGCCGCATCACACTTGCCGATCGGTTCCGCTTCAACCCACTTGGTGAACTTGTCCACCGCCACCAACAGTGGGTCTTCTTATCTCGGATCGCTTAAAGGGCCCAACCATATCCAGCCCCTGTGTCACAAACGCCACGTTATGGGGATCATCCTCAATTCTTGTGCCGTACATGAGCACGCTGAGAATTTCGACATCCATCGCACCGCTTGACCAAGTCCTCCGTGATCAAGATGAGCAGCTAACCAAGAAAATCCATGACGGAATGCCTTCGCCACCAGGGACTTTGAACCGGCGTGATGTCCACAATCCCCTTCATGGATTTCCCTTAAAATTTCACAGCCTTCCTCAGGCGAAACACAGCGTTGAAACGCCCCTGAAACACTGCAATGATGCAACTCACCATTAAGAATCGTCATAGATTTGGAGCGCCGGATTATCTGTCTGGCCAGAACCTCATCTTCTGGAAACTCCCCTCGAGTCATATACGCAAGATAAGGGATCGTCCAATCCGGAATAACATGCAATGCTGCCACCAACTGAGCCTCCGGATCAGGAATAGCCAAATCCGCTTCACCAGGGAGCTGGACCGACGGGTTGTGTAAGACGCCCGAGAAGATATTAGGCGGGACGGTTTACGCCGAGAACCCAACCGCTTAAAGCGTCTCCGCTTCGTTCTTCCGGCGATCCACATGATCCACTTGATAACCCTTGAAGCAACCTGCGATATTATCCACTTCTCGACGATATGCGCCATGAGGGGTCCTTAGAATCCCAAGTGCCGATACTTGCCGAGCCACCAGTCCGAGTCACCAAAGCACTTAACCCGCTTAAGTTCATCTCCTTAGCCATCCGGAGACCATGGAGTAAGGCTTTGTACTCAGCTGCATTATTAGTACAAGGGAACATTAAACGGAGAACGAATAAAACTTATCACCGTGGGGAAGTTAACACGACTCAAATTCCCGAGCCTTCCAATTGCTCGGATCCGCCAAAGTGGATAGTCCAAGATGTGTGATCCGCTTCTCTCCGGTGCTTGTAACTCCGCCCACCATTAATGAAATCAACAAGTGCTTGTGACTTCACCATCAGGCGTGGTATGTACTTTAGTCCATGTGGCCCAAGCTCGATGGCCCATTTTGCAATCGGCCGCTTGCCTCTCGCTCAGATGATATCACCCAAAGGGGCTGAACTAACCATCGTGATAGGGTGCCCTTGGAAATATTGCTTTAGTTTCCGATCGCCATAAAAACACCATAGACTAGCTTCGCCAATGCGGATATCTCTGCTGACTCAATAAGCACCTCATCGATATAATAAACCGCCGTTGAACCGATACTCCTTGCTCGCCTCCTTGCGCTCTACCACAATGGCCACGCCATCGCCGAGCATTGGCTGCTACATATAATAACAACGGTTCCTTGTCAACCGGAGCCGCAAGAACAAAGCGGATTGGCTAATTGCCGCTTTAGATCCTCAAATGCTTCGTCAAGAGGACTCGCATAAAATTATCTGCCTTCCTCAAAGATTCGGTATAAGGAATAGCCTTCTCTCCAAGGCGGCTGATAAACCGGCTCAACGCCGCAATCCAGCCCGCCAGACGCTGAACATCGTTGATACACTTCGGTTTAGCTAAGGAAGTGATGGCTTTAATTTTCTCCAGATTAGCCTCAATTCCTCCGTTAGACACCAGGAACCCCAATAACTTGCCAGCCGGAACACCAAAAACACACTTGGCCGGATTAAGCATCATCTTATAAATGCGCAAGTTGTCAAAGGTTTCCTTCAAATCTTCCACCAGTGTCTCCTTTTGTCTTGATTTCACCACAATATCATCTACATAAGCATGCACATTGCAGCCGATTCAAGTGTGCAAGCAATTTCAGACACACCGATAAGTAGCTCAGGCACTCTTGAGCCCAAAAGGCATAGATACATAACGTAAGGCTCCAAAGGGAGTTATAAACGCTGTCTTCTCCTGGTCCTTAACCGCCATTTTGATCTCGATGATACCCAGAGTACGCGGCCCAAAAACTTAAGCGCCACATCTGCCGTGGCATCAATAACTGATCAATGCGGGGAGAGCAAAGGATCTCGCGGACAAGCCTTGTTAAGATCTCGTAATCCACACACATACGCCAAAGCCATTTTTCTTAAGGACTAGCACCGGATTAGCAAGCCACTCGATGAAACACTTCAATGATAAAGCCAGCCGCCGTAAGCCTCGCTACTTTTCTCCAATGGCTTTGCGCTCTCTTCATTAAACCGCGGAGGAACTGTTTCACCGGTTTATACTTAGGATCCACATTAAGTGTGTGCTCACGAGTTCCCCAGACACCGCATGTCGATGGCTTCCATGCAAAGATATCCTGTTCTCACGGATGAACTCGATGAGCGCGCTTTCCTATTTGGGATCCAGTTTAGCACCGACAAGGAATCTGCTTGGACGAATCGCTCGCACAAAGTCAACAAGCTTGGTTTCAAATTTGCCGATTTAAACTTCAGTCCGATTCATGCTCAGAGTGGGTTTCTTCAAAGGTGTCATATCTGCACGGATCAACATTGTCCTTATAGAACTTCAACTCCTCCGTAGCACGACCGCCTCAGATATGCCGCATCGCCTTCCTCACATTCCAAAGCAACTCGGCGACTTCCATGCATCGTTATAGTTCCTTTGTAACCCGGCATTTTGAGCTGTAAGTAGATATAACAAGGCCGTGCCATGAACTTAGCATAAGCCGGCCGGCCAAACAAGGCATGATACGGACTCCGTATTTTCACCACTTCAAAAGTTAGCTTTTCAGACCGGGAATCGTGCTCGTCTCCAAAAGCCACATCCAAGGCTATCTTCCCAATAGGATAAGCAGATTTGCCTGGTACTACGCCATGGAACACCGTATTGGACGGTCTGAGATCCTTGTCTGTGAGACCTATGCGACGGAAAGTTTCATAGTACAATATATTAATACTGCTTCCTCCGTCCATAAGCACCTTAGTGAACTTATAGCCCCCCACCTGAGGGTCTACCACCAATGCCAGTTGACCCGAATTATCAACCCGGGGGGGATGGTCCTCTCTGCTCCACACGATAGGCTGCTCGGACCAGCGTAAGTACCGCGGTAAGGCCGGTTCAACAGAGTTTACTGCCCGTTTGTGAAGTTTCCGATCCCGCTTGTCCAAACTGGTTGTGAAAACATGATACTGCCCACTATTCAACTGCTTTGGTTGGCTCTGATAGCCTGACTGTTGCTGCTGTTGCTGGCCACCCTGATTATTCTGATTATTGTGATTGCCTTGACTAGGCCCTGAACCGGAAGCTCCGTCCTGACCCGGCCCATGGAAACCAGATCCTGAACCGCCACCTGACCCCTGGTCATACCGGAAAGCATTGGAGTTTTTGAATTCCTGCATAATATAACAGTCTTTCCAGAGATGGTTCGATGGGGACTACTTTGTCCCGTGCTTGGGACAAGGCTGATTCAACAAGTAATTCAAACGGCTTGTATTAGGATTTGGACCCCGATTCGCCTTGCCTCTTCGCCGCGGGCCCCTGTCCTGCGCGTTAGTGTTGGCTACGAAATCCGGGTTGCCATCGGCCTTGCGCTTGCCCCCGTTTCCATGACCCGCCGGCTTGTACTGCTGCCCCTTGGAGTTGCCGTTCTTCTTTCCCTTCCCAGCTTCATCATCATCGCTTCAGGGATCCTTGGTACCGTCTCAATCGGCATACTTTACCAAAGCGCCATGAGGGTTCCTATATCATTACGTAACCGCTTCATGCGCCCCAATTTTAATTTCAAAGGTTCAAACCGGCAGTTGCCTTCTAATGTTAAGATCGCCGAGTCAGCGTTAATCCGGTCAGAAGAGTGCAAAATCTCAGACACACGGCGTACCCAGCGGGTTGTTGACTCCCCTTCTTCCTGGACGCAAGCCGCCAAGTCTACGATGGCTTTTGGCTGCTTACACGTATCCTTGAAGTTCTGGATAAACCGGGCCCGTAACTGGGCCCATGAACTGATAGAATTGGGCGGTAAGCTCTTCAACCAAGTACGGGCTGTGCCTTCCATCATCATGGTGAAATACTTTGCACATGCAGTCTCATCCACATCTAGCATCTCCATGGCCATCTCATAACTTTCAATCCACGCTTCAGGGGACAGATCCGCGGTGTAATTTGGCACCTTGCGTGGGCCCTTAAAGTCCTTTGGCAGACGCACATTGCGTAAAGCGGGGACTAAACAGGGCACCCCCAAAGCGGATGCGACTCCTGGTCCGGCGAAGGTGGTAGGGCGAACCGTGTGTGTTGATCCGCATCATCCTGCGGCCGCTAACTCAGCCTCCTCGCGTTCGGGCCCGATCCACCACCTCCGAGCATCACGAATGCCGCTTATCCGGTGATTGCCTCGGCCGCTTCACGGTCCCGCTGCTATTTGACAGGCCGGTTCATCCATGCGCTCGCTGTAGCACCGCTTGACGGGCGTGGAGTGAATCCGATCGCGCTCAGATGAATACGCTTCGCCGGATCGCTGCAGTCCGAGAAGCTCCTTAACCTCGCGTGTCTCAACCGCCAGGGGAATCTCCTTCGATCGATCGCCTCCAATCGCGCAAAGAGCCACAACAAGGTTGTCCATAGGGTTAGAATAATGGCCTGGGGTGTCAGATCGCGGAGGAATCACCGTGTTCGCTGCGAGGCTCCATCAGCGCGTTGGACCGTCGCTTCCCGCCTCCCGGTGCCTCGATCCGTTTACCTCCCCGTGGCCGGGCGGGTTATCGGGTCCGCCCGGGTCTGAAGAGATTTCTAGGATCAAATCCGATGGCGCGCGATCTGATTTCCGCTTAACACCTCCCGCGACGACTCTGGTCAAGCATGAGTTTGTAAGCCAGTGCATCTAAAGCGCCCGCTCGCAGCCATACGCCCTTCTTCGCCGCTAGATTCGCCGCTATGCGTGATCTCGCTTTTTCACCTTTGCAATTTCTGCGTTATGAGCCTCCCCGATCCGCTGGATTGTCCTTCGCCATGAGCGCTGCTAGTGCATCAAACAGATCTCGACAGAACTTGAACCGGCGGGCGACCGGCCTCTGCCCTTCGCGCCGCCGCCGAGCCGAAAGCATTGTCAGCCATGTTGCAGAGTGATTCGCTGCTCGCGATCGCCATGAATACTCCAACCCGTTTAGCTGGCTTTGGGGGTCCGAATATCGTCACCGCCGGAACAGCCCTCGATCATATCATCCTCGCGAATCGGTACAATGACTCGGTCTCTCCGTTGAAGATTCATCGCCGAATAAACGACGGTCTCGCTATCGTGTTCAACCGCGCCATACTCCTCCATGGGTGACTCCAACAAAGACATGCTTCACGGCCGGTTCAACTGGGCAGGTCGCGACGCTGAGCTGTCTCGATGAGGTCGGTGCAGATGTCCGCCAGCCCAGCCCTCCGATCTTGCCGATGAAGACGCATGCGTCCGAAGGGGACCCGTATCCATACTCGATTGAATTGGCCTCGGACCCCATCCGCGCCGCCGATGTAGATCCGCCGCGATGACTCTTGGTCATCCGCCCACGACGAGCCTTCGAGTCCTTTGAGCTTGCCCTCCAAGGTCGCCAAACCATCGTGGCGATAGCCCCACGGTGGGCGCCAACCGTCGTGGATTTGTCACGGCAGATGTCCTAGCGTAAGGACTTAGTCGTGGAGCCATCGCTACGGGTTTACTTGCAGGGTTAAAGAGGACACAAAGACACAAGGGTTTATACTAGTTCGCCCCTTCGATGAAGGTAAAAGCCTACGCCTAGTTGTGATGGAATTGATGTAGTCTCGATGGCTAGGAGCAAACAAGCTCGCTTAGGCTCGAGTTGTCGTTGTTCGCTTGAACCGCCGCCGGTCGCCCCTTATATACACGTAGTGACGCCTGTCGGTTCAGAGAGTCCCAACCGTTCATACTCGTATCCCGTTGGTATCTCTCTATTCCTAAATTACAATACAAGTCATACATCAGGCCGGTTTACGGCTACAAGTTCTAAACCAACCATGTGCCTTGGGCCTTTCGCGACATACACCACTAACGGAGCTAACCCGCCCAAGCTGGCCGGTTTACACCTAGTGGTAATATCCGGGAACCCTCTTCCTCCCTGGCGAGCGCAGCCAGCCAGGCTCGCCAAACGGAGTCTCAGATCGACGCGCGCGGTGCCGAGGTCACCAGGCGGCGAAAGCAGCTCGCCAACTTATCGGGCGAGGTTCCTTCCGACGAGCCTCGCATTCGACGCAGCATCGGGTGGCCCCGAGAGTCTCCTCGCGGGCCTCCTCGATCAACTCCACGTCATCGGCGAGCCCGCCATGGATTTGGAGTCCGTAGGCTCCACCAACCCGATGCTGGTCTACTCCGACGCTATGTCGCTCGACACTTTCCCCACCAACGTGGTGGTCTACGACGAGCCGCTTCCTCGCGAGGAGAGCGGCGGAAGCGCCGTCACGGAAGTGCTCGTCATCAGTCACGATGAGCGCTCTGGTGAGAGAGCTCAGGACCCGCTCGATGCGGCCCTGCAAGGCCTGACTGCGCCCATTCTAGAGGACGAAGATGCCAAGACGCTGGAGACACGCCGCCGTGATCATCGGCGCTAAGAAGCCGGGTAAGCATGAGGCGCTTGTCGGTTTACCAGCGCGAAATGGATCGCGCCGTGGGCGGCTCGCCGGCTTCGACTGGGCCTAGTAACCTAGGCACGGTCCGACAACGCAGCGCGACCATCGCTGACTTGTTCGGGGCCAATCGCCCTGTATACACCACCCCTGCGGAGAACATCCGCACCGCCCAAGCGGTGACTGACGAGCTGAAGAACTTCGAAGGCGAAGAGCGCCGCATGATGACGGAGCGAGTCCAGCAGCTCGACGCGTTGTTTGCACAGAACGCGCCGGCGTCAGACCGAGGCGCCACGGCAGCTAAACGACGACTTGCCTCCCCGCCGAGATCAGGGCGCGACGTCTCGAACGCCGACTGGTGGAGTCCACAGAAGAAAAGACAAAGAGCCGGTTGTCATCCACAGGCCGGACTCGCATCACCATCGAACGTGACCAAGACGGGTTGCCCGAGAGCGAAGGAGCGGCAGGATGACTACCCGCCTCCCCACCTCAGAAGAGAACGGCGAAGTTTCGCCGCCGCTGTTGAGTATCCGACTTCGGTGGCCGCCCTAGGCCGAGAGGGAGTCGAGAGAATGACGCCCGCCATCGGATCGACCGACTCCACCGATCCTCGGCGCTGAAGAAGAAGATGAGCTGGGTCCGCTTTGCTTTGGACCTCGTGATCCGAGACGCAGCCCTTCCCCAAAGGGTTCACGCCCCCGAGACACACCCAAGTACACCGGTTCCGGAAGCCGTAAGATCAAGCTAATTGATTACCCACGGCCACAAGATAGAGAACGGCAACAAGCGAAGTCGCCGGAAGTACATTCCACTCATGCTCCAGGCACGGCCCGACATGGTTGAACACCAAGCCCCGCAGCATCAACAGCTGGGTCGATTTCACCGAGGCCTTCATCCGCAACTTCACAAGCACGCATAAGCGACTTCCCAAGCCGCCAGCCATTTTCCTTGTGCGTGCAAGGCCCCGACGAGTCAACACGCGACTACCTCACGCGCTTAGGGCGAAGCTTCGAACTCCGCGAGGGCGCACGAGGTGCAAAGCTATCGAGTATTTCACCGCCGGTGCCGAGAAGGCACCTCCTCAAGCACAAGCTCCTTCGCGACAAGCCGTAAACCTCGATGAACTGCTGGTCATAGCGACAAGTACGCCATACGCTTGACTCCTCCATGAAGACGGAGATTCAAGTCAATACGGCCGCAAAGTGGCCCTCAGCTCCCGTAACTCCACTGAGACAGCGAATGACGACAACAGTAACGACAACAAACGAAGGCCCAACAGCCGACTTCCAAAGCAGCCGGCAGGCGACAGGCCGAAGATCAACAGCCGGAGGGGCAGCCTCCGCCAAGCGGCTGTAAAGGCGGCAAGTCCAACTAGTTGTCGGCCTTCTCTACGAAAGGCACTCGGATGGTCCCCGCAAGTTCCATGCAGGGCGGAAGCCGCCAAACCACACCACCCGAAGTGCCACCGCTCACCCGACCGCTAAGGAGACGGCTCTTCCTTCGCCGTCATTGGTCGCCGCTTCCACCGCCGCCTCAAAGAGTCGGCCGCCACACAATGGGCGCAGACAAGACGAAAGTACCCGTAAGAGCATGGAGTCTATGTGGTGTTCACCAAAGGTGGTTGATGATCGATGTAGCGACGGCAGCAGAAGAATAAATAAATGCAAAGGACAAGAGACACTCCAGAGTTTATGCATTGGTTCTAGAAGCCTATCGCTAGAGCAGAGCGGATCACCCAGAGGTGATGCCAATCCAGCTCCTATGCCCGGGTCCTAGGTGCTACCTTGGCCACCGATAGGCGGGCAGCCCGCTTCTCGAGGGTGCTGATAGACGGAGGCAAGAGCATCAACATCCTGCATAAAGATACTATGGAGAAGCTAGAATTAAGCAAAGACAGTTGCAGAGCAGCCGGATCAGGTTCCATGGTATTGTACCCGCCTTTCCTGCCACCAATCGGCAAGATCCTCGATAGACGCCCTCTTCAGAGACAAAGATCATTTCCACGGAGCCGCCTGGTTTGAAGTAGTGGACCTTGAAAGCCTGTGACCACGACCGCTTGGGCCGACCTGCACCGCCAAGTTCATGGCGGTTCCTCACCCGCCTACCTCAAGATGAAGATGCCGAGTTCCAAGGGAATTCTGACCGAGCCGGGCGACTATAGAAGTCGTCATTATGCTGCCGAGAGCAGCCTGGCTGGCCGAGTCCTAGGTGATCGCAGCTGAGAAGCGGCTCCTTATCGGGTCGTGGCGATGGCCGGAAAGCAGCCAGAGATGTCTCCTGACCCCAAGGAGTTAGAAGCTGAAGATTCGTTCAAGCCGACCAAAGAGACCAAGAAGATACCCTTGGACCCGGAGCATCCAGAGAGGTACGCTATCATGGGTACAAATCTTGACAGCAAATAGGAAGGCGAGCTCATCGATTTCCTCCGTGAGAATCGAGACATCTTCGCATGGTCCCCTAAAGACATGCCAGGTGTACCGACGGAATTCGCCGAGCACAAGTACACGTCCGACCTGATGTAAAACCCGTCAGGAAGCCCTTGCACCAATTGTCAGAAGAGAAGAGAAGAGTTGTTGGAGAAGAGATAGCCCGGCTCCTGGCGGCCGGCTTCATTATGGAGGTGTTTTTTCCAGAGTGGTTGGCAAACCCGGTTTTGGTACTAAAGAAAAACAAGCAGTGGCGGATGTGCATTGATTACACAAGCCTCAACAAAGCCTGCCCAAAAGATCCGTTTGCCCTGCCGAGAATCGATCTGGTGATAGACTCCACAGCCGGATGCGAGCTATTGAGTTTCTTAGATGCATATTCAGGATATCACCAGATCAAGCTAAACCCAGCAGACAGACTGAAGACCGCCTTCATCACGCCGTTCGGAGCCTTCTACTACCTAACCATGACGTTCGGCTTGAGGAATGTCGGTGCCACCTTTCAGCGTTGCATGCAGAAGTGCCTCCTCAAGCAACTCGGCAGGAATGCCCATGTCTACGTGGATGATGTGGTGGTGAAGACGGAGAAGCGTGGGACGCTGCTAGAGGACCTCAAGGAGACCTTTGAGAACCTACGCCGATTCTAGATCAAGCTCAACCCCGAGAAGTGTGTTTTCGGAGTACCAGCCGGCCAACTCCTTGGTTTCCTGGTCTCTGAACGCGGCATAGAGTGCAACCCCGTGAAGATCAAGGCCATCGAGAGGATGGAGGTGCCCAGCCGACTGTTAGATGTGCAGAAATTCACCGGTCAAGATAGGCCCATCACCGATCATCACCGGCCGGGCAGAAAGCTCTCCTTTGTATCAATTAATGAAGAAGACCACCTTTTTGAGTGGAACCACAAGGCGCATTTAAGCATTTCTCCAAATTGAAAAAGATGTCGACTACTCTCTCGGTTGGCGTCTCCGACCCCAAAGAGCCCATGCTCCTCAGACATCGCGCCACCACCGAGTAGTCAAGATACCATTGTAGTCGAGCGCAAGGAGGAAGGCAAGGCGCCCCGTCCGTAGATCGGTATTACCCGAGTGAGGTACTCGCTGACCTCCAAGCGTAACTACCCCACTACGAGAAGATGTGCTACGGTGTGCATTTTGCCGCCAAGAAGTCAAGCCTTACTTTCAAGAGCATCCAATTATGGTGGTTTGCACCGCCTACCGGGCCGAGATCATCGGGAGCCGAGACACTTCGCCGAGTAGCAAATGGGCCATAGATTTGGCTCCCTACACCATCTACTACCAGCCCCAAGACCGCCATCAAGTCGCAAGCACCGCCGATTTCCTCATCGACTAGGGCTGAGACCCAAGACTCACCGCCAATACCGACTCCACCCATTGGCGATGCATTTCGACGGCTCCAAGATGCGCACCGCCCGGAGCCGGCCGCCTCACCTCCCCAAAGGCGATAAGCTCAAGTATGTGCTACAGATCCACTTCGCCGCTTCCAACAACGCCGCCAATACGAGGCGCCATTCACGACCCGCTTGCTAAAGAACTCGCATTCACCGGATCCTATGCTATGGCGATCTCGATTTGGTGGTCCAAGAGTCATCCGGCGATCGACGCCAAATATGCAAACATGGCGAAGCTACCGCTTCGGTGCAGAACTCAGCGGATACTTTGAGGGTGCGAGTTCCTTCACGTACAAGAAACGACAACGATCAAGCAGACGCTTTGGCACGAAGTTGGCTCCACCCGCCAAGCAATACCGTCCGGCGTTGTTCTTCGCTTCTTGCCGCCTATCAAGCCTTCACCAGAATCGACATCATCTTTGTGCTGGCTCCTCCCGAAGAAATCGGATCCGACTCAAGAGCCCCAGCAGACGGCCCCAAGAAAGTTACACCGGCCAGCCCGGGACTTTCAAATCTGCCCGGGATCAAGGCTGGCCCGGGATCGCGCCTGGCCGGCCCGGGACTTCTTAATCCAAGAAGCGGCCGCAGACTTCCAGCCCGTCAGCCTCCCAGCCTTAGCCGCCTTTGTCCAAGTCGCCTGTGGCGGTTGAAGAAATAGTAAGACTTCATGGGCGCAGCCCATCCTCAAGTTTTTAGTGAACAGAGCTGCCAACCGATGAGATCTTGGCTCGGGAAGTGCAACGCCGAGCGGCAAAGATACACCATAGTCAACAGAGAGCTGGTCAGCGCAGGTCACTGTGTCTACCAGCCATGTAGAGCCGTAACAAGGCCAAGCAATTGTTAGAGACATTCATCGTATGAAAAGGCCACCATGCAGCCTCAAGAGCACTCGCCGCCAAAGCCTTTCAAAGACGGTTTCTTCCGCCGACCGCCCTAGAAGAGGCTAAAGAGTTAGTCCAAAATGCAAGGTGCCGTGTTCCGCCCAAGCCATTTCAACCGCTTCCACGGTGAAGACAATCCCCATCGCCTCGCCCTTTGCGCTTATGCCCCGGACATGGTGGGACTATTCAAGACGGCCCGAGGTGGCCTAACTCATCTCGCTTGTCGCGTGGACAAGTTCACCAAGTGGATAGAAGCAAAGCCCATCAAGAAGTTGAACGGTCCGACTACAAAGACTTTCATCGCCGACATCACGGTGCGGTACGGCATACCGCACAAAGATCATCACCGATAATGGCACAATTCGCTAAAGGCGCTTTTGGCCCGCTTTCACAGGCAGGCATCCGATCGACTTAGCATCCGCTGCCCATCCGCAGTAAACGCCGTGGAGCGACCAAAGGGCCTCATCCTGCTCCAAAGATCAAGCCTCGATCGTCGAACCACTCGAAGGCTTGGCCGGGTTGTTGGCTTGAGGAGCTGCCACCATCCTCTCGAGTCTCGCGCGACGACTCCAAACAAGTCAACCGCTTCACGCCTTTCTTCCTCGCCTATGGTGCCGGGCCGCCATCCCGACGGACATAGAGTTCGACTTTCCACGAGTCACCATGTACACCAAGAGGAAGCCAAGAAGCACGCCAAGATTTGCATCGAACTGCCGGAAGAGGGCCAGCTGTTGGCACTCACCACCCCGCATCTACCAGCAGATTCTCGCGCGATACTACAACCGAAAGGTCACCCGAGATCGCTTTCAAGAGGGCGATCTTGTGCTCCGCTGATTCAGCTAACAGCCGCCAACACAGTTGTCGGGCGCTTTGGGAAGGCCCTTCATCATCAGCAAAGTGTTGGGCAACGGCCTTACTACCTAATCGACGCCGTAAGCCTCGAGCGCCGCAAGAGGGACGATCATGCAAGGAGTCGAACGGTTATGGAACGCAAATCTTCTCCAAGATTTTTCGCTAATGCAAAGATGTACCACGCTATCCTTTGTATTTAAGTACCGAGATTTTTGGGTCTTCGAGACGAGCTCGGGACCGCCCTTTTGTTATCTCGTATGATAAGAATTATGCCTCCAGTATGCTACTCTTGGTTATGTCGCTTAGTACCGGTTCGACTAATCGCCCGGGACTTGCCGCCTTGCGCTTATGAAATGCTTCCCGCAATGGACAAGTAGTGTGCCGCGCTTAAGCTGTCTCCTCGTCGAAGTCACAGCCAGCAGAGCGATCGCTGGTAGGCAGAGAATAAGCAAGAATGAGCGCACACACGAAAAAATGGCTAAGGACACAAAGCGATGCATAAGCCTGCCGCTCCCCAGCCTTCTTCTTCGCAGAGCCGACTCTCAAGTCGGCTCACCGCCTTTCTATCCCACCGGTTAAAAAACTCTAAAAGGCAGAAGTACTTGCTTCCCTAAAGTAGCTAAGATTTGACTTATGGCAGTCCGCTGAGCGGCTGTCCGTCTGCAAAGCAGCTGCTATGGAAAGGCGGCAAAGGAAAAGCCAAAAGAGCAATAAGCAAGGGAAGATAGAAGGCGATAGATATTTACATAGCATAGGCCTCTGGCCGAGTTCAAAATACACCCCGTGGGTGGAATTGTGCAAATTAACAAGTTCTTCAAAGACTATGAAAGCAGATAAAGTAAAGACAAGATGGCAGCCTAAGGAGAAGCAGACGGGTTCGGCGGGTCGGCGGAGACGGCGGTGTCAGGCGCTGGAGCGGCCGGCTGGGCAGTCTCGGCTTGATCGTCTCCGGCGGCAGCCGGCCCGGTTGGACGCGGCTCGTTGCTGGAGGCACGATCGAGCCGAGGCTGGTCAGACGCTTATCTTCCGGCGCCCATCTCGCCTTTCCTCCCCTGCCTCGTCTTCCTCCTCGGTG
The DNA here is from genome assembly GCA_021437245.1 of Aegilops speltoides. NCBI lineage: Eukaryota > Viridiplantae > Streptophyta > Magnoliopsida > Poales > Poaceae > Aegilops > Aegilops speltoides. Next base: position 493,459,396 of record CM038145.1, read on the forward strand.
CTGGAGCCGATCACCTCCGCTGAGTCCTCGTCGTAGTCGGGGTTCATCCCGAACCACTCCGGAGGCACCTCCTTGCTGTTCGTGGCCCGCTCAGGAACGAAGAAGCTGGTGTCGGTGTAGTCGGCGATCGCCGCCGCACGCTCGACGAGGGCGCCTTCCACAGCCGCCAGCTTCGCTCGGCCTCGACCGAACGCTGCCACCGTCCAGTCCAGCCCCGATACCAAGCCTTGACGAATTCCAAGGCCCGGCGCGCCCCAGCCCGGGCCGAGGAACCCTTCCAGGCCTCAAGACGGCCGACCGCGACCTCCAGCCAGTCGGCAGTCCGACTGGCAGTGCGCAGAGCCGGCATGCCCGGCCACAGGGCGGAGATCGTTTGGGCCCCGACGCGTTGAAGACGGCGCAGCAGCTGATGGGCCGGCCGCAGACGGGTCTCGATGCTCAGGAGCTGCTCGTCGACAGTCAGGGGGGCATTGGCGGCGATCTCCTCGCCATTTGCCCTCCGCGCCTCGCGATCAGCCTCGATGGCTCGATTGACCGCCTGCGAGTGGCCAGGGAAGAAGTCTTCCCAAAACGGAAAGAAGCAAAGAGAAAATCAGCAGTCGGACAGAATTATAGTCGGCAGTTCGAAGAAAGAAAGCAAAGAAACTCATCGTCGACAATGTCCTCGATCTCGTGGAAGCCAGAAGTCAACATCGCCTCCCTATCAGTACAGGAGGAGCGCTCCATCTCGAACTCGGCCAGGAGGGCGGTCTCTTTCTTCCCCGCCTCGTCCTGAGCCGCCTTGAGCAGCTCCTTCGCTTCCACCAACCGCCGCCAACAAGTCGCGCTTTTTATGAAGCTTGCCGCCTCCTCCTCCTTGGTGCAAAGGGTCAGGCCGACTTCGCCCAACCGCTTCTCAAGAGCGCATTGGCCTCAAGAACAAAGAGAAAAGACGTTAAGTTGTCAACAACAAAGGTCGACGGAAGATCCGCCAAACTGCTCGCCAGCCGTCGAATCTTGGGGATTACAGCCTGCTGGTGCGCCAAATACCGCAAAAAAAAGAAGAAGAACTTATTCTGCCTCCGACAAGTCGGCAGTCCGCTTCTCCAGCCGCTCAACGTTACGGTTGAAGGCGGTGATGCGGAGGTTGTGATACTCCTGTGATAAAAAATCGGACAAAGACAAATGAGGAACTCGCCAGATTGAGTTCCGAGCCGCCTGCGCAGCAGCTGGCCCAAACTCGTGGATTACACTCCAGCAGGGCCGGGCGCCGCCTCACAGAGAAGAGCGAGAAGAGACAAAGTCAAAAAGAAAAATGTACCCGGATAGACGCTCGCGACGCCAGATGCGCCATGGTGCAGCCCTGGATGGCTTCGCTCTCGGCTCGTAGCTTCGCCTGCACGTCCAGAAGCGCCTGGTTCAGTGAACCGTCGCCGCCTCCTCGCACCCATCCAGTTGGCGCAGCACTTGATGCCTCAGCATCTGGAATGGCCGAGCTGGCGACGCCGACTTCCAAGGGGCGTGGCGCCGAGACCGCCTTCGCAAGGCGGTGGCGCGCTGGTGAGGCGACTTGAAGAAGCAGCCTTGCGACCGCCTCGTCCTCAGCCGGCGGCACTGAAGGGACCGCCGGCTGCTTGCCATGCGGTGGAGCCGGCGGTGGCGGCGAGGCCATGCCCGATGCGGAGGCCTCGCCACCGTCCTTCTCCACGATGGAGTGCTCCCCGCCGACTTGTCCAGTCTGCCCCGTGAACTCCGGGGGCGGCGGCGCGGAGTTCAGCGGGACGACAAGCAGCGCCGACTCACGGCGCGTGGCCTCCTCCGCCCGCCGTTTTGCTGCGGCGGCGGCTTCGGCCTCCTCCAGCTTCTTCTGGGCGGAGGTCGCCGCTTTCTCGGCCTCCGCCTTCTCCAGACGATCGGCCTCTTCCTCACACGCTTCTCCTGCTACAGTTGCCTGTCAGCCTCCCTGAGGTCGGCGGCGGGTCAATCCACGAAAGTGTTGGCGGACGCCCCGGCCGACCCCATGACAGAGGGGACGGCAACCCTTTCAAGAGAAAGAGGGAACCTGAAGCAGAAAACAGAATGAAAAAGACTCGGAAAAGATCCGTCCAAGGAAACAAGAACAAATGATAGTCAGCACTTACGCAGATACCAGCGGCGGCTTCTTCACTTCCTTGCGGAAGCGGTTGGCCTTCGCGATCGCCTCCTCTCGCTTGGTCGCGGCGGCCGCCCCCTTGAACTTTTTCGGCTGATCGCCGAGCGAACTCGCGCCTGGATGGCTGGCTTTCGGTTGGCGGCGCGGGACGACCTCGCCGTCGGCCTCGCCCCTCGACTGGGCCGGCGAAGGTCGCCGAGGGCCGGAGGTCGCCTTCCGCCTCCTCCTCGCCTTCGGCGCCGGCTCCATCGCCCGCCTCAAGTCGGGTTCGCTGATGTCGCCTCCGCACGGTCCTCGAGCGAACTCGGGCGGCCCGGTGGCGCTGGCTGCAGGCTGGATGAGGGGTTCTCACTCGAGAACCGAGAAGATCAAGTCGGATTCGCTATAAAGAAAAACAGAAAACAAAAAGATTTGACTTACCACAGCGGAGGGTTGGCACGCGAGTACGGCTCCTGCCGAACTGCCGCCTTCCCGAGCTCAGAGTTCGCGATGTGGTTCACCATGTTCGCCACCTCCGCGGGGCATCTCCTGTGTGCTCATCCGCCTCGGTCTCGGCGGTCGCCATCTGCCAGATCAGATGAGGTCGGCCTTGAGTGGAGGACTCGGCGCGCCACGGCGGCGCCAGCAAAGTCAGCCCCGACCAGGCCTTCCGATCACACAAGACTGGAGTCGGGCGACGGCGGCGGCAGGCCGGCAGAGACAATTGTCTTGGCCCGATTGGACCAGCTGAAGCCTCCCACCGGTCGCGCCGCTTCATAGTGCGGCAGGTTGACCCAGTCGCCTTCCGTGGCGATGTTCTTCACGTAGAAGTACGAACGTTGCCACATCTTCACCGACTTGATCAGCGCGATGGAGGGGAAGGGGTTGTTGGCGTCGACCTGCGCATGGCGATGAAGGCGCCGCACTGGGCCGGTATGCCGGCGACGTGCGTGCCGAGCTTCGATTGGAAGAATTCTCCCCATAGCTTGAGGGTGGGGAGAACACCGAGAAAACCCTCGCACAGGGTGGCGAAGGTGGCCAGCAGCACCACCGTGTTCGGGGTGAGGTGGTGCGGCTGGAGTCCGTTGAACTCCAAGAACGAGCGAAGGAAGCCGCTCGCTGGCAGGCCCATGCCGCGCATGAGGTGCGAGTGGAATATGACCCGCTCGCCCTCCTCCGGCGCCGCCATTATTGTTGGAAATATGCCCTAGAGGCAATAATAAAAGTATTATTATATTTCAATATTCATGATAATTCTCTTTTGTTTATGCTATAACTGTATTATCCGGAAATCGTAATACACGTGTGAACACGAAGACCACAAACGTCCCTAGTGTGCCTCTAGTTGACTAGCTCACAGATCAATAGATAGTCATGGTTTCTCGACTATGGACATTGGATGTCGTTGATAACGGATCACATCATTAGGAGAATGATGTGATGGACAAGACCCAATCATAAGCATAGCATAAAAGATCGTGATAGTTCGCTTGCTAGAAGCTTTGCCAATGTCAAGTATCTCTTCCTTCACCATGAGATCGTAACTCCTAGTTACCGTAGGAGTGCCTTGGTGTATCAAACGTCACAACGAATCGGGTGACTATAAAGGTGCATTACGTATCTCCGAAAGTATCTGCGGTTGACACGGATCGAGATCGGATTTGTCACTCCGTATGACGGAGAGGTATCTCTCGGCCCACTCGGTAATGCATCATCATAATGAGCTCAAGTTGACCAAGGTGTTGGCCACGGATCATGCATTACGGATTTAGTAAAGTGACTTGCCGTAACGAGACTGAACAAGGTATTGGGATACCGACGATCGAAGTCTCGCAAGTAACGCACCGATTGACAAAGGGAATTGCATACAGGGTTTGATCAATCTCGACATCGTGGTTCAACCGATGAAATCATCGAGGAGCATGTGGGAGCCAACATGGGTATCCAGACTCGCTGTTGGTTATTGCCCGAGAGTCGCCTCGGTCATGTTCACAGTCTCCCAACCCGTAGGGTCTACACACTTAAGGTTCGGTGACGCTAGGGTTAGTAGGAAGTCAAGTATGTGACTACCGAATGTTGTTCGAGTCCCTGATGAGATCCCTGACGTCACGAGGAGTTCCTAAGGGTCCGGAGGTAAAGAATAATATATAAGAAGTGGTGATTCGACCATCGGGAAAGTTTCGGGGTCTCCCGGTAAAGTACCGGGACCACCGGAAGGGTCCCGGGGGTCCACCGGGTGGGGCCACCTATCCCGGAGGGCCCCATGGGCTGAAGTGGGAGGGGAACCAGCCCATAGTGGGCTGGTGCGCCCCCTAGGCCCACCCCTTGCACCTAGGGTTGAAACCCTAGGGGTGGGGGGCGCCCCACCTGGCTTGGGGGGCACTCCACCCCCCTTGGCCGCCGCCCCCCCTGGAGATTGGATCTCCAGGGGCCACCCCTGTGGGCCTATATAAAGGGGAGGGAGGGGGCTGCTGTACCCATCTCCAAGGCGCAGCCCTTCCCCTCCCCAACACTTCTCCTCCTCCGTAGGCGCCGGGGGCCCTCCGCCGAGTATCGCTTCCCACCATCACCACGCCGCTGTGCTACGGTGGAGCTGTCTTCTCAACCTCTCCTTCCCCTTGCTGGATCAAGAAGGAGGAGATGTCGCCGTCCTGCACGTGTGTTGAACGCGGAGGTGCTGTCCGCTCAGCACTTGGACATCGGTGATCTGAATCACGCTCGAGTACGACTCCATCATCACCTTGCAAGCTTCCGACGCGATCTACAAGTGGTATGTAGATGCAAACTCTCTCCTGCTACTCGTTGCTTAGATGAACTCATAGATGGATCTTGGTGAAACGGTAGGAAAAATTTTAATTTTCTGCAACGCTCCCCAACAAAGGGCATCATGAGCTAGGTCTATGCGTAGTTCTCTAATGCACGAGTAGAACACAATTTGTTGTGGGTGTTGATCTTGTCATCTTACTTGCCTCTACTAGTCTTTTCTTGCTCAACGGTATTGTGGGATGAAGCGCCCGACCAACCTTACACGTGCGCTTACGTGAGACCGGTTCCACCGACTAACATGCACTAGTTGCATAAGGTGGTGGCGGGTGTCCGCTCTCCCACTTTAGTTGGAGCGGATTCGATGAACAAGGCCCTTATGAAGGGTAAATAGAAGTTGACAAAATCACGCCAGGAGATTCGAGGTAAGAAAACGTTCTTGCTAGAACCCAATCGCAGCCACATAAAGATGCAACAACAATTAGAGGACGCCTAACTTGTTTTTGCAGCGATTGATCATGTGATGTGATATGGCCGAAGTTGTGATGAATGATGAATTGTGATGTATGAGATCATGTTCTTGTAATAGGATTCACGACTTGCATGTCGATGAGTATGACAACCGCAGGAGCCATAGGAGTTGTCTTTATTTTTTGTATGACCTGCGTGTCATTGAAGAACGCCATGTAAACTACTTTACTTCATTACTAAACGCGTTAGTCATAGAAGTAGAAGTAGTCGTTATGCGTGACAACTTCATGAAGACACGATGATGGAGATCATGATGATGGAGATCATGGTGTCAAGCCGGTGACAAGATGATCATGGAGCCCCGAAGATGGAGATCAATGGAGCTTGATGATATTGTCCATATCATGTCACAACTATATAATTGCATGTGATGTTTATTATGTTTATGCATCTTGTTTACTTAGGACGACGGTAGTAAATAAGATGATCCTTACAAAATTTCAAGAAGTGTTCTCCCTAACTCGTGCACCGCTGCTACAGTTCGTCGCTTCTAAGCACCACGTGATGATCGGGTGTGATGGATTCTTACGCTCACATACAACGGTGTAAGACAGTTTTACACAGCGAAAACACTTAGGGTTAACTTGACGAGCCTAGCATGTGCGGACATGGCCTCGAACACGGAGACCGAAAGGTCGAACACGAGTCGATGGAAGATATGATCAACATGAAGATGTTCACCGACGATGACTAGTCCGCCTCACGTGATGATCGGACACGGCTAGTCGACTCGGATCGTAACACTTAGATGACTAGAGGATGTCTAATCTAAGTGGGAGTTCATAATTTGATTAGAACTTTATTATCATGAACTTAGTCTAAAACCTTTGCAAATATGTCTTGTAGATCAATGGCCAACGCTAATGTCAACATGAACTTCAACGCTGCTCCTAGAGAAAACCAAGCTGAAAGATGATGGCAAGAACTATACGGATCGGGTCCTAACCCGAGGATCATCCTCATAGCTGCCAGAAGCAATATGTCCTAGAAGAACCGCTAGGTTACGCCCCCATCCCGAGAACCAAGACGTTATGAACGCTTGGCAATCTCGTGCCGATGATTACTCCCTCGCTCAAGGCGGCATGCTCTACAGCTTAGAACCGGGCTCCAAAAGCGTTTTGAGCATCACGGAGCATATGAGATGTTCAAGAGCTGAAACTAGTTTTCCAAGCTCATGCCCGGTCGAGAGATATGATGTCTCCGACAAGTTCTACAGTTGTAAGATGGAGGAGAACATTTCACAAGGAGCACATCCTCAAGATGTCCGGGTTGCACAGCGTATGACCCAGCTTGAACATTAACCTCCTGATGAGGCGGTCATTGACAGAATCCTCCAACACTCCCACCAAGCTACAAGAGCTTTGTGATGAACTACAACATGCAGGGGATGGAAAAGACCATTCTCAAGTGTTCTCGATGTCAAGTCAGCAGAGGCTGAAATCAAGAAAGAACATCAAGTGTTGATGGTCAATAAGACCACTAAGTTCAAGAAGGGCAAGGGTAAGAAGAACTTCAAGAAGGACGGCAAAGATGTTGCCGCTACCAGTAAGCCTGCTGTCGGAAGAATTCAAAGAATGGACCCAAGCCCGAGACCGAGTGCTTTTATTGCAAGGGAAGGGTCATCGAAGTGGAATTGCCCCAAATACTTAGCGGATAAGAAGGCCGCAACACCAAAGGTATATTTGATATACATGTAATTGATGTGTACCTTACCAAGACTCGTAGTAACTCCCGGTATTTGATACCGTGCCGTTGTTCATATTTGTAACTCACAGCAGAGCTGCGGAATAAATGGAGACTGGCGAAGACGAGGTGACGATGCGCTGGGAATGGTTCCAGAGTCGATGTGATCGCCATCGGCACGCTGCCTCTACATTTACCTACGGGATTAGTTTTGAACCTTAATAATTGTTATTTAGTGCCATGTTTGAGCATGAACATTGTATCCGGATCTCGCTTAATACGAGATGGCTACTCATTTAAGTCTGAGAATAATGGTTGTTCGATTTATATGAGAGATATGTTTTATGGTCATGCTCCGATGGTCAATGGTTTATTCTTAATGAATCTCGAGCGTAGTATTACACATGTTCATAGTGTGGATGCCAAAAGATGTAAAGTTGATAACGATAGTCCCACATACTTGTGGCATCGCCGCCTTGGTCACATTGGTGTCAAGAGCATGAAGAAGCTCCATGCTGATGGACTTTAGAGTCTCTTGATTATGAATCGCTTGACACATGCTAACCTTGCCTCTTAGGCAAATGACCAAGACTCCGCTCTCCGAACAATGGAGCGAGCAACCAACTTGTTGGAAATCATACATACCGATGTGTGCGGTCCAATGAGCGTTGAGGCTCATGGAGGATATCGTTATGTTCTCACTCACCGATGACTTGAGTAGATATGGGTATGTCTACTTAATGAAACACAAGTCCGAGACCTTTGAAAAGTTCAAGGAATTTCAGAGTGAGGTAGAGAATCAACGTGACCGAAAGATAAAGTTCCTACGATCGATCGTGGGGAGAATACTTAAGTCACGAATTTGGTACACACTTAAGAAAATGTGGAATCATTTCACAACTCACGCCGCCGAACACCTCAAATAAACGGTGTGTCCGAACGTCAGAATCGCACTCTATTGGATATGGTGCGGTCTATGATGTCTCTTACCGATTTACCGCTATCATTTTGGGGATACGCCTAGAGACAGCTACATTCACTTTAAATAGGGCACCGCCTAAATCCGCTGAGACGACACCGTATGAATTATGGTTTGGGAAGAAACCTAAGCTGTCGCTTCTAAAAGTTTGGGGATGCGATGCTTATGTCAAGAAACTTCAACCTGAAAAGCTCGAACCCAAGTCGGAAAAATGCGATTCATAGGATACCCTAAGGAAACTGTCGGGTATACCTTCTACTTAAGATCCAAAGGCAAGGTCTTTGTTGCAAAGAACGGATGCTTTCGAGAAAGAGTTTCTCTCAAAAGAAGTAAGTGGAGGAAAGTAGAACTCGATGAAGTACTACCTCTCGAACGGGAAAGTGGTGCAGCGAGAAACCGCTCTGTGATGCCCACACCAACTCAAGAGGAAAAATGATGATGATCAAGGTACTTGGATCAAGTTACTACCAACTTCAAAGGTCCACGAGGACACGCTCCGCACTGCAGTGGTACGGCAACCCCGTCATGGAAATCATGTTGCTAGACAACAATGAACCTTCGAACTATGAAGAAGCAATGGCGGGCCCGGATTCCAACAAATGACTTGGAGCCATGAAATCCGAGATAGAATCCATGTATGAAAACAAAGTATGGACTTTGACAAACTTGCCCGATGATCGGCGAGCGATAGAAAACAAATGGATTTTTAAGAAGAAGACGGACGCGGATGGTAATGTTACCATCTATAAAGCTCGACTTGTCGCTAAGGGTTATCGACAAGTTCAAGGGATTGACTACGACGAGACATTCTCTCCCGTAGCGAAGCTTAAGTCCGTCCGAATCATGTTAGCAATTGCCGCATACTATGATTATGAGATATGGCAGATGGACGTCAAAACGGCATTCCTTAACGGAAATCTTAAGGAAGAGCTGTATATGATGCAGCCGGAAGGTTTTGTCAATCCTCAAAACGCTAACAAAGTATGCAAGCTCCAACGATCCATTTATGGACTGGTGCAAGCATCTCGGAGTTGGAACATTCGCTTTGATGAGATGATCAAAGCGTTTGGGTTTATGCAGACTTATGGAGAAGCTCATTTATAAGAAAGTGAGTGGGAGCTCAGAGCATTTCTCCTATTATATGTAGATGACATACTCTTGATGGGAAATGATACAAAACTTCGGACAGCATTATGGCCTACTTGAACAAGTGTTTTTCAATGAAGGACCTTGGAGAAGCTGCTTATATATTAGGCATCAAGATCTATAGAGATAGATCGAGACGCCTCATAGGTCTTTCACAAAGCACATACCTTGATAAGATTTTGAAGAGGTTCAAATGGATCAGTCCAAGAAGGGTTCTTGCCTATGTTACAAGGTGTGAGATTGAGCTCGGCTCGACCACCCACCACGGCAAAAGATAAAGAAGAGATGAGTGTCATCCCTATGCTTCAGCCATAGGATCTATTATGTATGCCATGCTGTGTACTGACTGATGTAAACCTTGCCGTAAGTTTGGTTGCAAGATACCAAAGTAATCCCGCAAGGAACACCGACAGCGGTCAAGAATATCCCAAGCACCGAAAAGGACAAAGGACATGTTTCGCGTTTATGGAGGAGACGAAGAGCTCGTCAGAAGGGTTACGCCGACGCTAGCTTCGACTCAGATCTGATGACTCTAAGTCACAAACCGGATACGTGTATATGTTGAATGGTGGAGCAAGAGCTGGTGCAACGCAAGCGAGCGCCGTGGCGGATCTACGTGTGAAGCGGAGTACATGGCAGCCTCGGAGGCAGCGCATGAAGCGATTTGGGTGAAGGAGTTCATCACCGACCTAGGAGTCACACCCAATGCGTCGGGCCGATCAAACTCTTCTGTGACAACACCGGAGCTATTGCCCTTGCCAAGGAGCCTGGTTTCACAAGAAGACAAGGCACATCAAGCGTCGCTTCAACTCCATCCGTGAAAATGTTCAAGATGGAGACATAGAGATTTGCAAAGTGCACACGGATCTGAATGTCGCAGATCCGCTGACTAAACCTCTCGCGTGCAAAACATGATCAACACCGTAACTCTATGGGTGTTCGATTCATCACGATGTAACTAGATTGGTGACTCTAGTGCAAGTGGGAGACTGTTGGAAATATGCCCTAGAGGCAATAATAAAAGTATTATTATATTTCAATATTCATGATAATTGTCTTTTGTTCATGCTATAACCGTATTATCCGGAAATCGTAATACACGTGAACACGAAGACCACAAATGTCCCTAGTGTGCCTCTAGTTGACTAGCTCGTTGTGATCAATAGATAGTCATGGTTTCGACTATGGACATTGGATGTCGTTGATAACGGATCACATCATTAGGAGAATGATGTGATGGACAAGACCCAATCATAAGCATAGCATAAAAGATCGATAGTTCGCTTTGCTAGAAGCTTTGCCAATGTCAAGTATCTCTTCCTTCGACCATGAGATCGTAACTCCCGTTACCGTAGGAGTGCCTTGGGTGTATCAAACGTCACAACGAATCGGGTGACTATAAAGGTGCATTACAGGTATCTCCGAAAGTATCTCGCGGTTGACACGGATCGAGATGGATTTGTCACTCCGTATGACGGAGAGGTATCTCTGGCCCACTCGGTAATGCATCATCATAATGAGCTCAAGTTGACCAAGGTGTTGGCCACGGATCATGCATTACGGATGCGAGTAAAGTGACTTGCCGTAACGAGACCGAACAAGGTATTGGGATACCGACGATCGAGTCTCGCAAGTAACGCATCGATTGACAAAGGGAATTGCATACAGGGGTTTGATCGAATCCTCGACATCGTGGTTCAACCGATGAAATCATCGAGGAGCATGTGGGAGCCAACATGGGTATCCAGACCCGCTGTTGGTTATTGCCCGAGAGTCGCCTCGGTCATGTTCACAGGTCTCCAACCCGTAGGGTCTACACACTTAAGGTTCGGTGACGCTTAGGGTTAGTAGGAAGTCAAGTATGTGACTACCGAATGTTTTTCGAGTCCCGATGAGATCCCTGACATCACGAGGAGTTCGGAAGGGTCCGGAGGTAAAGAATAATATATAGGAAGTGGTGATTCGCCATCGGAAAGTTTCGGTCTCCTGTAAAGTACCGGACCACCGGAAGGGTCCTGGGTCCACCGGTGGGGCCACCTATCCTGGAGGGCCCCATGGGCTGAAGTGGGGGAACCAGCCCATAGTGGGCTGGTGCGCCTCAGGCCCACCTCGCGCCTAGGGTTGAAACCCTAGGGGGGGGGCGCCCACCGCTTGGGGGCACTCCACCCCTTGGTTGCCGCCCGGAGATTGGATCTCCAGGGCCGCCACCCCTGTGGTGCCTATATAAAGGGGGAGGAGGGGCTGCGGTACCCATCTCCAAGGCGCAGCCCTCCCCCCAACACTTCTCCTCCTCCGTAGGCGCCGGCGAAGCCCTGCCGAGATATCGCTTCCACCATCACCACGCTGTCGTGCTGCCGGTGGAGCTGTCTTCTCAACCTCTCCTTCCCCTTGCTGGATCAAGAAGGAGGAGACGCCGCTCGTCCTGCACGTGTGTTGAACGCGGAGGTGCTGTCCGCTCAGCACTTGGACATCGGTGATCTGAATCACGTTCGAGTACGACTCCATCATCACCTTGCAAGCTTCCGCACGCGGTCTACAAGTGGTATGTAGATGCAAACTCTCTCCCGTTACTCGTTGCTTAGATGAACTCATAGATGGATCTTGGTGAAACCGTAGGAAATTTTTTAATTTTCTGCAACGTTCCCCAACAGTTATCTCCCCCTCCGGTGTGGCGCGGGCTCGCACCAGGTGCGCGCCGGGGAGCCGGCGCGTCCTGCGGAGGTGCTCGATGGCGTGGTCATCCAACCGGGAACCATTCCACGCGCCGGAGCGGACGGCAGAAGCCGCGGCGGAGGAAGAGCTCATCGCCGCGGAGCGGTGCAGCGTGGTCTTGGCGAAGGTAGGAAGAAGGAGAGGAAGGAGGAAGCGGGGAAGCAGGAAGAAACGGCGCGGCGCCGTCCCCGCTTCCCCGCCTATTTATAGTCTCAAAGGCTGAGAAGCGATGGGGCGGCGTGGGGATTAATCGCGCGCGAGCCCCCACGCCTCACGATTAAACCCACGGGTTATGCGCGAGAATAACGTGGGAACCCAACCGCCCGCCCGCCGCAGCGGATCCGTTCGCGTGCGAGGCGCGGTAGTGGCGGGCCCGCCGACGGCCCGTCCGTCCGCGCTGCGGGGCAGGCAGACTGCCCCTACCACGTGGCACCGCGCGACGAGGCCGCGGTGGGCGACCGCAGGAAGCGTATCAGGCACGCCGCCTGGTTCCCGCCATGACGTTCGAAACACCTCAAGGGGCAAGACAGCCCTCGGCGAATCCGACTCCAGCCAGTCGGCTTGAGCATGATGGCCCTCAGAGAATCCGACTCCAGCCAATCGGCCTGGAGGAAGGCAGCCATCAAAGCTTGTTTTCCCCCATCTGAAGAATGAAACTGCTGAGGCGCATGACGTATCACCCTCGGAGCCTCACCAGCTTCAGGGACTACTGTCGGAGTAATGGGCCATGGGTAGGCTAACCCGAGTCCCAGAACCTTTCAAGACATCGGGGCAGACTGCGCCCCTCAAGTATCTACGGTGACTCCCAGACGGACGAGTCCCAGAGGCGACTCCCATTCAAGCCGAGTCCAGGAGGCGACTCGAAGATGGCCGAGTCCTAGAGGCGACTCCCATTCAAGCCGAGTCCCAGAAGCAACTCCGATGAAGCCGACTGTGGGAAGTCGGCCCGCAACTTCCAACCACCCCAATAATTAAAGGCGGGCATGGCCACAGTGCACCGTACCCGCGGAGATCTCCGCCCGGCGCGGCACTGTTGCCATGCCAGCCCTGACATCAGCCCTTGGGGCGGGGCCCTGTGCCCACGACACCTTGTCTGTACGGCCCGGATACGGTGGGACCTACCAGTCAGCGAGAGTATCAAAGACGGCGGGAGCGCCGAGAGTCGGACCCGTTGGGAGTCGGCCCCCTGGAGTCGGTCGGCCCCTCCCACGGGCCCCACACACCATTAACCAGATGCGACCAAGGAATGGCCACAGTGATCGCCCGCAGGCGGCGGCACTGTTGCCATGACCCACTGACCAAGCCCGCGTCATTAGAAGCACGGCTACAGTAATCTGCAGCGGCAGACTCCGCCACAAGGACACGGGCTGACGCCCTCGCACCATGCCAGTCGGCGGGACCCACCAGTCGGCGGGACCCAGGAGTCGGCGGAGAAGATGGCACCTGAGAGACAGACGGCTGGGACCCGCGCCCAGCCGGTTTTACCATTGTAACCCTGGGGGGTAGGCCTATATAAACCCCCCAGAGCACCCATGCAAAGGGTTCACATCAATTAGCATTAGACAGATCATATAGGAGGGAGAGCGCTAGCCGTGCCCTCTCCTACCTCCAAAAACAGCTCTAGGAGCAAGCTTGTACTCACTTTTGCCTTAGTGATCATGCGTAGACCCCATAGAGCAGCAGTAGGGGTGTTATCTCCTCGGAGAGCCCTGAAGCTGGGTAAGATCCGCCGGCGTGCATGTCTTCGCCTCATCCCGTTTCCAGGCACCGGCGATGTTCTACTCGCCCCCACCATGATAAGCCATCCTTTGGCATATGTCGCACCCAACCCCCGACAAGAACAAAGGCAAGGAAAAGCTTCAAGAGGAGATTGATGCATTTGAAGAAGCACCTAAGGCCTTGGTCAAGTGGGTTCCCAAGACTACATCAAGTTCTACTTCATCAAGTACAACTACTACACCAAGGATTCCCATCAAGATGATTTGGATCCCGAAGAAGAAGAACTAGAGAGTTCTTGAGGGTGACTCCGCCAACATTATCCACTCATATCATCATGGCAAGGACAAGTGCAATCAACTTCCATATCTTGCACTAGTTCAAGGAGTCACAAACCCTCATGTTGGTAAGGCAAGGAACAAGGTAACCTAATGTTTTCATGGACATCACTTTGTGTGTGCATCACTCTATGTCTATGGATATTCTTGTTTGTTCCTTGTGGGACTAACCCATGTAGGTATTGAAAGTGCAACTCACTCCAAAGGATTGCACCAAAAGATCTACATCAACATTGAGCATCCACATGTTCAACACCTACACGAAGTCATCATCGACAAAACCCAAGGTTAGTTCATCCCTCAAAGGGGGGATCTCACATCTAGGGGGAGCTTAACTCTAAGAATTGAGTCAAAGCAACTCTAATGATGTGAACACATAAATGCTTTATGTAAAAGGGGTAACCCCACTTGAGCTTAAACGATGAGTATGACCTATGATCAAATGTTCTCATTTGACTCCTAAGTCAATATACTCATATATAGATGACCTAGTCATCGCCAATTGTTTGATAGATGCTAGAATTGGTTGTGCATGCTTTGTCACATATTTCATTTGTCATTTTATTGTGTGAGCATGTTGGTTGCATATTTTACTCATTCGAGGACATCCACTTGTTGTTTTGATTGATTGGCTTCTTTTTCTTTGGCCAAGTGGATGGACAAGAATGCCTAAGAACCTTCTCTAGATATCTATGCTTTTCTCATCTCAAACTCTATTCATGCTACATCACAAATTTTGATCAAGTCATATTCGAACCACTCTATGTGAGGAGCACTCGGAGTCCCCGATTCGTCATAGACTTAAACTTCCAAAACTTCTTTGTGATTTTCGGTCTGACCGATTCCTCCATTTCGGTCATACCGAGATTACTGAGTCGATCTAGGTTTTCATCTTGGTGCAACCGATTTGTACTTGTCGGTCACACCGAGTTGCTGTAACTGTTAATAGTTATGCATCTCGGTGCCACCGAGTTGTACCACTCGGTCACACCGACAGGGTCGGGCTATATATTTGCACGAGCAAATTTTGGAAAACCTTCTCCGAAACTTCTCGCCCGCGCATAGCTCGCTCTACCAACTGGGTCTACGGATCGTCGACATTGTCGCCAGCCACCTCCTGTCGCTGGTCTCCGCCGCCGTCAAAGGAATTCTCCTCCGACGTTGCCGCCGTAGCGAGTTCCCACCGAACTAGGGTATGAACTCGATCACAGTGCTTTCCTCGTCCGATTCTCAGCACATTGTGTTCGTTATGCATCTTGCCACGATTGAAACACTCCTATCCAGTCAAATCAATCCTTAGAATAGTTGTGATTCGAAAATTTAGGGTTAGGTTTCCGCCGAAACCATCTCAGACCCACCGAGTTGAAAAACTCGGTCCCACCGATTTGGTTAACGCCATTGCACTAGTAAGTCTCGGTCTGACCGAGAATTGCTAATCGGTGTGACCGATTTTAGAACTTTGTGAAACCCTAGCAGACTCGGTGCCACCAAACTGTGACTCAGTCTGACCGAGTTCACTAGTTTAGGTTCCAAAACTGCTTCGGTATCACCGAGTTTGAAAATCGGTAGATCCGAAAAGCTTTCTGTGGGAAACTAAAACTAAGTTTTTGAATCATTCTTTTGCAAAAATCTCTGCATTTTGTGATGCTCATCCACTCTGCCTCATCCATAACTATTCACAGGGTCAGCAGTCAGTGTGAGCAGCATGTCAGACCAATGTTATAGCCAGAACAAATCAGAAGAGCAGATCCAATTGAGTGAGGGCACTAGTCCCTCAAGCAGCTCAGATGAGGGGAGCAGAAGCACTCCCAGCAATTTGCCCAAGGCTCCCACAAGGACAAGGAAGAAGAAGACCTCAGACTCTGAGGATGAGGATTATGTGGCAGTTGAGGATGAGGCAAGCTCCAAGAAGAAAGTGCTTAAGAGGGAGTTCAGCTCAACATCAGTTAAGCCTGGATTGAAGATCAAAAGGCCATCAGGTAGACAGCCAATGTCCAAAGCCAGAGTTTCTACTCAACCTCCTCTGGAATCCCAACCCAAAGAGCCTGTTGCTGCTGAAGGGAAGAAAACGAAGCAAAGGGTCAAGAAGACCATGGCTAGAGTGATTGGGAAGCCTTCCATGATGGAAGAGGAGGAAGAAGAAGAGGTTGCAGAACCAGCACCCAAGGCACAAAAGCTGATGGGTGATGCTATCAAATTAGGGGCTGCAACTTCAAAGCCCAAAGCTGCCCCCAAGCCCAAGATTGCACCCAAGAGGAAGACAAGGAGCATACCTGCAGCTGAAAACAACAAGGCCCCAATGCCTGAGGTTGATGCCGAGGAAGATGAAGAAGGGCAGGTCCTAAGGAAGCTCAAACCTAAGATCCCAGACCAAAGTGATGCACATCCTGTTGCTGAGAACATGAAGATCAGGAGAGATCATGGGTTGAGGCTATGGAGAAAGGCAGATCCATATGCCACCAGGAGAAGGACTGTTGTAGATTACAGGTTCCACACCAAGGAGCAGCAGGACTTCTATGAGACTATTTTGTTGGATAAGAAGCCCACAGTTTGTGATATGAGATGGGTCGACTGGGCCTACATGCAGGAGAATGCAGAACACTATCCTGGAGTATATGACAGCTTCAGTGCGTGTGGAGTTGCAGATTTTGTTGGGCAGAAGCTCACAAACTGGAATGACGAGCTCATCATGCAATTTTACTCCACAACATATTTCTATCCAGATGGCAGGATAGTTTGGATGTCAGAAGGAACCAGATACCAGTCTACCATAGAGGAATGGGAAAGTCTAATCAATGCTCCAAAGGAAAGTGAAGATGACTTGGACATTTATGCCAAGAAGAAAATGGATCACAACTCAATGTCACAGATGTACAAGGAGATCCCAGATGATGCACTTGAGACTTTCAAGTTTGGGTCAGTCCATTTTCTGTTGTCAGGGCTGCCTACGATCAACTGGATCTTAAGGCATACTTTGTTGCCCAAATCAGGTGACCATAACATGATTAGAGGGCATGCAATCAATTTTCTTCACATTTTTAATGTGCCTCAAAAATTCAAGGTCATGAGCCTCATAGTTTGTAACGCCCCGAGACCGGAGCTTCAGAAGACTTCCAGCTATTCCGAGTTTCGTCATGTGATTTGTTTTGTTCGTTGCATTCATCATGCCATCTCTTGCATAGCATCATGTCATCATGCCATCATATCATTAAATTTTTAAAACTCAACTAAATAAATTGTATGGATTTTTTCGATCCTTAAATCGAGGGAATTCACATGGTGATTTCTCTTTATAACATATTAAAGCCTCTCAATATTATTAGAGAGCTATAATAAAAATATTCCATTCATTTGGAATTAACCAAAACACACTTGAAAAATCCCCACTCCCTTTCTACTTCAAGTTTGGTCCCCAAACTTTGTCAACATTTCTTTTCCCATTTATCGAGACTCCTCCTAAATTCTCAACATTTTTGGACTCTTCTAAATCCTAGTCCTTGTTCAAACCTTTTAAATTAAATTCAAATGACTTTGAATTTAATTCTTGCAATCTTGCCCACTCCTTTTTTTTCTTGGGTCAAGCTCATTTTTGCGAGTCCGTGGAGATTACCCCCATGCGCAAATTCTTTCCTTAACCCTTCTTTCTTTTTACCTTCCTCTCTTTTGTTTTTCTGTCAATTTAGTTTTGTGAGAGAGAGAGAGAGAAGAGGCCCAGTAGCCATCCAGCTAGCAGGCCTCCTGGCCTTTTTCCTCTCGCCACCTCCCAAGGCCCAGTTGGCCCATCCGGCCCCGCGCCCCGCAACCCTAGCCTCCCCTCCGCTCGATCTCTCCCCTCATTCCCCTCCCTGCGCCGTCACCACGCACGAGCAGAGCCCGCTCGTCCCGATCCACCTCGCTCGAACCCCTCCTCCCTCGATGCACCGTCGCAGAGAGAGAGCAGAGCCACCCGCCTCGCCTCGATCCAGATCCGCCGCAGCGCCCTCGTCCCGATCCCCACGCTTGCACGCCTGCTTCCCTCACGCCAAGCCCCTCTCCAAAGAACCGCCGCTGCCTCCTCCGCTAAGCGACTGCCGACGCCTCCTTCGGCTGCTCACGCAGCAGCTCCGTCCATGAGCTCAGTGCAGCCATGGCGCCACAGAGCCTCAAGCCCGACCCTCGGCTGAGGCCACGGATGTCCGCGCCCCGCCTTCCTGCACCTCCCAAAGCCGCCCGCCCGCCAAGCCCCTCGACCCACCGACCAGAGCCGCCCGTCCGCCTCGGAGCCGCCTCCACCGCCTCCTCACTCACTGCCAAGGTCCTCCTCCACCTCGCGCGACCACCATGCCTCCACCACCGCCCGCACTCGAATCCGTCCCAGTTCTGCCGTCCGCCGTGGCCGTGGAGCTCGTCGGCGTCGTCCTCGTGCCGTCCAGCCCCGGCGACCCCTCCTGGACCTGCTGCTGCCGCCAAGTCCCGCCTGCCGGAGTCCCTGCAACGGCGACGAGTACCTCTATGATGACCCTGGATGTCTACGAGCTGTGTATCACTACAGCCGGTGTGATTTTTGTCAAGTCCGACAACGACGTGCACGACTACATTCGATGTGGATTTCGTCAAGTACCACTTCGGTTCGGCAAGACCACCAAGTTCGACTACGTGTGACATCGAGTACGACTCCACACGACGATGCGTCAAGTACCACTACGCCCGAAGACGTAAGAAACGCCAAGTACGACTACATCGCGGTCATACGTGAACGACTACCGTCGCGAGTACCTCTACCGTCGCGTGAACCACTACTTCCCTCGATGCCCGAGAACGACTACTTCCTCTACTTCCTCTACGAACTCGATTCGCTCCATAAATGCACGCTTCGAAGGTATAATCCCGAGATGACGACCGCCCGTGAACGAATGCATGCTTGGTTGTATGAGATGCTCGAGTTTTGCACCGTGATCGAATTGTCCTTGCGTTGCCCCTCTTTTGCCATGCCATCGACATGTGGGACACCCGCTATCCGGGATCACCCCACCATCTTTTGCATGACTCGCCACGCCCACTTCTCGCTTGCATCGGTATCTCCTCGCTACTCGAACCGATATGATGCCGTGGCATCATTTTCGGATATGTTGCCGTGGCACCATTTCCTTTTCGCCGCCATGGCACCCTTTTCGTTTCGCCGCCGTGGCACCCTTTTCGTTCCGCCATGTTGACCAAATGCTCCTTAACATGCTTATGTCAACATTTTCATAAAAAATGCATAAACTTGCATATGTCATCCGCATCATGATAACAACAATTAATATGTTTAAAATTGTTGTTGCATTAAATTGCTAAATGCATATGGGGATTTTCCGGAAGTGTTGTTTGTGTTCCAGCCTCATTTAAACTTGCCTAAATATGTAGTTTAATTATGCTTCACCTCTTGCCATGCTTAACAACATTTAATATGGTTGGTTAGCCTTAATGAGAGAGAACTAAATAATTGATGTGGTGTTCCGTCAATATGCAACTCGTTGCATATTGAGCTCCACTTAACTTGTAGTGTTGTTTGTTGCATATTGCCATGCCATGCCTCTTTAAACCGGACATGCATCATACTTGTTTGCACATCATGCCATGTTTATGTGATGGTTGTTTACTATGTTGTTTGTTTCTTTCCGGTTTGCTTCTCTCGTTAGCTTCGGTTTCGTTCCGGAGTTGTGAGGATCCGTTCGACTACGTCCATTTGTCTTCTTCATGGAATCGTTCTTCTTCCTTGCGGGATTTCAGGCAAGATGATCATACCCTCGAAATCACCTCTATCTTTGCTTGCTAGATGCTCGCTCTTTTGCTATGCCAATGCTATGATGCCTACCATTTGCTTGTCAGCCTCCCAAATTGCCATGTCAAACCTCTAACCTTTGACACCATTCCTAGCAAACCGTTGTTTGGCTATGTTACCGCTTTGCTCAGCCCCTCTTATAGCATTGTTAATTACAGGTGAAGATTGAAGTTTGTTCCTCGTTGGAACATGGAGATGTTGTTCCTTGTTGGAACATGTTTACTTGTTGGGATATCACAATATCTCTTATATTATTAATGCATCTATATATTTGGTAAAGGGTGGAAGGCTCGGCCTTATGCCCGGTGTTTTGTTCCACTCTTGCCGCCCTAGTTTCCGCCATACCGTGTTATGTTCCCGGATTTTATGCTCCTTACGCGGGTCGGGCGATTTATGGGACCCCCGACAGTTCGCTTTGAATAAAACTTGTCCAAAGAAGGCCCAACCTTGGTTTTACCATTTGCCTCACCTAGCCCTTTTTTTCCTTTGGTTTCCGCGAGCCCGAGGGTCATCTTTATTTTAGCCCCCCCCTCGGGCCAGTGCTCCTTCGAGTGTTGGTCCGAAACGGGCAGACTGCGGGGCCACCTCGGGGCAACTCGAGGGCTGGTTTTACTCATAGGCTGACCTATCCGGTGTGCCCTGAGAACGAGGTACGTGCGACTCCTATCGAGATTTCTCGGCACATCGGGCGGCTTTGCTGGTCTTTTTTTACCATTGTCGAAATGTCTTGATGTACTGGGATACCGAGTCTGATCGGAGTGTCTCGGATGAAGGTCTATTCCTTCGATGATCGCGAGAGCTTGTCATGGGCTAAGGTTGGACACCCCTGCAGGGTATAAACTTTCGAGAGCCGTGCCCGCGGTTATGTGGCAGATGGGAATTTGTTAATGTCCGGTTGTAGAAAACCCGAAGTTGACCTTAATTAAAATACATCAACCGTGTGTAACCATGATGGTCTCTTTCCGGCGGAGTCCGGGAAGTGAACATGGTGTTGGAGTTATGCTTGACGTAGGTTGCTATTAGGATCACTTCTTGATCATACTTTTATCGACTGTGCTTGCCTTCTCTTCTCGCTCTCTTTTGCGATTGTAGCCACCATATATGCTAGTCGCTTGCTGCAGCTCCACCTCAGTACTCCATCCTGCCTATAAGCTTAAATAGTCTTGATCTCGCGGGTGCGAGATTGCTGAGTCCTCGTGACTCACCAGATACTTCCAAAACCAGTTTGCAGGTGCCGATGTTACCGAAAGGTGGCGAACTAAGCTCAAGGAGGAGCTCGATGAAGATCTTGCCCTTTGTGTTGTTTTGTTCTAGTTGATCAAGAGGGAGCCCAGTTGGGGTCGATCGGGACCTTTGTCGATTTGGGGTTTTTCTTTTATTTTGGTTCCGTAGTCGGACCTTGATTGTATCTCGATGATGTAATGCTTTATTCATGTAATTTTGTGAAGTGGCGATTGTAAGCCAACTATGTATCTCTTTCCTTATGTATTACATGGGTTGTGTGAAGATTACCTCACTTGCGACATTGCTTTCAATGCGGTTATGCCTCTAAGTCGTGCTTCGACACGTGGGAGATATAGCCGCATCGAGGGCGCTACAAGTTGGTAATCGAGCCATCCCCGACCTTAGGAGCCCCACCGCTGATCGCTTTTAGCGCCGAGTTGTGTCTAGAAAATGTTTTGAGTCATTTAGGATTATATATATCGGAGAGTTAGAATTTTTTTACTCCTCACCCTTCGTCGCTCTGGTGAGGTCTCCCGACGAGAAGTTTTGACTTTTCTTCTCAAATTTCACTAAAAATTTTTTAGGATCACGCTGGTATCTTAGAATCGTTCGATGGTTTTATGATGACAACATTGTCTTGGTTGCCTCCCGTCGCCAGGGTTTTTTACCGAGGGTGTCCCGGGAGTTGAGCTCGAGGTGTTGTCGCCATAATTTTATCGCTGCAGTTCTCGAATACCTGAGTTTAGTACCGACATCGAAAATCTCTTTTATGCAGTTGTTGGTGAGATAACCCGATAACCCAAAGATCGAGGTGAGTACGGAGTATTGCCATGACTCGTATAACGGATGCTTTTCGAAGGTTGAGGTACACGATTTCCAAAGGTTTCTTGGTTATGTGTTGACGGATGGATACAGCTTGGATGTAGGTATTGTTAGTTTGGGTGAGATATTATGCTTCCCCTGTATCCCCAACACCTGATTGCATAACCGGAAAATTTCGGGAGTTTTATAGGTGGGAATTCAAGTAGCTCCTAGAATATCTTTTCGACAGATGCATGATATGGGAGTGGGTAAATCTCTATCATATGTATTTGTTCCGGCTTATTCTGCAAGCCAGTCCTTTGTTTTTGTTTTGAGTTGTGGTATTCGAGTTGCTTCAATGTCAAGTGTTGATTCCATACCTTTCCGAAATGGTGTTCTCATACTCCGATGTGAATACCAATCCTTCTCGACAATCGAGATTGTCATGTCAATCCTTTTCAACCGGCGTGTTTCTCTTCAAGTGGATCCGATCACTTCAACATCAGCAAGACCAATTATCATTTCTTCTCAATGGTGTTTGTTTCATCCGTCTCCAAGTTGCCTTTGTTTTTCCCCGCCCACCCACCCTTTTTCCTCAAGGACTAAGATTTCTTTACCAAGTATCCTTTTATTTTTGTGAAGTTTCTCCATTCTTTTCCGTCAATGTTCTTACCCGGTGGTTCTCAAGAAGATGTTCTACTAGTTCGTCATTCCTCATTCCTTTCTCTTCTCCGGTGGATTCAAGTCAAGTTTTGTTGATCATACCTTTTTCCTCATTTCAATGTCTTCTCATACCGGTGCACCTCATTATCATTCTACTTCTCGCTATTTGTTATTCTAGAGTGTTCAAGATATCTCCAAGATTTGTGTTTCCACTCTGCTTTCGTTCAAGCACCTTCGAGATTGGTATCTCATTCAAGTCATTTAATTCAACCGGTGCAACATCTCTTTTAAATCTTTTCAACGGTGTTCTTTTGAGTGGGCCCTAACCCACAGGTCTTTTCCCAGGATCTTACCTGACTCTTCTATTTTCCCAGAGCTATCCTAAATTCTTCTCCAAGTTTGACGTAAGAATGAGTTGTCATCAGTCAAATGCTTTTCTCCAAGATCTTTCAAATTCTTTTCATCGTTGGTTCAACCTTTCTAATTTTCATCCCGGAGTTTCTCAACAATTTGGTGGTATTTCTCCTCGTCATTCTCAGCATTTGAAGACCGAAGAAGAGTTTTCTCTTTAATCTTGCTCTATTCTCTTCAAGATTCATGGTGCTCGCTTGTTGCCATCCTCTCATAATTGTTTTCGATTGTGAGAATCTTTTTCACCAATCCGGAGCATTTTAGGTGTCTTTTCAGTTTCATTCTTTGCAGCCCATCATCTCAGTATTATTCATTCAAGCTTTCAGCTCTCGTTCTCCAAATCATACCGGTGCATCATTCAAGTATTCTCTAATCAGCTCGTGATCTATTCGTTCATTTGTATCTAAATACCCTCAAGTATCTTCATTCATTTTGCAATTCTTCCCGGTGATTTGTGCATTTGCTACGTTCAATTTCAATTCTTACGGTGGTTCGTTCAAGAGTTCTCTTCCTTCGTTATTATATAGATTCATTCTTTCTTTCCAAATCCTACCTGTGGATCGTTGAAGACTTTTCGGAAGTTTACGCTACATCCCTCTTAATCCTTTCTACGAGAATAAGTAGTATGCCAAATCCGTTGCTTGTCATCAATTTAAATTGGTGAAGGATACGCATAACGTAATTCTTATTCTTATTTCATCCAAGTGATTAATCCTTTCCTTCAGAGTTTGTTCAGGAGGAATAAATTCTTGGCTTCTTGTTGTTCATCTTTCTTCCGGAATTCTAAGTTTTCCGCATTATCTCGTCGCGAAGCTCCATCTAAATCATTGCAAGGATTCACCTTGTGTTTTCAATTTCTCTTTCTTTTCATTCCTTTTGTTTACCGGAGTTCTTCATGGAGGTTCTACATGATGGTTCGTCAAGGATTCTTTCCATTCTCCAATTGTTCTTCAAGATTTCTCTTGAAGTTATGACCCGCCAAGCTATACTCAAAATTAAACATGGTGCTCAACACATGTTTTGTTTTGAGGCGTTCAAGTATTCTTCTTCTTGCATTTTGAAGTGCAATTCTTCTAACTTAGCTTTTGAGGTGGTATTATGTCATTCTTGATGATTTGAGTTCATGTTTCATGATTCATATTGTTGTCAAGAATGAGGTATTTTAAATCCATCAGTCTCTTCATTGGAGTTATCTTGGGTTATATTTCACCTAAAGCTTTCGCTAAGGATTGTTGTTATTTATGGTGCTTATAAATGACCCAAGTTCTTCATTTGTCCTCCCGGTGAAATAAGTTTCGCCTCCTCGTTGATATCAATCCAATCATTTGTTTCCGCAGGCGTAAGCTCACCTCATAATTTTGAGATGTTTTCATAAGCCCGCCACAAGCTTATTCTTTTCGTTGTTGGTCTTCCAACAACTCTATTCTAACCTTCTTGCAAGGATGCCTTCCAAATTCAATTGTGGTAGAAGTTGGCATTTTCTTCTCCGTCCCTTTATCCCAGTGGTCTAGCTTCTATTCTTTCATTCCGGAGGCATTGTGATGCTGTGCTCTTCAATCATCATCTTGTTTTGTCAGGATCATGTTCTTTTTCTTGCTTAACCATTTAACCAGAGTGTTGGGTCATCTCTTCAAGTTCTTTTCATCTTATCAAGTTTTCTTCTCTTTTCTACCGGAGTGCTGTCCAAATTCTGTCATTCTTGTTCCTTGGCTATCTCATTATACCGAGGTGGTCATATTCTTTTCGATCGTGAAACTCTTGATTCATGTCTTTGCAACCTTCAAATTCTCGTAATACTCCTTGTTCCTCTTTTCTAACGGATTGTTTGCAATCTCGTTCATCTCTATTGTACTCTTTCTTTTAAATTGCTCAACCTCTCAAGGTTCGTGGTTTCACTCGTTTGTCAAAGAAGCAACTTAGTTTTACCTCCTCTCTTCCTCTTCCGCTTCTCTCCGGTGCCATTCTAGATCTCGGGACGAGATCCTCTCATAGTGGTGGAGTGTTGTAACGCCCCGAGACCGGAGCTTCAGAAGACTTCCAGCTATTCCGAGTTTCATCATGTGATTTGTTTTGTTCGTTGCATTCATCATGCCATCTCTTGCATTGCATCATGTCATCATGCCATCATATCATTAAATTTTTAAAACTCAACTAAATAAATCGTATGGATTTTTTCGATCCATTTAAATCGAGGGAATTCACATGGTGATTTCTCTTTATAACATATTAAAGCCTCTCAATATTATTAGAGAGCTATAATAAAAATATTCCATTCATTTGGAATTAACCAAAACACACTTGAAAAATCCCCACTCCCTTTCTACTTCAAGTTTGGTCCACAAACTTTGTCAACATTTCTTTTCCCATTTAACGAGACTCCTCCTAAATTCTCAACATTTTTGGACTCTTCTAAATCCTAGTCCTTGTTCAAACCTTTTAAATTAAATTCAAATGACTTTGAATTTAATTCTTGCAATCTTGCCCACTCCTTTTTTTTTCTTGGGTCAAGCTCATTTTTGCGAGTTCGTGGAGATTACCCCCATGCGCAAATTCTTTCCTTAACCCCTCTTTATTTTTACCTTCCTCTCTTTTGTTTTTTTGTCAATTTAGTTTTGTGAGAGAGAGAGAGATGAGGCCCAGTAGCCATCCAGCTAGCAGGCCTCCTGGCCTTTTTCCTCTCGCCACCTCCCAAGGCCCAGTTGGCCCATCCGGCCCCGCGCCCCGCAACCCTAGCCTCCCCTCCGCTCGATCTCTCCCCTCGTTCCCCTCCCTGCGCCGTCACCACGCACGAGCAGAGCCCGCTCGTCCCGATCCACCTCGCTCGAACCCCTCCTCCCTCGATGCACCGTCACAGAGAGAGAGCAGAGCCACCCGCCTCGCCTCGATCCAGATCCACCGCAGCGCCCTCGTCCCGATCGCCACGCCTGCTTCCCCGCCGCGCCAAGCCCCTCTCCAGCAACCGCTGCTGCCTCCTCCCTCCGCCAAGCGACCGTCGATGCCCTCCTTCGGTTGCTCGTGCCTGCAGCTCCGTCCGCGAGCTCGTGCAGCCATGGCCGCCACAGAGCCTCGCGCCCGACCCCCTCGCTGAGGCCATGGATGTCCGCGCCCCGCCTTCCTGCACCTCCCCAAGCCGCCACTGCCAAGCCACTCGACCCACCGACCAGAGCCAGCCCGTCGCCTCGGGCCGGCCTCCACCCTCCTCCTCACCTGCCGCGTCCTCCTCCACTGGCGCGACTCGCGCCGTTTACACCACCGCCCGCACTCGAATCCGTCCAGTTCGCCGTCCGCCGTGGCCGTGGAGCTCATCGGCGTCGTCCTCGTGCCGTCCAGCCCCGGCGACCCCTCCTGGACCTGCTGCTGCCGCCATGTCCCGCCTGCCGGAGTCCCTGCAACGGCGACGAGTACCTCTACGATGAGACTGGATGTCTACGAGCTGTGTATCACTACAGCCGGTGTGATTTTTGTCAAGTCCGACAACGACATGCACGACTACATTCGATGTGGATTTCGTCAAGTACCACTTCGGTTCGGCAAGACCACCAAGTTCGACTACGTGTGACATCGAGTACGACTCCACACGACGATGCGTCAAGTACCACTACGCCCGAAGACGTTGGAAACGCCAAGTACGACTACATCGCGGTGATACGTGAACGACTACTGTCGCGAGTACCTCTACCGTCGCGTGAACCACTACTTCCATCGACGCCCGAGAATGACTACTTCCTCTACTTCCTCTACGAACTCGATTCGCTCCATAAATGCACGCTTCGAAGGTATAATCCCGAGATGACGACCGCCCGTGAACGAATGCATGCTTGGTTGTATGAGATGCTCCAGTTTTGCACCATGATCGAATTGTCCTTGCGTTGCCCCTCTTTTGCCATGCCACCGACATGTGGGACACCCGGTATCCGGGATCACCCCACCATCTTTTGCATGACTCGCTCACGCCCACTTCTCGTTTGCATCGGTATCTCCTCAAGCTACCGGAACCGATATGATGCCGTGGCATCATTTTCGGATATGTTGCAGTGGCACCATTTCCTTTTCGCCGCCGTGGCACCCTTTTCGTTTCGCCGCCGTGGCACCCTTTTCGTTCCGCCATGGTGACCAAATGCTCCTTAACATGCTTATGTCAACATTTTCAAAAAAATTGCATAAACTTGCATATGTCATCCGCATCATGATAACAACAATTAAGATGTTTAAAATTGTTGTTGCATTAAATTGCTAAATGCATATGGGGATTTTCCGGAAGTGTTGTTTGTGTTCCGGCCTCATTTAAACTTGCCTAAATATGTAGTTTAATTATGCTTCACCTCTTGCCATGCTTAACAACATTTAATATGGTTGGTTAGCCTTAACGAGAGAGAACTAAATAATTGATGTGGTGTTCCGTCAATATGCAACTCGTTGCATATTGACCTCCACTTAACTTGTAGTGTTGTTTGTTGCATATTGCCATGCCATGCCTCTTTAAACCGGACATGCATCATACTTGTTTGCGCATCATGCCATGTTTATGTGATGGTTGTTTACTATGTTGTTTGTTTCTTTCCGATTTGCTTCTCTCGTTAGCTTCGGTTTCGTTCCGGAGTTGTGAGGATCCGTTCGACTACGTCCATTTGTCTTCTTCATGGAATCGTTCTTCTTCCTTGCGGGATTTCAGGCAAGATGATCATACCCTCGAAATCACCTCTATCTTTGCTTGCTAGATGCTCGCTCTTTTGCTATGCCAATGCTATGATGCCTACCATTTGCTTGTCAGCCTCCCAAATTGCCATGTCAAACCTCTAACCTTTGACACCATTCCTAGCAAACCGTTGTTTGGCTATGTTACCGCTTTGCTCAGCCCCTCTTATAGCGTTGTTAGTTGCAGGTGAAGATTGAAGTTTGTTCCTCGTTGGAACATGGAGATGTTGTTCCTTGTTGGAACATGTTTACTTGTTCGGATATCACAATATCTCTTATATTATTAATGCATCTATATATTTGGTAAAGGGTGGAAGGCTCGGCCTTATGCCCGGTGTTTTGTTTCACTCTTGCCGCCTAGTTTCCGCCATACCGTGTTATGTTCCCGGATTTTATGCTTCCTTACGCGGTCGGGTGATTTATGGGACCCCCGACAGTTCGCTTTGAATAAAACTTGTCCAGCAAGGCCCAACCTTGGTTTTACCATTTGCCTCACCTAGCCCTTTTTCCCTTGGGTTTCGGAGCCCGAGGGTCATCTTTATTTTAGCCCCCCGGCGGTGCTCCTTCGAGTGTTGGTCCAAACGGGCAGATCATGGGCCACCTCGGGCAACTCGAGGTTGGTTTTACTCATAGGTCTGACCTATCCAAAGGTGCCGTGAGAACGAGGTACGTGCGACTCCTATCGGGATTTGTCGGCACATCGGGCAGCTTTGCTGGTCTTGTTTTACCATTGTCGAAATGTCTTGATGTACTGGGATACCGAGTCTGATCGGAGTGTCTCGGATGAAGGTCTATTCCTTCGATGATCGCGAGAGCTTGTCATGGGCTAAGTTGGGACACCCCTGTAGGGTATAAACTTTCGAGAGCCGTGCCCGGTTATGTGGCAGATGGGAATTTGTTAATGTCCGTTGTAGAAAACCCAAGTTGACCTTAATTAAAATACATCAACCGTGTGTAACCGTGATGGTCTCGTTCCGTCGGAGTCCGGGAAGTGAACACGGTGTTGGAGTTATGCTTGACGTAGGTTGCTATAGGATCACTTCTTGATCATACTTTTATCGACCGTGCTTGCCTTCTCTTCTCGCTCTCTTTTGCGATTGTAGCCACCATATATGCTAGTCGCTTGCTGCAGCTCCACCTCAGTACTCCATCCTTCCTATAAGCTTAAATAGTCTTGATCTCGCGGGTGCAAGATTGCTGAGTCCTCGTGACTCACCAGATACTTCCAAACCCAGTTTGCAGGTGCCGATGTTACCGAGCAGGTGACGCAACCAAGCTCAAGGAGGAGCTCGATGAAGATCTTGCCCTTTGTGTTGTTTTGTTCTAGTTGATTAGTAGTGGAGCCCAGCTTGGGGTCGATCGGGACCTTTATGTCGATTTGGGGTTCTTCTTTTATTTTGGTTCCGTAGTCGGACCTTGATTGTATCTGGATGATGTAATGCTTTATTCATGTAATTGTGTGAAGTGGCGATTGTAAGCCAACTATGTATCTCTTTCCCTTATGTATTACATGGGTTGTGTGAAGATTACCTCACTTGCGACATTGCTTTCAATGCGGTTATGCCTCTAAGTCGTGCTTCGACACGTGGGAGATATAGCCGCATCGAGGGCGTTACATAGTTGAGACTATTAAGAGGACAACAGCAGACCAGAAGAGGAGCTGTGGATATGCCCCACAGATTCAGGATATGATTAACTCGAAGATGGGCACAGGGAAGTATCTGTTGGACAAGGAACACATGGTTCTCTATCCTTAATTTGAGGACAATCAAGTTGTCATGACTAAGAATGAACCATCATCAGTGCAAGCTCAAGAGAGGAAGGAGAAGGCAAGGAAAGAGAAGGCTACCAAGATGCCCACCCTAGCAGAGGCATCTGAGTACTTTATGAAGAACAAGCACGAGCAGCTTGGTTACTTAATAGCATCAACTCTGCAGATTGAGAAGGGGTTGGCCACCCTAACTCAAAACCAGGAGAGCCTGGAGAGAATCATGGAACAAAAATTCAATGATCTTGGTGTCAAAGTGACTTAGATTCAGTCAGCTGTGGAGTAGCTACAAGATGATATGCAGGAGAGGAAGGGCAAGACAACAACTGATGCATTTTCCAGAGTGCCTAGAGCTCAGAGGTCAGCCTCAGTGCTAGCAACAGACACAAGAGCCACTTCTTTAGCTCCAGCACAACCAGCTCCAGCACCAACTCCTTCAGCTCCTACCACGTCTACTGATGCCTTCGTCCTTGGAGTCCTGTCTACACCACCACCAGAAGACCAAGCCTGAGAGACGACATAGTCCTATGCATTTTCTAGGAACTTTTCGGTAACTTGTTGCCAAAGGGGGAGAAAAATGTATAGATCATAGGCTTCGAGAGAGAGAGAGTTTTGCTTTTGTTCTCTCTTGTCTTCTTGGTTGAACTTTGTTTGCGTTTGATTGCTTGATACTATGCTTTTACCTGTGAGAAATTGATGATCATGTGTTTGATCATAAGCTACACTTATGCTTGTTATGATATTATCTTATTTATCCTTATATGATCATTCACTATGCTTGGTGATGAGTGCATGTATTCAATCTTTATTATTTTGAGCGCTCCACCAAGATGTATGTGACATGGAAGAGTAACCCATGAGCCTAATTCCTTGTGCATTTGCAGTCCAAAGCAAATCTTAAAATATGCACAAATTTAGGGGGAGCTCTTGCTTATCACATACTTCTCAAAGCGACGATGTTTTTCATTATCATCATTTGTCGAAGCTTTGATCTATATGTTGTCATCAATTACCAAAAAGGGGGAGATTGAAAGTGCAACTATCCCTAGGTGGTTTTGGTAATTCATAACAACATATAGCTCATTAAGCTAATGCTATTCCAAGATGAATATTTCAGGAAAGCTCAATGAATGGCATGGCTTGGATGATGAAAGTGGATCCCTCAAAATATTAAGGACAAAGGATTGGCTCAAGCTCAAAAGCTCAAGACTCTACATTTTACATCTTAGTGATCCAAGATCACATTGTGTCTATAGGAAAAGCCAATACTATCAAGGAGGGATGAGGTGTTGCTTAATGAGACTTTTGCTTCATGTTCTTAGTAATATGCTCCAAAACCCTCCACTACTTTCTCACATCCACATATGACCTAAACCTTAAGTCAAACTCGGCCCCACCGACTCTTTCTACCCGGCGCCACCGAGTTCAGATGTCATAGCCACTGCCACAAACCCTAGGCAAATCGGTCTCACCGATAGGGATCTCGGTCTCACCGAGATGGGATTGTAATCTCTCTGATTCCCTTCGTAACGTTTCGGTCTAACCGAAGTGAGCGATCGGTCCCACCGAAATTGCAATGTAAACTCTCTTTTTCCCTTTCGTAACGTTTCGGTCTCACCGAAAGAGCGAATCGGTTCCACCGAGTTTACCTGACCAACTCTCTGGTTAGCTAATTACCAAAATCGGTCTCACCGAGTTTGTGTATTGGTCTCACCGAGATTACGTTATGCCCTAACCCTAACCATAACGGTCCTACCGAGATGCATGTCAGTCCCACTGAAAACCCTAACGGTCACTAGGTTTACTAAATCGGTTCGACCGAGTTTGTTGATTCGGTCCCACCGAGTTTGGTAAATTGTGTGTAACGGTTAGATTTTGTGTGGAGGCTATATATACCCCTCCACCTCCTCTTCATTCGTGAAGAGAGCCATCAGAACAAACCTACACTTCCAACTTACCAGTTCTGGGAGAGAGCCATCAGAACAAACCTACACTTCCAACTTACCAGTTCTGAGAGAGAACCACCTACTCATGTGTTGAGGCCAAGATATTCCATTCCAACCACATAAATCTTGATCTCTAGCCTCCCCAAGTTGCTTTCCACTCAAATCTTCTTTCCACCAAATCCAAATCCCGTGAGAGAGAGTTGAGTGTTGGGGAGACTATCATTTGAAGCAGAAGAGCAAGGAGTTCATCATCAACACACCATTTGTTACTTCTTGGAGAGTGGTGTCTCCTAGATTGGCTAGGTCTCACTTGGGAGCCTCCGACAAGATTGTGGAGTTGAACCAAGGAGTTTGTAAGGGCAAGGAGATCGCCTACTTCGTGAAGATCTACCGCTAGTGAGGCAAGTCCTTCGTGGGCGACGGCCATGGTGGGATAGACAAGGTTGCTTCTTCGTGAACCCTTCGTGGGTGGAGCCCTCCGTGGACTCGCGCAACCGTTACCCTAGGTGGGTTGAAGTCTCCATCAACGTGGATGTACGATAGCACCACCTAACGGAACCACGACAGAAACATCCGTGTCTCCAATTGCGTTTGAATCCTCCAAACCCTTCCCTTTACATTCTTGCAAGTTGCATGCTTTAATTTCCGCTGCCAATATACTCTTTGCATGCTTGCTTGAATTGTGTGAAGATTGCTTGACTTGTTCAAAGATACCTAAAATCTGCCAAAGTCTAAAATTGGGAAAAGGTTAGGTTTTTATTGGTCAAGTAGTCTAATCACCCCCCCTCTAGACATACTTCAAGGTCCTACACCATCTCACAATACTGAAGAATGCACCATTTTAAAACAGCTCAAACCAGTTGCCAAGTATGTTGGATATGGAGCCAGGGGTTTGGGATGTCTTCTGGTGCAGAATACCAAGGAGATTGTAGCTATAGAGCACATTAACCCCATGGCCTTGGTTACTGTGCAAGAGGGACAACTGAGTGACACCACAGTGGCTTATGGTTTCTGCAAAATGTTTGATTGGACCTGGAGAGCCAAGTTTCAAAGTCCAACAACTTTCCTTATGAGATTCCCTAGTAAGGCCAAATTGATGGAGCTGAAGAACTTTGGCAAATTCACTCTGCTTGGCACTGGGGCTATGGTGGAGGTTGACTTCTGGAGTCCAGATGATAAGGCAAAAGGGAAACTGCATTCAGTTTGGATCAAGATGTGGGGGGTCCCTGATACCCTGAGGCATTATTTGGGAGTTTGTAAAATTTGTTCAGCTCTGCGGCCAGTTGTTGAAGTAGATGTGGAACACATTTACTCTAAGGAAGAAATTAGGGTAAAATTGGGAGTGAGGGACTTACACAAAATTCCTGCTGGCACTGAAATCACTACTAAGGATTTGCTGCTGTATGATATTGGTTTTGAGTTCGATTCTATAGCAGAACAGGGATGGTATAAGTTTGAAGAAGGGAATAAAAGGAAAATCTTTGATTACCTTGATTTGGAGAGATCTGGTACACAGAAGGAGAATGAGATGCAGAAAAAGAGTAAACAATCTGAACCTGGGAAGTCCTTTGTCGGTTTGGGGAGTTTGGGGTTGAAACAGTATGAACAAGTGGTACTTAAAGCAGGTGACATGTGTCAGAAAAATGAGTTGCTCAAGGAGAAGACAGGAACAGGGTTTGGTGGAGAGGGCCAGGGTGAAGAGGAAAGTCTGAAAGCTAGGCTTCAGAAAGTAGAGGAACTTGCAGCAAGGCTGACTGCTCAACTTATGTTGGAGGAAAAGAAGAGAAAGGAAATGGACATTATTAGGAAAACTCTAGAAAAAGAGGTCAAGAAGCAGCATGAACTGCTGCAACTTAATATGAAAGCAAGTGAAGAGGTGAGAGGGTCACAGTCAGGGGAAAAACATGTTACAAGTGAACGAAGATGAGGAAGAGGATACTGAGGGAGGAGCAGCAGTAGAAGGCAGAGTATAAGGGGAAGAGGGAATGACTGAATTGGAATAAGGGAACAGACTGTGGGGCTAGGGTATATGGAGCCTGTGGATTACACTGCTAGTCAGGAAACTGAATCTTTTGAAACTAAAATCAAGAAGGCTGGCATAGGAGAGCTGGAATCCCAAGAAGAGGAAGAGTTGAGAAGATGTACTAGACTGAAAGGCAAGGAAGACAAAAAATTTACTGATCTGGCTAAAGAGAGAGTAGCACAGAAGAACAACTATGGTGAGTTTACTCCTTCTGATATCATCTCTAGACCCAATAATATACTACAACAGATTGCTGAGGGGGTGGGGGTTAGTTTAGGTTATAAACCAGACACTGTTAATCATAATTTGGAGTTGATAAAAATGGCTGAACAGGCAAGGATTGATATGTGGTTAACAGACTACAATAATAAACAGAAACAAAACTCTATGCCTGAGGAGCATAACTGTTGGGGAACGTAGTAATTTCAAAAAATTTCCTACGTACACGCAAGATCATGGTGATGCATAGCAACGAGAGGGGAGAGTGTTGTCTACGCACTCGTGAGACCAAGCGAAGCGATCACAACGTAGAGGAAGTAGTCGACGCTCTCCTCGCGATCCGACCGATCCCGCGCCAAGCATTCGGCGCCCCGAGTTCTTGACACACGTACAGCTCGATGACTTCCCTCTTACTCCGATCCAGCCGAGTGTCGAGGGAGAGTTCCACAAGACGACGGCGGCGTGGACGATCTTGATGTTTCACGCGCGAGGGCTTCGCTTAAGCTTCATGACGGTATAACCGAGGTGGAATATGGTGGAGGGGGGCACCTGACACGTTAAGGAACGATCCGTAGATCAAACTTGTGTGTCCTAGGGTGCCCCCTGCCCCGTATATAAAGGAGGGAGGAGGAGGAGGCCGGCCTAGGAGGAGGCGCCATAGGGGAGTCCTACTCCCACCGGAGTAGGATTCCCTTTCCTAGTCCAACTAGGGATCCTTCCATGTATTAGGAGTAGGAGACTAGGAAGGGAAGAGAGAAGGAAAGGAAGGAAGGTGTGCGGCCTCCCCCAGCCCAATTCGGACTAGGGCAGGGGCGCGGCCTGCCTAGGGCAGCCCTCTCTCTTTCCCGTATGGCCCATAAGGCCCAATACTTCTCCCGGCGAATTCCGTAACTCTCCGGACTCGATAATTACCGAATGACTCGGAACCTTTCCGAACTCCAATATAGTCGTCCAATATATCGATCTTTACGCCTCGACCATTTCGAGACTCCTCGTCATGTCCCCAATCTCATCCGGGACTCCGAACTCCTTCGGTACATCAAAACTCATAAACTCATAATATAAATGTCATCGAAACCTTAAGCGCATGGACCCTACGGTTCGAGAACAATGTAGACATGACCGAGACACGCCTCCGGTCAATAACCAATAGCGGGACCTGGATGCCCATATTGGCTCCTACATATTTTACGAAGATCTTTATCGGTCAGACCGCATAACAACATACGTTGTTCCCTTTGTCATCGGTATGTTACTTGCCCGAGATTCGATCGTCGGTATCCAATACCTAGTTCAATCTCGCATCGCAAGCCTCTTTACTCGCTCCGTAATACATCGTCTCACAACTAACTCATTAGTTGTAGTGCTTGCAAGGCTTCAGTGATGTGCATTACCGAGAGGGCCCAGAGATACCTCTCCGACAACCAGAGTGACAAAACCTAATCTCGAAATACGCCAACGCAACATTTGCCTTTGGAGACACCTGTAGTACTCCTTTATAATCACCTAGTTACGCCAGACGCTTTGGTAGCACCAAAGTGTTCCTCCAATGAACGGAGTTGCATAATCTCATAGTTACAGGAACATGTATAAGTCATGGATAAAAGCAAGTAGCAACATACTAAACGATCGTGTGCTAAGCTAATGGAATGGGTCATGTCAATCAGATCATTCAACTAATGATGTGACCTTGTTAATCAAATAACAACTCTTTGTTCATGGTTAGGAAACATAACCATCTTTGATTAACAAGCTAGTCTAGTAGAGGCATACTAGTGACATATTGTTTGTCTATGCATTCACACATGTATCATGTTTCCGGTTAATACAATTCTAGCATGAATGATAAACATTTATCATGAGATAAGGAAATAAATAATAACTTTATTATTGCCTCTAGGGCATATTTCCTTCAGTCTCCCACTTGCACTAGAGTCAATAATCTAGATCACATCACCATGTGATTAACATCGATAGTTCACATCATCATGTGATTAACACCCATAGTTCACATCGTCATGTGACCAACACCCAAAGGGTTTACTAGATTCAGTAATCTAGTTCACATCGCTATGTGATTAACACCCAAAGAGTACTAGGTGTGATCATGTTTTGCTTGTGAGAGAGTCTTAGTCAACGGGTCTTTCACATTCGATCCGTTATGTATTTTGCAATTTTTCTATGTCTACAATGCTCTGCATGAAGCTACCCTAGCTAATTGCTCCCACTTTCAATATGTATCTAGATCGAGACTTAGAGTCATCCAGATCAGTGTCAAAACTTGCATCGACGTAACCTTTACGCATTTAACCTTTTGTCACTTCCATAATCGAGAAACATATCCTTATTCCACTCAGGATAATTTTGACCGCTGTCCAAAGATCTACTCCTAGATCACTATTGTACTCCTTGCCAAACTCAAGGTCAGGGTATACAATAGATCCGGTACACAGATGACATACTTTATAGAACCTATGGCCAAGGCATAGGGAATGACTTTTCATTCTCTTTCTATCTTCTGCCGTGGTCGGGTTTTGAGTCTTACTCAATTTCACACCTTGTAACACGTGCAAGAACTCTTTCTTTGACTGCTCCATTTTGAACTACTTCAAAATCTTGTCAAGGTATGTACTCATTGAAAAACTTATCAAACATCTTGATCTATCTCTATAGATCTTGATGCTCAATATGTAAGCAGCTTCACCGAGGTCTTTATTTGAAAAACTTCTTTCAAACACTCCTTTATGCTTTGCGAATAATTCTACATTATTTCCGATCTACAATATGTCATTCACATATACTTATCGAAATGTTGTAGTGCTCCCACTCACTTTCTAGTAAATACAAGCTTCACCATAAGTCTGCATATAAAACTATATGCTTTGATCAACTCATCAAAGCGTATATTCCAACTCCGAGATGCTTGCACCAGTCCATAGATGGATCGCTGGAGCTTGCACACTTTGTTAGCTCCCTTTGGATCGAAAAAAAACTTCTAGTTGCATCATATATAACTCTTCCTCCAGAAACCCATTCAGGAATGCAGTTTTTTTACATCCATTTGCCAAATTTCATAAACTGTGGCAATTGCTATAATGTTTCGGACAGACTTAAGCATCGCTACAATTGAGAAAATCTCATTGTAGTCAACATCTTGAACTTTGTCAAAAACCTTTTTCGACAAGTCTAGCTTTGTAGATAGTAACACTACTATCAGCGTCCGTCTTCCTCTTGAAGATCCATTTATTTTCTATGGTTTGCCGATCATCGGGCAAATCCATCAAAGTCCATACTTTGTTCTTATACATGGATCATATCTCAGATTTCATGGCCTCAAACCATTTTGCGGAATCTGGGCTCATCATCGCTTCCTCATAGTTCGTAGGTTTGTCATGGTCAAGTAACACGACCTCCGTAACAGGATTACCGTACCACTCAGTGCGAATCTCACTCTGTTTTACCTACGAGGTTCGGTAGTAACTTGATCTGAAGTTACATGATCATCATCATTAACTTCCACACTAATTGGTATAGTAGTCACAAGAACAGATTTCGTGATGAACTACTTTCCAATAAGGGAACAGTATGCATTACCTCATCAAGTTCTACTTTCCTCCCACTCACTTCTTTCGAGAGAAACTCCTTCTCTAGAAAGGATCCATCTTAAGCAACGAATATCTTGCCTTCGGATCTGTGATAGAAGGTGTACCCAACAATTTCCTTTGGGTATTCTATGAAGACGCATTCTCCGATTTGGGTTTGAGCTTATCAGATGAAACTTTTCACATAAGCATCGCAACTCCAAACTTTAAGAAACGACAACTTGGGTTTCTTGCTAAACCACAGCTCATATAGTGTCGCCTCAACGGATTTAGATGGTGCCCAATTTAATGTGAATGCAGCTGTCTCTAATGCATGATCCCAAAACGATATTGGTAAATCAGTAAGAAACATCATAGATTGCACTTTATCCAATAAAGTGCGGTTACGATGTTTGGACACACCATAACATTGTGGTGTTCGGTGGCGTGAGCTGTGAAACTATTCCACATTGTTTTAATTGAAGACCAAACTCAGAACTCAAATATTCGTCTCATGATCAAATCGAGAAACCTTATTTTCTTGTCACGATGATTTTTCCACTTCACTCTGAAATTCTTTGAACCTTTCAACTATTTCAGACTTATGTTTCATCAAGTAGATATACCCATATCTGCTCAAATCATCTGTGAAGGCCGAAAATAACGATACCCGCCATGAGCCTTAACACTCATTGGATCGCATACATCAAGATGTATTATTTCCAATAAGTCGCTTGCTCGCTCCATCGTTCCGGAGAACGGAGTCTTAGTCATCTTGCCCATGAGGCATGGTTCGCAAGCATCAAGTGATTCATAATCAAGTGATTCCAAAATCCCATCAGATGGAGTTTCTTCATGCGCTTTACACCAATATGACCTAAACGGCAGTGCCACAAATAAGTTGCACTATCATTATTAACTTTGCATCTTTTGGTTTCAATATTATGAATATGTGTATCACTACAATCAAGATCCAATGAACCATTTTCATTGGGTGTGTAACCATATAAGGTTTTATTCATGTAAATGTAGAACAACAGTTTATTCTCTTACTTAAATGAATAACCGATTGCAATAA
Organism: Aegilops speltoides; assembly: GCA_021437245.1. NCBI lineage: Eukaryota > Viridiplantae > Streptophyta > Magnoliopsida > Poales > Poaceae > Aegilops > Aegilops speltoides. The sequence goes on from CM038145.1 coordinate 493,497,586, forward strand.
ACATGATCAAATCATATTCATGCTCAACGCAAACACCAAATAATATTTATTTAGGTTCAGCACTAATCCCGAAAGTATAGGGAGTGTGCGATGATGATCATATCAATCTTGAAACTACTTTCAACACACATCGTCACTTCACCCTTAACTAGTTTACGCTTATTCTACGCAACTCCGCTTTGAGTTACTACTCTTAGTAACCCAACCAGTACCAAATACCGAGGGGTTGCTATAAACACTAGTAAAGTACACATCAATAACATGTATATCAAATATACCTATGTTTACTTTGCCATCCTTCTTATCCGCCAAATACTTGGGGTAGTTCTGCTTCAAAGAACCATTCCTTTGCAGAGAAGCACTTAGTCTCGTGCTTAGGTCCAGACTTGGGCTTCTTCACTTGAGCAGCAACTTGCTTGCCGTTCTTCTTGAAGTCCCTTCTATCCCTTTGCCCTTTTCTTGAAACTAGTGGTCTTGTTAACCATCAACACTTGATGTTCTTTCTTGATTTCTACCTTCGTTGATTTCAACATCACGAAGAGCTCGGGAATCGCTTTTCATCATCCCTTGCATACTATAGTTCATCACGAAGTTCTACTAACTTGGTGATGGTGACTAGAGAACTCATCAATCACTATCTTATCCGGAAGATTAACTCCCACTTGATTCAAGCGATTGTAGTACCCAAACAATCTGAGCACATGCTCACTAGTTGAGCGATTCTCCTCCATCTTTTAGCTATAGAACTTGTTGGAGACTTCATATCTCTCAACTCGGTATTTGCTTGAAATATTAACTTCAATTCTGGAACATCTCATATGGTCCATGATGTTCAAAACATCTTTGAAGTCCCGATTCTAAGCCATAAAGCATGGTGCACAAAACTATCAAGTAGTCATCATATTGAGCTAGCCAAACGCTCATAACGCCCGCATCCGCTCCTGCAACAGGTTTGTCACCTAGCGTGCATCAAGGACATAATTCTTCTGTGCAGCAATGAGGATAAACCTCAGATCACGGATCCAATCCGCATCATTGCTACTAACATTTTTCAACACAGTTTTCTCTAGGAACATATCAAAAACAAACATATGAAAGCAACAACGCGAGCTATTGATCTACAACATAATTTGCAAAATACTACCAGGACTAAGTTCATGATAAATTTAAGTTCAATTAATCATATTACTTAAGAACTCCCACTTAGACAGACATCCCTCTAATCCTCTAAGTGATCACGTGATCCAAATTCAACTAAACCATAACCGATCATCACGTGAAATGGATTAGTTTTCAATGGTGAACATCTCATGTTGATCATATCTACTATATGATTCACGCTCGACCTTTCGGTCTCCGTGTTCCGAGGCCATATCTGCATATGCTAGGCTCGTCAAGTATAACTGAGTATTCTGCGTGTGCAAAACTGGCTTGCACCCGTTGTAGATGGGCGAGAGCTTATCACACCCGATCATCACGTGGTGTCCGGGCACGATTTAACTTTGGCAACGGTGCATACTCAGGGAGAACACTTCTTGATAATTTAGTGAGAGATCATCTTATAATGCTACCGTCAATCAAAGCAAGATAAGATGCATAAAAGATAAACATCACATGCAAATCAATATAAGTGATATGATATGGTCATCATCATCTTGTGCTTCGTGATCTCCATCTCTGCAGCACCATCATGATCACCATCGTCACCGGCGCGACACCTTGATCTCCATCGTAGCATCGTTGTCGTCTCGCCAATCTTATGCTTCTACGACTATCGCTACCGCTTAGTGATAAAGTAAAGCATTACAGGGCGATTGCATTGCATACAATAAAGCGACAACCATATGGCTCCAGCCAGTTGCCGATAACTTCGGTTACAAAACATGATCATCTCATACAATATAGCATCACGTCTTGACCATATCACATCACAACATGCCCTGCAAAAACAAGTTAGACGTCCTCTACTTTGTTGTTGCAAATTTTACGTGGCTGCTACGGGCTTAAGCAAGAACCAGTCTCACCTACGCATCAAAACCACAACGATATTTCGTCAAATAGACTCCGTTTTAACCTTCTCAAGGACCGGGCGTAGCCACACTCGGTTCAACTAAAGTGAGAGAGACAGACACCCACCAGTCACCTTTAAGCAACGAGTGCTCGTAGCGGTGAAACCAGTCTCGCGTAAGCGTACGCGTAATGTCGGTCCGGGCCGCTTCATCTCACAATACCGCTGAACCAAAGTATGACATGCTGGTAGGTAGTATGACTTGTATCGCCCACAACTCACTTGTGTTCTACTCGTGCAAAACATCAAACCATAAAAACCTGGCTCGATACCATCATTGGGGAACGAGTAATTTCAAAAAATTCCTACGCACACGCAAGATCATGGTGATGCATAGCAACGAGAGGGGAGAGTGTTGTCTACGCACCCTCGTGAGACCAAGCGAAGCGATCACAACATAGAGGAAGTAGTCGACGTTCTCCTCGCGATCCGACCGATCCCGCGCCACATTCGGCGCCCCGAGTTCTTGACACACGTACAGCTCGATGACTTCCTCGTACTCCGATCCAGCCGAGTGTCGAGGGAGAGTTCCACAAGACGACGGCAGGACGATATTGATGTTTCACCGGCGCAGGGCTTCGCCTAAGCTTCGCGACGGTATAACCGAGGTGGAATATGGTGGAGGGGGGCACCGCACACGGTTAAGGAACGATCCGTAGATCAAACTTGTGTGTCCTAGGGTGCCCCCCTGCCCCGTATATAAAGGAGGGAGGGAGGAGGAGGTCGGCCTAGGAGGAGGCGCGCCATAGGGAGTCCTACTCCCACCGGGAGTAGGATTCCCCCTTTCCTAGTCCAACTAGGGATCCTTCCATGTATTAGGAGTAGGAGACTAGGAAGGGGAAGAGAGAAGGAAAGGAAGGAAGGTGCGGCCTCCCCAGCCCAATTCGGACTAGGGCAAGGGGGCGCGGCCTGCCTAGGGCAGCCCTCTCTCTTTCCCGTATGGCCCATAAGGCCCAATACTTCTCCCGGCGAATTCCGTAACTCTCCGGTACTCGATAATTACCGAATGACTCGAACCTTTCCGAACTCCGAATATAGTCGTCCAATATATCGATCTTTACGTCTCGACCATTTCGAGACTCCTCGTCATGTCCCCAATCTCATCCGGGACTCGAACTCCTTCGGTACATCAAAACTCATAAACTCATAATATAAATGTCATCGAAACCTTAAGCGCATGGACCCTATGGTTCGAGAACAATGTAGACATGACCGAGACACGCCTCCGGTCAATAACCAATAGCGGGACCTGGATGCCCATATTGGCTCCTACATATTCTACGAAGATCTTTATCGGTCGGACCGCATAACAACATACGTTGTTCCTTTGTCATCGGTATGTTACTTGCCCGAGATTCGATCGTCGGTATCCAATACCTAGTTCAATCTCGCTACGCAAGTCTCTTTACTCGTTCCGTAATACATCATCTCACAACTAACTCATTAGTTGTAGTGCTTGCAAGGCTTCAGTGATGTGCATTACCGAGAGGGCCGAGAGATACCTCTCCGACAATCGGAGTGAGAAAACCTAATCTCAAATACGCCAACCCAACATTTGCCTTTGGAGACACCTGTAGTACTCCTTTATAATCACCCATTCGCTGTGACGCTTGGTAGCACCAAAGTGTTCCTCCAATGGCGGAGTTGCATAATCTCATAGTTACAGGAACATGTATAAGTCATGGATAAAAGCAAGAGCAACATACTAAACGATCGTGTGCTAAGCTAATGGAATGGGTCATGTCAATCAGATCATTCAACTAATGATGTGACCTTGTTAATCAAATAACAACTCTTTGTTCATGGTTAGGAAACATAACCATCTTTGATTAACAAGCTAGTCTAGTAGAGGCATACTAGTGACATATTGTTTGTCTATGCATTCACACATGTATCATGTTTCCGGTTAATACAATTCTAGCATGAATGATAAACATTTATCATGAGATAAGGAAATAAATAATAACTTTATTATTGCCTCTAGGGCATATTTCCTTCAATAACATTATTGATACTGGAGAACATTCTCTGGAAGATTTGCTAGAGGATGAGGATAATGAAAAAGAAGAGGAAGAGAATGAAGAATGGGAACTAATTAAAGAGCTCTTCTCATCAAAAAAAGAGAAGAAAAGAGGTAAAACTACCAGAGGTTCTAGAGTTAAAATTTCCTCTACTGTCAAAAACTAGAATCTTCTGATAGGAAGAAAAAGAAAAAAAGATGAGGGGTATTTTTTGGAATATGAGAGGATTTGGGGGGATATCAAAAAAATATTCTTGAGGGAGATGATCATGGACATGAGAGTTGATTTCTTGGGTCTGCAGGAGACCATGACACAATAATTCTGTAGGAATGATCTACAGCAAATTTGTGCGGGGAGGGATTTTCACTGGCATTTTACCCCAGCTAGGGGGAAATCTGGTGGCCTTCTGTTGGGGGTTAATTATACCACTCTAGATGTGATTTCTCAAGATGAGGCGGATTATCACATTAAAATGACAGTCCAAGATATTAAAAATAGGTTTCTTTTGGATTTAGTAGTGATCTATGGAGATGCACAACCAGATACGAAAGCTTTATTTCTGGCTGAGCTATTCAGAGTATTTCAAACTCTGTTAATCCAATTTTGATTGGAGGTGACTTCAATATCATTAGAAAGGCTAGTGAGAAAAATAAGCCAGGTTCTCCTGGGCATTGGAGCTTTCTTTTCAATGCTATCCTGGAACAGGCTGGAGTAAGAGAGCTTGATATGAATGGGAGATAATTCACTTGGGGTAATATTATGCACAATCCTACTTTTGAGAAACTAGATAGGATTCTTTGTAGCACTGAGTGGGAAGAGACATACCCCTTAACCCAAGTAACAACATTAACTACAGAGAAGTCAGATCACACTCCTCTCTATTTGGACTCTGGAGACTTTCAAAAAATTGAGCCAATTTTCAGATTTGAAAATGCCTGGTTTTTGAGAGAAGGGATTGATGAAATTGTGCAGAAAGTCTGGAATGATCCCACCATTAAGGGGGATATCATAGATAGATTGTTGGGAAAATTTAGAATTTTAAGACCTAAACTTAAAGGGTGGAACAGGAATATGAATGCATGGTATTCTGAATTAAAGAAAGATATCCTACTTAAACTGGATATTATTGATAAAAATTGTGAGGTCAATGGCCTTACATTTGCTGATAGAAAAGAGCAGATTGACTTAAGAGCCCAGCTTGACAGACTGCTTAAACAAGAAGAGGCTAAATGGAAACAGAGAGCCAATGTAACATCCCAATTTTCCTAAATTAGGATGTTGATAGATTATTCATATGCATATCATATTTTTATTGCATTATTTGCTTTTTCAGAATATTCAAATCATTATGCAACAAAAGGCAATTTATATGGAGTGGAGATAACATGACTTCTCCCCTATTTTAAAAATGTTCATAATGTGCAGAATATTATTTCCAGTTCATATGATATGTTCTGGTAATTTTTGCAATCTTAAAAATATTTTATTTGAGTGTTTTGTTGCTGTTTGTGTGGCCTATTGCATAAAAATGATTTTCCAAAATTGCATTAGGTGAGGAACTAGTGTTCCTGTAGTTTATATTACTAGTATATATTTTACTGTGTGTCTCTATATTTTTGTTTAGTTTTTATTGTGGTTATTTTATTTTAGTTATTTGTGTTTCTGTTGTGATGTGTAAAAAAAAGAAACACCAGCGAGCCGGCCAACCAGCTAGCCAGCGGCCCAGCCAGCCAGCCGGCCCAGCAGCGCCGCACCACACCGCTGCGGCCCACCAAACCCCACCGCCCGCAGCCCGCTAAACCTAGCGGCGTACGCCCAAGACCTGACCAGATCGCTCGTCGCGCCGATCCACCTCGCCCGGCCACGACAGCTGGGTCCCGCGCCTGTTCATCCCTTCTTGAGCGGACGCGCCACACAAGACGCCGAGGCCGACCGGATCGATCGGGCGCTGGTCGATCCCGTGGCGAGCCGAGGACATCACGCGTGCCCAGACCCGAAGAACCCTACCGCTCGCCTTTCCCCACCCCTCATCGACCGCACGCCTCTGTAGCGTGTTTTGGATCTCGGGAGAAGCTCCGCTGCCGCCGCCGTTTCTTCGGTCGATTCCATCGTCGTAAGGACACCGCAGCCGCGCCAGTTGCCCCCCTCGACCCTCCAGTCATCACCGAAACCTTCTGACACTCTTACCTGGGCAGAGAGCCACCGGAGCCGCCGCCCGACGCCGAGCAGAAGCGCTGAAGCACGCCATAGTGCACGAGCCGCCGTCACCTAATAGAGGACACCCCGCCGCCGTCCGACACCACCACCACCTCTGCAACTTGTCGCTGAACCCGTCCGTCACCTCACCTTCGCCGGAGCACCACCGTGGTTCACCTCGTCGCTATCGCCTACAGAGGGATCCCCATCGCCGTTGAACACCACCACCACCTCCACCACTCACCGCCGCATCCTCCTGTCACTTCCCCCTCGCCGGAGACCCACCGGAGGAGCGCCGCCGCCGACGCCCGACCCGCCACCGCCGTTCCTCTGCTTCTGGTGAGCACGCACACACAGCAAACCCTGGCCAATTACGCACTAACACGTGGCAGTTAGCTACAGGACGCGCACAGGAGTTCACTACAGGACCAGGCGATTTCTGTTGCTGTTTTTGTTTTATTTTCAGATTTCAACTCTAACTTCAACTAGCTATATCTTTTATTCTATATAGCCAAATTAGGTGATTCTTTTTCCTGTGCACTCACAAAAATCAGTACATTATGACAGTACCAAAATTTCTCATGTTTGCACTGTTTAAATTTGAATTCGTTCAAATTCAAATTAAATCTTCCGGAGGCCATAACTCTCAAACCGTTCATCGGGATCAATTGATTCTTTTTGCGTTGTGACCGTAGTGCAATTTAGGTGTTGTTAAGTTTCTGTTGTTGATTTTTAAAAATGTTTTTCTTGCTGTTGGTTTTGTTTTGGTTCTTTTCGTGTTCCGGTGATTGATTCGTTGAATTGTGTGAAACGTGTAGATTGTCCGGAGTGCGACGTGACCTATTGTCAGGAGTGTGACTTTCTGAACCAGAACCAAGGCAAGTTACATGTTGATCATCCTTTACCTATTGTTTTCTATGCATGTAGTTATATCACACTATGAATATATGCATGTATATGATTACTATATTATTTTGCTATATGTCGTTGAGCTATCTTCCCGTCATTGCAAATCGTGGTAGTTGTAGGTTGCTATGCTTTGTAGACGGGGTGGTTCGTGTATACATTGAGTTTATGTGAGGATTATATATATATATATAACAATTGAGTAGTAACTCAGGATTTAACTCACCTCTGGGCGGAAGTGGTATTGCTTGGTGTTGAGGGAAGGCATCATGGGGTCTTGCACCTTTTCTAAGGCCATGCGCCATGAGAGTGCACCCTAAGTGGAATGCCGCCCGAGTTCAAAAAGATCGAGACAGACTTAGTGACTAGTAGCTTCCATGTGCGGCCACTGGCTATATGGGCTCTGGCTTAGTTGATCAGTTGTTGGAACCCTTGCCCAGACTGTGTCGACAGATGTAGCGTATGTAGGTGGGATGTGGCCATCAGGTAGTTAAGGGAACCTCTTCTGAAAGACTTCGTCTCAATCTTCGGATTGGGTCCAGTGGGTAAAGCGTAGTAAACTCTGCAGAGTATTAAAACTAATCATGATTAGCCGTGCCCCCGGTTATGGGTAAATTTGAGCCACTATGCCATTACAGTTGTTGGATGATCTTGACAGATGTGACACTTAGTAATATTTGTGGGCAACTTAATAAAGGGTAGGTTGGAGTTGATTTTGCCAACTCAACCTTGTGTATTTAATTGTAGTAATAAAAGAACTAAATAAAAATTTGACTATTAGGTAGTTATTAGGATAAAATCAGCTTTATGCAAAAATAAACCCTTAAGCCTTCCTTTGTTGTACTATGCATATACATGTAGGTCTGCTATATTATTACTCCTGTGTAACTTGCCAATACATTCAAAGTATTGACCTATATGGCTGCAACGTCTCATGTTGCAGGATATTCAGACGAAGAGTAAGGTACCGTTAGGGTCGCGAGTCTGCACTCAAAGATCGCCAATGGGCTATGATGGGACTCATCGTTATTTTCTCGCTACTTTCCGCTGTTTGATTGAATAAAGCTAGCCAAGTGCTATGCGATTGTTTTATTTTATATATTCTGGATCATACGATGTAATAAATGATGCACTTGCTATTCGGTATTCATCTATACCGTGTGTGCTAGCGAGTTCGATCCGAGGACTAGCACGGTAAGCACGAGACTCAAATCCTTCGAGATTTGGTCGTTACAGATGGTATCAGAGCAGTGTGTTGACTGTAGGACGTGACCCTAGAAAATGGATTAGAAAATCCATAGGAGTAAAAATTATTTTATCAACTAGCTATACTTCTTACTGTTTATTAGTTAAGCCCCTCAAGTATGTTGACCAGTTAAGTAGGAACTAGTGTTGAGACCACCATTCATGCTTGTTTTATATTGCAACGTTGTCGTGTTAGTATCTGATTATGTCCACTTTTGTGGTATGAAGATACTAGATTGTTTGCTTGATTGGTAGTTTGTTTGTTAAGTTATATCTTGTCGAAATTATTCGACTATATATATATATATATATAATATTATCATATCATTGTTTGTTGTTTGTTGTTTGTGTGTTGGTGTTATTCGTTGTTGTGTTTTGATGGCTTGATCATATTATGCATATGGGTAGAATATATTTATATATACATAGCTTTTGGCCCTATTATATCTATAACTCATCTATGCTTGCCCACCAGATGCCGCCGAGGCGTGACACTAGACGCACTGCTGCAGGAGGAGACAACAATGGCAATGATGTACCGCCATACATGCAGCAGTTGCTTCAGGGACAGGCTCAGTTGATCCAGTTGCTTGCTCAGAACATGGGAAACAACAACAATAACAACAACAATCTGCCACCACCGCCACCTGTGGATATGCTTACCAGGTTCTTGAGGTTGAATCCTCAGAGGTTCTCTAGTTCCCCCGAACCTATTGTGGCTGATGATTGGCTCCGTGCAGTCAATAAGAACTTGGATACGGTTGGATGCACAGATGCAGAGAGGGTGAGGTTTGCCTCACATTTGTTGGAGGGTCCTGCCGCAGCTTGGTGGGACAACTTCTTGGTCACTTATCCCATTGCTACTATCACTTGGGTGCAGTTTCAGACAGCTTTCCGTGCTGCACATGTGTCTGCTGGTGCTATGAGTCTGAAAAAGGAGTTTCGCAGTTTGCGCCAAGGTGGTCGCACAGTTAATGCTTATGTGGATGAGTTTAATAATCTTGCACGTTATGCTCCTAATGATGTTAACACTGATGCAGCTAGGCAGGAGAAATTCTTGGAGGGCCTAAATGATGAGTTGAGCCTTCAGTCGATAGTGGCCACTTTTAATAATTGCCAGGAGCTGATTGATAAGGCTATTGTTCTAGAGGGAAAGAAACAGGCCATAGAGAATCGCAAGAGGAAGTACAACAACAATAACAGGTATAGTTCAGGACCACATCAGAAGCCACGCACTTCATATCATGGTAATGGAGGTAATGGACATAATCATCATGGAGGTAATGGGCATCATAATCATCATGGAGGTAATGATCATAATCATCATGGAGGGAATGGCCACAACCATAATGGCCACCATCATAATAATGGGCACAAGAGTAACAATGGCAATGGCAGAGGTAATGGTAATGGTAATGGTAATGGCAATGGAGGGAATAATAACCAAAACCACCAGGTTACACGTGCGCCAAGGGATTTGAGCCAGGTGCAGTGCTTCAGGTGTAAGGCTATGGGGCACTATGCCACAGATTGCCCAGGTGCGAAGAACTCATGATCCAGCAAGCCAAACCCATTCCAAAAGGGTCATGTAAATCATGTTAATGTGGAGGAGGTTTACAATGAACCTGATGCAGTGATTGGTAAGTTCTTGATTAATTCAGTACCTGCAGTTGTTCTTTTTGATACTGGTGCATCGCATTCATTCATTTCGAGGGTATTTGTTGATAAACATGGATTGCCAACCAAAACACTTAGCATGCCTATTAGAGTGAGTTCCCCAGGAGCTGAGATGATAGCAGGTGTTGGTTGTCATCAGTTGACCTTGTCTATTGGGAAGCATGAGTTTCCTACAGATTTGATTATATTAAAGTCACAAGGTCTGGATATTATTTTGGGTATGGATTGGTTGCAGTTATATAAATGTCGTATTGATTGTGCGAGTCGATCTATTACTCTCAATGCACCAGGAGGGAAGAGGATCAAATATGTGTGTAAGTATAAGCGTAATCAGGTGCAGGTGAACTCTCTTAAGGGGGGTAGCCTGGAAGAGGTGCCAGTTGTGAGGGATTATCCAGATGTGTTTCCAGAGGAGTTGCTAGGTATGCCACTAGATAGAGATATTGAGTTTCTTATTGATTTAATACCAGGCACTGGACCTATTGCAAAGAGACCGTATAGAATGCCTCCTCAAGAGTTGGAGGAATTGAAGAAGCAGATAAGAGAATTGCAGGCACAAGGATTTATTCGCCCAAGTTCATCACCTTGGGGAGCTCCAGTTTTGTTTGTGGAGAAGAAGGATGGGACTTTGAGGATGTGTGTTGATTATCGTTCTCTGAATGAGGTAACCATTAAGAATAAGTATCCTTTGCCTATGATAAATGATCTATTTGACCAGTTGGAGGGAGCTACTGTGTTTTCTAAGATTGATCTACGTTCTGGTTATCATCAATTGAAGATTCACGAGCAAGATATTCCAAAGACTGCTTTCACCACGAGGTATGGGTTGTATGAATATACCGTTATGTCATTTGGACTGACTAACGCTCCTGCATACTTCATGAATATGATGAACAAGGTGTTTATGGAGTTCTTGGATAAATTTGTGGTTGTTTTCATTGATGATATATTGGTGTTCTCCAAGAATAAGCAAGAGCATGAGGTGCATCTGCGTTTGGTATTGGAGAAATTGAGGGAACATCAATTGTATGCCAAATTCAACAAATGTGAGTTTTGGCTGGATGAGGTAGCATTCCTTGGACATGTTGTGTCAGGTAATGGAGTTGCAGTTGATCCATCTAAGGTTGCTGCAGTTACAGAGTGGGAGACACCCACGACAGTTGGAGAGATTCGCAGCTTTTTGGGCCTTGCAGGTTATTACAGGAGGTTTATTGAAAACTTTTCCAAGATTGCAAAGCCTATGACTGAATTGTTGAAGAAAGAGAAGAAATTTATTTGGACTGATGAATGTGAAGCCAGTTTTCAGGAATTGAAGCAGCGTTTGGTTACAGCACCAGTCTTAACACTGCCGGATATACATAAGGACTTCCAGGTATATTGTGATGCTTCTCGTCAAGGACTTGGGAGTGTTTTGATGCAGGAAGGTAAAGTTGTTTCATATGCTTCACGTCGACTTAAGAATCATGAGCATAATTATCCTACACATGATTTGGAGTTAGCCTCAGTTGTGCATGCATTGAAAACTTGGAGGCCATACCTTATTGGTAATCGTTGTGATATATTTACTGATCATAAGAGCTTGAAGTATATTTTTACTCAGAAAGATTTAAACCTCAGGCAGAGGAGATGGTTGGAGCTTATTAAGGATTATGATTTGAATGTGCAATATCATCCTGGTAAGGCTAATGTTGTTGCTGATGCATTGAGTCGTAGGAGCCATGCTAATGCAATTAATATTGATAATATGCCAGGTTGGAGATGGTTCCTAAGGGATATTTGGCAACACTTGAGGTAAAGCCTACTTTGCTTGACAGGATTAGAGAAGCTCAAAAGGGTGATAAGGAGATTGCTGAGATAAAAGAGAACATGGTTAAAGGTAAAGCAGAAGGTTTCCATGAGGATGAACATGGGGCCATATGGTTTGAGAAGCGTATTTGTGTACCTCAGGATGCAGATATCAGGAAGTTGATTCTTCAGGAGGCGCATGATTCACCTTATTCTATTCACCCAGGTAATACTAAGATGTATTTGGATTTGAGGGAAAGGTTTTGGTGGCCTAGCCTGAGGAGGGAAATTGCTGGATATATTGCAACATGTGATGTGTGCCACAGAGTTAAAGCCGAACATTAGATACCAGCAGGTTTGTTACAGCCATTGCCTATACCTGATTGGAAGTGGGATGAGATTGGTATGGATTTTATTACAGGTCTGCCCAGGACTCGATCAGGTTATGATTCTATTTGGGTAGTTGTTGATCGTTTGACTAAAGTTGCTCACTTCATCCCGGTAAAGACTACTTATACCAGTGCTCAGCTAGCAAAGATTTATATGTCTAAAATTGTTTGTCTGCATGGAGTTCCAAGGAAGGTAGTGTCTGATAGAGGTACTCAGTTCACATCCAAATTTTGGCGTCAGTTGCATGAATCCTTGGGCACCAGGCTGGAGTTCAGTACAGCTTTCCATCCACAGACAGATGGGCAGACAGAGAGGGTAAATCAGATTTTGGAGGATATGTTGAGAGCTTGTGCTTTGGACTATGGGTCCAGTTTGGATGATAATTTACCCTATGCAGAGTTCTCATATAATAACAGTTATCAGGCTAGTCTGAAGATGGCACCATTTGAGGTATTGTATGGTAGGAAGTGCAGGACACCATTGATGTGGGATGAGGTTGGAGAGCGCCGCTTTGGGCGGACTTGATCGAGATGCTTGAGGAGAAGGTCAAGTTGATTCGTGATAGGTGAAGATAGCACAGTCGCATGTAAGAGTTATGCAGATGCGAAACGTAAGGAGGTGACATATGAGGTAGGAGACCGTGCGTATCTTAGAGTTTCACCACTTCGTGGAATTAAGAGGTTCGGGATCAAAGGTAAGTTAGCACCACGTTTTGTGGGGCCTTACACGATCTTGGAGCGTAGAGGAGAGGTAGCTTATCAGTTGGAGTTGCCAGAATCTTTGTCAGGAGTTCACGATGTGTTTCATGTATCTGAGTTGAAGAAGTGTCATGCAGAGATGATGGATGTTCCAATGAGGGACACAGTGCCACTTGAGGCAATTCAGTTGGAGAGTGATTTGACATATGAGGAGAAGCCTGTTAAGATTCTGGAGACGGCAGAGAGAGTTACTCGCACCAAGACAATCAAGTTATGCAAGGTTTAGTGGGATCATCATACAGAGGAGGAAGCTACCTGGGAACGAGAGGAAGATCTCAAGCAGGATCACCCACACCTATTCTCTAGCCAACCCGAATCTCGAGGGCGAGATTCATCTTAAGGGGGGTAGGTTTGTAACATCCCAATTTTCCTAAATTAGGATGTTGATAGATCATTCATATGCATATCATATTTTTATTGCATTATTTGCTTTTCAGAATATTCAAATCATTATGCAACAAAAGGCAATTTATTTGGACTGGAGATAACATGACTTCTCCCCTATTTTAAAAATGTTCATAATGTGCAGAATATTATTTCCAGTTCATATGATATGTTCTGGTAATTTTTGCAATCTTAAAAATATTTTATTTGAGTGTTTTGTTGCTGTTTGTGTGGCCTATTGCATAAAAATGATTTTCCAAAATTGCATTAGGTGAGGAACTAGTGTTCCTGTAGTATATATTACTAGTATATATTTTACTGTGTGTCTCTATATTTTTGTTTAGTTTTTATTGTGGTTATTTTATTTTAGTTATTTGTGTTTCTGTTGTTATGTGGTAAAAAAAAGAAACACCAGCAAGCCGGCCAACCAGCTAGCCAGCGGCCCAGCCAGCCAGCCGGCCCAGCAGCGCCGCACCACACCGCTGCGGCCCACCAAACCCCACCGCCCGCAGCCCGCTAAACCTAGCGGTTGCGTTCGCCCTTACTGACCCGCATCGCTCGCCAAGACCGATCCACCTCGCCCGCCACGACAGCGGGTCCCGCGCCCTGTTCATCCCCTTCACCGAGCCGGACGCGCCGCCGCGCGCACGCCGAGGCCGACCGGATCGATCCGACGCCTGGTCGATCCCGTGCGAGCCAGGGACATCACGCGCGAGCCCAGGACCCCGAAGAACCCTACCGCTCGCCTTTCCCCACCCCTCATCGACCGCACGCCTCTGTAGCGCGTTTTGGATCTCGGGAGAAGCTCCGCTGCCGCCGCCGTTTCTTCGGTTGATTCCGTCGTCGTAAGGACACCGCAGCTGCGCTAGTTGCCGCCCCTCGACCCTCCACTCATCACCAAAACCTTCTGACACTCTTACCTGGGCAGAGAGCCACCGGAGCCGCCGCCCGACGCCGAGCAGAAGCGCTAGAGCACGCCAGAGTTCGCGAGCCGCCGTCGCCTAATAGAGGACACCCCGCCGCCATCCGACACCACCACCACCTCCGCAACTTGTCGCTGAACCCGTCCGTCACCTCACCTTCGCCAGAGCACCACCGTGGTTCACCTCGTTGCTGTCGCCTACAGAGGGATCCCCGTCGCCGTTGAACACCACCACCACCTCCACCACTCACCGCCGCATCCTCCTGTCACTTCCCCCTCGCCGGAGACCCACCGGAGGAGCGCCGCCGCCGACGCCCGACCCGCCACCACCGTTCCACTGCTTCTGGTGAGCACGCACACACAGCAAACCCCGGCCAATTACGCACTAACACGTGGCAGTTAGCTACAGGACGCGCACAGGAGTTCACTACAGGACCAGGCGATTTCTGTTGCTGTTTTTGTTTTATTTTCAGATTTCAACTCTAACTTCAACTAGCTATATCTTTTATTCTATATAGCCAAATTAGGTGATTCTTTTTCCTGTGCACTCACAAAAATCAGTACATTATGACAGTACCAAAATTTCTCATGTTTGCACTGTTTAAATTTGAATTCGGACAAATTCAAATTAAATCTTCCGGAGGCCATAACTCTCAAACCGTTCATCGGAATCAATTGATTCTTTTTGCGTTGTGACCGTAGTGCAATTTAGGTGTTGTTAAGTTTCTGTTGTTGATTTTTAAAAATGTTTTTCTTGCTGTTGGTTTTGTTTTGGTTCTTTTCGTGTTCCGGTGATTGATTCGTTGAATTGTGTGAAACGTGTAGATTGTCCGGAGTGCGACGTGACCTATTGTCAGGAGTGTGACTTTCTGAACCAGAACCAAGGCAAGTTACATGTTGATCATCCTTTACCTATTGTTTTCTATGCATTTAGTTATATCACACTATGAATATATGCATGTATATGATTACTATATTATTTTGCTATATGTTGTTGAGCTATCTTCCCGTCTTTGCAAATCGTGGTAGTTGTAGGTTGCTATGCTTTGTAGACGGGGGTGGTTCGTGTATACATTGAGTTTATGTGAGGATTATATATATATATATATATATATATATATATATATATATATAACAATTGAGTAGTAACTCAGGATTTAACTCACCTCTGGGCGGAAGTGGTATTGCTTGGTGTTGAGGGATGGCATCATGGGGTCTTGCACCTTTTCTAAGGCCATGCGCTCATGAGAGTGCACCCTAAGTGGAATGCCGCCCGTGTTCAAAAAGATCGATGACTTAGTGACTAGTAGCTTCCATGTGCGCCACCGGCTATATGGGCTCGCTTAGTTGATCGGTTGTTGGAACCCTTGCCCGCATCGTAGTCGACAGATGTAGCGTATGTAGGTGGGATGTGGCCGTCGGTGGTTAAGGAACCTCTTGAAAGACTTCGTCTCAATCTTGGATTGGGTCCAGTGGGGTAAAGCGTAGTAAACTCTGCAGAGTATTAAAACTAATCATGATTAGCCGTGCCCCGGTTATGGGTAAATTTGAGCCACTATGCCATTACAGGTTGTTGGATGATCTTGACAGATGTGACACTTAATAATATTTGTGGGCAACTTAATAAAGGGTAGGTTGGAGTTGATTTTGCCAACTCAACCTTGTGTATTTAATTTTAGTAATAAAAGAACTAAATAAAAATTTGACTATTAGGTAGTTATTAGGATAAAATCAGCTTTATGCAAAAATAAACCCTCAAGCCTTCCTTTGTTGTACTATGCATATACATGTAGGTCTGCTATATTATTACTCCTGTGTAACTTGCCAATACATTCAAAGTATTGACCTATATGGCTGCAACGTCTCATGTTGCAGGATATTCAGACGAAGAGTAAGGTACCGTTAGGGTCGCGAGTCTGCACTCAGCATCGCCAGTGGGCTATGATGGGACTCATCGTTATTTTCTGCTACTTTCCGTTGTTTGATTGAATAAAGCTAGCCAAGTGCTATGCAGATTGTTTTATTTTATATATTCTGGATCATACAATGTAATAAATAATGCACTTGCTATTCTGGTATTCATCTATACTGTGTGTGCTAGCGAGTTCGATCCAGGGACTAGCACGGTAAACACAGAGACTCAAATCCTTCGAGATTTGGTCATTACAGCCAAAGTTGATGAGATACTAGAGGGGGACAGCAATACTAAATTCTTCCATGCCAAGGCAAATGGCAGACTTAGGGGGAATAAAATCACCAGGTTGGAGCAAGCTGAGCGGATTATAGAAGGGGATAAAAACTTGATAGATTATATCACTACTTTCTAAAAAAACTTATTTGGTCCACCAGATAATTCTTCTGCTTCACTTAATATTGATAATCCTATCAGGATCCCAAGGGAATATGAAAATATTTTAGTGGAGGAAATTTCTTTGGAAGAAATTAAGAAGGTTGTCTTCAAAATGGCACACAATAAACCCCCTGGACCAGATGGCTTCACTACTGAATTTTACCAGCATTATTGGGATCTGGTGAAATTTGATCTGAAAGCTATGTTAGATAACTTTGCTAATAGGAAAATTGATATTAGTAGACTAAACTATGGGATTATAACCCTAGTCCTAAAAGACACATATGCTAATCAAATTCAGAAATTCAGACCAATTTGTTTACTGAATGACTGCTTAGAATCATCACAAAAGTGTTGATGAATAGGCTGAATTTGGTAGCTGCTGATGTCATCTCCCCTGTTCAAACTGCTTTTGTTAAGGGCATGTATATTATGGAGGGGGTTCTGATCCTTCATGAGGCTTTGAATAGCATTAAAAAGAAAAAACAAAGGGCTATGCTTCTGAAAATTGATTTTGAAAAGGCCTATGACAAAATCAAATGGTCCTTCCTCTTTCAAATGCTCAAATTGAAAGGATTTCCAGATAAATGGATTGACTGGGTCATGGAGACGGTTAGAGGGGGGAAAGTTTGTGTCAAAGTGAATGAAAATCTAGGAAAATATTTTATCACTCATAAGGGCCTGAGACAGGGGGATTTTTTATCCCCTCTAAACTTTGATCTGTCTGCTGATGCTCTGGCAATTATGTTAAATAAAGCCAGAGAAAATGGGCTGGTCAAGGGGATCTTAAATGAATACATACCAAATGGGGTTAATATGTTACAATATGCAGATGATACCATATTTTTACTTCAAGATGATATGGAAAGTGCACACAATTTAAAATATATTTTATGTCTGTTTGAACAAATGTCTGGTTTGAAGATTAATTTTCATAAAAGTGAACTTTTTTTGTTTGGTGAGGCAGTTGATAAGAAAGATGAATATGCTAGAATTTCCACATGCCCAGTGGGTACCTTGCCCTTGAAATACTTAGGGCTACCCATTGATAAGAATAGAATTTGTAACAAACATTGGAAGCCTCCAGAGACTAAGATGGAGAAAAAATGTGAAACTTGGCAAGGCAGATTGCTAGCCAAGGGAGGGTTACTTTGATTCACCACCCTCACAGGCATACCTTATTTCATGATGTCCTTTTATGGTCTTCCAGTGGGGGTTGAAAAACGTATGGATTTTTCAGAGCCAGACTGTTATCGCAAGAAGATGATCAGAAGAGAAAATACCATTTGGTGAAATGGTCTGAGGTGTGTAGGCCAAAAGACATGGGGGGCCTGGGGATCCAAGATCTTGCATGCATGAACAAAGCATTGCTTTGTAAGTGGTGGTGGAAATTATACACAACTGAGGGGCTTTGGCAAAACATTGTTTGGGAAAAATATGTTAAGAATAGAAATCTGGGCAATGTTCAGGTCAAACAGGGGGACTCCCAGTTTTGGAGGGATATATTAAAACACAGAGACCATTTTGCTTCTTTGTGCAAATTTAAAATTGGGAATGGAAATAGAGCTCGCTTTTGGGAAGATTGGTAGATTGGCAATGCTCCATTAAACAAGAATTTCCCTAGACTATATGATCTTTGCTTTGATAAAAAGAAAACAGTTAAAGAAGTTTTTGACAATGGATTAGATAACGTTCAATTTAGAAGGACTTTGTTAGGGGATGCTAGAGAGCTATGGGGACATATTATAGAAACATGTAGATCGGTGACGTTGAATGAGGATAAAGACAAAATAAAATGGACTCTGAATAAAAAAAGGAGTTTATACTGTCAAATCCTTTTACAGGCACATGATTGAAAATGGTGTCAAGTATCCACATTTATACATGTGGAAGATTAAAATGCCACCTAGAATTAAGGTGTTCATGTGGTTGGCTCTTAGGAAAAGTATTCTTACAAAAGATAACTTGATTCGTAGGGGGTGGAAAGGAGATGATAAATGTCCTTTTTGTGGACGTAAAGAGAATATAAACCACCTTTTTTTGTCTTGTTCAGTTGCTAGATTGCTGTGGAACATCTTAAAATGTGCTTTCAATCTGAGAGGTATACCAGAAACCTTAGATGCTGTTATGAAAACCTGGGTAAATACCTTTGGAAAAGATGAAAAAAGTCTGGTCATGATAGGAGTTTTAGCGATTTGTTGGATTACTTGGAAACTTAGAAACAGTGTTATTTTTGACAACAATAGGGTAAATGACCCATGTGTTCCTGTTACTCTGTTTCTCAAGAAATTAAATGATTGGAATATTTTGTAGACAAATCCCGCAAGAAATAAGTTGATGGAGGCTGGAGTGAAGCAAGTAAGTGAGGTGGCAGAAGAAATATTCAAAGCAGCTCATGGGTGGCGCCTGAAGACTGGGAGGATCCAAGGGTAACTACAGGAGGATCCCGTTGCTGTGAAGAAGAAATTCTGTCATTTCATTCTTGCTTGCTTTATTTTGCTGGTTTCAGACAGTGTGTGGTCTTGTAAGAATCTATGTTAAGACTGTAATGCTGATGTATGCCTCTGTTCTTAATAACAGAGTTGTAAACGTTCTGGGGGCTGAATTTCTCTGAATTCAGGCCTCGGACCACTCCCGTAGGTTTCTTTCTTGCCTTGAGGGTTTCGGGGAGGGGAAGGGATGGCTTCTCCTTCTTCCACAATTTGGCGAAAAGTATTTCATAGCGGAGTGGAGTATCATGCTTGGTAGTTTCTTTTCTTTCTGCTTTGTAGTAAGACTTGGTGATTTCTTCTAATGGAAATCGAAGAGAATGCTCTCTTTTATCAAAAAATAATAATACTATAGTCAGCTACTGGTTATATATATATTTTTTAAAAAGGAAGACCCCGGCCTCTGATCTGGACGATGCATGCAGCTATTTTATTAATTATTCACAAAGACCTTACAAAATAATACATTAGTACGCCTGAAGTCACCATCTTAGCAACATTTGTCGCTATTCCTATCCACTCGATGAAGGGGTGCCGATAGTCCGAGTCGAATACCAAACAGACCCCGCACCACAGTCTAACATCTAAAACCGAAGGCCCCAACCAAGCCACATTGTCGGGTCTGTGGCACATACCGGTCTGGCGCACTTTTTCGAGGCCGCCACCACCATCTTCCACTGACCCATCTTCAGACTTGTATTGACGCATCGACCTAGCCAGGCAACGACATCATCCTACGCTCATCCATCATCACGTGCCCACCGCCAAGCCATCGCTGCTCCATGCCACCGAGACCCACCATTGTCAACGTGCCAGATGCCACGCCGCTCCTCCTTCGTGAACACCACCTACTGCCACTGGTCCCATCCCCTCCATCTGCAGTTCCTCTAACCGAGCACCTGAACACCCCAGGCGGTGCCTCCAGGAAGGGCACAACACATGCAGTGTCGCCGCTGCCCAATTTGAGGAGATTTTGGGTCTTCACCTGGGCATGGAGTCGGGGTGGGGGGTAGGGACCTCAACGACGCATGCAAGAAGGATGATTGAAACCTTGGTCGTCTTCATCGTTGGGATGAGCGAGTCATCTAGAGTTTCCTACGGTTCGATATTACCACTACCAGCCCTCGCGAATGCACCAAAGCCAGCGACTGGGATCGCAAGCCACCAAATGCAGTGGGACAGAGCCTGCAATGCGGAGGAGATCCACAGGCAACTCACCGCCCACGCGGTCAAGACATCGTCCATCCACCACCCACGATCGCCGCCAGCCGAGGGCGTTGTCGCCATGCCTACCAGGGCCGCCACCCCAGGTCCAGATTCCTCCATGATGACCGGAGCGACAAGATCTGCCGCCATGCAGCCCACGCCATCGCCCAAGCCTGCTGCCGGAGGACACACATCCCATGGATCTAGGCACCCGTGCACCGCCGCAAGCTCGTGGCCGCCGGGAATCGATGCGCTATCGGTAGGGCCGCACCCCGCAGATCTAGGTGCCTGCGCCTTCCGCGGATCCGGAGAAGGGAGGAGAGGACCTCTGCCACCTCCATCGCACGCACGGGATTTGCCCAGCGCCGACCACCGGCAGCGTTGGAGGGGAAGGTGATGTTGGAAACGTAGTAGAAAACAAAAAAATCGCTCTACGAACACTCCAGGAAGAATATGAAGATGCCTATCAGGTTTAGATCAACGATTGTTACCGACTCTGGAGTGCAGCGGAAGTAGACGAGTCAGTGTAGATCGTACTTGGAGTCCCTCAAACGTTGATGACGATCCTACGAATCGCCCTCGAACGATTCCTCAAACGAAAGACCGAAAGACGACATTTATACTTGGTTGCAAGTATGTTCTTCACGATCCGGCAGCGCTTTGCCGTCCAAAGCTAATCGTCATCGGAGAATTAGAGGGAGGAGATTAGAACCAGATGGGACTTCTAATTATGAGGATTAGAGGTGGCTATGGCTATCTCTAATTAGTCAACTAGAACCAGCTAGAAATAGATTAACTAGAGAAAGCTCCAAAACTTGTGTGTAGAAAAGGGTCGGTACCTCAAGTATATATAGATTAAGAGGAGAGAAAGGCGCCATAGAAAAGGGCCAGTACCGGAGGAGGAGGACGGGAGTTCCTATGTGCACAACAAGTGGCACACAGTTGGCGCTTCGCGCAGGGCCCCCAACTGGGCCAGACTAGCAGGGCATGGCATCGAACCAGAGACATCCTGTGGTAGTCGAAAGGTAATACTTCAGTAGATCATCGATGGCGCGCGTTGCTGCACCCATCTTTTAGTAATAGTAGCACCCCATCACATTCAAAAGGCATGTGAAGAAAACCTCTAACACCTTAAAATGGCAAAAAAAACATACGTAATCAGGAGTCTAAAAATGCGTGTGCTAAATGTTACAAGGACAATCTTCAGTACATACACCATGATGATTGTCTTTTAGGTAGGAAGTGTGGCTTCTCGCGCTCGGCAGCACCACTGTCGGGTATAATTATATCCAATCCGATAATAGTCATTGAAGCATTACACATATAAAAAAGAACATAATGTAGTTTTGCTTATCAATCTAATATGTCAAGTTTATATCAAAAGCATTACATCGATACATACACATTCAATACATAGCAACTGGTCGAGAAATCAATAAAAGGGTTTAGTACAAAAGCAAGCTATACATATTTAGTACATGGCAGTTGGTCCAGGCAACTACAAAAGGCTTTAGTCCAAAAGCAAGCCAAAGAAATGCAATGTCTTGAGCAAGCGAAATGCAATGCAAGATAATAAACCTACTTAGTGGTGGTTCTGGATAATTTGTTTACACTGCTTTTACACAACATAGCACTAAACTCTATAGTAGACTATTAGATAGATATCTTAGCAGAGACGACTGCCATCTAATTTACTTGCATGTTGCGATACTTGCTGAAGGATATATCATGTTAGCCAACATATACTTGTAATCATTGTGCAGGGTCGTGAATAGAACAATAGAACACCATTATTTGATACTCTGCATTTGCAAAATATTCTGTATCTAGATTACAGCTTGTCCCAGTAGACCTCAGAAAGCATAGAGCATAAAATTACTTAGTCATGTCACTTCATTGCTTCAACTGTACATAACTCAACAACACAAATCAAATAGAAGACCAAGAAGTCCTCACTAGTACAACACAGAAACCAATCTATATAAATAAACAATCAGAGTTTGTTCGAGTAAAGTCCAATTATGTGAGACCTACATTTTTCAGAAAAAAGATAGCTCAACTAAGTTTGTAGCTTTCAATAACCAATGGCTATACCCAATCATTATCAATGTCAGGTGACATTTGTTTATCCTCCTGATTGATAACTCAAGTAACTACTATTTTATAAGAATTTTATTATTTTAAAGGATGCAACTACATGGAAGGCAAAACAGAAAACATGAAATACGTTTCCAAAGAGAGAGTAGCCAACTTCATTTTAAAATCTAAGTTGATTAGTTATCTGCATATCACTCGAGGGAAAACACTAAATGCATATTATTTTCCACCGGTAAAAGGGTGCATACTGCGAAAGCACCAATTGTACGCAATGCACTTTCACTTCCGAACACACACACACACACACACAGGAGGAGAGAGAGAGAGAGTATCTGCGCCCGGGTGAACGGGATCGAGCGAACAATGATGAAGCGCAAGATCCTGCATCACTTAAGCATGAGAAATTCCAACTATTCCTGATCAGGAGAAAGAAAGATAGTGTCACCCCCGTTTCCTCGAAAAACAACAATTAAACATCAAGGTGCATCACTGTAAGCATAAGAAATCCATACAATTTCTAATCATAAAGAGAAAAGATAGTGCATGGAAAGATACTGACATTCCCATTTCTTTCAAAAGTGCCAAAGCTACTAATACAAGGTAGTATTATAAGAATGGTTTTTATACAATGAAGTGTTGGGGAACGCGGTAATTTCAAAAAATCTCCTACGATCACGCAAGATCTATCTAGGTGATGCATAGCAACGAGAGGAGAGAGTGTCCACGCATCGTCGTGACCCGAAGCGAAGCGTTTCAATAACGCGTTGATGTAGTCAAACTTCTTCGTGATCCAACCGATCAAATACTGAATGCATGACACCTCCGCATTCAGCACAGGTTCAGCTCGATTACGTCCCTCATGCTCTTGATCCATTTGAGGACGAGGGTGAGTTCCATCAGCACGGCGGCGTGGCGACGGTGATGATGATGCTACCAGCGCAGGGCTTTGCCTAAGCTCTACGATGGTATGATCGAGGTGTGTAACTGTGGGGGGGGGCACCGCACACGGTTGGGAGAGAAACTTGTGTCTTTGGGGTGCCCCCTGCCCACGTCCCCCGAGGGGTGTGCCTAGAGTATGGAGTCCTACTAGGACTTCCGAGTACTAGTAGGAATGCCTTTCCCTTTTGGAGTAGGAGAGAAGGAAAGAGGGAAAGAGAGAAGGAGTTTGGCCTGCCTCCTCCTTTTTCGTATGCCCCAATAAGGCCCACTACTTCTCCCAGTGAATTCTGAACTCCCCGGTACTCCGAAAAATACATGAATCACTCGGAACCTTTCTCATGTCCGAATATAGGCTTCCAATATATCGATCTTTACCTCTCGACCATTTCGAGACTCCTCGTCACGTCTATGATCTCATCCGGGACTCCGAACAAACTTTGGTCATCATAACACATAACTCATAATACAAATCGTCATCGAATGTTAAGCATGCGGGCCCTACGGGTTCGAGAACTATGTAGAGATGACCGAGACACATCTCGGTCAATAACCAATAGCGGAACCTGGATGCTCAAATTGGCTCCTACATATTGTATGAAGAAGCACACTTTAGCATGATCATAAAGAAGGCTAAACCTGGTTTGAAGGAGGGCATGCAAAGCTGGCTTGACCATTTGTAGATTTTCTTTCTATGTTTTCTGCATGATCCATCTTGTACATCCATTTGTAACTGTCCCATCATATTAATGAAAATGAGAATTACAGTGGGGGTCTTCCCCACTGTTTGTTGCTCAAAAAAATTGTACGAAGATCTTTATCGGTCAAACTGCATAATAACATACGTTGTTCCTTTTGTCATCGGTGTGTTACTTGCCCGAGATTCGATCGTTGGTATCATTATACCTAGTTCAATCTCGTTACCGGCAAATCTCTTTACTCGTTCCGTAATACTTCATCCCGCAACTAACTCATTAGTCACAATGCTTGCAAGGCTTATAGTGATGAGCATTACCGAGAGGGCCCAGAGATACCTCTCCGAAACATGGAGTGACAAATCCTAATCTTGATCTATGCCAACCCAACAAACACCTTCGGAGACATCTATAGAGCATCTTTATAATCACCCAGTTACGTTGTGACGTTTGATAGCACACAAGGTTTTCCTCCGGTATTTGGGAGTTGCATAATCTCATAGTCTGAGGAACATGTATAAGTCATCAAGAAAGCAGTAGCAATGGAACTGTAACGATCATAATGCTAAGCTAACGGATGGGTCTTGTCCATCACATCATTCTCCTAATTATGTGATCCCATTCATCGAATGACAACACATGTCTCTGGTTAGGAAACACAACCATCTTTGATTAATGGGCTAGTCAAGTAGAGGCATACTAGGGACACTTTGTTTTGTCTATCTATTCACACATGTACTAAGTTTCCGGTTAATACAATTCTAGCATGAGTAATAAACATTTATCATGATATAAGGAAATATAAATAACAACTTTATTATTGCCTCTAGCGCATATTTCCTTCAGTCTCCCACTTGCACTAGAGTCAATAATCTAGTTCGCATCGCCATGTGATTTAACACCAATAGTTCACATCTTTATGTGACCAACATCCAAAGGGTTTACTTGAGTCAATAATCTAGTACACATCGCTATGTGATTAACACCCAAAGAGTACTAAGGTGTGACCATGTTTTGCTCGGGAGAGAAGTTTAGTCAACGGGTCTGTCACATTCAGATCCGTATGTATTTTGCAAATATTCTATGTCTACAATGCTCTGCATGGAGCTACTCCAGCTAATTGCTCCCACTTTCAGTATTTATCCAGATTGAGACTTAGGGTCATCTGGATCGGTGTAAAAGCTTGCATCAACGTAACTCTTTACGACGAACTCTTTACCACCCCCATAACCGAGAAACATTTCCTTAGTTCTCGCCAAGGATAATTTTGACCGATGTCCATTTATCTACTTCTAGATTACTATTGTACCCCTTGCCAAAATCATGTCAAGGTACATAATAGGTCTGGTACACAGCATAGCATACTTTATAGAACCTATGACTGAAGCATAGGGAATGACTTTCATTCTCTTTCTATCTTCTGCCGTGGTCGGGCTTTGAGTCTTACTCAATTTTACACCTTGTAATACAGACAAGAACTCTTTCTTTGACTGATCCATTTTGAACTCTTTCAAAAATTTGTCAAGGTATGTATTCATTGAAAAATCTTATCAAGCATCTTGATCTATCTCTATAGATCTTGATGCCCAATATATAAGCAGCTTCACTGAGGTCTTTCTTTGAAAATCTCCATTCAAACTTTCCTTTATGTTTTCCAGAAAATTCTACATCATTCCCGATCAACAATATGTCATTCCTGTATACTAATCAGAAACGTTGTAGTGCTACCATTCACTTTCTTGTAAATACGGGCTTCTCCAAAAGTTTGTATAAAACCATATGCTTTGATCACACTATCAAAACGTTTATTCCAACTCCGAGAGGCTTGCACCAATCCATAAATGGATCGCTGGAGCTTGCACACTTTGTTAGTACCTTTAGGATCGACAAAACCTTCTGGTTGCATCTTATAAAACTCTTCTTTAAGAAATATCCATTTAAGGAATGCAGTTTTGACATCCATTTGCCAAATTTAATAAAATATGGCAATTGCTAACATGATTCGGACGGACTTAAGCATTGCTACGGTTGAGAAAATCTCATTGTAGTCAACACCTTGAATTTGTCGAAAACCCTTTTGCGACAAGTCGAGCTTTGTAGATAGTAACACTACTATCAGTGTCAGTCTTCCTCTTGAACATCCATTTATTTAATATGGTTTGCAGATCATCGGGCAAGTCCATCAAAGTCCACACTTTGTTCTCATACATGGATCCCATCTCAGATTTCATGGCCTCAAGCCATTTCGCGGAATTTGGGCTCATCATCGCTTGCTCATAGTTCGTAGGTTCATCATGGTCTAGTAACATGACTTCCAGAATAGTATTACCATACCATTCTGGTGCAGACCATACTCTGGAAGACCTGCGAGGTTCTGTAGTAACTTGATCTGAAGTTTCATGAACATCATCATTAGCTTCCTCACTAACTAGTGTAGGAATCACTGGAACTAATTTCTGTGATGAACTACTTTCCAATTCGGGAGAAGGTACAATTACCTCATCAAGTTCTACTTTCCTCCCACTCACTTCTTTTGAGAGAAACTCCTCTAGAAAGGATCCCTTTTTAGCAACGAATATCTTGCCTTCGGATCTATGATAGAAGGTGAATCCAACAGTTTCCTTTGGGTATCCTATGAAGACGCACTTCTCCGATTTGGGTTTGAGCTTATCAGGTTGAAGATTTTTCACATAAGCATCGTAGCCCCAAACTTTAAGAAATGACAACTTTGGTTTCTTGCCAAACCACAGTTCATAAGGCATCGTCTCAACGGATTTTGATGGTGCCCTGTTTAACGTGAATGCAGCTGTCTGTAATGCAGCTGTCTCTAATCCCAAAACAATAGTGGTAAATCGGCAAGAGACATCATAGATTGCACCATATCTAATAAAGTGCGGTTACAACGTTCGGACACACCATTACGCCGTGGTGTTTCATGTGGCATGAGCTATGAAACTATTCCACATTGTTTTAAATGAAGGCCAAACTCGTAACTCAAATATTCAGCTCTACGATCAGATTGCAGAAACTTTATTTGCTTGTTACGATGATTCTCCACTTCACTTTGAAATACTTTGAACTTTTCAAATGTTCCAGACTTGTGTTTCATTAAATAGATATAACCATATCTGCTCAAATCATCTGTGAAGGTAAGAAAATAACGATACCCTCCACGAGCATCAACACTCGTTGGGCCGCATACATCGCTATGTATTATTTCCAATAAGTCAGTAGCTCATTCCATTGTTCGGAGAATGGGTTTTAGTCATCTTGCCCATGAGGCATGGTTCGCAAGCACCAAGTGATTCATAACCAAGTGATTCCAAAAGTCCATCAGCATGGAGTTTCTTCATGCGCTTTACACCGATATGACCCAAACGGCAGTGCCATAAATAAGTTGCACTATCATTATCAACTTTGCATCTCTTGGCTTCAATATTATGAATATGTGTATTACCACAATCGAGATTCAATAAACCATCAACATTATTGGGTGTATGACCATAGAAGGTTTTATTCATGTAAACAGAATAACACTTATTCTCTGTCTTAAATGAATAACCGTATTGCAATAAACATGATCTAATCATATTCATGCTCAACATAAACACCAAATAACATTTATTTAGGTTCAACACTAATCCCTAAAGTATAAGGAGTGTGTGATGATGATCATATCAATCTTGGAACCATTTCCAACATACATCGTCACTTCACCCTCAACTAGTCTCTATTTATTCTGCAACTCCTGTTTCGAGTTACTAATCTTAGCAACTGAACATGTATGAAATACCCAGGGGTTACTATAAACACTAGTAAACTACACATCAATAACATGTATATCAAATATACCTTTGTTCACTTTGCCATCCTTCTTTATCCGCCAAATATTTGGGGCAGTTCTGCTTCCAGTGACCATTTCCTTTGCAGTAGAAGCACACAATTTCAGGCTTGGGTCTAGACTTGGGCTTCTTCCCGGGAGTAGAAACTTGCTCGCTATTCTCCTTGAAGTTCCCTTTCCTTCCCTTTGCCCTTTTCTTGAAACTAGTGGTCTTGTCAATCATCAACACTTGATGCTTTCTCTTGATTTCTACCTTCGTCGATTTCAGCATCACGAAGAGCTCGGGAATTATTTTTGCCATCCCTTCCATAGTATAGTTCATCACAAAGTTCCGGTAACTTGGTGATGGTGACTAGAGAACTCTGTTAATCACTATCTTATCCGGAAGATTAACTCCCACTTGATTCAAGCGACTGTAGTACCCAGACATTCTGAGTACATGCTCACTAGCTGAGCAATTCTCCTCCATCTTTTAGGCGAAGTACTTGTCGGAGGTCTTATACCTCTTGACACGAGCATGAGTCTGAAATACCAATTTCAGCTCTTGGAGGCCATAACTCTCAAACCGTTCATCGGAATCAATTGATTCTTTTTGCGTTGTGACCGTAGTGCAATTTAGGTGTTGTTAAGTTTCTGTTGTTGATTTTTAAAAATGTTTTTCTTGCTGTTGGTTTTGTTTTGGTTCTTTTCGTGTTCCGGTGATTGATTCGTTGAATTGTGTGAAACGTGTAGATTGTCCGGAGTGCGACGTGACCTATTGTCAGGAGTGTGACTTTCTGAACCAGAACCAAGGCAAGTTACATGTTGATCATCCTTTACCTATTGTTTTCTATGCATTTAGTTATATCACACTATGAATATATGCATGTATATGATTACTATATTATTTTGCTATATGTTGTTGAGCTATCTTCCGTCTTTGCAAATCGTGGTAGTTGTAGGTTGCTATGCTTTGTAGACGGGGTGGTTCGTGTATACATTGAGTTTATGTGAGGATTATATATATATATATATATATATATATATATATATATATATATATATATATAACAATTGAGTAGTAACTCAGATTTAACTCACCTCTGGCGGAAGTGGTATTGCTTGGTGTTGAGGGAAGGCATCATGGGGTCTTGCACCTTTTCTAAGGCCATGCGCTCATGAGAGTGCACCCTAAGTGGAATGCCGCCTAGGTTCAAAAAGATCAGACAGACTTAGTGACTAGTAGCTTCCATGTGCGGCCACTGGCTATATGGGCTCTGGCTTAGTTGATCAGTTGTTGGAACCCTTGCCCAGACTGTGTCGACAGATGTAGCGTATGTAGGTGGGATGTGGCCGTCAGGTGGTTAAGGGAACCTCTTCTGAAAGACTTCGTCTCAATCTTCGGATTGGGTCCAGTGGGTAAAGCGTAGTAAACTCTGCAGAGTATTAAAACTAATCATGATTAGCCGTGCCCCCGGTTATGGGTAAATTTGAGCCACTATGCCATTACAGTTGTTGGATGATCTTGACAGATGTGACACTTAATAATATTTGTGGGCAACTTAATAAAGGGTAGGTTGGAGTTGATTTTGCCAACTCAACCTTGTGTATTTAATTTTAGTAATAAAAGAACTAAATAAAAATTTGACTATTAGGTAGTTATTAGGATAAAATCAGCTTTATGCAAAAATAAACCCTCAAGCCTTCCTTTGTTGTACTATGCATATACATGTAGGTCTGCTATATTATTACTCCTGTGTAACTTGCCAATACATTCAAAGTATTGACCTATATGGCTGCAACGTCTCATGTTGCAGGATATTCGAAGAGTAAGGTACCGTTAGGGTCGCGAGTCTGCACTCAGCATCGCCAGTGGGCTATGATGGGACTCATCGTTATTTTCTGCTACTTTCCGTTGTTTGATTGAATAAAGCTAGCCAAGTGCTATGCAGATTGTTTTATTTTATATATTCTGGATCATACGATGTAATAAATAATGCACTTGCTATTCTGGTATTCATCTATACTGTGTGTGCTAGCGAGTTCGATCCAGGGACTAGCACGGTAAACACAGAGACTCAAATCCTTCGAGATTTGGTCATTACAGCCAAAGTTGATGAGATACTAGAGGGGGACAGCAATACTAAATTCTTCCATGCCAAGGCAAATGGCAGACTTAGGGGGAATAAAATCACCAGGTTGGAGCAAGCTGAGCGGATTATAGAAGGGGATAAAAACTTGATAGATTATATCACTACTTTCTAAAAAAACTTATTTGGTCCACCAGATAATTCTTCTGCTTCACTTAATATTGATAATCCTATCAGGATCCCAAGGGAATATGAAAATATTTTAGTGGAGGAAATTTCTTTGGAAGAAATTAAGAAGGTTGTCTTCAAAATGGCACACAATAAACCCCCTGGACCAGATGGCTTCACTACTGAATTTTACCAAAGATTATTGGGATCTCGTGAAATTTGATCTGAAAGCTATGTTAGATAACTTTGCTAATAGGAAAATTGATATTAGTAGACTAAACTATGGGATTATAACCCTAGTCCTAAAAGACACATATGCTAATCAAATTCAGAAATTCAGACCAATTTGTTTATTGAATGACTGCTTAGAATCATCACAAAAGTGTTGATGAATAGGCTGAATTTGGTAGTTGCTGATGTCATCTCCCCTGTTCAAACTGCTTTTGTTAAGGGCATGTATATTATGGAGGGGGTTCTGATCCTTCATGAGGCTTTGAATAGCATTAAAAAGAAAAAACAAAGGGCTATGCTTCTGAAAATTGATTTTGAAAAGGCCTATGACAAAATCAAATGGTCCTTCCTCTTTCAAATGCTCAAATTGAAAGGATTTCCAGATAAATGGATTGACTGGGTCATGGAGACGGTTAGAGGGGGGAAAGTTTGTGTCAAAGTGAATGAAAATCTAGGAAAATATTTTATCACTCATAAGGGCCTGAGACAGGGGGATTTTTTATCCCCTCTAAACTTTGATCTGGCTGCTGATGCTCTGGCAATTATGTTAAATAAAGCCAGAGAAAATGGGCTGGTCAAGGGGATCTTAAATGAATACATACCAAATGGGGTTAATATGTTACAATATGCAGATGATACCATATTTTTACTTCAAGATGATATGGAAAGTGCACACAATTTAAAATATATTTTATGTCTGTTTGAACAAATGTCTGGTTTGAAGATTAATTTTCATAAAAGTGAACTTTTTTTGTTTGGTGAGGCAGTTGATAAGAAAGATGAATATGCTAGAATTTCCACATGCCCAGTGGGTACCTTGCCCTTGAAATACTTAGGGCTACCCATTGATAAGAATAGAATTTGTAACAAACATTGGAAGCCTCCAGAGACTAAGATGGAGAAAAAATGTGAAACTTGGCAAGGCAGATTGCTAGCCAGTGCAGGGAGGGTTACTTTGATTCAGTCAGCCCTCACAGGCATACCTTATTTCATGATGTCCTTTTATGGTCTTCCAGTGGGGGTTGAAAAACGTATGGATTTTTCAGAGCCAGACTGTTATCGCAAGAAGATGATCAGAAGAGAAAATACCATTTGGTGAAATGGTCTGAGGTGTGTAGGCCAAAAGACATGGGGGGCCTGGGGATCCAAGATCTTGCATGCATGAACAAAGCATTGCTTTGTAAGTGGTGGTGGAAATTATACACAACTGAGGGGCTTTGGCAAAACATTGTTTGGGAAAAATATGTTAAGAATAGAAATCTGGGCAATGTTCAGGTCAAACAGGGGGACTCCCAGTTTTGGAGGGATATATTAAAACACAGAGACCATTTTGCTTCTTTGTGCAAATTTAAAATTGGGAATGGAAATAGAGCTCGCTTTTGGGAAGATTGGTAGATTGGCAATGCTCCATTAAACAAGAATTTCCCTAGACTATATGATCTTTGCTTTGATAAAAAGAAAACAGTTAAAGAAGTTTTTGACAATGGATTAGATAACGTTCAATTTAGAAGGACTTTGTTAGGGGATGCTAGAGAGCTATGGGGACATATTATAGAAACATGTAGATCGGTGACGTTGAATGAGGATAAAGACAAAATAAAATGGACTCAATAATAAAAAAGGAGTTTATATCTTGTCAAATCCTTTTACAGCACATGATTGAAAATGGTGTCAAGTATCCACATTTATACATGTGGAAGATTAAAATGCCACCTAGAATTAAGGTGTTCATGTGGTTGGCTCTTAGGAAAAGTATTCTTACAAAAGATAACTTGATTCGTAGGGGGTGGAAAGGAGATGATAAATGTCCTTTTTGTGGACGTAAAGAGAATATAAACCACCTTTTTTTGTCTTGTTCAGTTGCTAGATTGCTGTGGAACATCTTAAAATGTGCTTTCAATCTGAGAGGTATACCAGAAACCTTAGATGCTGTTATGAAAACCTGGGTAAATACCTTTGGAAAAGATGAAAAAAGTCTGGTCATGATAGGAGTTTCAGCGATTTGTTGGATTACTTGGAAACTTAGAAACAGTGTTATTTTTGACAACAATAGGGTAAATGACCCATGTGTTCCTGTTACTCTGTTTCTCAAGAAATTAAATGATTGGAATATTTTGTAGACAAATCCCGCAAGAAATAAGTTGATGGAGGCTGGAGTGAAGCAAGTAAGTGAGGTGGCAGAAGAAATATTCAAAGCAGCTCATGGGTGGCGCCTGAAGACTGGGAGGATCCAAGGGTGACTACAGGAGGATCCCGTTGCTGTGAAGAAGAAATTCTGTCATTTCATTCTTGCTTGCTTTATTTTGCTGGTTTCAGACAGTGTGTGGTCTTGTAAGAATCTATGTTAAGACTGTAATGCTGATGTATGCCTCTGTTCTTAATAACAGAGTTGTAAACGTTCTGGGGGCTGAATTTCTCTGAATTCAGGCCTCGGACCACTCCCGTAGGTTTCTTTCTTGCCTTGAGGGTTTCGGGGAGGGGAAGGGATGGCTTCTCCTTCTTCCACAATTTGGCGAAAAGTATTTCATAGCGGAGTGGAGTATCATGCTTGGTAGTTTCTTTTCTTTCTGCTTTGTAGTAAGACTTGGTGATTTCTTCTAATGGAAATCGAAGAGAATGCTCTCTTTTATCAAAAAATAATAATACTATAGTCAGCTACTGGTTATATATATATTTTTTAAAAAGGAAGACCCCGGCCTCTGATCTGGACGATGCATGCAGCTATTTTATTAATTATTCACAAAGACCTTACAAAATAATACATTAGTACGCCTGAAGTCACCATCTTAGCAACATTTGTCGCTATTCCTATCCACTCGATGAAGGGGTGCCGATAGTCCGAGTCGAATACCAAACAGACCCCGCACCACAGTCTAACATCTAAAACCGAAGGCCCCAACCAAGCCACATTGTCGGGTCTGTGGCACATACCGGTCTGGCGCACTTTTTCGAGGCCGCCACCACCATCTTCCACTGACCCATCTTCAGACTTGTATTGACGCATCGACCTAGCCAGGCAACGACATCATCCTACGCTCATCCATCATCACGTGCCCCCCGCCAAGCCATTGCTGCTCCATGCCGCCGAGACCCACCATTGTCAACGTGCCAGATGCCACGCCGCTCCTCCTTCGTGAACACCACCTACTGCCACTGGTCCCATCCCCTCCATCTGCAGTTCCTCTAACCGAGCACCTGAACACCCCAGGCGGTGCCTCCAGGAAGGGCACAACACATGCAGTGTCGCCGCTGCCCAATTTGAGGAGATTTTGGGTCTTCACCTGGGCATGGAGTCGGGTTGGGGGGTAGGGACCTCAACGACGCATGCAAGAAGGATGATTGAAACCTTGGTCGTCTTCATCGTTGGGATGAGCGAGTCATCTAGAGTTTCCTACGGTTCGATATTACCACTACCAGCCCTCGCGAATGCACCAAAGCCAGCGACTGGGATCGCAAGCCACCAAATGCAGTGGGACAGAGCCTGCAATGCGGAGGAGATCCACAGGCAACTCACCGCCCACGCGGTCAAGACATCGTCCATCCACCACCCACGATCGCCGCCAGCCGAGGGCGTTGTCGCCATGCCTACCAGGGCCGCCACCCCAGGTCCAGATTCCTCCATGATGACCGGAGCGACAAGATCTGCCGCCACGCAGCCCACGCCATCGCCCAAGCCTGCTGCCGGAGGACACACATCCCATGGATCTAGGCACCCGTGCACCGCCGCAAGCTCGTGGCCGCCGGGAATCGATGCGCTATCGGTAGGGCCGCACCCCGCAGATCTAGGTGCCTGCGCCTTCCGCGGATCCGGAGAAGGGAGGAGAGGACCTCTGCCACCTCCATCGCACGCACGGGATTTGCCCAGCGCCGACCACCGGCAGCGTTGGAGGGGAAGGTGATGTTGGAAACGTAGTAGAAAACAAAAAAATCGCTCTACGAACACTCCAGGAAGAATATGAAGATGCCTATCAGGTTTAGATCAACGATTGTTACCGACTCTGGAGTGCAGCGGAAGTAGACGAGTCAGTGTAGATCGTACTTGGAGTCCCTCAAACGTTGATGACGATCCTCTAATCGCCTCGAACGATTCCTCAAACGAAAGACCGAAGACGACATTTATACTTGGTTGCAAGTATGTTCTTCACGATCCGCAGCGCTTTGCCGCCCAAAGCTAATCGTCATCGGAGAATTAGAGGAGGAGATTAGAACCAGATGGGACTTCTAATTATGAGGATTAGAGGTGGCTATGGCTATCTCTAATTAGTCAACTAGAACCAGCTAGAAATAGATTAACTAGAGAAAGCTCCAAAACTTGTGTGTAGAAAAGGGTCGGTACCTCAAGTATATATAGATTAAGAGGAGAGAAAGGCGCCATAGAAAAGGGCCAGATCGGAGGAGGAGGACGGAGTTCCTATGTGCACAACAAGTGGCACACAATTGGCGCTTGCAGGCTCCCCAACCGGCCGCACTAGCGAGGCATGGCATCGAACCGTAGACATCCTGTGGTAGTCGAAAGGTAATACTTCAGTAGATCATCGATGGCGCGCGTTGCTGCACCCATCTTTTAGTAATAGTAGCACCCCATCACATTCAAAAGGCATGTGAAGAAAACCTCTAACACCTTAAAATGGCAAAAAAAACATACGTAATCGAGTCTAAAATGCGTGTGCTAAATGTTACAAGGACAATCTTCATTACATACACCATGATGATTGTCTTTTAGGTAGGAAGTGTGGCTTCTCGCGCTCGGCAGCACCACTGTCGGGTATAATTATATCCAATCCGATAATAGTCATTGAAGCATTACACATATAAAAAGAACATAATGTAGTTTTGCTTATCAATCTAATATGTCAAGTTTATATCAAAAGCATTACATCGATACATACACATTCAATACATAGCAACCGGTCGAGAAATCAATAAAAGGGTTTAGTACAAAAGCAAGCTATACATATTTATTACATGGCAGTTGGTCCAGTAACTACAAAAGGCTTTAGTCCAAAAGCAAGCCAAAGAAATGCAATGTCTTGAGCAAGCGAAATGCAATGCAAGATAATAAACCTACTTAGTGGTGGTTCTGGACAATTTATATACAATGTTTTTACACAACATAGCAATAAACTATATAGTAGACTATTAGATAGATATCTTAGCAGAGACGACTGCCATCTAATTTACTTGCATGTTGCGATACTTGCTGAAGGATATATCATGTTAGCCAACATATACTTGTACTCATTGTGCAGGGTCGTGAATAGAACAATAGAACACCATTATTTGATACTCTGCATTTGCAAAATATTCTCAGATCTAGATTACAGCTTGTCCCAGTAGACCTAGAAAGCATAGAGCATAAAATTACTTAGTCATGTCACTTCATTGCTTCAACTGTACATAACTCAACAACACAAATCAAATAGAAGACCAAGAAGTCCTCACTAGTACAACACAGAAACCAATCTATATAAATAAACAATCAGAGTTTGTTCGAGTAAAGTCCAATTATGTGAGACCTACATTTTTCAGAAAAAAGATAGCTCAACTAAGATTTTAGCTTTCAATAACCAGTCGCTCTACCCAATCAATATCAATGTCAGGTGACATAATGTTTATCCTCCTGATTGATAACTCAAGTAACTACTGTTTTGTAAGGAAAATTTCATTTTAAAGGGTGAAACTACATGGAAGGAAAAACATAAAACAGGGAATACATTTTGAAAGAGAGAGTAGCCAACTTCATTTTAAAATATAATTTGATTAGTTATCTACATATCACTCAAGGGAAAACACTAAATGCATATTATTTTTCACCGGTAAAAGGGTGCATACTGCAGAAAGCACCAATTGTACGCAATGCACTTTCACTTCCAGAACACACACGCACACACACACACAGGGAGGGAGAGAGAGAGAGAGGTATCTGGCCTGGGTGAACGGGGATCAGGCAGAACGCAATGAAGCAGCAAGATCCTGCATCACTTAAGCATGAGAAATTCCAACTATTTCTGATCAGGAGAAAGAAAGATAGTGTCACCCCCGTTTCCTCGAAAAACAACAATTAAACATCAAGGTGCATCACTGTAAGCATAAGAAATCCATACAATTTCTAATCATAAAGAGAAAAGATAGTGCATGGAAAGATACTGACATTCCCATTTCTTTCAAAAGTGCCAAAGCTACTAATACAAGGTAGTATTATAAGAATGGTTTTTATACAATGAAGTGTTGGGGAACGCGGTAATTTCAAAAAATCTCCTACGATCACGCAAGATCTATCTAGGTGATGCATAGCAACGAGAGGAGAGAGTGTGTCCACGTACCGTCGTAGACCGAAAGCGGAAGCGTTTCAATAACGCGGTTGATGTAGTCAAACTTCTTCGTGATCCAACCGATCAAATACTGAATGCATGACACCTCCGCATTCAGCACAGGTTCAGCTCGATTACGTCCCTCATGCTCTTGATCCATTTGAGGACGAGGGTGAGTTCCATCAGCACGGCGGCGTGGCGACGGTGATGATGATGCTACCAGCGCAGGGCTTTGCCTAAGCTCTACGATGGTATGATCGAGGTGTGTAACTGTGGGGGGGGGCACCGCACACGGTTGGGAGAGAAACTTGTGTCTTTGGGGTGCCCCCTGCCCACGTCCCCCGAGGGGTGTGCCTAGAGTATGGAGTCCTACTAGGACTTCCGAGTACTAGTAGGAATGCCTTTCCCTTTTGGAGTAGGAGAGAAGGAAAGAGGGAAAGAGAGAAGGAGTTTGGCCTGCCTCCTCCTTTTTCGTATGCCCCAATAAGGCCCACTACTTCTCCCAGTGAATTCCTGTAACTCCCCGGTACTCCGAAAAATACATGAATCACTCGGAACCTTTCTCATGTCCGAATATAGGCTTCCAATATATCGATCTTTACCTCTCGACCATTTCGAGACTCCTCGTCACGTCTATGATCTCATCCGGGACTCCGAACAAACTTTGGTCATCATAACACATAACTCATAATACAAATCGTCATCGAATGTTAAGCATGCGGGCCCTACGGGTTCGAGAACTATGTAGAGATGACCGAGACACATCTCGGTCAATAACCAATAGCGGAACCTGGATGCTCAAATTGGCTCCTACATATTGTATGAAGAAGCACACTTTAGCATGATCATAAAGAAGGCTAAACCTGGTTTGAAGGAGGGCATGCAAAGCTGGCTTGACCATTTGTAGATTTTCTTTCTATGTTTTCTGCATGATCCATCTTGTACATCCATTTGTAACTGTCCCATCATATTAATGAAAATGAGAATTACAGTGGGGGTCTTCCCCACTGTTTGTTGCTCAAAAAAATTGTACGAAGATCTTTATCGGTCAAACTGCATAATAACATACGTTGTTCCTTTTGTCATCGGTGTGTTACTTGCCCGAGATTCGATCGTTGGTATCATTATACCTAGTTCAATCTCGTTACCGGCAAATCTCTTTACTCGTTCCGTAATACTTCATCCCGCAACTAACTCATTAGTCACAATGCTTGCAAGGCTTATAGTGATGAGCATTACCGAGAGGGCCCAGAGATACCTCTCCGAAACATGGAGTGACAAATCCTAATCTTGATCTATGCCAACCCAACAAACACCTTCGGAGACATCTATAGAGCATCTTTATAATCACCCAGTTACGTTGTGACGTTTGATAGCACACAAGGTTTTCCTCCGGTATTTGGGAGTTGCATAATCTCATAGTCTGAGGAACATGTATAAGTCATCAAGAAAGCAGTAGCAATGGAACTGTAACGATCATAATGCTAAGCTAACGGATGGGTCTTGTCCATCACATCATTCTCCTAATTATGTGATCCCATTCATCGAATGACAACACATGTCTCTGGTTAGGAAACACAACCATCTTTGATTAATGGGCTAGTCAAGTAGAGGCATACTAGGGACACTTTGTTTTGTCTATCTATTCACACATGTACTAAGTTTCCGGTTAATACAATTCTAGCATGAGTAATAAACATTTATCATGATATAAGGAAATATAAATAACAACTTTATTATTGCCTCTAGCGCATATTTCCTTCAGTCTCCCACTTGCACTAGAGTCAATAATCTAGTTCGCATCGCCATGTGATTTAACACCAATAGTTCACATCTTTATGTGACCAACATCCAAAGGGTTTACTTGAGTCAATAATCTAGTACACATCGCTATGTGATTAACACCCAAAGAGTACTAAGGTGTGACCATGTTTTGCTCGGGAGAGAAGTTTAGTCAACGGGTCTGTCACATTCAGATCCGTATGTATTTTGCAAATATTCTATGTCTACAATGCTCTGCATGGAGCTACTCCAGCTAATTGCTCCCACTTTCAGTATTTATCCAGATTGAGACTTAGGGTCATCTGGATCGGTGTAAAAGCTTGCATCAACGTAACTCTTTACGACGAACTCTTTACCACCCCCATAACCGAGAAACATTTCCTTAGTTCTCGCCAAGGATAATTTTGACCGATGTCCATTTATCTACTTCTAGATTACTATTGTACCCCTTGCCAAAATCATGTCAAGGTACATAATAGGTCTGGTACACAGCATAGCATACTTTATAGAACCTATGATCAAGCATAGGGAATGACTTTCATTCTCTTTCTATCTTCTGCCGTGGTCGGGCTTTGAGTCTTACTCAATTTTACACCTTGTAATACAGACAAGAACTCTTTCTTTGACTGATCCATTTTGAACTCTTTCAAAAATTTGTCAAGGTATGTATTCATTGAAAAATCTTATCAAGCATCTTGATCTATCTCTATAGATCTTG
Organism: Aegilops speltoides; assembly: GCA_021437245.1. NCBI lineage: Eukaryota > Viridiplantae > Streptophyta > Magnoliopsida > Poales > Poaceae > Aegilops > Aegilops speltoides. The sequence continues at coordinate 493,536,831 of CM038145.1, forward strand.
ATGCCCAATATATAAGCAGCTTCACTGAGGTCTTTCTTTGAAAATCTCCATTCAAACTTTCCTTTATGTTTTCCAGAAAATTCTACATCATTCCCGATCAACAATATGTCATTCATGTATACTAATCAGAAACGTTGTAGTGCTACCATTCACTTTCTTGTAAATACGGGCTTCTCCAAAAGTTTGTATAAAACCATATGCTTTGATCACACTATCAAAACGTTTATTCCAACTCCGAGAGGCTTGCACCAATCCATAAATGGATCGCTGGAGCTTGCACACTTTGTTAGTACCTTTAGGATCGACAAAACCTTCTGGTTGCATCTTATAAAACTCTTCTTTAAGAAATATCCATTTAAGGAATGCAGTTTTGACATCCATTTGCCAAATTTAATAAAATATGGCAATTGCTAACATGATTCGGACGGACTTAAGCATTGCTACGGTTGAGAAAATCTCATTGTAGTCAACACCTTGAATTTGTCGAAAACCCTTTTGCGACAAGTCGAGCTTTGTAGATAGTAACACTACTATCAGTGTCAGTCTTCCTCTTGAACATCCATTTATTTAATATGGTTTGCAGATCATCGGGCAAGTCCATCAAAGTCCACACTTTGTTCTCATACATGGATCCCATCTCGATTTCATGGCCTCAAGCCATTTCGCGAATTTGGGCTCATCATCGCTTGCTCATAGTTCGTAGGTTCATCATGGTCTAGTAACATGACTTCCGAATAGTATTACCATACCATTCAGTGTGCGACTATACTCGGAAGACCTGCGAGGTTCTCAGTAGTAACTTGATCTGAAGTTTCATGAACATCATCATTAGCTTCCTCACTAACTAGTGTAGGAATCATCGAACTAATTTCGTGATGAACTACTTTCCAATTCGGGAGAAGGTACAATTACCTCATCAAGTTCTACTTTCCTCCCACTCACTTCTTTTGAGAGAAACTCCTCTAGAAAGGATCCCTTTTAGCAACGAATATCTTGCCTTCGGATCTATGATAGAAGGTGAATCCAACAGTTTCCTTTGGGTATCCTATGAAGACGCACTTCTCGATTTGGGTTTGAGCTTATCAGTTGAAGATTTTTCACATAAGCATCGTAGCCCCAAACTTTAAGAAATGACAACTTTGGTTTCTTGCCAAACCACAGTTCATAAGGCATCGCCTCAACGGATTTTGATGGTGCCTGTTTAACGTGAATGCAGTATTCGTAATGCAGCTGTCTCTAATCCCAAAACAATAGTGGTAAATCGGCAAGAGACATCATAGATTGCACCATATCTAATAAAGTGCGGTTACAACGTTCGGACACACCATTACGCCGTGGTGTTTCATGTGGCATGAGCTATGAAACTATTCCACATTGTTTTAAATGAAGGCCAAACTCGTAACTCAAATATTCAGCTCTACGATCAGATTGCAGAAACTTTATTTGCTTGTTACGATGATTCTCCACTTCACTTTGAAATACTTTGAACTTTTCAAATGTTCCAGACTTGTGTTTCATTAAATAGATATAACCATATCTGCTCAAATCATCTGTGAAGGTAAGAAAATAACGATACCCTCCACGAGCATCAACACTCGTTGGGCCGCATACATCGCTATGTATTATTTCCAATAAGTCAGTAGCTCATTCCATTGTTCCGGAGAATGGGTTTTAGTCATCTTGCCCATGAGGCATGGTTCGCAAGCACCAAGTGATTCATAACCAAGTGATTCCAAAAGTCCATCAGCATGGAGTTTCTTCATGCGCTTTACACCGATATGACCCAAACGGCAGTGCCATAAATAAGTTGCACTATCATTATCAACTTTGCATCTCTTGGCTTCAATATTATGAATATGTGTATTACCACAATCGAGATTCAATAAACCATCAACATTATTGGGTGTATGACCATAGAAGGTTTTATTCATGTAAACAGAATAACACTTATTCTCTGTCTTAAATGAATAACCGTATTGCAATAAACATGATCTAATCATATTCATGCTCAACATAAACACCAAATAACATTTATTTAGGTTCAACACTAATCCCTAAAGTATAAGGAGTGTGTGATGATGATCATATCAATCTTGGAACCATTTCCAACATACATCGTCACTTCACCCTCAACTAGTCTCTATTTATTCTGCAACTCCTGTTTCGAGTTACTAATCTTAGCAACTGAACATGTATGAAATACCCAGGGGTTACTATAAACACTAGTAAACTACACATCAATAACATGTATATCAAATATACCTTTGTTCACTTTGCCATCCTTCTTTATCCGCCAAATATTTGGGGCAGTTCTGCTTCCAGTGACCATTTCCTTTGCAGTAGAAGCACACAATTTCAGGCTTGGGTCTAGACTTGGGCTTCTTCCCGGGAGTAGAAACTTGCTCGCTATTCTCCTTGAAGTTCCCTTTCCTTCCCTTTGCCCTTTTCTTGAAACTAGTGGTCTTGTCAATCATCAACACTTGATGCTTTCTCTTGATTTCTACCTTCGTCGATTTCAGCATCACGAAGAGCTCGGGAATTATTTTTGCCATCCCTTCCATAGTATAGTTCATCACAAAGTTCCGGTAACTTGGTGATGGTGACTAGAGAACTCTGTTAATCACTATCTTATCCGGAAGATTAACTCCCACTTGATTCAAGCGACTGTAGTACCCAGACATTCTGAGTACATGCTCACTAGCTGAGCAATTCTCCTCCATCTTTTAGGCGAAGTACTTGTCGGAGGTCTTATACCTCTTGACACGAGCATGAGTCTGAAATACCAATTTCAGCTCTTGGAACATCTCATATGCTCTGTGGCGTTCAAAACATTTTTTAAGTCCCGGTTCTAAGCCGTAAATCATGGTGCACTGAACTATCAAGTAGTCGTCATATTGAGCTAGCCAAACGTTCATAACATCTGCGTCTGCTCCTGCAATAGGTCTATCACCTAGTGGTGCATAAATGACATAATTCTTCTGTGCAGCAATGAGAATAAACCTCAGACCACGGACCCAGTCCGCATCATTGCTACTATCATCTTTCAACTTAGTTTTCTTTAGGAACATATCAAAACATAAGGGAGCTATAACGCGAGCTATTGATCTACAACATAATTTGTAAATACTATCAGGACTAAGTTCATGATAAATTAAAGTTCAACTAATCATATTACTTAAGAACTCCCACTTAGATAGATATCCCTCTAGTCATCTAAATGATCACGTGATCCATATCAACTAAACCATGTCCGATCATCACATGAGATGGAGTAGTTTTCAGTGGTGAACATCACTATGTTGATCATATCTACCATATGATTCACGCTCGACATTTCGGTCTCCAGTATTCTGAGGAAATATCTGCATATGCTAGCTCGCCAAGTTTAACCCAAGTATTCTACGTGTGCTAAACTGACTTGCACCCGTTGTATGTGAACGTAGAGCCTATCACACCCGATCATCACGTGGTGTCTTGATGACCCGCAAGTATACGGGATAGTTGTAGCCTCTTTTGATAAGTAAGAGTGTCAAACCCAACGAGGAGCTAAAGGTAGAAAAAATACTCTCTCAAGTTCTATCGGCCACTGATATGACTCTACGCACGCTTGATGTTCGCTTTACCTAAAACAAGTATGAAACTAGAAGTACTTTGTAGGTGTTATAGGATAGGTTTGCAAGATAATAAAGAACACGTAAATAAAAGCTAGGGGCTGTTTAGATAAAGATGCAATAAAGTAAGTATTAGTAGAGAGCCTTTTTGTTACGAGAAAGTTATTTGTCCAAGGTAATCGATAACTAGACCGGTAATCACTGTTGCAATTCTATTTGAGGGAGAGGCATAAGCTAACATACTTTCTCTACTTGGATCATATGCACTTATGATTGGAACTCTAGCAAGCATCCGCAACTACTAAATTATCATTAAGGTAAAACCCAACCATAGCATTAAAGTATCAAGTCCCATTTATCCCATACGCAAACATCCTTGTCATATGGCCATTGTACTCATCATGATCCTTGGTTTGAGGATTTCAAGGAATCTCTCAAGGAAATGACTTTCGCCCCAGAATCATCATCCACTGCACCATGTCATATGGCAAAGGGTGCCAAGGTAACTGAATGCTACCTTTCCGAATCTAGTTATGATGAATTGGGTGATGAATTTGGACCCAGCTACACTAAACTTGCTTCCCTTGCCACTAAACAACAAAGTTCTCTTGAAAAAGTTCAAAACATGCTTGATGAAAGCAATGATATGTTGGGTGAGGAATTGAATAGAACCAAGGCCTTGACTGATAGTCTTCAGAAACTTCAGTCATGGTTTGACAACCTTCAAAATCATCATAACACTCTCTTAACTGATCATGAGAAGCTTTCTTATGAATTTCTTCAGAGGAAGCAAGATCTTGAGAAGTTAAGAGTGAGTTATGAAGATCTTCAAAGGGAAAATGACTCATTGCTTGCTCAACAGATCAGTTCCACTCAGGAAGAATTTATTCCACCATGTCTGAAATGCATTGAGCGTGAATCTGCTAATTCTTCACCTAAATGTTCAAATGCTTCTATTGCGGCAAATTCTTCAACTGTCTCTGTGGTCACAAATTCCTCATCTGAGGATACCACATGTATCATTGACGATAATGCAGGGTTGAAGGAATTGTTTGTGATAGGCATATACAAAAGCCTCAAAGTGCATCAGACTCTTTGTGATGTCTTCAAAAAGCAGATCTTGAACAGGAACCCTAGTAAAGAGGGTATTGCCTTTGAGAGGAAACTCAATGCTGATGAGACCTACTAGAAACCTGAGCAGTACCCCAAAACCTCATGGGTTGCTGCAAAGGGACCTTCCATAGATACATGCACTTTATCTGGCTTACTTCTGAATCTTCATATTCCTCTGATGAGTCATTTGACTCCAACTATAAACTGTTCAAGAATCAGAATGGTGAAGTATTTGCTCAATATGTTGGAACTAACTACAGGAACGGTCCCCCTATGAAGAAAATCTAGGTTCCCAAAAGGTGCCTTGTAAATCTTCAGGTGAATGTCATCATGACAATACCTATGAAGAACAGGAACCCCAGATCAAATTCTTCATATGGATCAAAATCTTCATATGGATCCAATTCCTCATATGGACCAAATTCTTCATATGGATCAAATTCTTCATATGGATCAAAATCCTCATATGAACATCATCGTGCTAACACTTCTGTTTCGCAGGGAAACTCTAAAGGCTATGAATATGTGCATTATTCTTCAAACCATTATGTTTATAAGTCCTTGAAGAATTTCTCTACTTATTCATATGCTTATCCTAACCACTCTTCTGTGAAACGAAGTGCACTGGCTTCAATGCCATCTTTTTCTTATGGAGCTCGCAAAATGATGAACTCTTTGCCACCCCTCCAGATGTGGGTGGTGAATATGCAGGGTCAGGTCTCCAGACGAACTTAATCATCTGAAGAATTTTTGGAGACCTGAATGTGCTTGAATGGACGCAAGCTAATCATGGAGAAATGAATCACTCATTTCTCACATCCTCATCTTGCTATATCTGTTACTATTGATGAAATTGATTCTTCACTGATGAAGTATATGGGTTCGTAAGTTGCACTAATTCATCTGCATGATGAACAACCTAAAGCTATTGAGTGAGTCCTTGACAATGTATGTACAAATTACATGATCGGTGACAGGAACTTATTGATGGACATTGATTTATCTCCATCTCATCTAAAGCATATCACCTACGCTGATAAAGGCAAAAGCAAGGTATTGGGTCTAGGTAGGGTTGCGATCTCAAAGGATAGACACATGGACAAAGTCATGCTTGTCGAGTCCTTAGGATTCAACCCGGTCTTGATATGGTTGTCGTCTTTGGCAAATATCCTTGCATTGTGCTAATGGAATCTGGCAAATCCAAAGTCTTAGAAGGCTTTAGGAAAGGAGACTTGTATATTGTTGATTTCTCTGCAGGACCACAGCCTGCCACATGTCTACTTGCAAAAGCTTCAGAAGGTAGTTATGGCATCAATGACTTGGTCATGCTGGGATGAGGAACTTGCATACACTCACGAAGAAGAAGCGTGTCATTGGCATCGAGGGTATCAAATTCCTCAAAGATCATCTTTGTGGGGCTTGTGAGTCTGGAAAGATCACCAGAGCCAAGCATCCCTCGAAGACTATCATGACCACCTCTCGTCCCTTTGAACTACTTCATATGGATCTCTTTGGCCCTACTCATTATGCCACGTTCTCTAGTTCTGCATCATTATATGGCTTAGTCATTGTTGATGATTATTCTCGTTATACCTGGGTGCATATCATCACTTACAAAAATGAAGTACAGGAAGTCTTCAGACGATTTTCCTCAAGAGCTTCTACGACCTTTGGTGTGAAGATCAAGCATATCAGGAGTGATAATGGAACTGAGTTCAAAAACACCAGTCTCGATGAATATCTTGATATACTTTGTATTACTCACAAGTTATCTGCTCCCTATACTCCTCAGCAGAATGGCGTCATGGAGCGCTGATACGTCTCCAACGTATCTACTTTTCCAACCACTTTTGCCCTTGTTTTGGACTCTAACTTGCATGATTTGAATGAAACTAACCTAGACTGACGCTGTTTTCAGCAGAACTGCCATGATGTTGTATTATGTGTAGAAAGGAAAAGTTCTAGGAATGCCCTGAAAATCAACGGAGCGACTTTTTGGAAAATATAAAAATACTGGCGAAAGAATCAATACCAGGGGGCCCACACCCTGTCCACGAGACAGGGGGCGCGCCCCCTCCTCCTGGGTGCGCCCCCTATCTCGTGGCCCCCCTGGACCACCACCGACCTCAACTCAAACTCCATATATTCACGTTCGGGGAGAAAAAAAATCAGAGAGAAAGTTTCATCGTGTTTTACGACGCGGAGCCGCCTCCAAGCCCTAATCTCTCTTGGGAGGGCTGATCTGGAGTCCGTTCGGGGCTCCGGAGAGGGGGATTCATCGCCGTCATCATCATCAACCATCCTCCATCACCAATTTCATGATGCTCACCACCGTGCATGAGTAATTCCATCATAGGCTTGCTGGACGGTGATGGGTTGGATGAGATTTACCATGTAATCAAGTAAGTTTTGTTAGGGTTTGATCCCTAGTATCCACTATGTTCTGAGATTGATGTTGCTATGACTTTGCTATGCTTAATGCTTGTCACTAGGGCCCGAGTGCCATGATTTCAGATCTGAACCTATTATGTTTTCATGAATATATGTGTGTTCTTTATCCTATCTTGCAAGTCTATAGTCACCTATTATGTGTTACGATCCGACAACCCCGAAGTGAGAATAATCGGGATACTTCTCGGTGATGACCACAGTTTGAGGAGTTCATGTATTCACTATGTGCTAATGCTTTGTTCCGGTTCTCTATTAAAAGGAGGCCTTAATATCCCTTAGTTTCCGCTAGGACCCTGCTGCCACGGGAGGGTAGGACAAAAGATGTCATGCAAGTTCTTTTCCATAAGCACGTATGACTATTTACGGAATACATGCCTACATTACATTGATGAACTGGAGTTAGTTCTGTGTCACCCTATGTTATAGCTATTACATGAGGAATCGCATCCGGCATAATTATCCATCACTGATCCATTGCCTACAAGCTTTTCACATCTTGTGTTTCGCTTATTTACTTTTCCGCTGCTATTGTTACAATCACTACAAAACCCAAAATATTAATTTTGCTATCGTTACCTTTATTATCATACTACTTTGCTACTAAATACCTTGCTGCAGATACTAAGTTATCCAGGTGTGGTTGAATTGACAACTCAACTGCTAATACTCAAGAATATTCTTTGGCTCCCCTTGTGTCGAATCAATAAATTTGGGTTGAATACTTTACCCTCGAAAGCTGTTGCGATCCCCTACACTTGTGGGTTATCAAGACTAATTTCTGGCACCGTTGCCAGGGAGCATAGCTCTATTCTTTGAGTCACTTGGGATTTATATCTGTTGATCACTATGAAGAACTTGAAAGACGACAAAACTACTATTTTGCCCTCAACTACGAGGGGAGGTAAGGAACTGTCATCTAGCTCTGCACTAGATTCTCCTTGTGTTATTAGTAAACTTGCGACACCTAAAACTGCTACTGCTATGAATTCTGATATGTCGCATGTTATTGATGATGCCACTTCTGTTATGCATGATGAAACTACTTATGTGCATGATACTACTTTGCCATTAGGTGAATTTCTTGATGAACAACTTGCTAGAGTTAGGGGGAATGAAATTATTGAAGATGTTATTATTGATGATAGTGATGATGAAAGTTCTCCCAATGATTATGAATTGCCTGTTGTTCCTGAGGGTTATGTTATGAATGAAGAAGCTACTAGAGCTATCTTTGCTTGCAATGATAGATATGATCTTAAAAAATTATTAGCTAAATGGAAGCAGCAGTCTCTTAATGCTAGAATGAAACCTGACCCTGCTTTTGCTACTTCACCTATCTATGTTACTGATAAGGATTATGAATTCTCTGTTGATCCTGAGATTATTACTTTAGTTGAATCTGATCCTTTTTATGGCCTTGAATCTGAAACTGTTGTGGCACATCTTACCAAGTTGAATGATATAGCTACCCTGTTTACTCATGATGAGAAGTCTCGCTATTTTTATATCCTTAAGATATTTTCGTTCTCGTTAAAGGGTGATGCTAAGACTTGGTATAATTCTCGTGCTCCTTGTTGTGTGCGTAGTCCCCAGGATATGATTTATTACTTCTCTGCTAAATATTTCCCTGCTCATAAGAAACAAGCTGCCTTGCGGGAAATATATAACTTTGTGCAAATCAAAGAAGAGAGTCTCCCACAAGCTTGGGGGAGGATTCTGCAATTACTTAATGCTTTGGCCTGATCATCCTCTCAAGAAAAATGAAATACTTGATATCTTTTATAATGGACTAACCGATGCTTCCAAGGACTACTTGGATAGTTGTGCTGGTTGTGTTTTCAGGGAAAGAACAGTCGACAAAGCTGAATTACTATTGAATAATATGTTGACTAATGAAAATAATTGGACTCTTCCTGAGGCAATTCCTGAACCAATTGAGCCAACTCCTGAGCCTATTCCTAAACCCACTCCGAAGAAGAGAGGTGTTTTATTTATCAGTCCTGAAGATATGCAAGAGGCAAAGAAATCAATGAAAGAAAAAGGTATTAAAGCTGAAGATGTTAAGAATTTACCACCTATTGAAGAAATACATGGTCTTAATATACCGCCTATTGAAGAACCACATTGTCTTGATAACCCGACACAGGTAGTAAAGATAAATTCTCTCTATAGATATGATAATGTTGAAATCCCATCTACTAAACTTCATAGCCCATGCTTAGATGAATTTGATGACTTTATGGCTAGAAAAGAAAGTTTTAATGCTTATGTTGGTAGAGAGTTAAAGAATAATGCTTTAGAGATAGGACGCGTGAGTGATAATATGGCTAGAGTTAAAGGTGAACTCAAACTCATTAGCAAATATACTTCTATGGTTGCTACTCAAGCTGAGCAAGTACTCAAAGCTCAAAATGATTAGTTTGACAAATTAAATAATAAAAATGACTTTGTTGTTAGAGTGGCTACTAGAACTGGTAGAATTACTCAGGAACCTTTGTATCCTAAAGGCCACCCTAAGAGAATCGAGCAAGATTCTCAGAGAAATAATTTAGAGGCACCTAGTTCTTCTAAAAAGAAGAAAAAGAAAAATGATAGGACTTTGCATGCTTCTAGTGAACCTACTGTAGACAAACCTGAGAATCCCAATGATATTTCTATTTCTGATGCCGAAACACAATCATGTGATGAACCTACTGTTAATAATAATGTTCATGTTGATGCGCAACCTAGCAAAAACAATGATGTAGAGATTGAACCTGCTGTTGATCTTGATAACTGAAAGTGCGTTATATCGACTAGAGGGGGGTGAATAGGCAATTTTTATGAATTCTTCACTGAGGAATTTGCTGGTGAGGAAATTCCTAAATGAAGAACTACTAGCAGCGAAATAAGTACTCAAAAAGGAACATAACAGAACACAAGCATAGTCATCATGATGAAATGAAGACAAGCACAGAGTACAGAAAACGTAAACACAGGATAACACAAGAGAGAAGACGGACAGACTGAAGAAATTGACCTCAGGAAATTGAGAAAGTCTTCATCCAAAGTCTTCAAACGGATAGGAACAGGCACACAACAACAGATATGAGGAAATGAAAGAGTTGAGGAAATAGAACCAGCAGGCTTGGTGAAGACAGTGATTTGGTAGACCAGTTCCAACTGATATCTCAGTTGTACATCTGGTTGGAGCGGCTGAGTATATAAACTCGAGGACACTCAGTCCCAGACACACAGTCCTCACCGTATTCTCCTTGAGCTAAGGTCACACAGACGTTGCCCAATCACTCGTGGTAAGTCTTCAGGTGACTTCCGAACCTTCACAAACTCGGTCACTCGGTGATCCACAATTCCTCTTGGATGCTCTAGACCTTGACGCCTAACCGTCTGTAAGAAGCACAGTCTTCAAAGGTAACAAGCGTCGGATCCACACAGGATCAATCTCTTCAGTGATGCTCAATCACTTTAGGTTTGTAGGTGTTGGGTTTGGATTTTCCTCACTTGATGTTTTTCGGTCAAAGTCCTCGGAGGATGTGATGCTCTCAATTGACAAGTGTCAGTTTCTCTCGGAGCAGCCAACCAGCTAGTGGTTGAGGGGGCGGCTATTTATAGCCTAGGGAACAGCCCGACTTGATAAGACATAAATGCCCTTGACTGATATGACCGTTAGGTCGGAAGATATTTTGGAACCGCTGGCGCATAGCACAGCAACGGTCGGAATTTTGACTATCAAAATCCTCAGGGCTATCATGTTCCTCACTGAGTAGGCAATTCACACTGGTGAATTCCTAACTCTTCAGTTAGAACAAATTCCTCAGAGACCAGAAGAACTTCGTCTCTGTCACTGAAGAATTTGACTGAACTGTATGAGATTTCCAATGGCTTCACTCGAAGGGATTGTTAGGTGTAGGATTTTGAGTTGAGCCTCACATGGAAATTTTTCCTTCTCGACCCCCTTTAACTGTACGGTGTTTCCTATGACTCAAGAAAGAGAAAATGAAACTATATAAACAACAGTCTTCACGCTTCATGTTCCTCGAATGAATACCAAGTCTTCAAGGTCACACCAATTTCTTCACTTTCAAAGTCTTCAGTAAGTCTTCAGGAATTCAAAGTCTTCAGATGAAGAACTTCATTTTTAGGGGTCGACATTCTCTGGAAATATCAAACTCCTCATAGACTTATATACCTGTGTACACTCACAAACACATCAGTCCCTTAACCTATAAGTCTTCAATACACTAAAATCACTAAGGGGCACTAGATGCACTTACAATCTCCTCCTTTTTGGTGATTGATGACAATATAGGTTAAGTTTTCAACGGGGATAAACATATGAAGTGTAAATACTGATATTGAGGAATTTGATTGCAAGATATAGACGAACTCCGCCTGAAGATGTGCATAGTGAGGAATTTGCTTTTGTAGCAATGCACACTTGAAGAGTATAATCATGGAGATCTCCCCCTATATCTTGTAATTCATACACGCATTTGATATATAATATGAAGAATTTGAAATGCATGATGAAATATGGTGACTGATGTAATTCAGCATGCGTGCATTAACATTAATGAGGAATAAGCATGCAGAAGAACACAACAAAAGTATCAGGTCACCATACAGTATAAGATTACAACTCGATCCAGCAAAGTCATCAGAAGAACGAGAGTTGTAACTTAGCAAAAAAATGCCCATATAAGATAGACCCGCTTGAATACTAACTCAAATTTCTTCCCCTTTGTCATCGAATTACCAAAAGCGTTGAAACTGAGGACTAACGCCCCTGAAGAATATCAAGTAGATGGAGGAGCACCAGCGTTGTCAGGGTCTTGAGTCGATGTAGGGCCTGCTGCAGTGTCATCCAAGTCTTCATGCTCGTCCGTGGCGCGCGATGAAGAATATGAGATGGCCACCAAAGAAGGAACCTTGACCTTCTTGAATCTCTTCGGAGGAGGAGCAGACCAGTCAAAGTCTTCCTTGAAACCCATTTGCTTCAGATCTTCTTCACCATATAGATGTGACAATATAGCCTGGGTGTGATCAAATACTTCATGGAGGTAGTAGTGGTTTTTCTTCACTACATTATGTGTGGAAGTCATGTTGTGAAGAATAGAACCAAACTGACGCTTAACCCATTTGTGGTTGCGATCCACCTTCTGGTGAAGACTTATCAACAGTTCACGATCAGTCAGCACACGAGGAGCAGTAGCTTGAGGACTTTTCTTGGTAGCATTGGCAACAGTATCATGAGTGGCAGAGTCATCATTGGTGGAGTAAGATGCAGCTTTGCGGAACTGACCATCCAATGGACGAATGCCTTCATCGATCACAGCACGTGCCTTGCCCTTTTCTTCAGCTGAAGAATATGTCCGTTTGAGGACTTCAATCGGAGGCAAGTAGCTGCCATGGTTGAGAATGTCAGCCTTGTAGTTGAGTGAAGACCTTGTTCTGAGGAATCTCATGATCCACGGTGCGTAAGGCTTCAGCTCAAATGGAGAAAGTGCAACATTCGCCAGAGTTTTCTTGAAGAAGTCATGATAATTTATGGGAATGCCATGCATGATATTGAAAAGCATATTCTTCATCATTACGACAATTTCTTCATCGGAAGAGTCATGGCCTTTGATGGGACTCATGGTCCTTGTCAGCATGCGATAGATTGTCCTTGGCATATAGAGAAATTCCTTCACGAGGAATTTGGTCCTTGGAGCTTGTCCTGGCTTTAGCGGCTTCATGAGTACTTGCATATAATGATCAGTGAGTTCAGGTTCATCATACAGACAACGAGCACCGTCAAGTGGAGGACTGATTGGCAGGGCACGAAGCAATTTAGTGGCTGGTGCCTTGTAATGCGTATTTTCAGTCATCCAGTCCAACACCCATGAGTTGACGTCAGCAGCATCGCATGTGATATGCAAAGTTGCGTAGCACTGAAGAATAAGCTCTTCATTCCAATCAACTATGTCAGTGACGAAATTGAGCAAGCCAGCGTCATGAATCATGCTGAGGACTGGAGAGAAGCAAGGCATGGATTCCATGTCCTCATGAGGAATATTCTCATGATCGAAGACTTTGTCCTTATTGTACAGCACTGAGGAATAGAAGTTGGTCTGGCTGGCAGTCGAGAAACGCTTCCTTCTAAGACGAGCATTGTCATAAGGGTTGAAGTCAGTGAAGAACACGTGCTCGCCGAAGAAATCATCAGCCTACAATTTTTGCTTCTTCGAGAAAGGATCCTTGGGCTTGGGCTGAGGAGTATCAGTCGATTGCATTACTACCTCAGGGATCGCAATCTCAGGTTCCTCAGGCTGAGGAATTTCTGGCTCTTCAGCAGTTTCAGCCTGGGTTGCCAATTCTTCATTGACAATTTCTTCAGCACTAGTGGCTAGAATTTCTTCATGAACACTTGGGGTTTCATGAGGTTCTTCAAATCCCATTTGTACTTCAGTGGTAGCAGGGGACTGAGGAATAGCTTGGAGAGGAGTGAACATTGGGGAGTTTGGATGTTGACTGTCCCAAAATTCATCTTTGAGGACCGGAGTGTTACAGCCAATGTCCACATCCTCCTCTTCAATTTCTTCAACACCTGCCTCTTCAGCAGTAAACTGAGGCAAAGGTGAGGAAATGATTGGGGTTGAAGAGATCTCTTCCACTTCAATTTCTTTGTCCATCTTCTCTGACGAAGCAGTAGAAGGAGTTTCTTCATCGGATTCATCAGGAATCACATAGTCTTCACCAAAAGGAACAAGGTCCTTTGATGGCATAGATGAAACTAGAACGGCATCAATTGGATTGTCAATTGAACTAATCAGAGTCTTCATCTTCTTCGGAGCTGAAGAATTTGATGAAGTTGATGCCTTCCTTTTCTTCACAGTTGCATGTTTTGCAGCTTTGTCTTCTTCGCATCTGATGCAGATGGAAGGATTGGAGTTGGTGTAGGCGCAGGCGGTGCAGAGGACAAAGGTTCATTTTCCTCAGGCGCACCCCTAGTGGATGCCCTGGCAATATCTTCAGCTGCTGGAATGGAGTCATCAGCCCTGGCACTCTCATTGTTTTCAGCAGCCTGATCGTCATCAGCGGTGCTGGCATTTTCTTCAGTAGGCTGAGCAGATGCCTCAGCCTGACTAACTTCAACATGCACAGGTGGATCAGCACTTGAAGTGAATTTCTTCGTCAAATTGACGAAACGCACCTTGGCGCCCTTCCAATCAGCATAATAGCGATCAAATTCATCGCTCAATTGCTTGACTTCAGCTTGCAAGGCAAGAAGCTGATCGGGGGTGAGAGTGAGGACATTGTCCTTGAGGTAGCACTGTTTCTTGTACTGCGCTTTCTTCAGACTTCTCCCTTGTTCAAATTTCCATTTCTCTTCCTCAATGAAGGCAGTGAGAACATGGCTTTGACCAGGAGTGAGGTTTAACTCCGGCAAAGGCGTATTGGGGTCCTTGTGCCATAAGTCAATGAAATCAAGGATCAGCTTGTGATCCAACATCAGTGGCACATTGCTGCAGTTGGCTCTAGCGGCCCTTTGCCTGTTTCTGATGATTTCGGCAAGTTCTTCATCATCCGCCTCATCATCATCAGAGGGCACTTGGAAAGCGACTTGCTTCTTGTGAGAACTTGGTCGAAGACTTCGTCCGGCAGTGGCCTTTTTCTTCAGCAAAGATGGACCAGCTGAGGAATTTAGAGCAGCAAAGGAACTTGCAGATGCTCCTGAGGCAATAGAGAAGCCTTGAGTCCTTTGGCACATGGCGAGATGCACAGGTGCCATGGATTTTGTGGGAGCAGCTGAAGACTTTGTCAGAGGAGGAGGAGGAGCAGACTGAGGAATTGGCTGTGAGGGCTTTGAAGATGCTGGCCGTGAGGGCATTGCTGAGGAACTTGGCCGTGAGGGCATTGAAGGAGAAGCACTTGGCTTGTAAGCGGGCTTCTTAGGCATAGCCTTTTTGGGCTTACTACCAGAGGCCTCAGCAGTGTTAGCAGCAGCAGCAGAATGTTCATTGAATTTCCTCACTGCTCTTTTGCTTGCTTGGCTAGTTTGGCCTGGCGCCTAGCCCATTCAGTAGGATAGTCCTCACCGCGCTTGAGGCTGGTGGGATCTGCCAATTGGCCTGGTGCCAATGGAGGTCTTGGGCATGGAGGGTTGAGTGCGAATTTTTTCATGTACTTGGGAGTAACATACCTGTACTCCCTCCATTCCCATGTCCATCTCCTTTCAATCCTCTGTATGCGCACTTTGCGCTGATTCTTGTTCTCCTTACCAAACTTGGCTTAATCAGGTGTGCAATAGCCTGCATAAATGTCCTCAGGGATCTCAAACGCAGTCATGACCTCAGGCTTCTTTCCTCCCTTCTGTGGCTTCTTACCATCTGCCATTTTCTTCAGTTGAGGAATTTGAACAATCGAATTCTCTGAAGAAGTATGCAACTTTTCTTCGAGGAACGCTACAAATGAGTTAAGTTGATGAGAACCTAGTGATTCAGCAGCGGACATTTGTACCTGTGAACAGAGTGTAGTTGCAAGGAATTTGGAGAGGTCATATGCGTTCTCAGAGGGTTTTTCAAAAAAGACAAGTTTGAGGAATTTGACCAGAAGCGTCTTGAGGAATTTCACTAAGCGTTCTTTGTCTTAGGTTCCAGAGTTGTATAGATTGAAAATCCACACAATTGAGGAATCTTGAAGAAAATGATAGCTTAGAGAAACGAATCAAGAACAGATGATATGTGTGGTGTTCATGTGTGTGAAGAATTGAAGAATAAACACCTTTGAAGATTTTCAGAAAAAACTTGAGAATCAAAGCGAGCAGTTAAAAGTAACTGTTAATTACCCAAAGTGAAGAACATGACAAACTGAGAACAACAGATGTGAAGTTCGTCAGTTCAGATCTTCCACGCCCTAACTTGGCGGAGGAAGACGGCTACGGCGGCGGCGGAGGGAAGATTTCCGCGGCCGGCGCGAGTACGACGGCGACGAGGTCAAGGCAGTGAAGCTCTTCCTCACCGGCGACAATGAAGTAGCGGCAGCGCTAGGGTTTGAGAAGCTTGAGCGGGGGAGAGAGATCGAGCGGAGTAAAGGAAGTGAGGAAGGGGTGAGGGGGTATTTATAGTCGCAGTGAAAAACTGTTCGCCCGAAGATTTAGGACGAACGTGCCCCAGCCCCTTCTCATTCGCATGACATGTGTCACCCATGTACTATGAGGTGGCGATCGTGTAGGATCGTGGGTGAATAGATAAGTATTTGTCGTGAGAAGCGGAACGGTTTGAGCGGCGAAGCCGAAAATTCAGATAAGTTTTAAATTTCCGTTTGCAATTTCTTCAGCTGTCAAGGACACAGTGAAGATTTTGAACGAGTTTCAAATCAGAATGCATATGAAGAATTTGTGAAAACATTAGATTGAGTTTAGCATAGAGGGGGAAGGGTCCGATCACATTCACTTAGAAGAAACAGTCAACTTGAAGAATTAGCAATAAGTGAATGTTGTACAGGACATAAAACTCATATATATATATATATATATATATATATATATATATATATATATATATATATATATATATATATATATATATATATATATATATATATATATATATGACAATGTTTACTACAAACAGTGGTAGTTACCACCGCTTGTGTTTTGTATGTTATATGTAGTATCTATCGAAACCGAGAGTATTACATGTAGTATGTAGTATATAACAATGATTAGGTAGTATATATATACTGATTTTTAGGTAGTATGCACCATGTTTTGAGTATGCTCTTTTTTACGTACAAATATGTACGTATTTCACAAATATAACAAAAACTATGGGCTCATATGTAATTTTTTCATGTAACTTGTTTTGAAATATGTTAGATATAGTATATGAACATATTTAAAATAATAAAATAGTATATATAGTACCACATGGTAGTATATGAGATATGTGGGGTAACTACCACGGGTGGTAGGATATATATATATATATATATATATATATATATATATATATATATATATATATATATATATATATATAGGACAAATTTTGCTACTACTGTGTAGTTACACCCATTTTTATTTTGTACGCTTTTAGGTAGTATTTACTGCATCGCAGTGTATGTATCGTAGTATGTAGTATGTAAGAATATTTAGGTGGTATATATACTATTTTTAGGTAGTATGTAGTATATTTTAGCATACTTCTTTTTACGCATAAATATGTACGTATTTTCACAAATATGATAAAAACATGGGCTCACATGCAATTTTTTCACATAACTCGCTTTGGAGTATCTTATATATAGTATATGAACATACTAAAAATGATAAAGTAGTATATATACTACCACATAGTAGTATATGAGAAATGGGTGTAGCTACACCCGGTAGTAGGATGCATTTTCCTATATATATATATATATATATATATATATATATATATATATATATATATATATATATATATATATATATTAAATGAAGACAAACGACGGAAATAGTGAAGACATTGCAAGTTGAAGAATTTGAAAAACTAAGGAATTTCAAAAACGAAGAAAAACTCAATTGAAGATTTTCAACTTTGGTTGGTGGCGTAACCCACCATATAAGAAAGCTGATTTCAGACACCGTGTACAATTGCCATAGGGCTCTGAGAATCAATTTCTTCATTAATTTCTTCACACTTAGAGGGTTAGTCTTCATTGATTGAAGAAAAATGTTACTTCGTGTGTTCCACATCTAAGTCATCAAGTCTGCATAAGTGTTAGGATGTGTGTCCATTTCAGAGAACATTCGAAGATTCTAGGATATTTAGCTCACACCGCAACTTGCTAAATCTCTTCTCATCCAAGGGCTTAGTGAAGATATCGGCCAATTGATCTTCAGTGCTGACATGGTCGATGGAGATGTAGCCCTTCAACACATGATCATGAAGAAAATGATGGCGAATTTGGATGTGTTTGGTCTTCGAGTGCTAAACTAGGTTATGAGCAATCTTGATGGCACTCTCATTGTCACAGTAGAGAGGCACATTCTTCATGTTGATGCCATAGTCCTTGAGTTTTTGCTTCATCCATAGTAGTTGAGCACAGCATGATCCAGCAGCAATGTATTCAGCTTCTGAAGTGGAGAGCGATACGCAGTTCTGTTTCTTTGAGGACCAATAGACCAAAGATCGTCCGAGGAAATGACATGTGCCTGACGTTGACTTGCGGTCCACGCGATCGCCAGCATAGTCAGAGTCTGAATATCCAATGAGATCAAAAGTGGAGCCCTTGGGATACCATAATCCAAGTGTTGGTGTGTGAGCTAAGTATCGAAGAATATGCTTCACAGCCTTATGGTGTGATTCCTTCGGTGTAGCTTGAAATCGGGCACACATGCAAACACTAAGCATAATATCCGGCCTAGATGCACATAGGTACAATAAAGAGCCAATCATGGAGCGGTATACCTTTTGATCGAAGTCTTTACCATTTTCATCAGTGCATAGATGGCCATTTGTGGGCATTGGAATTTTGACCCCTTTGCAATCTTGCATGCCGAATTTCCTCAATACGTCCTTGAGGTATTTCTCCTGAGATATGAATATTCCATTGCGCTGTTGACGAATTTGAAGACCTAAAAAGAATTTCAACTCTCCCATCATAGACATTTGATATTCTTCACTCATCATATAGGCAAATTCATCACTATATCGTTGGTCAGTACAGCCGAAAATGATATCATCAACATATATTTGGCACACAAACAATTCACCATCATAAGACTTAGTGAAAAGAGTAGGGTCGAGTGAACCGGGTTTGAAGCCATTCTTCACGAAGAATTCCTTCAAGGTATCATACCACGCCCGAGGGGCTTGCTTGAGGCCATACAGGGCCTTATTGAGCCTGAAGACTTTATCAGGATTCTTTGGATCTTCAAAACCTGGGGGTTGAGCAACATATACTTCTTCCTCAATCTTACCATTGAGGAATGCACTTTTCACATCCATTTGTTGTAAGATAATGTCATGATGGTTAGCGTAAGCAAGTAATATGCGAATAGCCTCAAGTCTAGCAACAGGTGCAAAAGTTTCATCAAAGTCAATTCCTTCAACCTGTGTGTAGCCTTGAGCTACAAGCTGTGCCTTATTCCTCACCACAAGGCCATTTTCATCTTGCTTGTTGCGGTAGATCCACTTTGTGCCAATAACGTTGTGCTTGCGAGGATCTGGACGTTTGACCAGTTCCCAGACGTTGTTGAGCTCGAACTGATGTAATTCTTCTTGCATAGCTTGAATCCACTTAGGCTCCGAAAATGCTGAAGGAAATATGACCTAGAGGCAATAATAAAGTTATTATTTATTTCCTCATATCATGATAAATGTTTATTATTCATGCTAGAATTGTATTAACCGGAAACATAATACATGTGTGAATATATAGACAAACAGAGTGTCACTAGTATGCCTCTACTTGACTAGCTTGTTAATCAAAGATGGTTATGTTTCCTAACCATGAACAAGGAGTTGTTATTTGATTAACAAGATCACATCATTAGTTGAATGATCTGATTGACATGACCCATTCCGTTAGCTTAGCACACGATCGTTTAGTATGTTGCTATTGCTTCCTTCATGACTTATACATGTTCCTATGACTATGAGATTATGCAACTCCGTTTACGGAGGAACACTTTGTGTGCTACCAAACGTCACAACGTAATCGGGTGATTATAAAGGTGCTCTCAGGTGTCTCCGAAGGTACTTGTTGAGTTGGCGATTTCAAGATTAGGATTTGTCACTCCGAATGTCGGAGAGGTATCTCTGGGCCCTCTCGGTAATGCACATCACTTAAGCCTTGCAAGCATTTCAACTAATGAGTTAGTTGTGAGATGATGTACTACGGAACGAGTAAAGAGACTTGCCGGTAACGAGATTCAACTAGGTATTGGATACCGACGATCGAATCTCGGCAAGTAACATACCGATGACAAAGGAACAACGTATGTTGTTGTGCGGTTTGACCGATAAAGATCTTCGAGAATATGTAGGAACCAATATGGGCATCCGTGTCCCGCTATTGGTTATTGACCGAGACATATCTCGGTCATGTCTACATTATTCTCGAACCGTAGGGTCCGCACGCTTAAGGTTTCATGGCAGCTTATATTATGAGTTTATGTATTTTGATGTATCAAGGTTGTTCGAGTCCGGATATGATCGCGGACATGACGAGGAGTCTCGAAATGGTCGAGACATAAAGATTGATATATTGGACAGATATATTTGGACACCGGAAAGGTTCCGGAGAAGTTTGGAGCTCCGGGAGGTTACTGAACCCCCGGGAGGTATATGGGCCTTATTGGGCCCATGTAGGAGGAAGAGAGAAGGAACAAGGGAGGGGGGGCGCCCCCCCAAGCCCAATCCAATTGGGGAGGGGGGCCGGCCCCCCCTTTCCTTTCTCCTTCCCCTCTCTTCCTTCCTACTACTAGTACTACTTCCTAATACTAGTACTCCTTCCTTCCCTCCAAATAAGATAAGGAAAGAGAGGAAACCTACTTGGAGTAGGTTTCCCCCTCCCTATGGCGCCCCCTTGAGGCCGGCCACCTCCTCCCTCCTCCTTTATATACGGGGTGAGGGGCACCCTAGGACACACAAGTTGATCATTGATCGCCCTTAGCCGTGTCGGTGCCCCCTCCACGATATTACACCTGATCATATTGTAGCGGTGCTTAGGCGAAGCCTGCGATAGGAGAACATCAAGATCGTCACCACGCCGTCGTCTTGACGGAACTCCCCTCGAGCCTCTATCGGATTGGAGATCGAGGGTGCGCCATCAAGCTGTCGCGTGTCAAGAACTCGGAGGTGCCGAGTAACGGTGCTTGGATCGGTTGGACCGGGAGGACGTCGACTACTTCCTCTACGTTGCGCCAACGCTTCCGCTTCGGTCTACAAGGTGCGTAGGCAACACTCTCCCTCTCGTTGCTATGCATCACCATGATCTTGCGTGTGCGTAGGAAAATTTTGAAATTACTACGCTCCCCAACAAAGGTATCCGAGCCCAGTTTTTATGGTTTGATGTTATATGCACGAGTAGAACACAAGTGAGTTGTGGGCGATATAAGTCATACCGCTTACCAACATGTCATACTTTGGTTGGCGGTATTGTTGGATGAAGCGGCCCGACCGACATTACGCCAGACGCTTACGCGAGACTGGTTTTACCGCCGTGCTTTGCACACAGGTGACTAGCGGGTGTCAGTTTCTCCAACTTTAGTTGAACCGAGTGTGGCTACGCCCGGTCCTTGCGAAGGTTAAAACAGCATCAACTTGACAAACTATCATTGTGGTTTTGATGCGTAGGTGAGATTGGTTCTTGCTTAAGCCCGTAGCAGCCACGTAAAACTTGCAACAACAAAGTAGAGGACGTCTAACTTGTTTTTGTAGGGCATGTTGTGATGTGATATGGCCAAGACATGATGCTATATTTTGTTGTATGAGATGATCATGTTTTGTAAGCGAAGTTATCGGCAACTGGCAGGAGCCATATGGTTGTCGCTTTATTGTATGAAATGCAACGCATCTGTAATTGCTTTACTTTATCACTAAGCAAGAGCGATAGTCGAGAAGCAATAGATGGCGTAAACGACAACGATGCTACGATGGAGATCAAGGTGTCGCACCGGTGACGATGGTGATCATGATGGTGCTTCGGAGATGGAGATCACAAGCACAAGAAGATGATGGCCATATCATATCACTTATATTGATTGCATGTGATGTTTATCCTTTATGCATCTTATCTTGCTTTGATTGACGGTAGCATTTTAATATGATCTCTCACTAAAAAATTATCAAGTAGTGTTCTCCACGAGTATGCACCGCTGCCAAAGTTCGTCGTGCCCGCACACCACGTGATAATCGGGTGTGATAAGCTCTCGTCCATCTACAACGGGTGCAAGCCAGTTTTGCACACGCAGAATACTCGAGTTAAACTTGATGAGCCTAGCATATGCGAGATATGGCCTCGGAACACGGAGACCGAAGGTCGAGCGTGAATCATATAGTAGATATGATCAACATAAGATGTTCACCATTGAAAACTACTCCATCTCACGTGATGATCGGTTATGGTTTAGTTGATTTGGATCACGTGATCACTTAGATGACTAGAGAGATGTCTGTCTAAGTGGGAGTTCTTAAGTAATATGATTAATTGAACTAAAATTTATCATGAACTTAGTACCTGATAGTATCTTGCTTGTCTATGCTGTTTGTAGATAGATGGCCTGTGGTGTTGTTCCGTTGAATTTTAATGCGTTCCTTGAGAAAGCTAAGTTGAAAGATGATGGTAGCAACTACGCGGATTGGGTCCGTAACTCGAGGATTATCCTCATTGCTGCACAGAAAAATTACGCCCCGGGCGCACCGCTGGGTGCCGTGCCTGCTGCCGATGTAACCGCGGCGTTAAGAACGTCTGGCGAGCAAAGCGATGACTACTCGATAGTTCAATGTGCCATGCTTTACGGCTTAGAACCGGGACTTCAACGACGTTTTGAACGTCATGGAGCATATGAGATGTTTCAGAGTTGAAGTTGATATTCCGAAGAATGCCCGGATTGAGAGATATGAAGTCTCCAATAAGTTCTATAGCTGCAAGATGTTGGAGAATAGTTACGTCGGTGAGCACATACTCAAGATGTCCGGTATTGTAATCACTTGATTCAACTGGGAGTTACTCTTCCGGATGATAGCGTCATTGATGAATTCTCCAATCACTTCCACCAAGCTACAAGAGCTTCGTGATGAACTATAATATGCAAGGGATGGATAAGACGATTCGGGCTCTTCGCAATGCTAAAGGCTGCGGAGGTAGAAATCAAGAAGGAGCATCAAGTGTTGATGGTTAACAAAACCACTAGTTTCAAGAAAAGGGCAAAGGGAAGAAGAAGGGAACTTCAAGAAGAACAGCAAACAAGTTGCTTCTCAAGAGAAGAAACCCAAGTCTGGACCTAAGCACTGAACTGAGTGCTTCTCTTGCAAGCGATCGTCATCGAAGCGGAACTGCCCCAAGTATTTGGCGGATAAGAAGGATGGCAAAGTGAGCAAAGGTATATGTGATATACATGTTATTGATGTGTACCTTACTAGAGCTCGCAGAGCACTGGGTATTTGATACTTGGTTACTTGCTAATATTTGCAACTCAAAGCAGGACTACGGATTAAGTGAACACGGCAAAGGACGAGGTGATGATGCGCGTGGAAATGGTTCCAAAGTCGATGTGATCGCGGTCGGCACGCTACCTCTACATCTACCTTCGGGATTAGTATTAGACCTAAATAATTGTTATTTGGTGCCAGCGTTGAGCATGAACATTATATCTGGATCTTGTTTGATGCGAGACGGTTATTCATTTAAATCAGAGAATAATGGTTGTTCTAGTTATGAGTAATATCTTTTATGGTCATGCACCCCTGAAGAGTGGTCTGTTTTTGATGAATCTCGATAGTAGTGATACACATATTCATAGTGTTGAAGCCAAAAGATGCAAAGTTGATAATGATAGTGCAACTTATTTGTGGCACTGCCGTTTGGGTCATATCGGTATAAAGCGCATGAAGAAACTCCATACTGATGGACTTTTGGAACCACTTGATTATGAATCACTTGGTACTTGCGAACCGTGCCTCATAGGCAAGATGACCAAAACGCCGTTCTCGGTACCATGGAGAGAGCAACAGATTTGTTGGAAATCATACATACAGATGTATGTGGTCCAATGAATGTTGAGGCTCGTGGCGGATATCGTTATTTTCTCACCTTCACAGATGATTTAAGCGAGATATGGGTATATCTACTTAATGAAGCATAAGTCTAAAACATTCAAAAGTTCAAAGAATTTCAGAGTGAAGTTGAAAATCATCGTAACAAGAAAATAAAGTTTCTACGATCCGATCGTGGAGGAGAATATTTGAGTTATGAGTTTGGTTTACACTTAAAACAATGTGGAATAGTTTCACAACTCACGCCACCCGAACACCACAACAGAATGGTGTGTCCGAACGTCGAATCGTACTCTACTTGATATGGTGCGGTCTATGATGTCTCTTACAGATTTACCGCTATCGTTTTGGGGTTATGCTCTAGAGACAGCCACATTCACGTTAAATAGGGCACCGTCGAAATCCGTTGAGGCGACACCTTATGAACTATGGTTTGGCAAGAAACCAAAGTTGTCGTTTCTTAAAGTTTGGGGTTGCGATGCTTATGTGAAAAAGCTTCAACCTGATAAGCTCGAACCCAAATCAGAGAAATGTGTCTTCATAGGATACCCAAAGGAGACAGTTGGGTACACCTTCTATCACAGATCCGAAGGCAAGACATTCGTTGCTAAGAATGGATCCTTTCTAGAGAAGGAGTTTCTCTCGAAAGAAGTGAGTGGGAGGAAAGTAGAACTTGATGAGGTAACTGTACCTACTCCCTTGTTGGAAAATAATACATCACAGAACCGGTTTACGTGGCGTCAAAACCAACTAGTGAGGAAGTTGATGATGAAGATCATAGAACTTCAGATCAAGTTAACACAGAACCACGTAGGTCGAACAGAGTAAGATCCGCACCAGAGTGGTACGCTAATCCTATTCTGGAAGTCATGCTACTAGATCATGATGAACCTACGAACTATGAAGAAGCGATGGTGAGCCCAGATTCCGCAAAATGGCTTGAAGCCATGAAATCTGAGATGGGATCCATGTATGAAAACAAAGTATGGACTTTGATTGACTTGCCCGATGGACGGCAAGCAATTGAGAATAAATGGATCTTCAAGAAGAAGACTGACGCTGACGGTAATATTACTGTCTACAAAGCTTGACTTGTTGCAAAAGGTTTTCGACAAGTTCAAGGGGTTGACTACGATGAGACCTTCTCACCCGTAGCGATGCTTAAGTCTGTCCGAATCATGTTAGCAATTGCCGCATTTTATGATTATGAAATTTGGCAAATGGATGTAAAAATTGCATTCCTGAATGGATTTCTGGAAGAAGAGTTGTATATGATGCAACCAGAAGGTTTTATCAATCCAAAGGGAGCTAACAAAGTGTGCAAGCTCCAACGTTCCATTTATGGACTGGTGCAAGCCTCTCGGAGTTGGAATAAGCGTTTTGATAGTGTGATCAAAGCATTTGGTTTTATATGAGACTTTTGGAGAAGCTCATTTTACAAGAAAGTGAGTGGGAGCTCAGTAGCATTTCTAATATTATATGTGGATCACATATTATTGATTGGAAATGATATAGAATTCTGGATAGCATAAAGGGATACTTGAATAAAAGTTTTTCAATGAAAGACCTTGGTGAAGCTGCTTACATATTGGGCATTAAGATCTATAGAGATAGATCAAGGCGCTTAATTGGACTTTCACAAAGCACATACCTTGACAAAGTTTTGAAGAAGTTCAAAATGGATCAAGCAAAGAAAGGGTTTTGCACAGTATTGCAAGGTGTGAAGTTGAGTAAGACTCAAAGCCCGACCACTGCAGAAGATAGAGAAAATGAAAAGTGTTCCCTATGCTTCAGCCATAGGCTCTATCATGTATGCAATCTTGTGTACCAGACCTGATGTGTGCCTTGCTATAAGTCTAGCAGGAGGTACCAAAGTAATCCAGAGTGGATCATCGACAGCGGTCAAGCACATCTGAAATACGAAAAGGACTAAGGATATGTTTCTCGTATATGGAGGTGACAAAGAGCTCATCGTAAATGGTTACGTTGATGCAAGCTTTGACACCGATCCGACGATTCTAAATCGCAAACCGGATACGTGTTTACATTAAGCGGTGGAGCTGTCGGTTGGTGCAGTTCAAAGCAAAGCATCGTGGCGGGATCCACATGTGAAGCGGAATACATAGCTGCTTGAAGCAGCCAATGAAGGAGTCTGGATGAAGGAGTTCATATCCGATCTAGGTGTCATACCTAGTACATCGGGTCCAATGAAAATCTTTTGTGACAATCTTGGAGCGATTGCCTTAGCGAAGAATCCAGATTTCACAAGAGAACCAAGCACATCAAGAGACGCTTCAATTCCATCCGGATCTAGTCCGGTGGGAGACATAGAGATTTGCAAGATACATACGGATCTGAATGTTGCGCACCGTTGACTAAGCCTCTTCCACGAGCAAAACATGATCAACACCAAGACTCCATGGGTGTTAGAATCATTCTTGTGTAACCTATATTATTGACTCTAGTGCAAGTGGGAGGCTGAAGGAAATATGCCCTAGAGGCAATAATAAAGTTATTATTTATTTCCTCATATCATGATAAATGTTTATTATTCATGCTAGAATTGTATTAACCGGAAACATAATACATGTGTGAATATATAGACAAATAGAGTGTCACTAGTATGCCTCTACTTGACTAGCTTGTTAATCAAAGATGGTTATGTTTCCTAACCATGAACAAGGAGTTGTTATTTGATTAACAAGGTCACATCATTAGTTGAATGATCGATTGACATGACCCATTCCGTTAGCTTAGCACACGATCGTTTAGTATGTTGCTATTGCTTCCTTCATGACTTATACATGTTCCTATGACTATGAGATTATGCAACTCCGTGCTTACGGAGGAACACTTTGTGTGCTACCAAACGTCACAACGTGGCGGGTGATTATAAAGGTGCTCTCTGGTGTCTCGAAGGTACTTGTTGAGTTGGCGTATTTCGAGATTAGGATTTGTCACTCCGAATGTCGGAGAGGTATCTCTGGGCCCTCTCGGTAATGCACATCACTTAAGCCTTGCAAGCATTTCAACTAATGAGTTAGTTGTGAGATGATGTATTAAGGAACGAGTAAAGAGACTTGCCAGTAACGAGATTGAACTAGGTATTGGATACCGAGGATCGAATCTCGGGCAAGTAACATACCGATGACAAAGGGAACAACGTATGTTGTTGTGCGGTTTGACCGATAAAGATCTTCGTAGAATATGTAGGAACCAATATGGGCATCCAGGTCCCGCTATTGGTTATTGACCGGAGACATATCTCGGTCATGTCTACATTATTCTCGAACCGTAGGGTCCGCACGCTTAAGGTTTTGATGACAGTTATATTATGAGTTTATGTATTTTGATGTACCGAAGGTTGTTCGGAGTCCCGGATATGATCACGGACATGACGAGGAGTCTCGAAATGGTCGAGACATAAAGATTGATATATTGGATGGATATATTTGGACACCGGAAAGGTTCCGGAGAAGTTTGGAGCTCCGGGAGGTTACCGGAACCCCCCGGGAGGTATATGGGCCTTATTGGGCCCATGTAGGAAGAAGAGAGAAGGAACAAGGGAGGGGGGCGCGCCCCCCCAAGCCCAATCCGAATTGGGGAGGGGGGCCGGGCCCCCTTTCCTTTCTCCTTCCCCCTCTCTTCCTTCCTACTACTAGTACTACTTCCTAATACTAGTACTCCTTCCTTCCCCTCGAAATAAGATAAGGAAAGAGGAAACCTACTTGGAGTAGGTTTCCCCCTCCCTATGGCGCGCCCCCCTTGAGGCCGGCCACCTCCTCCCTCCCTCCTTTATATACGGGGGTAGGGGCACCCTAGGACACACAAGTTGATCATTGATCGCTCCTTAGCCGTGTGCGGTGCCCCCTCCACGATATTACACCTCGATCATATTGTAGTGGTGCTTAGGCGAAGCCCTGCGATAGGAGAACATCAAGATCGTCACCACGCCGTCGTGCTGACGGAACTCCCCTCGGAGCCTCTACTGGATTGGTGATCGAGGGTGCGTCATCGAGCTGTACGCGTGTCAAGAACTCGGAGGTGCCGGAGTAACGGTGCTTGGATCGGTTGGACCAGGAGGACGTACAACTACTTCCTCTACGTTGCGTCAACGCTTCCGCTTCGGTCTACAAGGGTACGTAGGCAACAGTCTCCCCTCTCGTCGCTATGCATCACCATGATCTTGCGTGTGCGTAGGAAATTTTTTGAAATTACTACGTTCCCCAACAAATGCTTCATCTACCTTAGTGGGCTCTGTGATAGAGACAAAAGCGAAATGCCCACAAAAGTTAGATAAGTGTGAAGCTTTTGAGCGTGTGAGAGGACTTGGTGCACGAATGTCATCGATGATCTTCTCGACTTGCACTTCATTTGCAATACGAGGATGAGTGGGTTGTCTTCGAGGAATTTGATCCACATTTTCTTCAGTAGCATTTTCCTCAGCACCATTTTCTTCAGGTACGCCAGTTCGACGTTCATCACGTTCTGGAATGACTTCTTCAGCAGATTCTTCAGTAGGAATGACATCCTCAGTGGCTTTGAACTTGATAGAATGCTCAGGTGCTGGTTCATCCATCACAGAAGGTAGGTGCTCTCTTTGCAAGCCATTAGTTTCATCGAACCGCACATCTACAGTTTCAACAACCTTGTGAAGAACATTGTTGAAGACTCTGTAGGTGTGCGAGTCCTTTCCGTAACCAAGCATGAAACCCTCATGTGCTTTCGGTGCAAACTTAGAATTGTGATGAGGATCTCTAATCCAGCATTTAGCACCGAAGACTTTGAAGTAACTTACATTAGGTTTCTTGTCAGTGAGGAGTTCATAGGCAGTCCTCTTGAAGAATTTGTGAAGATATACTCTATTGATGATGTGGCAAGCAATATCAATTGCATCAATCCAGAACCGACGAGGTGTCTTGTATTCATCAAGCATAGTGCATGCCATTTCAGCGAGGGTTCTGTTCTTGCACTCCACGATGCCATTCTGTTGAGGAGTATAAGGAGCAGATAACTCATGAGTAATACCAAGTTCATCAAGATAGTCATCAAGACCGGAATTCTTGAACTCAGTTCCATTGTCACTTCTGATGTGCTTGATCTTCACACCAAAGTTGGTTGAAGCCCTCGAGGAAAATCGTTTGAAGACTTCCTGCACTTCATGTTTGTAAGTAACAATGTGTACCCATGTGTAACGAGAATAATCATCGACAATAACAAAGCCATATAGAGATGCATCATTTGTCACAGCAGAATAATGATTAGGACCGAAAAGATCCATATGAAGCAATTTAAACGGTCGAGTGGTAGTCTTGTGTATTCGCTGGATGCTTGGCCTTTGTCATCTTTCCAGCTTCACAGGCTCCGCATAAATGATCCTTGAGGAATTTGACATTCTCAATGCCAATGACATGCTTCTTCTTCGCGAGCGTGTGCAAATTCCTCATGCCAGCATGACCAAGTCGTCGATGCCATAGCCAGCCTTCTGAAGCTTTTGCAAGTAAGCACACGGCAGGTTGTGGTCCTGTAGAGAAATCAACAATGTACAAGTCTCCTCTCCTAAAGCCTTCGAAGACTTTGGAATTGTCAGCTTCCATGATCACAACACAACGATGCTTGCCAAAGACAACAACAATATCAAGATCACAAAGCATTGAGACAAACATGAGGTTGTATCCTAAGGACTCAACAAGCATGACTTTGTCCATGTGTATGTCCTTAGAGATCACAACCTTACCTAGACCCAATACCTGACTTTTGCCTTTGTCAGCGAAGATGATATGCTTCAGATGTGACGGTGATAAGGGATTATCCATCAATATATTCTTGTCACCAGTCATGTTATTTGTACATCCACTATCGAGGACCCACTCATTTGCTTTGGGTTGATCATCCTGCAGATGAATTAGTGCAGCTTACAAACTCATATACTTCATCAGTGAAGAATATGACATCAGTATCATCAAGTCAATTTCATCAAGCAATTAGAACAGATAATCAGTATGAGGACGTGTGAAATGAAGGTTCATTTGATCGTGATTAGCTTTGCATCCTATCGAGCACTTTGCTCAGTCTCCAAAGAAATTCTTGATCGTTTGAGCACAACCGAGACCTGACCTGCATAAGAGATTAGTTCTTTTTCTTCACCACCCACATCTGGAGGGGTGGCAAAGAATTCATCACTCTGCGAGCACCATATGAGAAAGGTGGCACGGACGCCAGTCCACTTCGTTTCACATAAGAGGGGTTAGGGTAAGCATATGAGTAAGCAGAAAAATTCTTTGAGGACTTATGAACATAATGATTTTAAGAATAACGCACATATTCATAGCCCTTAGCTCTACCCTACGAAACAGAAGGGTTAGCACGATGATGATCATATGAGGACTTTGATCCCTTTGAGGAATTTGATCCACGAGAGGAATTTGGTCCATATGAGGACTTGGATCCATATGAAGAATTTGGTTCATATGAAGAATTTGATCTGGAGTTCCTTTTCTTCACGGGTGGTGTCATGAGGAAATTCACCTGAAGACTTTCAAGGCAACTTTTGGGAACCCAGATTTTCTTCATAGGGGAACCGTTCCTGCAGTTAGTGCCAACATATCTAGCAAATACTTCACCATTCTGATTTTTGAACAGTTTATAGTTGGAGTCAAATGACTCATCAGAAGAATGAGGAGATTCACATGTGAAACCAGATAAGTTGGATGGATCAACTGGAGGTCCCTTTGCGACAACCCATGAGGTTTTGGGGTCTTTTCGGGCTTCAATATGTTCCATCAATTGAGTTTCCTCTCAAAGGCAATACCCTCTTTCCTAGGGTTTCTGTTGAGGATATGCTTTTTGAGCACGTCACAAAGAGTCTGATGCCCTTTGAGGCTTTTGTACATGCCTGTCATGTAGAATTCCTTTAGCCCTGCATCATCAGTGATACTTGCATTGTCCTCAGATGAGGAATTAGTGACAGCAGAGACAGGTGAAGAATTTGTAACAATAGAAGCATTTGAACATTCAGGTGAAGAATTAGCAGATTCACGTTCAATGCACTTCAGACATGGTGGATCAAATTCTTCCTGGGTAGCGCTGATTTGTTGAGCAAGTAATGAATCACGCTCCTTCTGAAGATCTTCATAATCCACTCTTAGCTTCTCAAGATCTTGCTTTCTTTGAAGAAACTCATAAGAAAGCTTCTCATGATCAGATAAGAGAGTGTTATGATGACCTTGAAGATTGTCAAACTTAGACTGAAGTCTCTGAAGATTATCAGTTAAGTTTTTAGTGCGGTCCATTTCTTCACCCAACATATCATCACTTTTGTCTAACATGTTTTGAAGCTTTTCAATAGCCTTTTGTTGTTTCACAGCAATTTTAGCAAGTTTAGAGTAGCTAGGCTTGAGATTTTCATCAGATTCATCCTCACTAGAGTCAGAGGAGGTGTATTTAGTTACCTTGGCACCCTTTGCCGTGAAGCAATAGGTGGGAGCGTAGTCATCATTGCCTTCATCAGCATTGTTAGTGTTGCCGTTTTCTTCAGAGTTGAAGATAGACTTGTTGAAGAACACGGTAGCAAGAGCCAGGCTTGCCACACCAGACTCGGGCTCCTCGGATGCCTCTTCTTCCTCATGATCCTCAGATTCAGCCTCAGAATCCATTTCCTTGCCAATGAATGCTCGAGCCTTCTTGGAGCTGCTTTTCTTGTGAGATGAAGACTTTGAGGATTTTTATGATGAAGACTTTGAAAATTTCTTCTTCTTCTTCTTGGCATCATAAGGGAAAACTTTGTTTTTGCCACTCTAGCTTTTGCCAACTTTTCTTATGCCACTCTAGAATTTAACATATCACTTTTGCCACTCTTAGTTTTCCCTCAGAAGAACTGTAATCCTTGTATTTCTTCTTCTTCAATTCCTTATCCCACTGAGGACAATCTTGAATGTAATGACCAGGTTTCTTGCACTTGTGACATAGCCTTTTCTTGTAGTCATTGGATGAGGAATCATTGCTCCTTGAGGATTTTCCAAAGCGACCACGTCTTGAGAACTTCTAAAATTTCTTCACAAGCAATGCCAGTTCCTGACTCAGTTCTTCAGGATCACCAAGGCTGCTAGTGGAGTCCTCTTCTTCAGACTCACAGACTGCCTTGGCCTTCAAGGCATGTGGTTTTCCATAGCTCGAACCGTAGAGATCTCTCTTCTCAGGAAGCTGGAACTCATGAGTATTTACCCTCTCAAGGATATCAGCGGAATCAAGTGACTTGTAGTCAGCACGCTCTTGAATCATCACTGCCAGAGTATCAAATGAAGAATCTAGCGATCTCAACAATTTCTTCATCACCTCATGGTCGGTGATGTCGGTGGTTCCAAGCGCTTGAAGCTCATTTGAGATGTCAGTGAGGCGATCGAAGGTTTGCTGAACATTTTCATTGTCGAGTCTTTTGAAGCGGTTGAAGAGATTGCGAAGAACGTCAACACGAGAGTCACGTTGGGTTGAGACTCCTTCATTTACTTTGGACAGCCTATCCCAGATGAGCTTGGCAGTTTCCAAAGCACTCACTCTTCCATACTGTCCATTGCTCAGATGACCACATATGATATTCTTCGCTTGAGAATCGAGTTGCTTGAATCTCTTCACATCAGTAGCATTCAGAGTCGGTGTGACTGAGGGAACACCATTTTCCACAACATACCAGAGATCGTTGTCAATTGCCTCAAGATGCATCCGGATCTTGTTCTTCCAGTAGGGGTAGTCCGTTCCATCGAAGGTAGGACACCCAGCAGAGACCTTGATCATACCTGCAGTCGACATAACTAAAACTCCAGACGGTTAAACCAAAATCACACAGAACAAGGGAGTACCTTGCTTTGATACCAATTGAAAGTGCGTTATATCGACTAGAGGGGGGGTGAATAGGCAATTTTTATGAATTCTTCACTGAGGAATTTGCTGGTGAGGAAATTCCTAAATGAAGAACAACTAGCAGCGGAATAAGTACTCAGAAAGGAACATAACAGAACACAAGCATAGTCATCATGATGAAATGAAGACAAGCATAGAGTACAGAAGGCGTAAACACAGGATAACACAAGAGAGAAGACGGACAGACTGAAGAAATTTATCTGAGGAAATTGAGAAAGTCTTCAGCCAAAGTCTTCAAACGGATATGAACAGGCACACAACAACAGATATGAGGAAATTAAAGAGTTGAGGAAATAGAACCAGTAGGCTTGGTGAAGACAATGATTTGGTAGACCAGTTCCAATTGTTGTCTCAGTTGTACATCTGGTTGGAGCGGCTGAGTATTTAAACTCGAGGACACACAGTCCTCACCGTATTCTCCTTGAGCTAAGGTCACATAGACCTCGCCCAATCACTCGTGGTAAGTCTTCAGGTGACTTCCGAACCTTCACAAACTCGGTCACTCGGCGATCCACAATTCCTCTTGGATGCTCTAGACCTTGACGCCTAACCGTCTGGAAGAAGCACAGTCTTCAAAGGTAACAAGCGTCGGATCCACGCAGGATCAATCTCTTTAGTGATGCTCAATCACTTTGGGTTTGTAGGTGTTGGGTTTGGATTTTCCTCACTTGATGATTTTCGCTCAAAGTCCTCGGAGGATGGGATGCTCTCAATTGACAAGTGTCAGTTTCTCTCGGAGCAGCCAACCAGCTAGTGGTTGAGGGGGGTGGCTATTTATAGCCTAGGGAGCAGCCCGACATGATAAGACATAAATGCCCTTGACTGATATGACCGTTAGGTGGGTAGATATTTTGGAACCGCTGGCGCCTAGCACAACAACGGTCGAATTTTGACTATCAAAATCCTCAGGGCTATCATGTTCCTCACTGAGTAGGCAATTCACACTGGTGAATTCCTAACTCCTCGATCGAAACAAATTCCTCGAGAGACCGTAAGAACTTTGTCTACGTCTCAAGAATTTGATGAATCTGTATGAGATTTCCAATAGCTTCACTCAAAGGGATTGGTAGGTGTAGGATTTTGAGTTGAGCATCACATGGAAATTTTTCCTTAGTATTTCCTCGACCCCCTTTAATAGTACGGTGTTTCCTATGACTCAAGAAAGAGAAAATGAAACTATAAAAACAACAGTCTTCATGCTTCATGTTCCTCGAATGAATACCAAGTCTTCAAGGTCACACCAATTTCTTCGCTTTCAAAGTCTTCAGTAAGTCTTCAGAAATTCAAAGTCTTCAGATGAAGAACTTCATTTTTAGGGGTCGACATTCTCTATAAATATCAAACTCCTCATAGACTTATATACCTGTGTACACTCACAAACGCATCAGTCCCTTAACCTATAAGTCTTCAATACACCAAAATCACTAAGGGGCACTAGATGCACTTACAATGTCCCCCTTTTTGGTGATTGATGACAATATAGGTTAAGTTTTCAATGGGGATAAACATATGAAGTGTAAATACTGATATTGAGGAATTTGATTGCAAGATATAGAAGAACTCCGCCTGAAGATGTGCATAGTGAGGAATTTGCTTTTGAAGCAATGCACACTTGAAGAGTATAATCATGGAGATCTCCCCCTATATCTTGTAATTCATACACGCATTTGATATATAATATGAAGAATTTGAAATGCATGATGAAATATGGTGACTGATGTAACTCAGCATGCGTGCATTAACATTAATGAGGAATAAGCATGCAGAAGAACACAACAAAAGTATCATGTCACCATAGAGTTTAAGATTACAACTCGATCCAGCAAAGTCATCAGAAGAACGAGAGTTGTAAGTTAGCAAAAAAATGCCCATATAAGATAGACCCGCTTGAAGACTAACTCAAATTTATCCCCCTTTGTCATCGAATGACCAAAAGGGTTGAAACTGAGGACTAACGCCCCTGAAGAATATCAAGTAGATGGAGGAGCGCCAGCGTTGTTAGGTTCTTGAGTCGATGTAGGTCCTACTGCAGTGTCGTCCAAGTCTTCATGCTCGTCCGTGGCGCGCGATGAAGAATATGAGCTGGCCACCAAAGAAGGAACCTTGACCTTCTTGAATCTCTTCGGAGGAGGAGCAGACCAGTCAAAGTCTTCCTTGAAACCCATTTGCTTCAGATCTTCTTCACCATATAGATGTGACAATATAGCCCAGGTACGATCAAATACTTCATGGAGGTAGTAGTGGTTTTTCTTCACTGCATTATGTGTGGAAGTCATGTTGTGAAGAATAGAACCAAACTGACGCTTAACCCATTTGTGGTTGCGATCCACCTTCTAGTGAAGACTTATCAGCAGTTCACGATCAGTCAGCACACGAGGACCAGTAGCTTGAGGACTTTTCTTCGTAGCATTGGCAGCAGTATCATGAGTGGCAGAGTCATCATTGGTGGAGTAAGATACAGCTCTGCGAAACTGACCATCCAATGGATGAATGCCTTCATCGATCACAGCAGGTGCCTTGCCCTTTTCTTTAGCTGAAGAATATGTCCGTTTGAGGACTTCAATCAGCTTTGCGGTACCAACTATACCATGCTCCATTAATATAAATTATGTTAGAACTGCTTTATGTGATCTTGGAGCCGGTGTTAGTGTTATGCCTCTCTCTTTATATCATAGACTTGAATTGAATAAGTTGACACCTACTGAAATATCTTTGCAAATGGCTGATAAATCAATTGCTATACCTGCCGGTATTTGTGAGGATGTGCCTGTTGTGGTTGCAAACGTCACTATCTTAACGGACTTTGTCATTCTTGATATTCCTGAGGACGATAGTATGTCTATTATCCTTGGTAGACCTTTTCTAAATACTGCAGGGGCTGTTATTGATTGCAACAAAGGCAATGTCGCTTTTCATGTTAATGGTAATGAGCATACGGTACACTTTCCAAGGAAACAATCTCAAGTTCATAGCATCGATTCTATTGGAAAAGTTCCAACTATCATTATTGGAGGTTTTGAATTTCCTCTTCCTACTGTCAAGAAAAAGTATTATATTCTTGTTGGGGATTTTCATATCCCCGTTGAGGTAACTTAGTGTTATTCGAAATTTCTCCGGTTCCGTGTTATTCAGAATGAGTTTGTTAACAAGACTTGATCAACCTTATTAGTGGGTTCATTTTGATGATCATGAGATGGATGAAACTAGAAGGCACAACCTTCTGCACCCTTTTTTTACTTTCTGTTATTTAGAATAAATAAAGCAAAAATAGTATTATCCGTCTGTTTTCTGAATTATCCGTGCATTAAAAAATATCCCGAAAGTAAAAGTGCTCCAAATACCCTGCAAATTTAGTATGATTTTTTATGGAATATTTGAGGATTTTAGGCACTGAAAACACTGCATGAGGGGCAAGCACCAGGCCACGAGAGTGGAGGGCGCGCCCACTCCCCCTGGGCGCGCCCCCTGTCTTCTGGGCCCCTGGTGGCCCCCCTCCACTTATGCCAGCACCCACACACTTCATCTTCTACCCAAAAAAATCCCCATCCAGCTCAAGTACGAGTTCTAGCTCATCTTGCTGCGATTTTCGATCCCCTTGCTCAAAGCTCCATTCACAAAACTGCTTTGGGAGATTGATGCTTGGTATGTGTCTCCTCCACTGGTCCAATTAGTTTTTGTTCTAGTGCTTTATTCATTGCAAATTTTTGCTGCATAGGTGACCATGTTCTTGAGCTTGCATGTTAAACTTATGAGGTCCCAAGCAACTCTAATGCATGATATAGGCTCTAGGAACTTGTAGGAGTAGTTGCTATCAATCTTGTTCAGTTTTATTCACTTTTATTTTAAAGTTACTAAAATTTCAGAAATATTTCAGAAAAAGAATTATGCTTAGAAGAATGTACCTAGGTGGTTCCTCGGTGCAGAAAGGAACCAGGATTTCTATACGCGAGCAAGATGTTGAATTGCCGAGGGACGCGGATGTACGAGCTTGTGAGTGGCCATCCGATGATTTTATGGTCGAAGCAGGCTTCAAGGAGGAATTTGATGCGTATGTGCGTAATGCTGAGTTGGAGGACTTCTTACAAGATAAGTGTCCTCGGTACTATCAATTGACTGATTCCTTTGTTCGGAGGTTTAAATATAACTGCACGCGTAATTCTCCTAGTGTCATATTTGATATTTATGATACATCTTATACCATGGACTTAGAGGATTTTACAACTGCTTGCAAACTCCCGCAGTGGGGTAATATTAATGATCCTCACAAATCTGAATTTAGAGATTTCCTTGCTAGTATTACTGTGGGAGAATCTAGGGACATAGCACAAGCTACCATAGGAAGCATTCATTTTCCTGCTATACATTATTTTGCTCTCTTCATTGGTAGGTGCATTAACGGTAAAGATGAAGCATGCCACATGTGTGTCCCTGATTCGTGTGTCCTCAAGAGTGATGTGTTAGGTTATAAAGGTTATAACTTGGGGGCAATAGTTGCACGTAGATTGCAGAATAATAGTAGAAAGGGAAATTTATTTGGAGGAATTTATGCAACCCGTGTGGCTAATTATCTTGGTATAGCCCCACGAGAAGGAGATATGATAATACCTCCTGTTTATTTTGATTCTGAAGCTATGGTCAATCATCAATTTCTTGGGAGGAATGAACAATTCCTCCAATATCGACTAATCTATGACAGACGCAACGTCGTCCATGTTACTCTTCTAGCTCCTTACCTTTTCGATTATCAGGCAAAAGGAAGATATGTTGTCACCAGGGAGGAAGCAGCTGAACACGAGGGGAGAGCGAAGGTAGCTCACGAACACGCCGTAGCTCAGGAGGCGGTTGCCGCTGCATCTCAGTACGACCCCAGTTTCACTTACGGATATCAGCCAGGCGGTCCTTGGTACTAGACCAACTTAGACCAAAAGCCTAAGCTTGGGGGAGTACGTATTTCTCACCGACTTTACATTCATGTTCACACACTGATGGGATGGTATCCTCCTTTGAATGAATTGAGTGACTCGACTTGGCACATGTTCACGCATGTAGTTGAATCAAATCAACATAGCCTTCATGATATTTATGTTCATGGCTGATTATATCCTACTCATGCTTATATTCGGTGTGAATTAATTTTAATGAATGTTTATGACTGTTGTCGCTCTCTCAGTTGGTCGCTTTCCAGTCTTTTGCTAGCCTTCACCTATACTAAGCGAGAATTCTGCTTGTGCATCCAACTCCTTAAACCCCAAAGTTGTTCCATATGAGTCCACTATACCTTCCTATATGCGGTATTTACCTGCCATTCCAAGTAAATTTGTATGTGCCAAACTCCAAACCTTCAAATGAAATTCTGTTTTGTATGCTCGAGAAGCACATGTTACAACTAGGGCTGCCTATATCTTCCATGCTAGGTGGGTTATTCTCAAGAGGAGTGGACTCCGCTCCTCATTCACGAGAAAGGGCCGGTAACCGAGATGCCCAGTCTCATGATCCAAAAAGATCAAAGCAAATCAAAATAATTAAACAGAACTCCCCCAGGGCTGTTGTTAGTTGCAGGCACTCGTTGTTCCGAGCAAGCCATGGATTGATGCTTATTGGTGGTTGGGGGAGTATAAACCTTTACCATTCTGTTTGGGAACTGCCTATAATGCATGTAATATGGAAGATACAGCCATCTCATAGATGTTGCGTTAACAACGAAAGTATGCCTCTCAAAATGTTATTCAATCTCTATTTTAAAATCGAGCTCTGGCACCTCTACAAATCCCTGCTTCCCTCTGCGAAGGGCCTATCTATTTACTTTTATGTTGAGTCATCACCCTTCTTATTAAAAAGCACCCTCTGGAGAGCACACTGTCATTTGCATTCATTACTATTGGTTTATATTGGGTATGACTTGACTGGATCTCTTTTACCATGAATTACAATGTTTAGTCAGTCCTTGATCTTTAAAGGTGCTCTGCATTTATGTTTTGCGGTCTCAGAAAGGGCTAGCGAGATACCATTTTGTTATATCATGTTATGATTGTTTTGAGAAAGTGTTGTCATCCGAGTTTTATTATTATGGCTCGCTAGCTGATTATGCTATTGATATGAGTAATTGTGAGACCTACGTGTTATTGTGAGTATGGTTAGTTCATAATATTTGCTGAAACTTAAATGCTGGCTTTTCATGTTTACAATAACAAGAGCAAACAGAGTTTGTAAAAGTTTTTTCTTTATCACTTTGAGTTTATCAACTGAATTGCTTGAGGACAAGCAAAGGATTAAGCTTGGGGGAGTTGATACGTCTCCAACGTATCAACTTTTCCAAATACGTTTGCCCTTGTTTTGGACTCTAGCTTGCATGATTTGAATGAAACTAACCCGGACTGACGCTGTTTTCAGCAGAATTGCCATGATGTTGCTTTATGTGTAGAAAAGAAAAGTTCTCGGAATGTCCTGAAAATCCACGGAGTGACTTTTTGGAAAATATAAAAAATACTGCCGAAAGAATCAAGATCAGGGGGCCCACACCCTGTCCACGAGACAGGGGGGCGCGCCCCCTCCTCCTGGGTGCGCCCCCCTATCTCATGGGCCCCCTGGACCTCCACCGACCTCAACTCCAACTCCATATATTCACGTTCGGGGAGAAAAAAATCAGAGAGAAAGTTTCATCGCATTTTACGACACGGAGCCACCGCCAAGCCCTAATCTCTCTCGGGAGGGCTGATCTAGAGTCCGTTCGGGGCTCCGGAGAGGGGGATTCGACGTCGTCGTCATCATCAACCATCCTCCATCACCAATTTCATGATGCTCACCGCCGTGCGTGAGTAATTCCATCGTAGGCTTGCTGGACGGTGATGGGTTGGATGAGATTTACCATGTAATCAAGTTAGTTTTGTTAGGGTTTGATCCCTAGTATCCATTATGTTCTGAGATTGATGTTGCTATGACTTTGCTATGCTTAATGCTTGTCACTAGGGCCCGAGTGCCATGATTTCAGATCTGAACCTATTATGTTTTCATGAATATATGTGTGTTCTTGATCCTATCTTGCAAGTCTATTGTCACCTATTATGTGTTATGATCCGACAACCCCGAAGTGACAATAATCGGGATACTTCTCGATGATGACCATAGTTTGAGGAGTTCATGTATTCACTATGTGCTAATGCTTTGTTCCGGTTCTCTATTAAAAGGAGGCCTTAATATCCCTTAGTTCCCGCTAGGACCCCGCTGCCACGGGAGGGTAGGACAAAAGATGTCATGCAAGTTCTTTTCCGTAAGCACGTATGACTATTTACGGAATACATGCCTACATTACATTGATCAACTAGAGTTAGTTCTGTGTCACCCCATGTTATAGCTATTACATGAGGAATCACATCCGGCATAATTATCCATCACTGATCCATTGCCTACGAGCTTTTCACATCTTGTGTTTGGCTTATTTACTTTTCCATTACTATTGTTACAATCGCTACAAAACCCCAAAATATTACTTTTGCTATCGTTACCTTTATTATCATACTACTTTGCTACTAAATACCTTGCTGCAGATACTAAGTTATCCAGGTGTGGTTGAATTGACAACACAACTGCTAATACTCAAGAATATTCTTTGGCTCCCCTTATGTCGAATCAATAAATTTGGGTTGAATACTTTACCCTCGAAAGCTGTTGCGGTCCCCTACAC
The DNA here is from genome assembly GCA_021437245.1 of Aegilops speltoides. Lineage (NCBI taxonomy): Eukaryota > Viridiplantae > Streptophyta > Magnoliopsida > Poales > Poaceae > Aegilops > Aegilops speltoides. The sequence continues at coordinate 493,577,357 of CM038145.1, forward strand.
TTGTGGGTTATCAAGCGCAAGAACAGAACTCTTATTGAGATGGCTTGCACTATGCTTGATGAATACAAGACACCACAGCGTTTTTGGCCAGAAGCTATTGATACTGCATGCCACATAATCAACAGAGTATATCTTAACAAATTCTTCAAAAAGACCTCATATGAACTCCTCACTGACAAGAAACCCAATGTAAGTTATTTCAAAGTCTTCGGTGCAAAATGCTGGATTAGAGATCCTCACCATCACTCTAAATTTGCACCGAAAGCACATGAGGGTTTTATGCTTGGTTACGGAAAGGACTCGCACACCTACAAAGTCTTCAACACCAATCATCACAAAATTGTTGAAACTGTAGATGTGCGGTTCGATGAAACTAATGGCTCGCAAAGAGAGCACCTACCTCCTGTGCTAGATGAAATATCACCTGAGGAATCCATCAAGCTCAAAGCTACTGAGGATATCATCCCTACCGATGAAGTCGTCAACCTGCACGTCCTCACATTGCAAACGAAGTACAGATTGAGAAAATCATCAGCGACATCAACACAACAGGTCCTCTCACGCGCTCAAAAGCTTCACACTTGTCTAACTTTTGTGGGCATTTTGCATTTGTCTCTATCACAGAGCCCACCAAAGTTGATGAAGCATTCATGGAATCTAAGTGGATTCAAGCCATGCAAGATGAATTGCATCAATTCGAGCTCAACAATGTGTGCGAGCTTGTCAAGCGACCAGACCCACGCAAGCGCAACATCGTCGGTACCAAATGGATCTACCGCAACAAACAAGATGGAAATGGCCTTGTGGTGAGGAATAAGGCTCGTCTTGTAGCTCAAGGCTACACACAGGTTGAAGGAATTGATTTCGATGAAAATTTTGCACCTGTTGCTAGACTTGAAGCTATTCGCATATTACTTGCTTACGCTAACCATCATAATATCATCTTACATCAAATGGATGTGAAAAGTGCATTCCTTAATGGTAAGCTTGAGGAATAAGTATATGTTGCTCAACCACAAGGTTTTGAGGATCCAAAATTTCCAAATCACGTCTACAGACTCAACAAGGCCCTCTATGGCCTCAAGCAAGCACCTCGGGCGTGGTATGATACATTGAAGGAATTCCTCATGAAGAAAGGCTTCAAACCCGGTTCACTTGACCCAACTCTTTTCACCAAAGCATATGATGATGAATTATTCGTGTGCCAAATATATGTTGATGATATTATCTTTGGCTGTACTAACCAACGTTACAGTGACAAATTTTCCTATATGATGAGTGAGGAATATCAAATGTATATGATGGGAGAATTGAAATTCTTCTAAGGTCTTCAAATTTGTCAACAACACAATGGCATATTCATATCTTAGGAGAAATACCTCAAGGATGTGTTGAGGAAATTCGGCATGCAAGATTGCAAAGGCGTCAAAATCCCTATGCCCACAAATGGTCATCTATGCACCGATGAAAATGGTAAAGACTTCGATCAAAAGGTATACCGCTCCTTGGATTTTTATTGTACCTCTGTGCATCTAGGCTGGATATTATGCTTAGTGTTTGCATTTGTGCCCGATTTCAAGCTACACCGAAGGAATCACACCATAAGGCTGTGACGCATATTCTTTGATATCTAGCTCACACTCCAACACGTGGATTATGGTATCCCAAGGGCTCTTCCATTGATCTCAGTGGATATTCTGACTTTGACTATGCTGGTGATCGGGTGGACGACAAGTCAACATTAGGCACATGTCATTTCCTCGGACGATCCTTGGTATGTTGGTCCTCGAAGAAGCAGAACTGTGTATCACTCTCTACTGCTGAAGCTGAGTACATTGCTGCTGGATCTTACTGTGCTCAATTGCTGTGGATGAAGCAAACCCTCAAGGACTATGGCAATAATGTGAAGAATGTGCCACTCTACAGCGACAATAAGAGTGCTATCAAGATTGCTCACAACCCAGTTCAGCACTCAAAGGCAAAGCACATCCAGATTTGTCATCATTTTCTTCGTGACCATGTGTTGAAGGGCGACATCTCCATCGACCATGCAAATACGGAAGACCAGCTGGCCGATATCTTCACAAAGCCCTTGCATGAGAAGAGATTTAGCAAGTTACGGTGTGAGCTAAATATCTTAGAATCTTGGAATGTTCTTTGAAAAGGACACACATTCTAACACTTGTGCAAATTTGATGACTTAGATGTGCAACACAAGAAGTAAAATTTTTCTTCAATCAATGAAGACTTACCCTCTAAGTTTGAAGAAATTAATGAAGAATTTGATTCTCAGAACCCTGCCACAATTGTACGCGGTGTCTGAAATCATCATTCTTATACGGTGGGTTACGCCACCAACCAAAGTTGAAAATCTTCAATTTGAGTTTTTCTTCATTGAAATTCCTCAGTTGTTCAATTTCCTCAACTTTGCATTGTCTTCACTCTTTCCGTCGTTGTTCTTCATTGACTATATATAGACTTGAGTTTTATGTCCTCAACAGCATTCACTTATTGCTAATTCTTCAAGTTTCCTCTTCTGCTAAGTGAATGTGATCGGACCCTTTCCCCCTCTATGCTAAACTCAACCCAGTCTGTTCACAAATTCTTCATGTGCGTTCTATTTGAAACCCGTTCAAAATCTTCACTGTGTCCTTGTCAGCTGAAGAATTTGCGAACGACACATTAAAAATTTTCTTATCTAAATTTTCGGCTCTTGCCGCTCAAACCGTTCCACATCCCACGATAATATTTATCTATTCACCCAAAATCTCACACGATCTCCACCACTCTGTACGTGGGTGACACATGTCGCTAGGATGAGAAGGGCCAGGGGCACGTTCGTCCATTTTCCTCGGGCGAGCGGTTTTTTCACCTCGGCTATAAAGACCCCTCACCCTTCTCAGATTGCATTTACCCCGCTCGAACTCACTTCCCTCACTCAGCTCTCAAGCCCTAGCACCATCGCTACTTTCATCGTCACCGGTGAGGAAGAGCTTCACTGCCTCGACCTCGTCGCCGTCGTACTCGCGCCGGCCGCGGATATCTTCACTCCGCCACCGCCGTAGTTGTCTTCCTCTGCCAAGTTAGGGCGTGGAAGATCTGGACTGACGAACTTCCGACCTAAAACTCCCAGTTCGTCGTGTTCTTCATCAAGGGTAATTAAAAGTTACTTTTACTGCCCTTTTTGATTCTGATGATTTCCATAAAATCTTCAAAAGGTGTTTATTCTTCAACTTCCACACTTTAAACACCTCACACAATCATATGTTCTTGATCTGTTTCTCTAAGCGAAATTTTTCTTCAAGATTCCTCAATTGTGAATTTCACAAATCCATACAACTCTGGAACCCAAGTCAAAGAACACTTAGTGAAATTCCTCAAGACATATCTGGTCAAATTCCTCAAACTTGTTCCATTTTGCAAAAACTTCTGAGAACGCATATGACCTCTCCAAATTCTTCGCACCTATACTCTGTTCATAGGTACACATGTCTGCTGCTAAATCACTAGGTTCTCATCAACTTAACTCATTTGCAGCATTCCTCGAAGAAAAACTGCATACTTCTTCAGAGAACTCAATTGTTCAAAATCATCAGCTGAAGAAAATGGCAAATGGCAAGAGACCTCGAAAGGGAGGGAAGAAACTAGAAGTGAACACTACCTTTGAAATCCCTGATGACATCTATGCAGGGCATTGCACTCCGGATGAGGCAACTCGTGGAAAAGAAACGAAGAATGAGCGCAAGGTGCGCATTCAGAAGATTGAACAAAGATGGGCATGGGAATGGAGGGAATATAGATATGTTACTCGAAAGTACATGAAGAAATTCGCTCTAAACCCTCCTTGCCCAAGACCTCCGTTGGCACCTGGCCAAGTTGTTGATCCCACTAGCATCAAGCACAGTGAGGACTATGCTGATGAATGGGCCAAACAGCAAGCCAAGTTGGCCAAACAGGCCAAGGAAGCAGTGAGGAAATTCAACGAAGATTCAGCTGTTGCCGCTGTTGAGGCCTCTAATAGCAAGAAGGCTATGCCCAAGAAGCCAACTCACAAATCACCTTCCTCAGCAATGCCCTCATGGCATATTCCTCAAGCTGCTCCGGTTCCTCAAGTTGCAAAACCCTCAGCTCCTCCAGCAAAGTCCTCGGCACCGGTGCATCTCACCTCTTGCCAAAGCACCACATGCATCTCAATTGATTCAGGAGCATTTGCAAGTTCTTCAGCTCCTCCTCAGTCCTCAACAGGCCCCACTTTGCTGAAGACCAAGGCTACTGCTGGATGAGGCACAAGACCAAGTCCTCATGAGAAGCAAGTTGCCTTCCAAGTTCTGTCAAATGATGACGAAGATGATGATGAGGAATTAGCAGAAATCATCAGAGATAGACAGCAAAGGGCCGCTAGAGCCAAGGGTAGTGTTGTGCCACTCATGCTGGATCCGAAGAAGATCCTGGACTTCATTGATCTCTGGCACAAGGACCCAAACACCCCCTTGTCTGAATTAAATCTCACACCTGGCCAAAGTCATATGTTGATGGCTTTCATCTCTGAAGAAAAATGGAAATTTGAGAAAGCCAGGTCCGTGAAGAAAACTCAGTACAAGAAACAACGCTTTCTGAAAGACAATGTTCTAAAGCTATCACCTGATGAACTTGTTGCTCTACAATCTGAAATCAAGAAACTCAGTGATGAATTTGACGCCTACAAGGCAGAATGGCTTGGAGCCAAGGTCAGATTCGTCAGAATGGCGAACGGAATTACTTCCAATGTTGCTGCTCAAATGCACATTGAAATGCCTCAGGCTGAAGCATATGCACAGCCTACTGAAGAACATGCCAGCACCGCTGATGAAAATCAGGCTGCTGATGAAACTAAAAGTACTAGGGCTGATGAAGCTATTCCAGCCACTGAAGAATCTGCCAGGGCAACCAATAGTGTTGCACATGAAGAACATGACAAGCCAGCTGAAGCATCTGACCTTGCGCCTAAAGAAACTGAACAAGTCAGGACAACTACATTAGTTGTGCCCGAAGAAACTGCACCAATTTCCTCTGCTCCTCCTGCACCAACGCCAACACCAAGTCCTATCCTTCCTTCTGCATTAGAAGCAAAGAAAACCAAGGCTATGGAGCGAGCAGCAGTGAAGAAAAAGAAAGCATCTGCTTCCTCAGAGTCTTATGCTCCCAAGAAGGCGAAGACTTTGACCAGCTCTTATGCAAATCCAATAGATGATGTTCCTCTTTCAAGCATGCCATCAAAGGAAATCATTCCTTTTGGTGAAGATTATGTGATTCCAAGCGAATCAGATGAAGAAGATCCTTCTGCTGCTTTGACAGAGCAGTTGGAGGAGGAAATTGAAGAGGACATCATCGCCCATGCCTCAGTTCACGGCTGAAGAGGCAGGCGTTGAGGAATTGATGAAGAAGAAGAAGACGTGGACATTGGGTGCACCACTCCAGTGTTGAATGATGATTATTGGGAAAGTCATCACCCCAATTCCCCATGTTCACCCCACTACAACAGATTCCTCAGTCCCCAGTCCAGACTGAAGAAATTCATACGGGCTCTAATGAACCTCAAGCGTCTCTTCTTACCATCCCTGAAGAAATTCCAGCCACTAGTGTTGATGTTAATGGTGCTGAAGAAAAGGAGACCTAGGCTACTACAGAAATGGGAAATGAAATTCCTCAGCCTGTGGCCCTTGAGACTGTGATTCAAGAGGCAGTGAAGACATTGACTGATACACCTCAGCCCAAGCCGAAGAATCCGTTCTCAAAGACGCAGAAGTTCAAGGCTAATGACTTCTTTCATGAGCATGTATTCTTCACTGATTACAACCCATATGACTCTGCTCGTCTTCGAAGGAAGCTTTTCTGGATGAAGTCAGATGAACTTCTACTCTTCACTGCTATTCGATAAGGATAAGATCTTTGAGCATGAGCATATTCCTCATGTGGATATGGAATCGCTGCCTTGCTTTACCCCAATACTCAGTGTTCTTCATGATGATGGGCTACTCAACTTCTACACTAACATATGTGATTGGAATGAAGAGCTAATTCTTTAGTTCTATGCGGCGCTGCACATCACCGGCAATTATGAAGATATAAATTCCTGGGTGTTGGACTGGATGACAGAGAACGCACACTTCAAAGCACCGGCCTCTGAATTACTTCATGCCCTGCCTGTCAGTCCTCACCTTGAAGGTGCACGTCTCCTCTATCAAGAACCTCAGCTCTCTGATCATTTCATGCAAGTGTTGATGAAGCCGCAGAAGTCTGGCCAAGCCCCAAGAACCAAATTCCTCGTGAAGGAATTGCTTTATGTGCCTCAGACCGTATACAGAATTTTGACCAAGACCTTGAGTCCTATCAAAGGCCACAACTCTAATGAAGAAGTGGTCATTGGCATCATGAAGAATATGCTATTCAATATCATGAAGGAAATATGCCCTAGAAGCGTAATACATGTGTGAATACATAGACAAACATATCTTGATAAATGTTTATTATTCATGCAAGAATTGTATTAACTAGAAGCGTAATACATGTGTGAATACATTGACAAACATAGTGTCACTAGTATGCCTCTACTTGACTAGCTCATTGATCAAAGATGGTTGAGTTTCCTGACCATAGATATGAGTTATCATTTGCTCAATGGGATCACATCATTAGAAGAATGACGTGATTGACTTGACCCATTTCGTTAGCTTAGCACTTGATTGTTTAGTATGTTGATATTGCTTTCTTCATGACTTATACATGTTCCTATGACTATGAGATTATGTAACTCCCGCTTACCGGAGGAACACTTTGTGTGCTACCAAACATCACAATGTAACCGGGTGATTATAAAGATGCTCTACAGGTGTCTCCGAAGGTACTTGTTGAGTTGACGTATTTCGAGATTAGGATTTGTCACTTCGATTGTCGGAGAGGTATCTCTGGGCCCTCTCGATAATGCACATCACTATAAGCCTTGCAAGCAATGTAGCTAATGAGTTAGTTGCGGGATGATGCATTACATAATGAGTAAAGAGACTTGCCGGTAACGAGATTGAACTAGGTATTGAGATACCGACGATCGAATCTCGGGCAAGTAACATATCGATGACAAAGGGAACAACATATGTTGTTATGCGGTTTGACCGATAAAGATCTTCGTAGAATATGTGGGAGCCAATATGAGCATCCAGGTTCAGCTATTGGTTATTGACTGGAGACGTGGCTCGGTCATGTCTACATAGTTCTCGAACCCGTAGGGTCCGCACGCTTAAAGTTCGGTGACGATCGGTATTATGAGTTTTTGTGTTTTGATGTACCGAAGGTAGTTAGGAGTCCCGGATATGATCACGGACATGACGAGGAGTCTCGAAATGGTCGAGACATAAAGATCGATATATTGGACGACTATGTTCAGACACCGGAATGGTTTCGGAAGGTTTCGGACATATACCGGAGTACCAGGGGGTTACCGGAACCCCGTGGGGGTTTATTGGGCCTCATGGGCCCTAGTGGAGAAGAGGAGGGGCGGCCAGGGCAGGCCGCGCGCCCCCTCCCCCTCTTGTCCGAATTGGACAAGGAGGGGGGTGGCGCCCCCCTTTCCTTCCTCTCTCTCTCCCTTCCTTCCCCTGTCCTACTTCAACAAGGAAAGGAGGAGTCCTACTCCCGGTGGGAGTAGCACTCCCCCCTTGGCGCGCCCTCCTCCTAGGCCGGCCGCCTGCCCCTTGCTCCTTTATATACGGGGGCAGGGGGCACCTCTAGACACAACAATTGATCATTGATATCTTAGCCGTGTGCGGTGCACCCCTCCACCATATTCCATCTCGGTAATATCGTAGCGGTGCTTAGGTTAAGCCCTGCGTCGGTAGCATCATCAACACCATCATCACGCTGTCATGCTGACGGAACTCTCCCGCAAAGCTATGCTGGATCGGAGTTCGTGGGACGTCATCGAGCTGAACGTGTGCTGAACTCGGAGGTGCCGTACGTTCGGTACTTGATTCGGTTAGATCGTGAAGACGTACGACTACATCAACCGCGTTGTGCTAACGCTTCCGCTTTCAGTCTACGAGGGTACGTGGTCAACACTCTCCCCTCTCATTGCTATGCATCATGATCTTGCGTGTGCATAGGATTTTTTTTGAAATTACTACATAACCCAACATATCATGCATGGTATTATAATCAACTACCATGATTTCTTCATGAGGACTATGGCAAATGTTGCTCTTTCTCTGTTTGAATTGAAGCCTTACACTCCCTGGATCATGAAATTCATCAGATCAAGGTCTTCAATCAACTATAAGGCTGATACTCTTAACCATGGCAGTTACTTGCCCCCCATTGAAGTCAACAAGTGGACTATTTCCTCAGCTAATGAGAAGGGCAAGGCCACTATTATTGATGAAGGAATTCGTCCATTGGATGGACAGTTCCGCAAAGCTGCATCCTACTTCACCAATGATGACTCTGCCACTCATGACTCTGCCGCCAATGCTTCAAAACAAAATCCACAAGGCACAGCTCCAAGGGTGATGACTGATCGTGAGCTTCTCCTCAGTCTTCATCAGCGGTCGATCGCAACCACAAATGGGTCAAGTGTCAGTTTGGTTCAATTCTTCACAACATGACTGCTACATACAATTCAGTGAAGAAGAAACATTACTACCTCCATGAAGTATTTGATCGCACCTGGGCTGTTCTGTCTCATCTCTATGGTGAAGAAGATCTTAAGCAGATGGGCTTCAAGCAGGACTTTGACTGGTCTAAGCCGCCGTCGAAGAAATTCAAGAAAGTCAAAGTTCCTTCCTTGGTGGCCAGCTCATTTTCTTCATCGCGCGAGACCGATGAAAGTGAAGATTTGGACGACACTGCGGCAGGCCCTACTTCAACAACCGACCCCAACAACGCTGACGCTCCTCCATCAACTTCGTGATGATATTCTTCAGGGGCGTTAGTCCTCACTTTTCGTCCCTTTTGGTCATTTGATGACAAAGGGGGAGAAATTTGAGTTAGTCTTCAAGCGGGTCTATCTATATGGGCGTTTTTTTGTTAAGTTGCAACTCTCGCTCTTCTAAAGTGTTTGTTGGATCGAGTTGTAAACTTAAAATCTGATGGTGACCTGATACTTTTGCTCTGTTTTTATGCATGCTATTTCCTCATATATGTTATGCACGCATACTGAATTACATCAGTCACCATATTCATCATGCATTTCAAATTCTTCATTCAATATGTTAAATGCGTGTATGAATTACAAGATATAGGGGGAGATCTCCATGATATTACTCTACAATGTGCATCTGCTATAAAAAGCAAATTCCTCACATATGCACATCTTCAGGGGGAGTTCCTTTATATCTTACAATCAAATTCCTCAATTTTGAGCACTTTCAATTGATATGTTTATCCCTATTGAAAACTTAACCTATTTGTCATCAATCACCAAAAAGGGGGAGATTGTGAGTGCATCTAGTGCCCCTTAGTGATTTTGGTGTATTGAAGACTTATAGGTTAAGGGACTAATATGCTTGTGAGTGTACACAGGCTCTATAAGTCGATGAGGAGTTTGATATTTACAATGAATGTCGACCCCTAAAAATGTATGTCTTCAGCTGAAAACTTTGGTTCTCCTGAAGACTTTGAAAGTGAATAAATTGGTGTGACCTCGAAGACTTGGATATTCATGCGAGGATTATGAAGCGTGAAGGCTTTTGTTTTCGTAGTTTCATTTTCTCTTTATTGAGTCATAGGAAACACCGTATTGTTAAAGGGGGTCGAGGTAATACTAAGGAAACTGATTTCCATGTGATGCTCATCTCAAAAGCCTACACCTACCCAATTCTTTCGAGTGAAGCCATTGGAAATCTCATATCAGCTCAGTCAATTTCTTTAGTGACAGAGACGAACATCTTTTGGACTCTGAGGAATTTGTTCTGACTAAGGAGTTAGGAATTCTCTAGTGCGGATTGCCTACACAGTGAGGAACATGATAGCCTTGAGGAATTCGAACCTCAAATCCGACTGTTGCTGTGCTACGCGCCAGCTGTCCAAAATATCCTACCACCTAACGGTCATGTCATTGAAGGGCATTTATGTCTTATCATGTTGGGCTGCTCCTTAGGCTATAAATAGCCGCCCCCTACAACCACTAGCTCGTTGGCTGCTCCACGAGAAACTAACACTTGTCATTGAGAGCATCCCATCCTCCAGGACTTTGAGCGAAAATCATCAAGTGGGGAAAACCCAAAACCCAAACCCGAAAACCTACAAACCCAAAGTGATTGAGCATCACTGAAGAGATTGTTCCTATGTGGAACCGACGCTTGTTACCTTCGAGGATTGCGTATCCTCCAGACGGTTAGGCGTCATGGTTTGAGCATCCAAGAGAAATTGTGGATCGCCGAGTGACCAAGTCTGTAAAGGTTTGGAAGTCGAAGACTTACCACGAGTGTTGGATGAGGTCTGTGTGACTTTAGCTCAAGGAGATTATGGTGAGGACTGTGTGTCCGGGACTGTGTGTCCTCGAGTTTAAATACTCAGCCGCTCCAACCAGACGTACAACTGTCACAGCAGTTGGAACTGGTCTACCAAATCATTGCCTTCACCAAGCCAACTGGTTCTATTTCCCAAACCTTTCATTTCCTCATTCATGTGTTGATGAACCTGATCATTACTGTTTGAAGACTTTGACTGAAGACTTTCCCTATTTCCTCAATCCAATTTATTCAGTCACATAGTCTTCAGCCTGCTTATCCTGTTGTCATGCTTTCTGTACTATGTGTTTGTTTTTCATTTCATCATGATGATTATGCTACTGCTCTGTTATGCTTATGCCTGAGTACTTATTCCGCTGCTAGTGTGTCGTTGCTTAGGAATTTCTTCACCTAGAAATTCCTCAGTGATGAATTTGTAAAAATCGCCTATTCACCCCCCCTCTAGTCGATATAACGCACTTTCAGCGCCGCCCCCTTCCCCTAGTCCAATTCGGACCCATGGGGGGCGTGCGCCACCTCCCCTTGGCATGTCTTCTCCTTTTCCCGTATGGCCCAATAAGGCCCATTACTTCTCCCGGTGAATTCCCATAACTCCCCGGTACTCCGAAAAATACCCAAATCACTCGAAACCTTTCCGATGTCCGAATGTAGCCTTCCAATATATCGATCTTTACCTCTCGACCATTTCGAAACTCCTCGTCACGTCTGTGATCTCATCCGGACTCCGAACAAACTTCGCTCATCAAAACACATAACTCATAATACAAATCGTCATCGAACGTTAAGCGTGTGGACCCTACGGGTTCGAGAACTATGTAGAGATGACCGAGATACATCTCCAGTCAATAACCAATAGCGGAACCTGGATGCTCATATTGGCTCCTACATATTCTACGAAGATCTTTATCGGTCAAACCGCATAACAACATACATTGTTCCCTTTGTCATCGGTGTGTTACTTGCCCGAGATTCGATCGTCGGTATCATTATACCTAGTTCAATCTCGTTACCGGCAAGTCTCTTTACTCGTTCCGTAATACTTCATCCCGCAACTAACTCATTAGTCACAATGCTTGCAAGGCTTATAGTGATGAGCATTACCGAGAGGGCCCAGAGATACCTCTCCGAAACACGGAGTGACAAATCCTAATCTTGATCTATGCCAACCCAACAAACACCTTCGGAGACATCTGTAGAGCATCTTTATAATCACCTAGTTATGTTGTGACGTTTGATAGCACACAAGGTGTTCCTCCGGTATTCGGGAGTTGCATAATCTCATAGTTTGAGGAACATGCATAAGTCATGAAGAAAGCAGTAGCAATGAAACTGTAACGATCATAATGCTAAGCTAACGGATGGGTCTTGTCCATCACATCATTCTCCTAATGATGTGACCCCGTTCATAAAATGACAACACATGTCTATGGTTAGGAAACATAACCATCTTTGATTAATGAGCTAGTCAAGTAGAGGCATACTAGGGACACTTTGTTTTGTCTAAGTATTCACACATGTATAAAGTTTCCGGTTAATACAATTCTAGCATGAATAATAAACATTTATCATGATATAAGGAAATATAAATAAAAACTTTATTATTGCATCTAGGGCATATTTCCTTCATGAAGAACATGCCAACTCCTAATAAATAGCTAGCATATATCCAAATGACACTCCAAATAAAATATGTGAGTAGATGAAAGCAAATAGATTTACGCTGATAAGAAAGAAAAAGAATATCAAGGAAAGAAAGACTACAACAGGTTCAAAGAAATAAGTAGGATGTGCAGCATCCAAAGAGTAATAATGACTGTCGTCTATTAATTAAAGGAAACTTCTGAAAAGAACTGACATTCTGGAATGGTATTTTTTATTTGCGTGAAGTTGATATTTTTATTGTTTTATTTTCTTAGAACCCTATGAAAAGATCTTTCCATAAAAAAATTAATATCAGGCAATTCCATACCATAACAACAGAATAAGAATGTCAGAAAAGAATTTGGACCACTCAAAATGAAGCAAATGAAGCATCTTTCTAAGTCGGCAAAATCAATCAACAAAAGCCATGAATCATGTGGTCTTCGAGAGAAGTGCAGCATCCTTCTCCCTATTATCACACTTGATTCTATTTTGCCACCTGATATATACTTTCTCACGCTTCATAGATGAATCCTAATAAAAATAGACCACTTGACAATCACAGTTGTGCAAAATTGAAAATGACTAAAAGAATATATGAATATGTTGAATTGGTTTACTGCTAAAGAATGTTCCGTCACATAAATAAAAAGGCCTAGAGCGAAAAAATAGTCATGCTGCAAGTGTTCATTGATTCACACTATTGCTGCATAATTAGTTCATACTATTGGGAACACTCACAGGCGACACCATGATATAAGGAAAAAAAGTGCAAACACTACTCCATAATTTCACAGGGCAAGACCTATACAGAAAAGTACAGATATGTACATCCTTTCAACAACTTGCGATCTTGTCTTAGAGACCTCAATCAAATGACCTAACAAATAGAAAACAAAGAGAGGGATATCTCTCACCCAGCAAAGCGAGCACAGGGGCAACGATAGGCAATAATAGCAAACAAACTCATATATGTTCCTAACCAAAACCTTGTCTACATTTAAATCGCCCGGGAGACATATATTAGATAACAAAGAAGTATGTTGCAGGTAATTCAAGAAATATGTATATCCCAGAAAAAACAAGTGATTGGCATTTTACCAAAGGTTCTAACCTGGAGTTTTACCTCTTTTTTCTCAAGAAGACACAAAGTTGAAAGTATCAGACATGTTGTTCTTAACACATGGGACATGCATGGATTAACTAACTAATGCAGTTATCAGTTCTTAAATTGTTTGCCAAACATGTGAAGTATCTAAGAGAGATGGGAATGATGGGAATTAATGTAGCTGATAGAGAATAGCAAAAAGAGCTTAGAGAGTAGCTTGATAGAGTGCTGAAACAAGAGGAGCTCAAATGGTTGCAGAGATATAAGGACAAGGAGATTAAGGATGGGGATGGCAATACAAGATATTATCATGCCAAGGTGAATGGCAGGAGAAGGAAAAATAGAATCGTATCATTGGAGCAAGAAGATGGGGTGATTGAAGGAGAGGAACAATTAATGGGATACATAACCAATTTCTATAAAAAAAGCTATTTGGTCATCCTGATAAGTCATGCATTTCCCTGATAGACCAAAATTTAACACAAATTAATGAGGAGGAAAAATAAGCTTAATGGAGCCTTTTTTTCTACAGCAAATTAAGGAGGTAGTGTTTGGTATGGAAAAAAATAAGAGCCCAAGTATAGATGGCTTCCTATCTAACTTCTACTAGGAACTCTGGGAGCTGGTCAAATGGGACTTAAAGGTTTAATTGATGAATTTTGGAAAAGGTAATCTAGATATTGCTAGACTAAACTATGGCATATATCATCACACTTGTTCCTAAGACAATTGATGCTAAGAAAATTCAAAAGTTCAGGCCAATTTGTTTGTTGAATGTAAGTTTTAAGATCATCACTGAAGTCCTAATGAATAGGTTCACCAGGTGTGTGTCACCTGTAATTTCCGCCACTCAAACTGCCTTTGTTAAAGGCAGATATATAATGGAGGGAGTTGTTATTCTTCATGAAGCCTTGAACTCTTTTCATCATAAAAACAGAGTGCACTCATCTTCAAAGTGTATTTTGAGAAATCTTATGACAAAATCAAATGGCCTTTTGTGATTCAGATGCTTAAAATGAAAGGGTTTCCTGATAAGTGGTGTGAATTGGGTCATGCATACTATGAGAGTAGAACATATGGGAGTTAAAGTTAATGATGAGATAGGGCCATATTTTAAAACATTTAAGGGGCTTAGGCAAGGAGATTCTCTATCTCCCCTATTGTTTGATTTGGCAGCAGATGCTCTTGCTATCATCATGAAAAATGCATTGGATAATGATGTGATAAAATGAGTTCTGAGGGGTGATTAACATAAAGGGGCGAACATGCTGCAATATGCAGATGACACTATTTTCCTTTTACAGGATGATGTGGATAGTGCAAAAAAATTGAAACATGTTATGTGTGCTTTTGAACAAATGTCTAGTCTTAAAATAAACTTCCACAAGAGTTAGATACTCCTTTTTGGTGAAGCCACAAAAAAACAAGAGTTTACCAGGACATATTTACATGTCAGATTGGGGAGGTGCCCATCTAATACTTAGGAATGCCTGTTTTTGACGTTAGAATTAGAAATAAACATTGGAATTGTGTGACAGACAAAATTGAAAAAGGTGCAGCTGCTGGCAAGGGAAACTACTTGGCTCTATTGCTGGTAGAATTACACTAGTAAAAGCATGCCTTACTAGTATACCCCTATTCATGATTTCTTTCTACTCCATCCCTGAAGGGGTAGTTAAAAAAAGCTGATTTCTTCAGGGCCAGACTGGTGTGGCAGGAATATGAGCATGAGAGAAAATACCACCTGGTAAATTGGAAAACCTGTTGTATGCCTAGAGAGGTAGGAGGGTTCGGGATTCTAAACCTAGAAGTCATGAACACTGCTCTTTTGACTAAATGGTTTTGGAAAATGGAAATGGAAAATGGGTTGTGGCAAAATGTGTTGTTTAGAAAATACATTCCTGATGAATGCATCTCTAGGATTAAGAAAAAACCTAGGGATTCCTAGTTTTGGTCCAGTCTGATGAGTGTGGAAGACCACTTTTATAGATATGCTAAAAATTGGGGAATGGAACACTAGTAGAAAACGGCCCATTTGGCCTAGTTCCAGAGGCCCTTTAGCCCCGGTTCAGGAACCAAGACTAAAGGGTCGGGACTAAAGCCCACACCCTTTAGTCTCGGTTCACTTACGAACCGGACAGAAGGGCTCCACGTGGCCGCAGCGGGGCGTCCAGGCAGGAGGACCATTAGTCCCGGTTGGTAATACCAATTGGGATCAATAGGCCTCCACGCGTCAGCAGCTGGCAGGAGCTGGGTTTTTTTTAAAGGGGGGTTTAGGGGTTTAGGAGGGTTAATTTAGGGGTTTCATATTGTGTTAGCTAGCTAATAAAGAGAAGTGTCCTCTCTTATCTCCGTGCTTGGTCGATGCTAGCTACTATACGTATAGAGAGAAGTGCCCTCTCTTATGCTACTATAATTTTGTGGAATGCAACAGAGAGGAAAACATTTCTACTTAATTAAACATCTCATTGCATAACAATTTCACTTCCAGTACATAACAACTTGACAATGCTTAAACAGCTGCAGTACATAACTGGTTCAGCATAACTAAACATAAACACTGACACTTGTTTAACTGACACTAACCGCATTTCTTCATTTCTGCATCTCCTTCATCTTCTTGATGCGGTCAGAGTGGAGAATGACGGCACGTATGTAGGTCTCCGCCTCGATTGGCATGCTCGTGTCGCCGAGCTGCGGGATCCCCGACGCCACCATGTACAGGTCGTCGCCGGCAGGTGGCTGCAGCTGCTGCGCCACCTCCCCCTCACTGTTGTCCTCCACCTCCACCTCCACCACTAGCTGCTCCTGCTCGCTGTCGTCCTACACCTCCACCAAAACGTCTGCACCTGGCTCCTCCTCATCCTCCTCCTCCTCCTCCTCATCTTCACTGCTCTCTCCCTCGCTGTTAGAGTGGGCAATCACTTGCTTCACTGCAGCTGGTACAGCGACCACGACGCCGATGAGACATTCCACTAGAGCTGGAGGGGCACGATGGCGGGAGCGGTACTCATACCACCTAGCACGCTGACGCGGATCTAGTGATTTTTTTTGCTGCATTCATAGCCCAAAGGAAAACAGCGACAGGAGGAATTCCATGGCCGCCGGGGAACATCGTCTTCTTCTCATCATCCTTAGCCACGGCGATGAGGCCCCTAGCATGGTCGAGCACATCTGCAAGCTGGGAAACCTATTGCAGATCTCCTCTACGTCCGCCCTTGTCTCTGCATCTGCCTTGCAGAATTTGTTGACAGTCTCCTCCCATCGATCTTGAGCACGACGAAAAGCTCTTGCAGACGGCCTCTTCTTACGCGCCATGGCCGGCGTTGAGAAGTGACGGGAGTGGCCGGATGAGTTGCTTATCCCCTCAATAGAGCCCAAGTGACCAAAATGTTATTTAATCTTATCTAGAACAATAAAAGCACACATAATTATTCAAAGACCAAAATGATATTTTTAAGTGCATGTTTTTGTAAGCCAAGTTACAGAAGTACATGACCAAGAAATTAGCAAACTAGTACTTTTGTAAGTGCATTTTTTTAAACATCATATTTGTATTGTCCTGTACCAATTTTTAAGCATCCTATATATTAATTATGACAAATAACATAATGCACTCGCTTACAATAGCAATGCTAGATGTTAGTTTTTGGAATCTTCTTATACTGAATTATCTAGAATATAACATCGCTCATTCTACATTCATCGATTTGTCCATTAAAACATATCATCGAGAGGGGAAGTCAACCGCCGGTTATCACTATACACCGACGTCAGGTGTTTTCTCAAATAACCGAGAGGCATACATCTACCGTCGGCCATTTCCTCTCATAGGTGAGAGTTTTGTTTTCACCTTCGACTATTAAAAATCAAACCCTTTTTTATATTATCTCCCTTTTTTATCAATGCAATCATCATATATATGAATAAAAAAATTATGAAAAATCAGGACATATCATCATACATACAAATACATATCATCATATACACTACATATCATCCGTGAAAAAATCATCATATATATATATCAAAAAAATAGGACAAAGAGGAGGAGGCCGGCCGAACCGAACGGGGAGTTTTCTATGAACCAAAAAAATACCACATGACATGTCCGACGACCGGACCGCCTCTCTCTCATGAACAAAAAAGATATTCTATGAATAAAAAACCATCATATTATATGAATAAAAAACCATTATATTATATAAATAAAAAAACATCATATTCCATCCACATCCATGCATACATTTGAACAAAAAAACATCATATATATGATCATCTATAAACAAAAAACATCATATTCTGTGAAAAAATCATCATATATATGAACAAAAAAATTATGAAAAATCAGGACATATCATCATACATACACATACATATCATCATATACACTACATATCATCTATGAAAAAATCCATCATATATATATATATATAAAGAGGACATAGAGGAGCAGGCCGGCTGGACTAAACGGGGTGGAGAAGTGCGGCGTGGTCGGGGCAGGCCGGGGGCGCGGGGCGGCGTCATGGTAGGGCAGGCACGGGCGGCCAGCGCCGAGGCCGGGCGCGCGGCGAGTCGGGGCAGGTCGGGCACGGGCGGCCGCGGCGAGGCAGGAGCACGAGGTGGCGCGTCGGGCAGGGCAGGGGCGATAGCTACGAGGAGCGGGCGGCGACGACGACGAGGAGCGGGCGGTTCCGGCCATTACCATAACCTCGGGACGGCTTGGGGAGGCAACGACAATGTCGGGCAGGGGCGCGACCGGCGTCGTGGACCAGCCTGGCGGTGTTCGAGAGAAGAATGGGTGGGTGGGGGAAATTTCCTAAGTGGTGGGTTATATAGCAACCACCTTTGGTCCCAGTTCGTGGCAAAACCCGGGACCAATGTCAACCTTTAGTCACGGTTGGTGGCACCAACTGGGACCAAAGGTCTCTACTTCCCGCCCTTTGGGCTGCTCGGAGGTCACTTTTCAGCAGCCCAAAGGGCGGGAAGCAGAGCCCTTTGGTCCCGGTTGGCGGCACCAACCGGGACTAAATGTGGGCATTGGTCCTGGTTTGTAGCAAGAACCAGGACCAATGGCTTGTGCCTGGCACAGCCACGATGCGGTGGAAGTTTAGTCCCACCTCGCTAGCTGAGAGAAGCCATGACCTGTTTATAAGCCCTGATGCCCCTTCGATGTCGATCTCCTCTCTAATGCAGGCTTACGGGCCTAAACACTCTCTCTCTCTGCCTGTGGGCCTACTGGACCATCGCGGGCCTGAATCCTGGCCCATGGTTGGGTTTCTAGTCGTATTCAGGCCATGGAGGCGCAGTAGGTGGCATTTTTTAATTTTTTTCCAATTTTTTTATGTTTTGTTGTTTGCTTTATTTATTTTCTTTTGTTTCTACTTATAGTTTTTCAGTGATTCTTTTTGCTTTTAGGTCACAAAAATTATAAACTTTTTTAGTGCCATTAGTTTTTAGATTTGAATAGTTTAAATTTGAATTCTATGAAATTTGTGTGAATCACTAGTTTGTGAATAACTTTACTATAAAAATAGACTTTTGAGTGATTCTTTTTCCTGCTATTTAATATTACTGTGTTTTATCATTACTAGCAAAAGGGCACGTGCATTGCAACGGGGCAAAAGAATACCGCAGGCTCTTAATTTACAAAAAAATGGTCTATAATATGAGTATTTGTAGTTACGGCCCAAACAAAGATGGTCTTTGCCTACAAAAGCGCAAGTTCAAAATTCCACATGTCTTTTTTTAAACACGGCATGCATGTATATTTAATATGTACAAAGAAATGGGCAAGTGATCTTCAATTTCGTCTCCAATCCTGATTTTGCTCAGATGTTCATCCACAATCCGGATTAGTACCGATATGAAAGAAAGATGGATAATGCACTGTTTATTAAGATTGCACTCTACATAGTATTTTCTTTAAATGGTTAACAGGTAAAATAACATCATATTTAGATTCTATATATTTTTCTAATCAAATTCCATATATAACATGTTAAATTTGGAGTTATGGTTTAGAAGATATGATTACTTTAAAAAACTTTTGTTGTGTACTGCGGGTTTAATGTCAGAAACATTAGGGGGTTTTCTATAAAATAGCATGACGGACTAAGAATACCTATTTCTTTTATTAGTAGGTATAGATATTCAATTTGGTAATTTTTTAGGTTATTTTAAATGTCTATTTTAATCAAAAACAGATTTTGTTATTTTAGTTTGCTATTAAAGTTTCTAACAAAAAAGCATTTAAACCCCAGACTTGTGTGTGTTCAAAATGCACCCTTCAAAGCCACATCATCAATTTTCAACACTTTCTGACTTCATTTGCTATTATTCTTGCGTTTACTGATTTTTTTAGCTAAATGACCCTGAAATTGAAAAGCACTGCAAATGAACTCTTAAAAGGTTGAAAGTTGGCATGGTATCATCATTTCACCCACATAGCATGTTCTAAAAAGTTGAGAGGGTTACAGCAAAAAAGGATGCACTTCGTGTACAAAACGGACAATCTCTTCCGAAGTATCAGGGTTTCACACGAAAACTCATCTGTTACAAAGGGATTTCTTTTCAACGTTTTTCAATCCCAGACTTTTTGTGTGTTCAAAATGCACCATTCCAAGCCACATCTTCAATTTTCAACCCTTTCCAACTTCATTTGCCATTTTTCATGCATTTACTGATTTCTTTAGCTAAATGACCCTGAAATTGAAAAGCACTTCAAATGAACTCTGAAAAGGTTGAAAGTTGGCATGTTATCATCATTTCACCCACATAGCATGTTGTATAAGGTTGAGAGGGTTACGACAAAAACTGGATGCACTTCGTGTACAAAACGGACAATCTCTTTCGAAGTATCAGGTTTTCAGATGAAAACTCATCTATTACAAAGGGATTTCATTTTTTTTGAACTTATTTGAACTCCAGACTTTTTGTGTGTTCAAAATGCACCATTCAAAGCCACATCATCAATTTTCAACCCTTTCTGACTTCATTTGCTATTTTTCATGCATTTACTGATTTTTTTTAGCTAAATGACCTTGAAATTGAAAAGCACTTCAAATGAACTCTGAAAAGGTCAAAAGTTGGCATGGTATCATCATTTCACCCACATAGCATGTTCTAAAAAGTTGAGAGGGTTACGAAAAAAATTGGATGCACTTCGTGTACAAAACGGACAATTTCTTTCGAAACATCAGGGTTTCGGACGAAAACTCATCTGTTACAAAGGGATTTCATTTCTTGACATGTAACTACGGTGCTATTCTAGATCAAAAGGCATCATCATAATAGTTGTGGAGACAAAGTCTTCACTTTTTCTTCGCTTGTGTCTTTTGCTTATTCCACCGTAACCATGGATAATCTTCATCGTTTAACGGGGTGCTTGGGTCAGCCTTGACTTTGGAGGGAGGAATTTCATGAAACTTTTCATAATCTTCAGACATGTCTGTCTTGCCCTCCACTCCCATGATGTCTCTTTTTCCGGAAAGAACTATGTGGCGCTTTTGCTCATTGTATGATGTATTCGCTTCCTTATCTTTTCTTTTTCTCGGTTTGGTAGACATGTCCTTCTCATAGAAAACCTGCGCCACATCATTCGCTAGGACGAATGGTTCGTCTGTGTACCCAATATTGTTCGGATCCACTGTTGTCATTCTGTACTGTGGGTCTACCTGTACCCCGCCTCCTGACAGATTGACCCATTTGGACTGAAACAAAGGGACCTTAAAATCATGTCCATAGTCAAGATCCCATATGTCCACTATGTAACTATAATATGTGTCCTTTCCTCTCTTGGTTGCAGCATCAAAGAAGACACCACTATTTTGGTTGGTTCTCTTTTGATCTTGGGCGATCGTGTAAAATATATTCCCATTTATCTCGTACCATTTGTAAGTCAATACAGTCGAAGATGGTCCCCTAGCCAACGAGTACAACACATCAGAAACAGCGTTGTCACCCATGAGACGTGTTTGCAACCAACTGCCGAAAGTCCTGATGTGTTCACATGTAATCCAGTCGTCACACTGCTCCGGGTGTTCGGAGTGCAAAATATTCTTGTGTTCATTGAACTACGGGGTCACCAAGGTAGAATTCTATAGAACTGTGTAGTATGCTTGAGACCAAGAATGCCCATCCCTACATATTATTTAGTCCCCTCCTAGCATGCCTTTTCCAGTCAATCTCCCTCATACCGCGATTGAGGGCGACCAATCTTCTTAAGGTCAGGAATGAAGTCAACAGAAAACCCAATGACCTCCTCTGTTTGATGGCCCGTGGAGATGCTTCCTTCTATCCTAGCATGGTTACGGGCATATTTATTTAAGACTCCCACAAACCTCTCAAAGGGGAACATATTGTGTAGAAATACACGGCCCATATAATGAAGAAGGATGGTGGGAACACCAGCTCGAAACTGACAAGACATTGCACCAGATCACTCCTTAACCTTGGTAGGATTTCTGGATCGATCACCTTCTGAGAGATTGCATTGAGGAATGCACATAGCTTCACAATGCCTAATCAAACATTTTCCGGTAGAAGCCCCCTCAATGCAACCAGAAGCAGTTGCGTCATAATCATGTGGCAGTCATAAGACTTTAGGTTTTGAAACTTTTTCTCTGTCATATTTATTACTCCCTTTATATTTGACGAGAAGCCAAACGGGACCTTCATACTAAGCAGACATTCAAAGAAGATTTCCTTCTCCTCTTTGGTAAGAGCATAGCTGGCAGGACCTTCATACTGCTTTGGAGGCATGTCGTCTTTTTCGTGCACACATTGCTGGTCCTATCGTGCCTCTGGTGTATCTTTTGTCTTCCCATACAAGCCCAAGAAGCCTAGCAGGTTCACACAAAGATTCTTCATCACGTGCACCACGTCGATTGCAGAGCAGACCTCTAGGTCTTTCCAGTAGGGTAGGTCCCAAAATATAGATTTCTTCTTCCACATGGGTGTGCATCCCTCAGCGTCATTCGGAACAGATAGTCCGCCGGGACCCTTTCCAAAGATTACTTGTAAATCATTGACCATAGCAAGTATGTGATCACCAGTACAGACAGCAGGCTTCTTCCAGTGATCTGCCTCGCCATTGAAATGCTTTTTTTTCTACATTGATGGTTGGTCGGAAGAAATCGACGATGACCCAGGTACACATTCTTCCTGCATTTGTCCAAATATATACTTTCGGTGTCATCTAAACAATGTGTGCATGCGTGGTATCCCTTGTTTGTCTGTCCTGAAAGGTTACTGAGAGCAGGCCAATCATTGATGGTTACAAACAGCAACGCATGTAGGTCAAATTCCTGCTGGTCTTGCTCATCCCACACACGTACACCTTTTCCATTCCACGGCTGTAAAAGTTCTTCAACCAATGGCCTTAGGTACACATCAATGTCGTTGTCGGGTTGCTTAGGGCCTTGGATGAGCACTGGCATCATAATGAACTTCGGCTTCATGCACAGCCAAGGAGGAAGGTTATATATACATAGAGTCACGGGCCAGGTGCTATGATTGTTGCTCTGCTCCCCAAAAGTATTAATGCCATCCGCGCTTAAACCAAACCATACGTTCCTTGCGTCACCTGCAAAGTCCCCCCGCTTTCTCTCGATTTTTTCCACTGTGACCGTCCGCGGGTGCTCTCAACTTCCCGTCTTTCTTACGGTCCTCTTTGTGCCATCGCTTCCACTTGGCATGCTCTTTGTTTCTGAATAGACATTTCAACTATGGTATTATAGGAGCATACCACATAACCTTGGCAGGAACCCTCTTCCTGGGGCGCTCGCCGTCAACATCACCAGGGTCATCTCGTCTGATCTTATACTGCATTGCACCGCATATCGAGCATGCGTTCAAATCCTCATACGCACCACGGTAGAGGATGCAGTCATTAGGGCATGCATGTATCTTCTGCACCTCCAATCCTAGGGGGCATACAACCTTCTTTGTTTTGTACGTACTGTCGGGCAATTCGTTATCCTTTGGAAGCTTCTTCTTCAATATTTCCAGTAGCTTCTCAAATCCGTTGTCAGATACACCATTGTCTACCTTCCATTGCAGCAATTCCAGTGTGGTACCGAGCTTTGTGTTGCCATCTTCGCAATTGGGGTACAACCCTTTTTTGTGATCCTCTAACATGTGATCGAACTTCAACTTCTCCTTTTAACTTTCGCATTGTCTCTTTTCATCAACAGTGACCCGGCGAAGATCATCATCGGGCACATCGTCTGGTTCCTCTTGATCTTCAGCTTCCCCCGTTGCAGCATCACCGTATTTAGGGGGAACATAGTTGTCATCATCCTCTTCTTCTTCGTTGTCTTCCATCATAACCCCTCTTTCTCCGCGCTTGGTCCAAGCATTATAGTGTGGCATGAAACCCTTCTCAAGCAGGTGGGTGTGAAGGCTTTTCTGGTTAGAGTAAGACTTCATATTTTCACAAATAGGGCATGGACAACACATAAAACCATTTTGCTTGTTTGCCTCAGCCACTTCGAGAAAATAATGCATGCCCTTAATGTACTCGGAGTTGCGTCTGTCACCGTACATCCATTGCCGGTTCATCTGCGTGCATTATATATAATTAAGTGTGTCAAAAACCATTACAGAACATCATGAATAGAGACGTGACCAAATTAATAGAAGTTCATCATCACATTAAAACCATATTAATAGAACCTCATTTATTTTTCTTTTAGAAAGAAGATAAGAACAAGAGGCTCACCATGGTGGTGCCGGCGACGAGATTGGCGCGGGCGATCGACGGCGGTGAGGAAGTGAACGGGACAGGGCGGACCGCCACCTAGACAAATCTTGAGGAAAATGGAGTTTGGACAAGGAGAATTGAGAGGAGAAAGCTTAAGTGTGGCTCGGGCATTTCATCGAACACCTCATGTGCATAGGAGGTGAGCTAGAGCGCCACAAAGCTCTCCCACGGCCGGCCAAAAAAAACAGAGCAACGAACTGCTCTGCTTGCGGGCAAGGGGTGTATATAGGCCTCTCTTTAGTCCCGGTTTGTGACTAAAACCAGGACTAAAGGACCACATTTGGTCTCGGTTTAAGACAAAAACCGGGACTAAAGGTTGTGGACCAGGAGCGAGACCCATTGGTCCCGGTTCATGTCTGGAAACGGGACCATTGGCCCCCGAGGCCCGGCCGGCCCCCTGGCCTCACGAACTGGGAGTAATGCTCCCATTGGTCGCATTAGTCCCGGTTCGTAGGTGAACCGGGATTAATACCCTCTTCAGGCCTGGACCGAAGCCCTATTTTCTACTAGTGGAAAAGGGACCAGATTTTGGGAAGATATCTGGGTTGATGATAATCCTCTTAAAGAAGCTTATCCCAAACTTTTTAATCTATGTTTTAATCATAACATCACTGTGTATGAAGCTATACAATTGAGATGGGGGCTTCACCTTTAGGAGAACTCTACATGGAGATACGTTGGAACTCTGGAATAATTTCAAAAAAAAAAAGATGCGCTGGAGTTGAAATGAAAGGGGGGAAAGATCAAGTGGTGTGGATGTTGACCGCTGATGGAAAATTTTCTGTCAAGTCACTCTACAGAAAAATGAATGCTGATGGTTGTAATTTCCCTCAAAAATATTTGGGGAAAGTCAAAATTCCTAAAAAATCAAAACGTTTATTTGGTTAGTTAACAGAAAAAGTATTCTAACCAAAGATTCCTTGATCAAAAGAGGATGGAAAGGGGATAAACACTATGTGATGTGTGGTCAAGAAGAAACAGGAGATCATTTGTTTTTCTCATGTACAACTACTTCAATGATTTGGGATATTATTAGTTGTGCGGTAGGTTTGAGAACAACCTCATTCCCAATTGAGAACTGCTTTGGGGAGTGGATCCAAACCTTCCGCAAAAAAGATAAAAAGATGGTCTTAGTGGGAATTGCGGCTCTGCTGTGGGCTATTTGGAGATGCAGAAATAGCATCATCTTTGATAAGAAAAACA
Source organism: Aegilops speltoides (assembly GCA_021437245.1). Classification (NCBI taxonomy): domain Eukaryota; kingdom Viridiplantae; phylum Streptophyta; class Magnoliopsida; order Poales; family Poaceae; genus Aegilops; species Aegilops speltoides. The sequence continues at coordinate 493,602,573 of CM038145.1, forward strand.
TTACTGATCCTATGACAATTGTCCAACTATCACGTCATTGAATACTGCAGACAAAGGAGCCAAACAAAGAGATGCTGAAGTTGGAGGCAAAATTAGTACATCGAGTAGAGCTGCGCAAGGGCGGCGGCGGCTTCCCCTTACGGTTGTAATAAATCAGTAAACTTTTCCTCTGTGGTATCCTTGAGTCTGTTATCTAGTAATGGAAATCGGAGGGGGGTTTACCCTTCTTTTATTAAAAAAAAAGGAGGGACGGCCAAAGTTTTCACAGCATTACAACCGGCATCGCGCGAACCAGTCAATGCATATGACCCATGAAAACGGGTAGCCTAGGGAGGTTTGTATAGGAGAAAAACTTCGTGCTAAAAGTCGATTTTCTCTCTCTTTCATTATCTTATTTTTTTTAACTATGTCATTTAGCACTAGCGATATGAAGTCTGAGGAAAATATCGCCATCTCTATTGGAGTAGCACCTCACGCCAGTCGCCAACTCACCATCCAGGAACACGCGGATGCTATGCACAACGCACAACAGCACAAGTTGCTTCCTAGTGTGTGTGTGTGAGAGAGAGAGACTCGCGTTGACCGCTAGGGAGGAGATCAATCGAGCCAAGAAATTACTCCACGCAGAGAGATGGAGGTTGCGATGGTCGTCGGCCCGATAGTGAAGCTGCTGCCGAAGCTCCTATCGCTGATAGATGGGAAATGGAAGCAGCTGGACAGCCTGGAGGTGGACGCCGGGTACATCCGGCGCGACCTGCAGTCGATCCAAGAAATCATTGGCCGCTCGAGTTGCGGCAGATCCATCACGGACCTCTGGGTCCGAGATCTCAGGCGCTTGGCGGACGACATGGAAGATTGCATCGACCGTTTCCAGGTCGGGAAGATGAGCAGAATCAGTTTCGTCGGGAAGATCGCCAAACTGAAGAAGAGGTCAAAGGAGACTCTCGAGCAGCTAAAGAACTGCATCAGCATCGCCGGCGCCGCCGCACCTCCGACTGCATCTGATCCCCCCGTGGATCCGGAGGAGCAACTACTTGCCCTACTTGCGCGGAGCCAATCGGAGGAGCGGAAGCTTAAGGTGATCTCCGTCGCCGGCTTCGGTGGAGTAGGTATGACTCGCCTTGCCCACAAGGTTTACAGTGACAGGGATGTGCGCAGCCAGTTCTCTCTGCACGCATGGGTTCGTGCGGCCCCGGATATGAGTGTGCACAACCTTCTTCGGAAAATACATGACGAACTGCTGCTAATTAGTATTGCCAAGAATCATGGTGCGACTGCCTCCAGCTCCAAAATCATACTACCACAAATCAACGGAGGCGCCCAACATGCTTCCACTGACCACGAGCTCGCCGAACTACTGAAGACCGGAAGGTGATTATATACTCTTAACTAAAATCATGCCCGTGCGTTGCTGCCGGAAATTTTTGCAGATGTTAATAGTATAAACGAAATGTACAGTAGAAGATAACAGGTAGTCGATAGGGTGGTGCTTTCAGTTGCATTTATCAATTTTGTTTGCAAAGAAAGGTCAGTTAATGGAAGATTGTGTAAAACAAATCATAAGTTATGCAATGTGGTGTAAACAAATCCCCTTATATAATTATTCAGTATATCTTCATTCTCTAATTATCCATTGTTGTTGTTTTTTCTGCAAATCAAAATGTTGAAGGTGATTATTCATTTCACACATTAGCTTATAATGAAATGTAAGAACGACGCTCGGGCATGAAAGAAATCTAACTCAACTTATGCTTTGTTAGTACTCCCTCAATCGTTGAATGGAGTAAGTAAGGATCTTTCACTGCTAGGTGCTTTGTAATTGCATATTCGTGGAAATTTACTGCCTTGTAACCCGTCTTCTTCTTTGTTTTAGTTTCCTACATTATCAAAATCCACTGCAATTATATTCTTTGTAGTATGGACTTGATCATCATTTTGTTATTTGGTAACATCAACGTAATAACCAAAAATAGGATTGCAAGCAAAACATTGATAGCTGCAAGCCTGCAACCAAAAATCAAAATTATGATTTTCATTTTCTCAATTGATTCATTCATTGTGTATATTGTAGGTATCTTATTGTGATTGATGGCGTCGATGCACATGAGTTTTACGATGTACTATCTGCCTTCTCTTGGGTTGATGGGGTGGACGGTAGAATTATCATAACGACGACCATTCAGCTGCCAGCGGCGACATGCTGCGGATGTGGTAACGGTTCATCACTTGCTATGGATAGCACGAGACAGGTTTTCATTGGAGAGCTGACAGAGAGTGGATTTGTGGAGACCTGCCTTCATCTTCGTGATGACACACTAGCAAGAATGCAGCGCAGCAACAATGAGATCCTATCCAGTCCCGTTGTCCAGGACTTATTGCTGTATTTCTGCATATTCCCACGCGACCACCCTGTCAGGAGGAATCCCCTGATAAGGCGCTGGCTGGCTGAAGGTCTTGTGTTTCCTCAACCAGAAACAGAGAGTTTTTCCCAGGATGTTGCGGCCAAGAATTTGGAGAGCCTCATCAGCCGCAATGTCATTCAGCCCATTCAAGTGAGAAACTATGAAAATGTGAAGAAATGTCAAACTTTTGGGATGATGCTCAACTCCATTTCCAGCAAATCCAAGTCACAAAACTTCGTCACCATGTGGTGTGGAAGCCAGGCAACGGAGAAGAATCTGCCGGGCAAAGAGATTCGCCGGCTTTCCCTCCATCTTAATGGTGTGGCAAATGGGACACTGAAATTGCCAAAGGAGCTGTCTCGTCTCCATACTCTGGCAGTCTTCCCTGATGATGCAAATGTTGCCAGGCATCAAGCTAAATTGAATTATGCAAAGTATAAGCTACTGCGAGTTTTGGATCTCAAAGAATGTGCTGATGTGAAAGCAGAACATGTCGGCAAAATATGTGACCTGTTACTGCTCAAATATCTGAGCCTCGGAGACAGCATTGACAAGGTTCCAAGGAAAATAGCGAAGCTAAAATGGTTGGAGACTCTCGACATGAGGAGAACCCAGGTAGTGATGTTGCCAATTGAAGTCCTCCACCTCCCCGGGTTGAAACACCTCCTTGGGAAGTTTCAGCTTCTTGAAGGTGACTGCACACAGGAGAAGCTAGAGAAGCTCTTGTCTGAAGAGAGTGAACTGCAAAGGCTTTCCGGATTTGTCACCGACAAAAGTGAAGGGTTTGCGCAGCTGATGAGTCGGATGGGGAAGTTGAGGAAGGTGAAAATATGGTGTGATTCCAGTGCAGATGTGACGAAATTGGATCATGTTTTAGGAGCCACGAAGAAATTCATTCGTGAAGGCCTGGATATGACAAGAGTTGACCGTTCCTTATCTATCGATTTCCAAGCATGCCCAACAGAATGCTCAGAACAATTCATGAATTCTCTTCAAACCGCAGGCCGTCTTACCTCGCTCAAACTACGAGGCAAGCTGATGCAACTCCCTCAGTTCCGTGCAAAGCTGAACTACATTGAGGAGTTGTGCCTCTCAAAGACTAATCTGAGCGCTGACACAATCCTAGATGGCCTGTCCGAACTGAGAATGACACTGAAATATATCAAGCTGGTAGAAGATAAGCTTGGGCACTTTGTCATAAAACCAGAGCATTTCCGAAGCCTGAAGGGGTTATGCCTCGTGGGCGAGCAGAGTGTAGAGGACATAACAATCCAAGATAAAGCTATGCCCTACCTTGTGTCACTTCATATAATCTGTAAAACTCTAGGTGATCTTCCAGGCATCGAAATCACACGCATAGCAAGGCTAAAAGAAGTCGCGCTCCATTCTGGAGTACAAGAGACGATAAAGGAGGGATGGCAAGAAGTTGCAATGAACCATCCTAATAGGCCCAACGTTTTGTTTATCCATGCTGCCAAGTCCTGGCACAGAGACCCTCCGCCGTGCGGAGCAACAGGAGAAACCACAAATCGGCCGAAACCAATTGGGAGAAAATCTGCCATCTCCATCATGGGGGGCATCTTTTCTTGTGCACGGCCAAGATTCTGATGCACTGAAGCAGCAGCCCCATCGATCACGGTTAGTTGTGTGTCCATCTCCTCCTGCCTATTCTTGTTCGACTTGTACTCCCAGATATAATATAATGACGGTAGCGCATCTTTGATTGTCTGTAGCACAAAGCTTTTGTGACCATTCACTGATCGATGATGTGTGTGCTGCAGTAGGATGCGACTAGGCGTGGCCTTGGGGTGGCCAAACGTGTGGGCTTCTCCTCTGCGAGGCAGCTGCCGGTGATGATTGGTGAGTGCATTGAGATGATGCAACTTCTTTGTGATGATCGATCTTGTCCAGATAAGCAAGTTACAAGCAAATTCTGCGGACAACGTTTTGTGTCAGCCATACAGGTATATTATATAGATGTGTTGTTGAAAGCTTTTCTTTTCAAAAATGGAGGATGGCACCCAGGCCTCTGCATCAATCGATGCACAGTCATATATTGTCGAATCCTACTATAAAGAGTTTATTAATTCGATTGGACATATTGAATTTGTACAATGGAATAGCCCTCTGCCTGTCTGTTCATATCCTTCGGTGTCCTGCAAACATGATTTCTTCTCTAGTGCACCAAATGTTGGGTGGATTATCCTCTTTTTTTTCTTAGTCTTGGCTGAAGTAAGTACACCCTCGTGTTCTTGTTATGATCCGCTTGTGAGTTTTCTGTGTCTCTCCTTTTTTTTAGCATCACAGTACCTCTATTCATTTTGGTATAACAAATACATCGTGGACCCAAAAAAACTAGTAGTACAATACATCATGGATATTGTCTAGCCAAACACTAGGATGATACTACCTCTTAGCTGAAGCAGCTAGCTCGTGAGGTACAGCATTAGCTCCACATGAACAGTGTTGAGACTTTAAGCACAAATCTTAGTAAAATCAGGGGCTGCGTGTCTCTGAAGCTGTGGGGTAACCTGGCGTCCGTGTAGCCTGTGCACCTTCTTAATCCCTCCCCTCAAATCCTTCTCTGGCTGTAACGGAAACTGAACTAGCTACCATAATCCCTACTGTGTATCCAGATGAGCTCGAGAACCACAAGTGTTACACCATGGCAGTTTAGTTTTCCACGACTGCTCCCAGTCTTGTGTTGGATACGGCGTGGATTGTATGGAACGGCAACGGTCCCTCTTGCAGACTTGCGTCGTGCGACCGTTCCATCTGCAAGAGCAATCGGGGAAGGAAAGAATGGAAGAGCCAGCCTTCACTCTGCTTTTTTTTTATGGGTAGCCTTCGCTCTGCTGCCTCCTTTGCCCTTTGTGTGCTGCCTTCAGAATGGGGCCAACAACCCCACTCTTCTTTCTATTTTTTTGAGAAGGGCCAACGACCCCACTCTGTTCCCAGCTAAGCACGGGCTGGGCTTGGGCAGTTGGGCTTCCTTCTGGGCCTTGACTTCCTCTTGATTGGCACACTCTGCTTTAGTACTTTGGTGCTCTGACACAGTTCCGGCGTGCCAGGGCTATAGGTCGCCCGGATTGATTCCTCATAGGAATCGCCTATGGGCGACAGTAGCGGGCGGGGCAATTTTAGAGCGCGTGCTCACTGTACGCGTAGGTTCGCTTTGTTCTGGCTCACAGCGGTCGTTATAGGGCTCGCTCGCTCTGGTCTTCTTCGGTTTTTCTTTGTTTTCCTTTTATCTCCTTTTTTCTGTTTTTCACTATTTTTCTTTGGTTTTTCATTTTACTTTGGTTCTTTGTTTTCTCATTGATTTTTTTGGTTTTTCTTTCTTCACTACACTTTGATTTCTTTTTTATTTTTTCTTTTATTTTTATTTTTTTAGTTTTTATCGGTTTTTCTTTTTCCCAAAACATATCTACTTTTTTTTCTCAGTAGACAATGTACATTTTAAAAGCACACATGATACATTTTTTGATATACTCTGGTCATTTTCAAATACCTAATGTATATATATTTTAAATATGTGTTTTAAACAGTTTATGAATACATGGTAACTTTTTTACAAATACACGTTGTACATTTTTTAAATGGCAATCAACATTTTTAAACTACGTGAACATTTTGCTTAAATTGCATAACCTTTTTTGATATTTTCAGGGATTGTTTTTATTAAAATTGGTACATTTTTTAATGAAAATAAACAATTTCTTAAACTATGTGATTAGTATTTGTGTAAACCATTATAGTTAATGTCATGAACATTTTTTTAATGCGGGAAAATTTCCATGAAATGTGATATACATTTTTCTATGACACGATTTTTTTTACATCACACAACAATTTGTTTACATTGCATACATATTTTTAAAAAAATTATTTTTGAAACGCGGGAACATTTTTTCTTTGTCACGGTTTTTTTAAGTTATCAAAAAAAATGAAAACTACGGTAATATTTGTTTTATACTATGTTAAAAATATTATATTTTTAAATTTCCTAAGTAAATTTAAAATTATGAAATATATGTATTTAATTTAAAAGAAAAAAAGGTTGGGCATGGACTGCGGCGCGCCGCGCGCCCATGGGTCTGCAGTTCCTTCCAGGCTAGCTAGGCGGGCACTTGGAGATTCCCCAGGCAATGGCGAGTAGTGCAATTAGGGGATCCTGTCCACCTGTGCGGCCGTAAGGTTAGAAGAAGTGGGTCTAGTGGGTTCCTGGTGGGTTAATTGGGATAGCCCATCAATTTTTTGTTGTGTTCCACGGGTGCCCACTAAGCACTTTTAAGTGGGATGGGTCCATGAGTCCCACCGCAGCCCACTCCCACTTGCAGCCTGACTACCACCGCTCGCCCTTGTGCCTGAGTCAATATTGGCGCGGACCGCACCCCATGAGCGATAGTGGGTGAAGAAGAGGCGGCGACAGGGGAGGCATCGGCCATGCACGCGGGTGAATCCAGAGGACCAGCTCCTCGCAACGGTGCTCCGACGGTCACTCACGACGGCGGAGACTGGCGTGCGCTGGCTCCCTACAAAAACGCTAAAGTGCTTTAGTCTGCCATCGAGCAATCAGGGCGCAAGGCTATGCGAAGGCGGCAGCCAAGGTGAAGGCCGCCCGGCTGGGGAAGGCGTAGGAGCGCACGGTCTAGTTGAAGGAAATTTGCCCTAGAGGCAATAATAAAATTGTTATTTTATATTTCCTTGATACATGTGTGGATACATAGACAAAACACCGTGTCCCTAGTAAGCCTATACTAGACTAACTCGTTAATCAAAGATGGTTAAGTTTCCTAACCATAGACATGTGTTGTCATTTGATGAATGGGATCACATCAATAGGAGAATGATGTGATGGGAAAGACCCATTCGTTAGCTTAGCATTATGATCGTTCAGTTTTATTGCTATTGCTTTCTTCATGTCAAATACATATTCCTTCGACAATGAGATTATGCAACTCCCGGATACCGGAGGAATACCTTGTGTGCTATCAAACGTCACAACGTAACTGGGTGATTATAAAGATGCTCTACAGGTATTTCCGAATGTATTTGTTGGGTTGGCATAGATCAAGATTAGGATTTGTCACTCCAAGTATCGGAGAGGTATCTTTGGGCCATCTCGGTAATGCACATAATAAGAAGCCTTGCAAGAAAAGTGACTAATGAGTTAGTTAGAATGATGCATTACGGAACTAGTAAAGAGACTTGCCAGTAACGAGATTGAACTAGGTATGAAGATACCGACAATCGAATCTCGGGCAAGTAACATACCAACGACAAAGGGAATAACGTATGTTGTCATAAGGTTTGACCGATAAATATCTTCGTAGAATATGTAGGAGCCAATATGGGCAACCAGGTCCCGCTATTGGTTATGGACCGGAGAGGTGTCTCGGTCATGTCTACATAGTTCTCGAACCCGTAGGGTCTGCACGCTTGAACGTTCGTTGACGATATAGTATTATATGAGTTATGTATGTTGGTGACCAAATATTGTTTAGAGTCCCGGATGTGAACACAGACATGACGAAGAGCTCCGGAATGGTCTGGAGGTAAAGATTCATATATTGGATGGTATGGTTAGGCCAAGGGGTCAGGCCCACGGGGCTATAGGTCGGTGCAAAAGATAGTTTTGCGGAGGTCAGAGGCCAAACGCCGGAGACCCTGGCGTCTGGCCCTGGGCCCAGACGCCGAGGCCCATGGCGTCTGGGCCAGACACCAAGGATTGTGGCGTTTGGCCCTGGAGTCTGAGTGGGTGTTGGGGAACGTAGTAATTTCAAAAAATTTCCTACGCACACGCAAGATCATGGTGATGCATAGCAACGAGAGGGGAGAGTGTTGTCTCGTACCCTCGTGGGCCAAGCGAAGCGTTGAGGCAACGTAGAGGAAGTAGTCGTCGTCCTCCGGTCCAACCGATCCAAGAACCGTTACTCGGCACCTCCGAGTTCTTGACACGCGTCAGCTCGATGGCGCACCTCGATCTCCAATCCATGAGAGGTTCCGAGGGGAGTTCCGTCGACCTGACGGCGTGGTGGCGATCTTGATGTTCTCTGTCGCAGGCTTCGCCTAAGCACCGCTACAATATGATCGAGGTGTAATATCGTGGAGGGGCACCAAACACGGCTAAGGAACGATCAATGATCAACTTGTGTCTTCTAGGGTGCCCCCCTACCCCCGTATATAAAGGAGGAGGGAGGAGGTGGCCGCCTCAAGGGCGCGCCATAGGGAGGGGAAACCTACTCCTAGTAGGTTTCCCTCTCTTTTCCTTATCTTATTTGGAGGGAAGGAAGGAGTACTACTATTAGGAAGTAGTACTAGTAGTAGGAAGGAAGAGAGGGAAGGAGAAAGGAAGGGGGCCGGCCCCCCCCAATCGGATTGGGCTTGGGCGCGCCCCTCCCTTGCTCCTTCTCTCTTCCTCCTACATGGGCCCAATAAGGCCCATATACCTCCCGGGGGGTTCCGGTAACCTCCCGGAGCTCCAAACTTCTCCGGAACCTTTCCGGTGTCCAAATATATCTGTCCAATATATCAATCTTTATGTCTCGACCATTTCGAGACTCCTCGTCATGTCCGTGATCATATCCGGGACTCCGAACAACCTTCGGTACATCAAAATACATAAACTCATAATATAACTGTCATCGAAACCTTAAGCGTGCGGACCCTACGGTTCGAGAACAATGTAGACATGACCGAGACATGTCTCCGGTCAATAACCAACAGCGGGTCTTGGATGCCCATATTGGTTCCTACATATTCTACGAAGATCTTTATCGGTCAAACCGCACAACAACATACGTTGTTCCCTTTGTCATCGGTATGTTACTTGCCCGAGATTCGATCGTCGGTATCAATACCTAGTTCAATCTCGTTACGCAAGTCTCTTTACTCGTTCCGTAATACATAATCTCACAACTAACTCATTAGTTGAAATGCTTGCAAGGCTTAAGTGATGTGTATTACCGAGAGGGCCCAGAGATACCTCCCGACATTCGGAGTGACAAATCCTAATCTCAAATCGCCAACTCAACAAGTACCTTCGGAGACACCAGAGAGCACCTTTATAATCACCCGATTCGTTGTGATGTTTGGTAGCACACAAAGTGTCCTCCGTAAACGGAGTTGCATAATCTCATAGTCATAGGAACATGTATAAGTCATGAAGGAAGCAATAGCAACATACTAAACGATCGTGTGCTAAGCTAACGGAATGGGTCATGTCAATCAGATCATTCAACTAATGATGTGACCTTGTTAATCAAATAACAACTCCTTGTTCATGGTTAGGAAGCATAACCATCTTTGATTAACAAGCTAGTCAAGTAGAGGCATACTAGTGACATTCTGTTTGTCTATATATTCACACATGTATTATGTTTCCGGTTAATACAATTCTAGCATAAATAATAAACATTTATCATGATATAAGGAAATAATTAATAACTTTATTATTGCCTCTAGGGCATATTTCCTTCAGTCTCCCACTTGCACTAGAGTCAATAATCTAGATCACATCACCATGTGATTCACATCGATAGTTCACATCATCATGTGATTAACACCCATAGTTCACATCGCCATGTGACCAACATCCAAAGGGTTTACTAGATTCAGTAATCTAGTTCACATCGCTATGTGATTAACACCCAAAGATTACTAAGGTGTGATCATGTTTTGCTTGTGAGAGAATCTTAGTCAATGGGTCTTTCACATTCAGATCCGTTATGTATTTTGCAATTTTCTATGTCTACAATGCTCTGCACGGAGCTACTCTAGCTAATTGCTCCCACTTTCAATATGTATCTAGATCGAGACTTAGAGTCATCCAGATCGGTGTCAAAACTTGCATCGACGTAACCCTTTACGACGAACCTTTTGTCACTTCCATAATCGAGAAACATGTCCTTATTCCACTAAGGATAATTTTGACCGTTGTCGATGATCTACTCCTAGATCACTATTGTACTCCTTGCCAAACTCGGTGCAGGGTATACAATAGATCTGGTACACAGATGGCATACTTTATAGAACCTATGGCCAAGGCATAGGGAATGACTTTCATTCTCTTTCTATCTTCTGCCGTGGTCGGGTTTTGAGTCTTACTCAATTTCACACCTTGTAACACAGGCAAGAACTCTTTCTTTGACTGTTCCATTTTGAACTACTTCAAAATCTTGTCAAGGTATGTACTCATTGAAAAAACCTATCAAGCGTCTTGAGCTATCTCTATAGATCTTAATGCTCAATATGTAAGCAGCTTCACCGAGGTCTTTCTTTGAAAAACTCCTTTTAAACACTCCTTTATGCTTTGCAGAATAATTCTACATTATTTCCGATCTACAATATGTCATTCACATATACTTATCAGAAATGTTGTAGTGCTCCCACTCACTTTCTAGTAAATACAGGCTTCACTGCAAGTCTGTATAAACTATATGCTTATCAAAGTGTATATTCCAACTCCGAGATGCTTGCACCAGTCCATAGATGGATCGCTGGAGCTTGCACACTTTGTTAGCTCCCTTTGGATCGATAAAACCTTCTGGTTGCATCATATACAACTCTTCCTCCAGAAACCCATTCAGGAATGCATTTTTTACATCCATTTGCCAAATTTCATAAATTGTGGCAATTGCTAACATGATTCGGACAGACTTAAGCATCGCTACAGTTGAGAAAATCTCATTGTAGTCAACACCTTGAACTTGTCAAAAACCTTTTTGCGACAAGTCGAGCTTTGTAGATAGTAACACTACTATCAACGTCCGTCTTCCTCTTGAAGATCCATTTATACAATATGGCTTGCCGATCATCGGGCAACTCCACCAAAGTCCACACTTTGTTCTCATACATGGATCTCATCTCAGATTTCATGGTCTCAAGCCATTTCGCGGAATCTGGGCTCATCATCGCTTCCTCATAGTTCGTAGGTTCATCATGGTCTAGTTACATGACTTCCAGAACAGGATTACCGTACCACTCAGGTGCGGATCTCACTCTGGTTTACCTACGAGATTCGGTAGTAACTGATCTGAAGTTACATGATCATCATCATTAGCTTCCTCACTAATTGGTGTAGTAGTCACGAGAACAGATTTCGTGATGAACTACTTTCAATAAGGAGAAGGTACAATTGCCTCATCAAGTTCTACTTTCCTCCCACTCACTTCTTTCGAGAGAAACTCCTTCTCTAGAAAGGATCCATTTATTAGCAAAAATGTTTTGCCTTCGGATCTGTGATAGAAGGTGTACCCAACAATTTCCTTTGGGTATTCTATGAAGACGCACTTCTCGATTTGGGTTTGAGCTTATCGGATGAAACTTTTTCACATAAGCATCGCAGCCCCAAACTTTAAGAAACGACAACTTTGGTTTCTTGCTAAACCACAGTTCATATAGTGTCGTCTCAGCGGTTTAGATGGTGCCCTATTTAACGTGAATGCAGCTGTCTCTAATGCATGATCCCAAAACGATATTGGTAAATCGGTAAGAAACATCATAGATTGTACTATATCCAATAAAGTACGGTTATGACGTTCGGACACACCATTATGATGTGGTGTTCGGTGGCATGAATTTGTGAAACTATTCCACATTGTTTTAATTGAAGACCAAACTCGTAACTCAAATATTTGTCTCCGCGATCGGATCGTGGAAACCTTATTTTCTTGTCACGATGATTTTCCACTTCACTCTGAAATTCTTTGAACCTTTCAACTATTTCAGACTTATATTTCATCAAGTAGATATACCCATATCTGCTCAAATCATCTGTGAAGGTCGAAAATAACGATACCGCCATGAGCCTTAACACTCATTGGATCGCATACATCGATGTATTATTTCCAATAAGTCGGTTGCTCGCTCCTTTGTTCGGAGAACGGAGTCTTAGTCATCTTGCCCATGAGGCATGGTTCGCAAGCATCAAGTGATTCATAATCAAGTGATTCCAAAATCCCATCGAGATGGAGTTTCTTCATGCGCTTTACACCAATATGACCTAAACGGTAGTGCCACAAATATGTTGCACTATCATTATTAACTTTGCATCTTTTGGTTTCAATATTATGAATATGTGTATCACTATGATCGAGATCCAATGAACCATTTTCATTGGGTGTGTAACCATATAAGGTTTTATTCATGTAAACAGAACAACAGTTTATTCTCTTACTTAAATAAATAACTGTATTGCAATAAACACGATCAAATCATATTCATACTCAACGCAAACACCAAATAACATTTATTTAGGTTCAACATAATCCCGAAAGTATAGGGAGTGTGCGATGATGATCATATCAATCTTGAAACTACTTTCAACACACATCGTCACTTCACCCTTTACTAGTTTCTTTTTATTCTGCAACTCCCGTTTTGAGTTACTACTCTTAGAAACTGAACCAGTACCAAATACCGAGGGGTTGCTATAAACACTAGTAAAGTACACATCAATAACATGTATATCAAATATACCTTTGTTCACTTTGCCATCCTTCTTATCCACCAAATACTTGGGGTAGTTACGCTTCCAATGACCAGTCCCTTTGCGGTAGAAGCACTTAGTCTCGTGCTTAGGTCCAGACTTGGGCTTCTTCACTTGAGCAGCAACTTGCTTGCCGTTCTTCTTGAAGTTCCCTTATATCCCTTTGCCCTTTTCTTGAAACTAGTGGTCTTGTTAACCATCAACACTTGATGTTCTTTCTTGATTTCTACCTTCATCGATTTCATCATCATGAAAAAAACTCGGGAGTCATTTTCATTATCCCTTGCATACTATAGTTCATCACGAAGTTCTACTAACTTGGTGATGGTGACTAGAGAATTCTGTCAATCACTATCTTATCTGGAAGATTAACTCCCACTTGATTCAAGCGATTGTAGTACCCAGACAATCTGAGCACATGCTCACTAGTTGAGCGATTCTCCTCCATCTTTTAACTATAGAACTTGTTGGAGACTTCATATCTCTCAACTCGGGTATTTGCTTGAAATATTAACTTCAATTCCTGGAACATCTCATATGGTCCATGATGTTCAAAACATCTTTGAAGTCCCGATTCTAAGCCATAAAGCATGGTGCACAAAACTATCAAGTAGTCATCATATTGAGCTAGCCAAACGTTCATAACGTCTGCATCTGCTCCTGCAATAGGTCTGTCACCTAGCGGTGCATTAAGGACATAATTCTTCTGTGCAGCAATGAGGATAAACCTCAGATCGCGGATCCAATCCGCATCATTGCTACTAACATTTTTCAACACAATTTTCTCTAGGAACATATCAAAATAAACATATGAAAGCAACAATGCGAGCTATTGATCTACAACATAATTTGCAAAATACTACCAGGACTAAGTTCATGATAAATTTAAGTTCAATTAATCATATTACTTAAGAACTCCCACTTAGACAGACATCTCTCTAGTCATCTAAGTGATCACGTGATCCAAATCAACTAAACCATAACCGATCATCACGTGATATGGAGTAGTTTTCAATGGTGAACATCATTATGTTGATCATATCTACTATATGATTCACGCTCGACCTTTCGGTCTCCGTGTTCCGAGGCCATATCTGCATATGCTAGGCTCGTCAAGTTTAACTCGAGTATTCGCGTGTGCAAAACTGGCTTGCACCCGTTGTAGATGGACGTAAGAGTTATCGCCACCCGATCATCACGTGGTGTCGGGGCATGACGAAGGCACCGGTGCATACTCAGGGAGAACACTTCTTGATAATTAGTGAGAGATCATCTTAAAATGCTACCGTCAATCAAAGCAAGAATAAGATGTATAATAGATAAACATCATATGCAATCAAAATATGTGACATGATATGGCCATGATCATCTTGCACCTTTGATCTCCATCTCCAAAGTACTGTCATGATCTCTATCGTCACCGGCACGACACCATGATCTTCATCATCTTGATCTATATCAATGTGTCATCACATGGTTGTCTCACCAACTATTGCTATCGTATAGCGATAAAGTAAAGCAATTATTTGGCACTTGCATCTTATGCAACAAAGAGACATCCATAGGGCTTCTGCGATTGCCGATAACTTCAACAAAACATGATCATCTCATGCAACAACTTATATCTTATCACGTCTTGACCATATCACATCACAACATGCCCTGCAAAAACAAGTTAGACGTCCTCTACTTTGTTGTTGCAAGTTTTACGTGGCTGCTACGGGCTTAAGCAAGAACCAATCTCACCTACGCATCAAAACCACAACGATAGTTTGTCAAGTTGATGCTGTTTTAACCTTCGCAAGGACCGGGCGTAGCCACACTCGGTTCAACTAAAGTTGGAGAAACCGACACCGCTAGTCACCGTGTGCAAAGCACGGCGGTAAAACCAGTCTCGCGTAAGCGTACGCGTAATGTCGGTCCGGGCCGCTTCATCCAACAATACCGCCGAACCAAAGTATGACATGCTGGTAAGCAGTATGACTTATATCGCCCACAACTCACTTGTGTTCTACTCGTGCATATAACATCAAACCATAAAAAAACCTGGCTCGGATGCCACTGTTGGGGAACGTAGAAATTTCAAAAAAATTCCTACGCACATGCAAGATCATGGTGATGCATAGCAACGAGCGGGGAGAGTGTTGTCTACGTACCCTCGTAGACCGAAGCGGAAGCGTTGACGCAACATAGAGGAAGTAGTCGTACGTCCTCCCGGTCCAACCGATCCAAGCACCGTTACTTCGGCACCTCCGAGTTCTTGACACGCGTACAGCTCGATGGCGCACCCTCGATCTCCAATCCATGGAGGTTCCGAGGGGAGTTCCGTCGAGACGATGGCGTGGTAACGATCTTGATGTTCTCTGTCGCAGGCTTCGCCTAAGCACCGCTACAATATGATCGAGGTGTAATATCGTGGAGGGGGCACCGCACACGCTAAGGAACGATCAATGATCAACTTGTGTCTTCTAGGGTGCCCCCTACCCCGTATATAAAGGAGGGAGGAGGAGGTGACCGGCCTCAAGGGGCGCGCCATAGGCGGGGAAACCTACTCCAAGTAGGTTTCCTCTCTTTCCTTATCTTATTTGGAGGGAAGGAAGGAGTACTAGTATTAGGAAGTAGTACTAGTAGTAGGAAGGAAGAGAGGGGAAGGAGAAAGGAAAGGGGGCGGCCCCTCCCAATCGGATTGGGCTTGGGGCGCCCCCTCCCTTGCTCCTTCTCTCTTCCTCCTACATGGGCCCAATAAGGCCCATATACCTCCCGGGGGGTTCCGGTAACCTCCCGGAGCTCCAAACTTCTCCGGAACCTTTCTGGTGTCCAAATATATCCGTCCAATATATCAATCTTTATGTCTCGACCATTTCGAGGCTCCTCGTCATGTCCGTGATCATATCCGGGACTCCGAACAACCTTCGGTACATCAAAATACATAAACTCATAATATAATTGTTATCGAAACCTTAAGCGTGCGGACCCTACGGTTCGAGAACAATGTAGACATGACCGAGACATGTCTCCGGTCAATAACCAACAACGGGACCTGGATGCCCATATTGGTTCCTACATATTCTACGAAGATCTTTATCGATCAAACCGCACAACAACATACGTTGTTCCCTTTGTCATCGGTATGTTACTTGCCCGAGATTCGGTCGTCGGTATCCAATACCTAGTTCAATCTCGTTACCGGCAAGTCTCTTTACTCGTTCCGTAATACATCATCTCACAACTAACTCATTAGTTGAAATGCTTGCAAGGCTTAAGTGATGTGTATTACCGAGAGGGCCCAGAGATACCTCCCCGACATTCGGAGTGACAAATCCTAATCTCAAATCGCCAACTCAACAAGTACCTTTGGAGACACCAGTAGAGCACCTTTATAATCACCCGATTCGTTGTGAAGTTTGGTAGCACACAAAGTGTTCCTCCGTAAACGGAGTTGCATAATCTCATAGTCATAGGAACATGTATAAGTCATGAAGGAAGCAATAGCAACATACTAAATGATCGTGTGCTAAGCTAACGGAATGGGTCATGTCAATCAGATCATTCAACTAATGATGTGACCTTGTTAATCAAATAACAACTCCTTGTTCATGGTTAGGAAACATAACCATCTTTGATTAACAAGCTAGTCAAGTAGAGGCATACTAGTGAAATTCTGTTTGTCTATATATTCACACATGTATTATGTTTCCGGTTAATACAATTCTAGCATGAATAATAAACATTTATCATGATATAAGGAAATAAATAATAACTTTATTATTGCCTCTAGGGCATATTTCCTTCAGTGGGACTCTTGCCTTTCGGGAAAAACCGACTTTGAGGAGGCTTTTGCTCCAAGTTTTGACCCCGGGGCTCAACATATAAATAGAGGGGCAGGGCTAGCACCAAAGGGACATCAAGATTCACCACGCCGTGTGCCGGCAACCCCGTTCCTCCATTTTACCCTCCGTCATAGTTTCCGTAGTGCTTGGCAAAGCCCTGCGGAGATTGTTCTTCACCATCACCGTCACCACGCCGTCGTGCTGCCGGAACTTGTGTTGAACATGTGCTGAACGCGGAGGTGCCGGCGTTCGGTACTTGATGGGTTGGATCGTGAAGAAGTTCGACTACATCAACCGCGTTGTGAAATGCTTCCGCTTTCGGTCTACAAGGGTACGTAGACACACTCTCCCCTTCTCGTTTCTATGAATCTCCTAGATAGATCTTGCGTGAGCGTAGGAAATTTTTGAAATTGCATGCTTCGTTCCCCAACACTAGTGGATGGACGACAACATCTCCTTCTGTGACAACTCTACCTTGTTTGACGGCTCCCACGGCTCCAGCTCCGAGGATGACGCCCCCACGGTCGCCACTTCCTACATGGAGGGGTACAATCGCACTGGTAACTACAAGGGGAAGGGCGTGGCGATGTGGACAGCCTTTCCTTGATCTTCTACTTTGGCAAGAAGGGCAGGCGTCTCACCTACGAGGTCGATCTGGAGGAGCTCGAGAGCCGGTCGGGAATGATCCCGCCTCCCCCGCCTCCGGCTCCTACCGACGACCGCCATGAAGGGGGCAAGGTGGGCTCCGATGAGTCATCGTCCGAGGATGATGACGTCCCTCCGGCGCAGGACTCCAACCGGCAGAGCCCGGCTCGCGTTGGTGGAGTGGGGGCGAGTGATACGTCTCCAACGTATCTATAATTTTTGATTGCTCCATGCTACTTTATCTACTGTTTTGGACTATATTGGGCTTTATTTTCCACTTTTATATTATTTTTGGGACTAACCTATTAACCGGAGGCCCAGCCTGAATTGCTGTTTTTTGCCTATTTCAGATTTGAAGAAACGGAATATCAAACGGAGTCCAAACGGAATGAAACCTTGGGAACGTGATTTTCTCATCGATATAGATCCAGAGACTTGGACCCTCCGTCAAGAAAGCCACGAGGCGGTCACGAGGTGGAGGCGCGCCCCCCCCTGGCGCCCCCTCGTGGGCCCCTCGAGCTCCAGCGACGCATTCCTTCCTCCTATATATACCTACGTATCCCCGTATGATCAAAAGGGAGCCCAAAAACCTAATTTCACCGCCACAACCTTCTATATCCACGAGATCCCATCTTGGGGCCTGTTCCGGAGCTCCGCCGGAGGGGGCATCCACCACGGAGGGCTTCTACATCATCACCATAGCCCCTCCGATGAAGTGTGAGTAGTTTACTTCAGACCTTCGGGTCCATAGCTAGTAGCTAGATGGCTTCTTCTCTCTTTTTGGATCTCAATACAATGTTCTCCCCCTCTCTCGTGGAGATCTATTCGATGTAATCTTCTTTTTGCGGTGTGTTTGTTGAGACCGATGAATTGTGGGTTTATGATCCAACTTATCTATGAATAATATTTGAATCTTCTCTGAATTCTTTTATGTATGATTGAGTTATCTTTGCAAGTCTCTTCGAATTATCCGTTTGGTTTGGCCAACTAGATTGGTAGTTCTTGCAATGGGAGAAGTGCATGGCTTTGGGTTCAATCTTGCGGTGTCCTTACTCAGTGACAGAAGGAGTTGCAAGGCACGTATTGTATTGTTGCCATCGAGGATAACAAGATGGTTTTTTTATCATATTGCATGAATTTATTCCTCTACATCATGTCATCTTGCTTAAGGCGTTACTCTGTTTTTAACTTAATACTCTAGATGCATCTTTGGATAGCGGTCGATGAGTGGAGTAATAGTAGTAGATGCGAATCGTTTGATCTACTTGTCACGGACGTGATGCCTATATACATGATCATACCTAGATAACCTCATAACTATGCTCAATTATATCAATTGCTCAACAGTAATTTGTTCACCCACCGTAGAATACTTATGCTCTTGAGAGAAGCCACTAGTGAAACCTATGGCCCCCGGGTCTATTCTCATCATATCAATCTATATCACTTTATTTACTTGCTTTGTTTTTACTTTGCCTTTACTTTTTACCTCGCATCTATCTATCAAAATACCAAAATATTATCTCTATCAGATCTCACTCTCGTAAGTAACCGTGAAGGGATTGACAACCCCTAAGCGTTGGTTGCGAGTTGCTATCGTGTTGTGCAGGTACGAGGGACTTGCGTGTGACCTCCTACTAGATTGATACCTTGGTTCTCAAAAACTGAGGAAAATACTTACGCTACTGTGCTGCATCATCCTCTCCTCTTCGGGGAAAACCAACGCAAGCTCGAGACGTAGCAAGAAGAATTTCTGGCGCCCTTGCCGGGGAGGCTTACGCAAAAGTCAACATACCAAGTACCCATCACAATCCCTATCTCTCGCATTACATTATTTTCCATTTGCCTCTCGTTTTCCTCTCCCCCACTTCACCCTTGCTGTTTTATTCACCATCTCTTTCCCAATCTCCTCCTCTCTTTCTGTTGCCTTTTCCTCATCCTTTTGTTTGCTTGTGTGTTGGATTACTTGTTGCCATGGCGCAAGATAATACCAAATTGTGTGATTTCTCGAATACCAATAATAATGATTTCCTTAGTACTCCGATTGCTCCTCTTAATAATGATGAGTCTTGTGAAATCAATACCGCTTTGCTGAATCTTGTTATGAAAGATCAATTCGCCGGCCTTCCTAGTGAAGATGCCGCTACTCATCTAAACAATTTTGTTGATTTGTGTGATATGCAAAAGAAAAAAGATACGGATAACAATATTGTCAAATTGAAGTTATTTCCGTTTTCACTTAGAGATCGTGCTAAAGTTTGGTTTTCGTCTTTGCCTAAAAATAGTATTGATTCTTGCAACAAGTGCAAAGATGCTTTTATCTCTAAGTATTTTCCTCCCGCTAAGATCATCACTCTTAGGAATGATATTATGAATTTTAAACAACTTGATCATGAGCATATTTCCCAATCTTGGGAAAGAATGAAATTGATGCTTCGCAATTGTCCTACTCATGGTTTGAATTTATGGATGATCCTAAAAAAATTTTACGCCGGATTGAATTTTGCTTCTAGAAATCTTTTAGATTCGGCCGCGGGAGGCACGTTTATGGAAATTACGTTAGGAGATGCTACAAAATTGCTTTATAATATTATGGCTAATTATTCTCAATGGCATACCGAAAGATCTTCTAGTAAAAAAGTGCATGCTATAGAAGAAATCAATGTTTTGAGTGAAAAGATGGATGAACTTATGAAGATGTTTGCTCCTAAAAATACTCCTCTTGATCCGCTTGCCAATCTTTTTAAGGGATCCAATTATGATGAACCAATTCCTAGTAATTTGGATGCACTAGATTATCTTTATAAGGTTTTGCCTGAAATCCGTGAAGTGACTCACGATAGATCTTTGAATAAAAAGCATGATTGGAATGATTTTATTATAAAATCTTTTGTTTTCAATTGTTCTAATAAGATGCAAAAACCTAAGCTTGGGGATGCTAGTTTTGCTATGTCCTCTACTTGTTGCAATGATCATGATTGGGGTGATTCTTCTTATGATCTTGAAAATTTATTTAATCCCCATGATGAATATGAGATTGATAATAGTGTTTGCAATAATATTGAAGGTGGGTTTGGAAGAGTGTCAACTTTAGATCCCACATATTTGGATAATGTTCAATCTTATGAAGTTTTTGATAAAAGTGGGTTTGGAGAGGTCATGACTTTAGTTAATATTAATCCCACTATTTTGGAAGAGTGTCAACTTTGCATACATGTGGATCGTGTTAAGAATATGTTTTGTGATAGCTATATTGTTGAATTTGCTTATGATCCTACATGTAATTATTATGAGAGAGGAAAATATGGTCGTAGAAGTTTTCATGTTACTAAATTACCTCTCTTCATGTTGAGATTGCTATCATCTCTTTGTTCTTCCTTGCATATGCCAGTTTTTGCTTGCCTTGATAATTTGTTTGCTTACAAGATGCCTATGCATAGGAAGTATGCTAGACTTAAGTGTGTTTGTCACATGTTTTATGATGCTCTCTTTGTGCTTCAATTCCTATCTTTCATGTGAGCATCATCATAATTTCAAGGCCTAGCTAGGGGCGTTAAACGATAGCGCTTGTTGGGAGGCAACCCAATTTTATTTTGTGTTTTTTGTTTTTTCTTCTGTTTAGAAATAAATAATCCATATAACTTCTGTTTGGATGTGGTTTTATGTTTTAATTTGTGTTTGTGCCAAGTAGGACCTATAGGATAACCTACGATGATAGTTGATTTGATTCTGCTGAAAAACAGAAACTTTAGCGCTCACGAGATTAGCTGCCATTTTTCACTGGAGAGTGCTTTTGCGTTGATTCTTTTTGCTGCTGATCAATAAACAAATTTTACAGGACTTCCTATTTTGGTAGAATGTTTTAGACTTCCAGAAGTATGCGTTAGTTACAGATTACTACAGACTGTTCTGTTTTTGACAGATTCTGTTTTTCGTGTGTTGTTTGCTTATTTTGATGAATCTATGGCTAGTAAATTAGTTTATAAACCATAGAGAAGTTGGAATACAGTAGGTTTAACACCAATATAAATAAAGAATGAGTTCATTACAGTACCTTGAAGTAGTATTTTGTTTTCTTTCTCTAACGGAGCTCCCGAGATTTCTGTTGAGTTTTGTGTTGTGAAGTTTTCAAGTTTTGGGTGAATTCTTTTGATGGATTATGGAACAAGGAGTGGCAAGAGCCTAAGCTTGGGTATGCCCATGGCACCCCCAAGATAATCCAAGGACACCAAAAAGTCAAAGCTTGGGGATGCCCCGGAAGGCATCCCCTCTTTCGTCCACTTCCATCGGTAATTTACTTGGAGCTATATTTTTATTCACCAACATGATATGTGTTTTGCTTGGAGCGTCTTGTATTATTTGTGTCTTTGCTTGTTAGTTTACCACAATAATCCTTGCTATACACACCTTTTGAGAGAGCCATACATGAATTGAAATTTGTTAGAATACTCTATGTGCTTCACTTATATCTTTTGAGCTTGATAGTTTGCTCATAGTGCTTCACTTATATCTTTTTGAGCGTGATAATTTTTGATCTAGTGCTTCACTTAGATCTTTTTGAGCACGGTGGTGGATTTATTTTAAAGAAACTTGATCTCTCATGCTTCACTTAGATTATTTTGAGAGTCTTTAGAAGCATGGTAATTTGCTTAATGTTAATATACTTGGTATTCAAGATGTGTGAAACTTTCTTTTGAGTGCGTTGAATACTAAGATAAGTTTGATGCTTGATAATTGTTTTGAGATATGGAGGTGATAATATCAAAGTCGTGCTAGTTGGGTGATTATGAATTCAAAGAATGCTTGTGTTGAAGTTAGCAAATCCCGTAGCATGCACGTATGGTTAAAGTTATGTAACAAATTTGAAACATGAAGTGTACCTGGCTTGTGCATCCTTATGAGTGGCAGTCGTGGACGAGAGATGGTCTTTTCCTACCAATCTATCCCCCTAGGAGCATGCGCGTAGTACTTGAATTTTTGATGACTTCTAAATTTTTGCAATAAGTATGTGAGTTCTTTTGACTAATGTTGAGTCCATGGATTATACGCACTCACCTTTCCGCCTTTGCTAGCCTCTTTGGTACCGTGCATTGCCCTTTCTCACCTTGAGAGCTGGTGCAAACTTCGCCGGTGCATCCAAACCCCGTGATACGATACGCTCTATCACACATAAACCTCCTTTTATCTTCCTCAAAACAGCCACCATACCTACCTATCATGGCATTTCCATAGCCATTCCGAGATATATTGCCATGCAACTTCCACCATCATCATCGTGACATGCATTACTTTTGTCATATTGCCATTGCATGATCTTGTAGTTGACATCGTATTTGTGGAAATGCCACCATGCATTATTTTTTCATACATGTCACTCTTGATTCATTGCACCATCCCGGTACACCGCCGGAGGCATTCATATAGAGTCATATCTTGTTCTAGTTTCGAGTTGTAATCCTTATGTTGTAATCAATGAAAGTGTGATGATCATCATTATTAGAGCATTGCCCAAATAAAAAAAGCCCAAAAAAAGAAAAAAAGGCCCAAAAAAAAAGGAAAGGCCCAAAAAAATATAAAAAAGGGGGCAATGCTACTATCTCTTTTCCACACTTGTGCTTCAAAGTAGCACCTTGTTCTTCATGTAGTGAGTCTCATATATTGTGCTTCAAAGTAGCACCATTGTTTTTCATATAATGAGTATCTTAAGTTGTCTTGTTCATACTAGTGGGAATTTTTCATTATAGAACTTGGCTTGTATATTCCTACGATGGGCTTCCTCAAACGACCTAGGTCTTCATGAGCAAGCAAGTTGGATGCACACCCACTAGTTTTCTTTTGTTGAGCATTCATAGCTCTAGTGCATCCGTTGCATGGCAATCCCTACTCCTTGCATTAACATCAATAGATGGGCATCTCCATAGCTCACTGATTAGCCTCGTCGATGTGAGACCTTCTCCTTTTTTTGTCTTCTCCACACAATCCCCATCATCACATTCTATTCCACCCATAGTGCTATATCCATGGCTCACGCTCATGTATTGCGTGAAGGTTGAAAAAGTTTGAGATTATTTAAGTATGAAACAATTGCTTGGCTTGTCATCGGGGGTATAGAAGTTGGGAACATCTTTGTGTGACGAAAATGAAGCATAGCCTAACTATATGATTTTGTAGGGATGAACTTTCTTTTGCCATGTTATTTTGAGAAGACATGATTGCTTTGATTAGTATGCTTGAAGTATTATTATTTTTGTGTCAATACGAACTTTTGTCTTGAATCTTTCGGATCTGAATATTCATACCATGATTAAGAAGATTTACATTGAAATTATGCCAAAGTATCACTCCGCATCAAAAATTCTTTTTTATCATTTACCTACTCGAGGACGAGCAAGAATTAAGCTTGGGGATGCTTGATACGTCTCCAACGTATCTATAATTTTTGATTGCTCCATGCTAATTTATCTACTGTTTTGGACTATATTGGGCTTTATTTTCCACTTTTATATTATTTTTGGGACTAACCTATTAACCGGAGGCCCAACCCAGAATTGTTGTTTTTTGCCTATTTCAGTATTTCGAAGAAACGGAATATCAAACGGAGTCCAAACGGAATGAAACCTTCAGGAACGTGATTTTCTCATCGGATAAGATCCAGGAGACTTGGACCCTCCGTCATGAAAGCCATGAGGCGGTCATGAGGGTGGAGGGCGCGCCCTCCCCCCTGGGCGCGCCCCCTGCCTTGTGGGCCCTTGGGAGCTCCACTGACATACTCCTTCCTCCTATATATACCTACGTATCCCCGTATGATCAAAAGGGAGCCCAAAAACCTAATTCCACCGCCGCAACCTTCTCTATCCACGAGATCCCGTCTTGGGGCCTGTTCCGGAGCTCCGCCGGAGGGGGCATCCACCACGGAGGGCTTCTACATCATCACCATAGCCCCTCCGATGAAGTGTGAGTAGTTTACTTCAGACCTTCGGGTGCATAGCTAGTAGCTAGATGGCTTCTTCTCTCTTTTTGGATCTCAATACAATGTTCTCCCCCTCTCTCGTGGAGATCTATTCGATGTAATCTTCTTTTTGCGGTGTGTTTGTTGAGACCGATGAATTGTGGGTTTATGATCCAACTTATCTATGAATAATATTTGAATCTTCTCTGAATTCTTTTATGTATGATTGAGTTATCTTTGCAAGTCTCTTCGAATTATCCGTTTGGTTTGGCCAACTAGATTGGTAGTTCTTGCAAGGGAGAAGTGCATGGCTTTGGGTTCAATCTTGCGGTGTCCTTACTCGGTGACAGAAGGAGTTGCAAGGCACGTATTGTATTGTTGCCATCGAGGATAACAAGTTGGGGTTTTTATCATATTGCATGAATTTATTCCTCTACATCATGTCATCTTGCATAAGGCGTTACTCTGTTTTAAACTTAATACTCTAGATGCATGCTGGATAGCGGTCGATGAGTGGAGTAATAGTAGTAGATGCAGAATCGTTTCGATCTACTTGTCATGGACGTGATGCCTATATACATGATCATACCTAGATAACCTCATAACTATGCTCAATTATATCAATTGCTCAACAGTAATTTGTTCACCCACCGTAGAATACTTATGCTCTTGAGAGAAGCCACTAGTGAAACCTATGGCCCCCGGGTCTATTCTCATCATATCAATCTATATCACTTTATTTACTTGCTTTGTTTTTACTTTGCCTTTACTTTTTACCTTGCATCTATCTATCAAAAATACCAAAAATATTATCTCTATCAGATCTCACTCTCGTAAGTAACCGTGAAGGGATTGACAACCCCTAAGCGTTGGTTGCGAGTTGCTATCGTGTTGTGCAGGTACGAGGGACTTGCGCGTGACCTCCTACTGGATTGATACCTTGGTTCTCAAAAAATGAGGGAAATACTTACGCTACTGTGTTGCATCATCCTCTCCTCTTTGGGGAAAACCAACGCAAGCTCGAGACGTAGCAGCGAGCCCCCCTCCCCCAGGGCTACCGCTCTCACCCTTACTGGAGGAAATATGCCCTAGAGGCAATAATAAAGTTATTATTTATTTCCTTATTTCATGATAAAATGTTTATCATTCATGCTAGAATTGTATTAACCGGAAACATGATACATGTGTGAATGCATAGACAAACTAGATGTCACTAGTATGCCTCTACTAGACTAGCTTGTTAATCAAAGATGGTTATGTTTCCTGACCATGAACAAAGAGTTGTTATTTGATTAACAAGGTCACATCATTAGCAGAATGATCTGATTGACATGACCCATTCCCTTAGCTTAGCACACGATCGTTTAGTAAGTTGCTACTGCTTTTATCCATGACTTATACATGTTCCTGTAACTATGAGATTATGCAACTCCGTTTACGGAGGAACACTTTGGTGCTACCAAACGTCACAACGTGAATCGGGTGATTATAAAGGAGTACTACAGGTGTCTCCAAAGGCGATGTTGGGTTGGCGTATTTGAGATTAGGTTTTGTCACTCCGATTGTCGGAGAGGTATCTCTGGGCCCTCTCGGTAATGCACATCATCAAGCCTTGCAAGCACTACAACTAATGAGTTAGTTGTGAGATGATGTATTACGGAACGAGTAAAGAGACTTGCCGTAACGAGATTGAACTAGGTATTGGATACCGACGATCGAATCTCGGGCAAGTAACATACCGATGACAAAGGAACAACGTATGTTGTTATGCGGTCCGACCGATAAAGATCTTCGTAGAATATGTAGGAACCAATATGGGCATCCAGGTCCCGCTGTTGGTTATTGACCGTGAATAGTTCTAGGTCATGTCTACATTGTTCTCGAACCGTAGGGTCCGCACGCTTAAGGTTTCGGCGATGTTATTATGAGTTTATGTATTTTGATGTACCGAACAAGTTCGAGTCCCGGATGTGATCACGGACATGACGAGGAGTCTCGAAATGGTCGAGACATAAAGATTGATATATTGGAAGCCTATGTTTGGAGTTCGAATGGTTCCGGCGAAAACGGAATTTATGGAGTACCGGAGGTTACCGAACCCCGGGAGGTAAATGGGCCTCGATGGGCCTTAGTGGAAAGGAGAAGGGCCAGCCCTAGGTGGTGCGCCTCCCCCTTCCCTAGTCCTACTAGGACTAGGAGAAGGGCCGCCCCCTCTCTCTTTCCCTCCAGGAATCCTAGTCCAACTAGGATTGGGGGAATCCTACTCCCAGAGGAGTAGGACTCCTGGCGCGCCTCCCCTGGCCGCCCCCTCCCCTTGCTCCTTTATATACGGGGCAGGGGGCACCTTGAACACACAAGTTTGATCTTTAGATCGTTCCTTAGCCGTGTGCGGTGCCCCCTCCACCATATTCCACCTCGGTTATACCGTCATGAAGCTTAGGCGAAGCCTGCGCCGTGAAACATCAAGATCGTCCACCACGCCGTCGTCTTGACGGAACTCTCCCTCGACACTCGGCTGGATCGGAGTACGAGGGACGTCATCGAGCTGTCGTGTGTCAAGAACTGGGGCGCCGGAGTAACGGCGCCGGATCGGTCGGATCGCGAGGAGAACGTCGACTACTTCCTCTACGTTGTGATCGCTTCGCCGGGTCTACAAGGGTATGTAGACAACACTCTCCTCTCGTTGCTATACATCACCATGATCTTGCGTGTGCGTGGAAAATTTTTGAAATTACTCGTTCCCCAACAAAGGCATCCGAGCCTAGGTTTTTCTATGGTTTGATGTTTTGCACGAGTAGAACACAAGTGAGTTGTGGGCGATACAAGTCATACTACCTACCAGCATGTCATACTTTGGTTCAGCGGTATTGTGAGATGAAGCGGCCTGACCGACATTACGCGTGACGCTTACGCGAGACTGGTTTCACCGCCACGAGCACTCGTTGCTTAAAGGTGACCGGTGGGTGCTGTCTCTCTCACTTTAGTTGAACTGAGTGTGGCTACGCCCGGTCCTTGAGAAGGTTAAAACGGAGTCTATTTGACAAAGTATCGTTGTGGTTTTGATGCGTGGGTGAGATGGATCTTGCTTAAGCCCGTAGCAGCCACGTAAAATTTGCAACAACAAAGTAGAGGACGTCTAACTTGTTTTTGCAGGCATGTTGTGATGTGATATGGTCAAGACGTGATGCTATATTTTATTGTATGAGATGATCATGTTTTGTAACCGTAGTTATCGGCAATCGGCAGGAGCCATATGGTTGTCGCTTTATTGTATGCAATGCAATCGCTACTGTAATGCTTTACTTTATCACTAAGCAGTAGAGATAGTCGTAGAAGCATAAATTTGGCGAGACGACAACGATGCTACGATGGAGATCAAGGTGTCGCGCGGTGGCGATGGTGATCATGGAGGTGCTGCAAGATGGGGATCGTGAAGCACAAGATGATGATGACCATATCATATCACTTATATTGATTTGCATGTGATGTTTATCTTTTATGCATCTTATCTTGCTTTGATTGACGGTAGCATTATAAGATGATCTCTCACTAAATTATCAAGAAGTGTTCTCCCGGTATGCACCGTTGCCAAAGTTAAATCGTGCCCGGACACCACGTGATGATCGGGTGTGATAAGCTCTCGTCCATCTACAACGGGTGCAAGTCAGTTTTGCACACGCAGAATACTCGGGTTATACTTGACGAGCCTAGCATATGCAGATATGGCCTCGAACACGGAGACCGAAAGGTCGGCGTGAATCATATAGTAGATATGATCAACATAAGATGTTCACCATTGAAAACTACTCCATTTCACGTGATGATCGGTTATGGTTTAGTTGATTTGGATCACGTGATCACTTAGATGACTAGAGAGATGTCTTTCTAAGTGGGAGTTCTTAAGTAATATGATTAATTGAACTTAAATTTATCATGAACTTAGTACCGATAGTATCTTGCTTGTTTATGTTTGATTGTAGATAGATGGCTCGTCTTTGTTGTTCCGTTGAATTTTAATGCGTTCCTTGAGAAAGCAAAGTTGAAAGATGATGGTAGCAATTACACGGATCGGGTCCGTAACTCGAGGATTATCCTCATTGCTGCACGTAAGAGTTACGTCTGGATGCACCGCTAGGTGCCAGACTCTTTGCTAATGCAACTGCAGATGTTATGAGCGTCTGGCGAGCAAAGCTGATGACTACTCTATAGTTCAATGTGCCATGCTTTACGGCTTAGAACCGGGACTTCAACGACGTTTTGAGCGTCATGGAGCATATGAGATGTTTCAGAGTTGAAGTTAATATTCCAACAGAATGCCCGGATTGAGAGATATGAAGTCTCCAATAAGTTCTATAGCTGCAAGATGGAGGAGAATAGTTACATTAGTGAGCATATACTCGTAATGTCCGGGTACTACAATCACTTGACACAATTGGGAGTTAATCTTCCGGATGATTGTGTCATTGATGTAATTCTTCAATCACCGCCACCAAGCTACAAAGGCTTCGTGATGAACTATAATATGCAAGGGTTAGTAAAAACTATACCGAGCTCTTCGCAATGCTAAAGGCTGCGGAGGTAGAAATCAAGAAGGAGCATCAAGTGTTGATGGTCAATAAGACCACTAGTTTCAAGAAGAAAGGCAAAGGGAAGAAGAAGGAACTTCAAGAAGAACAGCAAGCAAGTTGTTTGCTCAGAGAAGAAACCCAAGTCGGCCCTAAACCTGAAATCGAGTGCTTCTACGCAAGCGACTAGTCATTTGAAGCGGAACTGCCCCAAGTATTTGGCGGATAAGAAGGATGGCAAGGTGAACAAAGGTATATGTGATATACATGTTATTGATGTGTACCTTACTAGAGCTCGCAGAGCACTGGTATTTGATACTGGTTACATTGCTAATATTTGCAACTCAAACAGGACTACGGATTGCGAACACTAGCAAAGGACGAGGTGACGATGCGCGTGGGAAATGGTTCCAAAGTCGATGTGATCGCGGTCGGCACGCTACCTCTACATCTACCTTCGGATTAGTTTTAGACCTAAATAATTGTTATTTGGTGCTGCGTTGAGCATGAACATTATATCTGGATCTTGTTTGATGCGAGACGGTTATTCATTTAAATCAGAGAATAATGGTTGTTCTATTTATATGAGTAATATCTTTTATGGTCATGCACCCTTGAGGAGTGGTCTATTTCGATGAATCTCGATCGTAGTGATACACATATTCATAATGTTGAAACTAAAAGATGCAGAGTTGATAATGATAGTGCAACTTATTTGTGGCAATCGCCGTTTAGGTCATATCGGTGTAAAGCGCATGAAGAAACTCCATCTTGATGGACTTTTGGAGTCACTTGATTATGAATCACTTGGCACTTAAGAACCGTGCCTCATGGGCAAGATGACTAGAACACCGTTCTCCGGTACTATGGAGAGAGCAACAGATTTGTTGGAAATCATACATACTGAGATGTATGTGGTCCGATGAATGTTGAGGCTCGTGGCGGATATCGTTATTTTCTCACCTTCACAGATGACTTAAGCAGATATGGGTATATCTACTTAATGAAACATAAGTCTGAAACGTTTGAAAAGTTCAAAGAATTTCAGAGTGAAGTTGAAAATCATCGTAACAAGAAAATTAAATTTCTACGATCGATCGTGGAGGTGAATATTTGAGTTACGAGTTTGGTCTACATTTGAAACAATGCGGAATAGTTTCAGCAACTCACGCCACCCGAACACCACAACGTAATGGTGTGTCCGAACGTCGAATCGTACTTTCTAGGATATGGTGCGATCTATGATGTCTCTTACAGATTTACCGCTATCGTTTTGGGGTTATGCTCTAGAGACGGCCGCATTCACACTGAATAGAACACCGTCGAAATCCGTTGAGACGACACCTTATGAACTGTGGTTTGGCAAGAAACCAAAGTTGTCGTTTCTTAAAGTTTGGGGATGCGATGCTTATGTGAAAAAGCTTCAACCCGATAAGCTCGAACCCAAATCGAGAAATGTGTCTTCATAGGATACCCAAAGGAGACAGTTGGGTACACCTTCTATCACAGATCCGAAGGCAAGACATTCGTTGCTAAGAATGGATCCTTTCTAGAGAAGGAGTTTCTCTCGAAAGAAGTGAGTGGGAGGAAAGTGGAACTTGATGAGGTAATAGTACCTTCTCCCTTACTTGAAAGTAGTTAAATCGCAGAAACCGGTTTCGAGACATCTACACCAAGTAGTGAGGAAGTTAATGATGTTGATCATGAAACTTCAGATCAAGTTACTACGTAACCTCGTGATCAACTAGAATAAGATCCGCACTGAGTGGTACGGTAATCCTGTTCGGAAATCATGCTACTAGATCATGGTGAACCTACGAACTATGAAGAAGCGATGGTGAGCCCAGATTCCATAAAATGGCTTGAGGCCATGAAATCTGAGATGGGATCCATGTATGAAAACAAAGTATGGACTTTGGTTGACTTGCCCGAGGGTAGGCAAGCAATAGAAAACAAGTGGATCTTCAAGAAGAAGACTGACGCAGACGGTAATGTTACTGTCTATAAAGCTCGACTTGTCGCAAAAGGTTTTCGACAAGTTCAAGGGATTGACTACAATGAGACCTTCTCACCCGTAGCGATGCTTAAGTCCGTCCGAATCATGTTAGCAATTGCCGCATTTTATGATTATGAAATTTGGCAAATGGATGTAAAGACTGCATTCTGAATGGATTTACGAAGAAGAGTTGTATATGATGCAACCGAAGGTTTTATCGATCCAAAGGAGCTAACAAAGTGTGCAAGCTCCAATGATCCATCTATGGACTGGTGCAAGCATCTCGAGTTGGAATAAACGCTTTGATAGTGTGATCAAAGCATTTGGGTTTGTCTGACTTTTGGAGAAGCTTTGATTTACAAGAAAGTGAGTGGGAGCTCAGAGCATTTCGATATTATATGTGGATGACATATTGCTAATCGGAAATGATATAGAATTCTGGATAGCATAAAGGGATACTTGAATAAGAGTTTTTCAATGAAAGACCTCGGTGAAGCTGCTTACATATTGGGCATTAAGATCTATAGAGATAGATCAAGGCGCTTAATTGGACTTTCACAAAGCACATACCTTGACAAAATTTTGAAGAAGTTCAAAATGGATCAAGCAAAGAAAGGGTTCTTGCCTGTGTTACAAGGTGTGAAGTTGAGTCGGACTCAATGCCCACCACTGCAGAAGATAGAGAGAAATGAAAGATGTTCCTATGCTTCAGCCATAGGCTCTATCATGTATGCAATGCTGTGTACCGGACCGATGTGTGCCTTGCTATAAGCCTAGCAGGAGGTACCAAAGTAATCCAGAGTGGATCATCGGACAGCGGTCAAGAACATCCTAAAATACGAAAAAGGACTAAGGATATGTTTCTCGTATATGGAGGTGACAAAGAGCTCATCGTGAACAGTTACGTTGATGCAAGCTTTGACACCGATCCGGACGATTCTAAATCGCAGACGGATACGTGTTTACACTAAACGGAGGAGCTGTCGGTTGGTGCGGTTCTAAACAAAGCGTCGTGAAGGGATCTACATGTGAAGCGGAATACATAGCAGCTTCGGAAGCAGCTAATGAAGGAGTGCGGATGAAGGAGTTCATATCCGATCTAGGTGTCATACCTAGTGCATCGGGCCAATGAAAATCTTCGTGACAATATCGAGCAATTGCCTTAGCAAAGGAATCCAGATTTCACAAGAGGACCAAACACATCAAGAGACGCTTCAATTCCATCCGGACTTAGTCCGTGGGAGACATAGAGATTTGCAAGATACATACGGATCTGAATGTTGCGCACCCGTTGACTAAGCCTCTTCCACGAGCAAAACATGATCAGCACCAAGACTCCATGGGTGTTAGAATCATTACTATGTAATCTAGATTATTGACTCTAGTGCAAGTGGGAGATCAAGGAAATATGCCCTAGAGGCAATAATAAAGTTATTATTTATTTCCTTATTTCATGATAAAATGTTTATCATTCATGCTAGAATTGTATTAACCGGAAACATGATACATGTGTGAATGCATAGACAAACTAGATGTCACTAGTATGCCTCTACTAGACTAGCTTGTTAATCAAAGATGGTTATGTTTCCCACCATGAACAAAGAGTTGTTATTTGATTAACAAGGTCACATCATTAGCGAATGATCGATTGACATGACCCATTCCCTTAGCTTAGCACACGATCGTTTAGTAAGTTGCTACTGCTTTTATCCATGACTTATACATGTTCCTGTAACTATGAGATTATGCAACTCCGTTTACGGAGGAACACTTTGGTGCTACCAAACGTCACAACGTGCGGGTGATTATAAAGGAGTACTACGGTGTCTCCAAAGGCGTATGTTGGGTTGGCATATTTGAGATTAGGTTTTGTCACTCCGATTGTCTGGAGAGGTATCTCTGGCCCTCTCGGTAATGCACATCATCAAGCCTTGCAAGCACTACAACTAATGAGTTAGTTGTGAGATGATGTATTACGGAACGAGTAAAGAGACTTGCGTAACGAGATTGAACTAGGTATTGGATACCGACGATCGAATCTCGGGCAAGTAACATACCGATGACAAAGGAACAACGTATGTTGTTATGCGGTCGACCGATAAAGATCTTCGTAGAATATGTAGGAACCAATATGGGCATCCAGGTCCCGCTGTTGGTTATTGACCGTGAATAGTTCTAGGTCATGTCTACATTGTTCTCGAACCGTAGGGTCCGCACGCTTAAGGTTTCGATGATGGTTATTATGAGTTTATGTATTTTGATGTACCGAAGAAGTTGAGTCCGGATGTGATCACGGACATGACGAGGAGTCTCGAAATGGTCGAGACATAAAGATTGATATATTGGAAGCCTATGTTTGGAGTTCGAATGGTTCCGGCGAAAACGGAATTCTATCGAGTACCGGAGGTTACTGGAACCCCGGGAGGTAAATGGGCCTCGATGGGCCTTAGTGGAAAGGAGAAGGGCCAGCCCTGGGTGGTGGCGCCTCCCCCCCTTCCCTAGTCCTACTAGGACTAGGAGAAGGGCCCCCCCTCTCTCTTTCCCCCTCCGGAATCCTAGTCCAACTAGGATTGGGGAATCCTACTCCCAGAGGAGTAGGACTCCTGGCCGCCTCCCCTTGGCCGCCCCCCCCCCCTTGCTCCTTTATATACGGGGCAGGGGGCACCTTGAACACACAAGTTTGATCTTTAGATCGTTCCTTAGCCGTGTCGGTGCCCCCTCCACCATATTCCACCTCGGTTATACTGTCATGCGAAGCTTAGGCGAAGCCTCGCGCGTGAAACATCAAGATCGTCACCACGCCGTCGTCTTGTGGAACTCTCCTCGACACTCGGCTGGATCGAGTACGAGGGACGTCATCGAGCTGTCGTGTGTCAAGAACTCGGGCGCCGAGTAACGGGCGCCGGATCGGTCGGATCGCGAGGAGAACGTCGACTACTTCCTCTACGTTGTGATCGCTTCCGCTTCGGGTCTACAAGGGTATGTAGACAACACTCTCCCCTCTCGTTGCTATACATCACCATGATCTTGCGTGTGCGTAGGAAAATTTTTGAAATTACTACGTTCCCCAACAAAACAGCGGGCTATGGATGCCTCGGCCCCATCTGGCTCTTGGCATAGAGAGCCCGGGGTTGGATCAAGCCTAAGCCGGCCATCCTCCCGGCTTGACACCCCCATGGAGGGCCCTGCGGGGAAGGCCACCTATGCGACTCCATCCCTCTGAAGAAATGATGGTAGTCCGAGGTGTTAGCGCCGACATGGCAGGTGATGCCCCCATTAAGTGGGGGCGTCGCGACCGTCCGTCAAAACAAATGCCCAATCCCGCACTTGGTGGGAGGGCTAGCTCGGCCCCACCCGAGGGGCCTAGTGACACCGGCGAGGTTCCCATATGAAGCTCCTATGTTGGAACATTAGGGGCTTCGGCAACCTGGGCCGCCGATGCCAACTGATTGACTACATTCGGCAGGAAGATATCGACATAGTAGGTCTTCAGGAGACGATTCGTCACGACTCCTCCATTCAGGAGTTATAGGGGCTTTCTCGACACCCGTTTTCATGGCAATGGCTGCCAGTGTTTGGGTTGTTTCGAAGCATACTACTGGGAGTCAAGGAGGATTTCTTCTCAGTGGAGGATATGGACCGCGGGGAATTCTTCCTTAGTATGTCCATCACCGACCGATGGGTGAACCTCACATGAGAGGTGATCATTGTCTATGGCCCGGTTGATCACGAGCGGTCGGCAGTATTCCTGGCCGAGCTGCATGATAAGATTGGACGTTGCTTGACCCCGATGGTGGTGATGGGTGACTTCAACCTTATCAGACATGAAGCTGACAAAAGCTCGTCGAACATCGACCGGCGGCGTATGCGCATGTTCAACGACTCCATAGCTGAGATGGCCTTACGTGAGATATCTCGGGTAGCGGCTAGGTTCACATGGACCAATAAACAGGTGGACCCTATCCGGAGTGTGCTGGATCGGGTCCTCATTTCTGTTCAGTGGGAGATTATGTTCCCACTGTGTTCACTGCGGGCGGTCACTAGATTGGCTCCGACCATGTTCCCCTGATATTTGCGTCAGGGGAAGGGTCTCCACCGAGATCTAGCAGCTTCCATTTCGAACCATCATGGCTCTTGCAGCCGGGGTTTGTCGAGATGGTTCAGGACCGATGGGTGCAGGCATCAAAGAACCCGCCGCGGTTATTCTGTGCCACGGATGTTTGGCATCATTGCTTTAAGATCACCCACCAGTTTATGCAGGGTTGGGGCGCCAACCTTGGTGCTGACCTGAGGTCCCGCAAAGGGGCTCTATTGGACCAGATTAAGGCCCTGGACGCGATTGCTGATTCAGTCGGTCTGTCGGCTGACGACTGGTTGCGGTGGTACTCCCTTGAAGCCTCCCTAATGGAGATCTTCAAGGGGGAGGAGCTGTTCTGGCAACATCGGGGGGGTGGTGGTGCAGAAATTGCTCCTTCAAGCGGATGCTAATACCGCTTACTTCTAGGAAATCGCTAATGGGCGGCGCAGGAAGTGTTCCATCATGTGCCTTTGGGAAGGGGACACCCTTCTCGAGCACCCGGATGATATTAGGACCCATATTTACTCCTTTTTTAAGGGGCTCTTCTAGGTGGAACCCCGTGGTGGGGTCTCCTTGGCGGATGATTTTTGGCCCCTAGCGGACAGGGTATCTAACATTAAGAATGCGGACCTTACTATCCCTTTCTCGCCAGAAGAGGTGGGTAGGGCGATCGCCTCGATGAAGGTGGGGTTGGCACCAGGGCCGGATGGCTTGTCGGTTGCCTTCTTCTAGAAATTCTAGAATGTCCTAAAACCTGTGATCATGCCAATGTTCCATGAATTCTAGATCGGAACTTTTGACATGGCACGCATAAACTTTGATGTCATCACCCTGATCCCCAAAGTAGTTGGGGCGACGGACATTCGCCAATTCAGACCTATCACATTTATCAATGTTCTGGAGCGCTTCTTCTCTAAAGTATGCGCTAGTAGACTCGCACCGGTAGCTGAGGATGAATCACCCACTCCAGACAACATTCCTAAAGGGGAGACGAATCCATGACAGGATTTTGTCCCTTCACGAGATTGTCCACGAGGTGTGATCGTGCGGTCAGAAGGGTGTCTTTCTAAAGTCGGACTTCCAGAAAGCATATGACTGGCTAGACCGGTCCTTTTTGCGACTAGTCATGCAGTGCATAGGCTTCGAGGATAGATGGTGCAACTGGATTATGCAGTTGGTACATTCTCCCAAGACGATGATTAACATTAATGGCGAGGTGGGGCCATTCTTTTCGTCCTCTACGGGAGTGAAGCAAGGGGACCCGAATCCCCTCTTCTCATCAATCTCGCCGTGGATGCGTTGGCGGGAATCCTGGATAAAGCTAGGAGGGTCGGCCACCTCTCGGGAGTTGTTGGTCACCTCATTCCCGGAGGAGTGGTCACTCATCTCCAGTACGCCGATGACACCATCACTATGGTGGAAGGGTCCGCTCTCAACATAGTTAATCTTAAGTTCCTACTCCTCTGCTTCGAGGCTAGTCATCATCTTGGGTTTCCCTGCAGAGGACCAACAAAGGATTGCAGATAACCTAAACTGCAAACTAACCTCATTCCCCATTACTTACTTGGGGATGCCGATGGCAGACTCGAAGATCCTGATGAGTGCATTCGACCCTTTGATGGGACGAGTAGCATCTCGGGCAGAGCCCTGGCGAGGATGGTTCACCTCCAAAGGGAGAAATCAATCCTTATTAGTTCCAACCTAGCAAGCCTCCCCATGTTCACGATGGGGATGTATATCCTACCTGAGGGCGTCCATAGTGCCTTCGATAAGGATCTCGCTAGGTTCTTTTGGCAGGCGGCCAACGGCCGCCAAAAGTACCACATGGTAAAGTGGACGGATATTTGCATGCCTAAAGACCGCGATGGCCTGGGCATCACTGCCTCCCGCCGAATGAACGTTGCGCTCATGTTGAGATGGGTCTGGCGGATCTTACGCGGCGAGGGAGGACTTTGGCTACAGCTCATTCAGGTGAAATACGCTAGGGGTGAACCGCTCTTGGCATGCAACTGGACAGAGGGCTCACAATTTTGGCGAGCCATCCAAAGGATCAAGGAGGACATCTCCCTAGGGATCTCCTTCTCCGTAGGGAACGAGAAAGGATCCAATTTTGGTTGGATACCTGGCTGGGTACTGAGCCATTACGTGTTTGCTTCCCTGGCTTATTCTCGATCTGTGTGGATCCGCCTGTGCTAGTGTCTACGGCTTTCCAAGCGGGACAGTGGAACATCCGGTTTCGTCACACCTTTGGACAAGCCAAGAGTAACGACTGGAATAGATTGCAGGCCACCCTCCCACTCGTGCTTCCGGATTATCCGGACACGGTATCCTGGTGGCTCGCGCCGACGGCGGAGTTCTCAGTGAGCACGGCATACCATGCCCTTTACCCGTCTCCTGCCACTCCCTGGTTGTCCCCATTATGGAAAGCCCCCGTACCTTTAAAGATTAAGATTTTTGTTTGGCAACTACTACGGGATCGCCTCCCCTCGGGGACGGAGGTACTTAAGCGGCATGGACCTGGTGATGGTCTATGCCCTCTCTGTGCAGTACCAGAGACCGGGACCCATATCCTCTTCTCTTGTACGGCGGCAAGGGTACTATGGACTTACGTCCACGAGGCGTTGGGGCCCGACTAGGAGGCCTTAAAGCTCGCGGAGTTTCTCCAACATAGAGCTTTACAGCAGTCGCGACATCGCCGCCTATTTTGGCTTGTTTTTGCGGCGATGTCATGGACTCTTTGGACGACTCGGAATAAGATGGTGATCGAGAAGGTTTTTTCGAGGAAGACATCTGACTCCTTCATATTCCTTGCTTTTTTGCAGCACTGGCACCCGCTCTCGAGGCAGCATATGCGCTCTTGGCTTTGGCACGTTGATTATCGTCCTCGTAGTGCCGCTTCGCGGCTGCCACTAGGTGGTTTTCCCCTTATTTCTTTTATATTTTCTTGGGCTTGATTGTGCTGTGGCCCCAGCCGTTGTCTATCGGGTGTTGTTCTATTTCGAGAGGGACAGAAGGGTGTGGCAAGGAAATGGTAATGTTCTCCGCCCTTCTCCGTATATCCATTTTATCTAGTTTTTTGTAATATCTATTAGTACTGTCTGGCGATGAACTGTGATCATTTGATTGTCGGATGATTGATTGTATCTGAATTATGTCTGTTTGTTGCTAAGTTTGTTGATTTACGTAGTTGCTATTTTTACGTTGCATGAGTTACATGGATATGCGGGTTCAAATATGAAAAAACTGTTATGGAGGCAACAAGAGGCAACCTGTCAGGATATGCGGACACGCTCAAGCGTGTCCACAGACAGTTGAAAAGCCGGATTAGCATGGTGCGGCTGTAGATGCTCTGACGAAGTACAAGGCCTTTTGCAGAGAGAGCATCCAAGACTCTTTCCTCTCGAGTTTTCTTGGTTCTTTGAAACATGTTGTGAGCTGTGTCTTGGCTGTGTGGGGGCAGTGGCGGAGCTAGCCTTTGAGAACAGGGTGGTCCGCTCCGAATTTTTTTCTATAAAAAAATGGCATGTGAACGTTCCAACTAATTATCAATATCACATAGAAATAGATTAATATTGTCTTACAAAGACACTAAAATCTAAATTAAGTCTAAGTTTTGCAAAAAAAAAAGGCTACATAGTACATACTGCATTGACCTCCAAAATACGAATTACTACTATGTATCAATAAGCTACTGGATAGCAATATCACAGTTAAAATCAAATCAGATCAGAAACGGGGAATCAGAACTTGGGAATTTGATCCTTAAATAGGGTTGACTTGCAATTGCTGCGCCGGACTGGGGCACGGGTGCACGGGGCGGCGGTCGCCTGCTTTGCCGGGGCGTCAGGACTCAGGCGGCCGGGGACAGCCGGGCACGACCAGCAGGGGCGCACAAGATCGTAGGGTGTGGGAAGAGCGGCGAGATACTCCTTGGCGGGTAGGCACCAGCCGGCGACAAGACGTCGATGGCGAGGCAGTAGGTCGGGACTCGGGACGAGGCGGCTGGTCTCGATGCAGTCCCTGGGTCGTTGTGGAAGAGGCGTGGTGTGGTTGCGTTTGTATTGGGTCAACAGTATGTGTTATTGGGCCTTTTTCTTCTCTGGCCCAGTTAGAGATCTACAGATATCTAGACTGATCCAAAATCCCAGGGTGGGCCGCGGCCCACCCTGGCCACCCTGGCTCCGCTCCTGTGTAGGGGTGAACCGAAAGTCTTTCTACCCGTTTCCATTATTCAACATGGTTAATTCGATAAATGCCACTCCAAATTTGGCGATTTCGAAAAATGCCACGGCAATTTTCAAACTTTAAAAAATGCCATTTCATGCCATTTTCAGTGGCATTTTTTAAGTCTGCAGTGGCGTTTTTCAAATTTGCAAAAATTGCAGTGGCATTTTTTAAAGTTTGAAAATTACGGTGGAATTTTTATAAATCACCATAATTGGAGTGGCATTTATCTAATTAACCCTATCCAATATTCTGTAGTGGAACTATCATCCCTCTTGGGCGTGGGCTTTGCATGAATGTAGAAAGCAAAAAGATTAATAGTTACGTGCAATGGTCAACTTGAATGAAACTGCGGGAATTGGCAGATCAATTCTAGTTCTACTCACCTGGATACGTAAAACGAACCTTCCACCGTGATTGACAGGCGTACTAACCGAAATGTGCACGTCACAGCGGAACCACAATCGTACTGCTGAGCTGATCTTCGCGAATCAAGCTGGATAATGCTAATGGAGAGGGCGCGCCCTCAATCTGCTGACCGACCACGCAACCGGATCTGGCCATACGACCTTTTCCAGCTTCGATTCTTTGGCGTGAGTCACTCCAATTCTTCTTCTTCCCGCTGCCACATCGCTACGTCCAGAACAGTCTTCCCGACGGAGGGCGACACCCCAGCGCCCACACGTGTTCACCTCGCTGACACTGGACACGACACACAGCCATCCTATTTAAGCACCAGGCGACACCACGCTGAAATAATAACAAAAACCCACTGCGAAACACTACTAGCACTTCTTCGTTGCAGCATCATCGCACAGATTTAAGGTTCAATCTCCAGACAGAAAATGGTACGCAATGTTACATTACATATGATTTGCCTCTCCCTCTTCTTCTTAATCAGTTCACGCTCAATTAGTTCGTCTTGGATTCCTGAATAACTTTGGTGGATTTTTGGTTACGCGTGCATATTGCAGGCGAACGCGGTGTCGGGCGTGGCGGTGAGCGAGGAGTGCGTGAGGGCGTTCCAGGAGCTGCGGGCGGGGCGCGCGCACCGCTTCGTGGTGTACAAGATGGACGACGCCGTGCAGCGGGTGGTGGTGGACAAGGTGGGCGGCCGTGACGCCGGCTTCGACGACCTCGCCGCGGCGCTCCCCGCAGACGACTGCCGCTACGCCGTCTACGACCTCGACTTCACTGTCGGCGACGCCACCGCCAAAGGCGCCGATGGGGAGGCGCCGCGCAGCAAGATCTTCTTCATCTCCTGGTACGTTTCTCTTAAATAACACTCGTGGTCCTGTGTATCAGCATATGTGACCAAATGTGTGGGCTGCACGATGACATGGTGGTGTTGGTTGGTTGGTTAAATAATGAAGGTCGCCGGCGAGTGCGGAGGTGAAGAGCAAGATGATCTACGCGAGCTCCAACGAGGGGTTCAAGAAGGAGCTGGACGGCACGCAGATCGACGTGCAGGCCACCGACCCCAGCGAGCTCACGCTCGACATCCTCAAGGACCACGCCACCTAACCAATCAATCAAGCCCCTATGTATGATTGACGGTTCACGCGTGCACGTTACGTGCGTGTGCTAGCTTTGTGCTGTGCATGTATCTTTGCCCTCTTCGATTGTGTTGTGTGCTTCCAACTGGATCGTGTCGTCCACACGAAGAATGATGATGATTTTCCTGGTACTACGTGGTGTGCAAATAATTGACTCTTTCCTCAAGTGAAACACGTAAGAGCATCTACAACCGAGCTTCTTATACGTGCCTCATACGTCCGGACGAGCCGCCCGATCGCTGACCAGTCATAAAATTTCGATCTAAACAGACTCCTTAAACGGGCCTTAAATGCTCGGACTGACCGGCGCCCCTCAGGCTGGTTATAATGGAAGTATCATAGCTAGTACTCCCTCCGTTCCTAAATATAAGTCTTTGGAGAGATTTCACTATGAACCACATACGGATGTATGTAGATGCATTTTAGAGTGTAGATTCACTCATTTTGCTCCGTATGTAGTCCATAGTGAAATCTCTACAAAGACTTATATTTAGGAACGGAGGGAGTATCATGCATGCCAACTAGGCAACTTTGATGAGGTGGCATAGAATTAAATGAAGTAAGAGAGGATTGAGTACCATATCATGATACTGTATCATAATAAATGCTACACTAGTATGTGTCATGCATGGCAATAAATAAAGTCATCTATGATACTACCATATGATACTATGCATTAGGGAGGTAGTATCATACGCTAGTATCATATGCATGATACTAGCTTATGATACTACCCATTACAAGCAGCCTCATATCCCGCCTAAATATGATAGGACGTGCCCGGATTGCCCGTCACGTCAGTCCTCTTCCCACCACCGCCCTCCAACATTTCCCCCGCCCGAGCCTTCGTCGTCTGCCGGACAAGCAGGACACGGTCCATCTAGGCTCGAAGCACCTTGCCCAAGCCTTCGTCGTCTGCCGGACAAGCAGGACACGGTCCATCTAGGCTCGAAGCAGATGGCAACGTCCGGCCAGTGATCCGATACTTACGTTCACGCATTGAGATGTCAATGAATAATAACATGTGTGGTATCTTTGACATAAAACATATGGGTTTACCATAGTCAACTTTATGTATCTTGCGCTCACGCATTTAGATGTCTCTTTGTTTCGTAAGAAGCTGTGCTAACCAAGAGTACATAACAAAAAGAGCTACTCCCACCGAATTATATTACTTGTCGCTCAGATGATATGTCTCTTTGTTTCGTAGGAAGTTGTGCTAATCAAGAGTACATAAAAAAAAAACTACTCCCACCGAATTATATTACTTGTCGCTCAAATGAATGTAGCAAAGTGGATCGGAGGAAGTACCACTATAGAAGTTTGTGTCCCACTGAACTACCATTTCCAAAACTTCAAAAAAAAAAAACCCACCACTTTAAGCTAAATTTGTTCCTAAAAACTACCTTTTTTGGATAGTGATTGGTTTAGAAGATTTAAACGTGTTTATGATAGGCGGGACCCACCCGTTAAGCTGGCGTGGCAGGAAAGACAACCCATTTATTTTGACAGTAAACTAAAAGACAACCGATTTATTTTGACAGTTAAGTTTGCCGTTATGATTGTTGGGGCTGGACAGCAACAATGCGCTGCACAAATTCACCGAGACGACAAATATGCACACTACACAGTCCCTTCACTTGTGATGAATTTTGAGGACAGATTCAACCAACAAGTAAGCAGCGGAATAACACAAACAACATGCACATGTGACACAGGATTTAACGTGGAAAAACCTCCTCAATTTGAGGAGTAAAAAACCACGGCTGTAGACTGACCGGTCCACACAACTTCACTATGAGAATGATGAGTACAAAGTCTTCTCTAGAACCTCTAGAGAGATTTACAACACACTCCCCATGTTGCCAGCCGGCAACAGCAACAACAACTACAAGAAGTAAGATTTCAGCAAAGTAGAGTTTACACAGCTTCTGTACCCTCCAGTGTTTTGCAAATTGCTCTTAAACCGCTGAACCAAATAGCACCAAATTTGGCAGACAAGTAGACACACGAGTTCCTGAGATCCCTCCAAATTTCAGCTCAATCGGACATTGTTTGCCTACCCAAACTGTTCGTCTCCCAAAACTACTCTGTTCTGAAACTGCAGCAATCAGAGCTAACAAAACCACTCTCAAATCTGATGCTCCACTGACCCAGTCCTCAAACCTGCTAACCAAATCGAAGTACTCAAAGTAAGGAACGAGCTCCCCAAGTTTGGGGTCGATCCAAGCACGTTTGACCCTCCAATCACCAGCTTGAACACTGTCTAGTCAGATGGAGCAAATCTGGACAGAACCTCTGCTTCCTCTTCTTCCTCTCCCTCAGGTTGTGTTTTCTCTTCTCTGCTCTTGTTGGGGAACGTAGCAGAAAGTCAAAAATTTCTACGCATCACCAAGATCAATCTATGGAGTAATCTAGCAACGAGGGGAAGGAGAGTACATCTACATACCCTTGTAGATCGCTAAGCGGAAACATTCAAGTGAACGAAGTTGATGGAGTCGTACTCGTCGTGATCCAAATCACCGATGATCCTAGCGCCGAACGGACGGCACCTCCGCGTTCAACACACATGCAGCCCGGTGACGTCTCCCATGCCTTGATCCAGCAAAGAGAGAGGAAGAGGTTGGGAAGACTCCGTCCTGCAGCAGCACTACGGCGTGGTGGTGGTGGAGGAGCGTGGCACTCCAGCAGGGCTTCGCCAAGCACCGCAAGAGACGAGGAGGGGGAGGGGTAGGGCTGCGCCAAGAGGGAGATCAAATCATGTGTTGGGCAGCCCCCAAACCTCAACTATATATAGGGGGAGAGGAGGGGCTGCGCCCCCACCTAGGGTTCCCTCCCTAGGGGTGGCGGCAGCCCCCAGATCCCATCTGGGTGGCAGCCAAAGGGCGAGAGAGGGGGGCGCACCTAGGGTGGGCCTTA
This sequence comes from Aegilops speltoides, assembly GCA_021437245.1. NCBI lineage: Eukaryota > Viridiplantae > Streptophyta > Magnoliopsida > Poales > Poaceae > Aegilops > Aegilops speltoides. The sequence goes on from CM038145.1 coordinate 493,646,229, forward strand.
GGGCCCATCTGGACCTAGGGTTTGCCCCCTCCCACTCTCCCTGCGCCTTGGGCCTTGGTGGGGGGGGGCGCACCAGCCCACTTGGAGCTGGTCCTCTCCCACACTTGGCCCACGCAGCCTTCTGGGGCTGGTGGCCCCACCTGGTGGACCCCCGGGACCCTTCCGGTGGTCCTGGTACATTACCGATAGCACCGAAACTTTTCCGGTGACCAAAGCAGGACTTCCCATATATAAATCTTTACCTCCGGACCATTCCGGAACTCCTCGTGACGTCCGGGATCTCATCCGGGACTCCGAACAACATTCGGTAACCACGTACATCTATTCCCTATAACCCTAGCGTCATCGAACCTTAAGTGTGTAGACCCTACGGGTTCGGGAGACACGTAGACATGACCGAGACAACTCTCCGGCCAATAACTAACAGCGGGATCCGGATACCCATGTTGGCTCCCACATGTTCCACGATGATCTCATCGGATGAACCACGATGTCGAGGATTCAATCAATCCTGTATTCAATTCCCTTTGTCTACCGGTATAGTACTTGCCCGAGATTCGATCGTCGGTATCCCGATACCTTGTTCAATCTCGTTACCGGCAAGTCTCTTTACTCGTTCCGTAACACATCATCCCGTGATCAACCCCTTGGTCACATTGTGCACATTCTGATGATGTCCTACCGAGTGGGCCCAGAGATACATCTTCGTCACACGGAGTGACAAATCCAGCCTCGATTCGTACCACCCAATGACACTTTCGGAGATACCCGTAGTGTACCTTTATAGCCACCCGATTACGTTGTGACATTTTGGTACACCCAAAGCATTCCTACGGTATCCGGAGTTGCACAATCTCATGGTCTAAGGAAATGATACTTGACATTAGAAAAGCTTTAGCATCTGAACTACGATCTTTGTGCTAGGCTTAGGATTGGGTCTTGTCCATCACATCATTCTCCTAATGATGTGATCCCTTTATCAACGACATCCAATGTCCATGGTCAGGAAACCGTAACCATCTATTGATCAACGAGCTAGTCAACTAGAGGCTTACTAGGGACATGGTGTTGTCTATGTATCCACACATGTATCCGAGTTTCCTATCATTACAATTATAGCATGGATAATAAACGATTATCATGAACAAGGAAATATAATAATAATAACTAATTTATTATTGCCTCTAGGGCGTATTTCCAATAGTCTCCCACTTGCACTAGAATCAATAATCTAGTTCACATCGCCATGTGATTAACACTCAAAGGTCACATCGCCATGTGACCAACATCCAAAGAGTTTACTAGTGTCACTAAACTAGTTCACATCATCATGTGATTAAGACTCAGTGAGTTCTGGGGTTTGATCATGTTTTGCTTGTGAGAGAGGTTTTAGTCAACGGGTCTGCAACATTCAGATCCGTATGTACTTCGCAAATCTCTAGGTCATATTGTAAATGCTGCTTCCACGCTCCACTTGGAGCTATTCCAAATGGTTGCTCCACTATACGTATCCGGTTTGCTACTCAGAGTCATTCGGATAGGTGTTAATGCTTGCATCGACGTAACCCTTTACGTCGAACTCTTTATCACCTCCATAATCGAGAAACATGTACTTATTACTCCAAGGACAATTTTGACCGCTATCCAATGATCCATTCCTGGATCACTCTTGTACCCCTTTGACAGACACATGGCAAGGCACACATCAGGTGCGGTACTCAGCATAGCATACTGTAGAGCCTACGTCTAAAGGATAGGGGACGACCTTCGTCCTTTCTCTCTCTTCTGCCGTGGTCGAGCTTTAAGTCTTAACTTCATACCTTACAACTCAGGCAAGAACTCCGTCTTTGACTGATCCATCTTGAACACCTTCAAGATCATGTCAAGGTATGTGCTCATTTGAAAGTACCATTAAGCGTTTTGATCTATACTTATAGATCTTGATGCTCAATGTTCAAGCAGCTTAATCCAGGTTTTCCCTTGAAAAACTCCTTTCAAACAACCCTTTATGCTTTCTAGAAATTTTACATCATTTCGGATCAACAATATGTTATTCACATATACTTATCAGAAATGTTGTAGTGCTCCCACTCACTTTATTGTAAATACAAGTTTCTAACAAACTTTGTATAAACCCAAAAACTTTGATTATCTCATCAAAGCATATATTCCAACTCCGAGATGCTTACTCCAGTCCTTAGAAGGATTGCTGGAGCTTTGCATACTTGTTAGCATCTTTTAGGATTGACAAAAACCTTCTGGTTGTATCACATGCAACCTTTCCTCAAGAAAAAATTTCGAGGAAACAATGTTTTGACATCCTATCTGCAAGATTTCATAAATAATGCAGTAACTGCTAATAAGATTCCAACAGACTCTTAGCATCACTACGAGTGAGAAAGTCTCATCGTAGTCAACTCCTTGAACTTGTCGGAAACATCTTAGCGACAAGCTGAGCTTTCTCAATGGTGACACATACCTTCATTGTATGTCTTCCCTCTTAGAATCCATCTGTACCCAACAGCCTTATGACCATCAAGTAGTTCTTCCAAAGTCTACACTTTGTTTTCATACATGGATTCTCTCTCGGATTTTATGGCCTCGAGCCATTTGCCGGAATCCGGGCCCACCATTGCTTCTCCATAGCTCGTAGGTTCATTGTTGTCTAGCAACATGACCTCCTAAGACAGATTACGTACCACTCTGAAGCAGTATGCATCCTTGTCGACCTACGAGGTTTGGTAGTGACTTGATCCGAAGTTTCATGATCATTATCATAAGTTTCCTCTTCAATTGGTATAGGTACCACAGGAACAACTTCATGTGCCCTGTTACACACTAGTTGAAGTGACGGTTCAATAACCTCATCAAGTCTCCACTATCCTCCCACTCAATTCTTTCGAGAGAAACTTTTCCTCGAGAAAGGACCCGATTTTAGAAACAATCCCTTTTGCTTCCGGATCTGAGACAGGAGGTATACCCAACTGTTTTGGGTGTCCTATGAAGATGTATTTATCCGCTTTGGGTTCGAGCTTATCAGCCTGAAACCTTTTCACATAAGCGTCGCAGCCCCTAACTTTTAAGAAACGACAACTTAGGTTTCTCCAAACCATAGTTCATACGGTGTCGTCTCAACGGAATTACGTGGTGCCCTATTTAAAGTGAGTGCGGTTGTCTCTAATGCCTAACCCATGAACGATAGTGGTAATTCGATAAGGGACATCATGGTACGCACCATATCCAATAGGGTGCAACTATGATGTTCGGACACACCATCACACTATGGTGTTCCAGGTGGTATTAATTGTGAAACAATTTCCACAATGTCTTAATTGCGTGCCGAAACTCATAACTGAGATATTCATCTCTATGATCATATCATAGACATTTTATCCTCTTGTCACGAAGATCTTAAACTTCACTCTGAAATTACTTGAACCATTCAATAATTCAGACTTGTCTTTCATCAAGTAAATATACTCAGTATCTACTCAAATCATCTGTGAAGTAAGAACATAACGATATCTACTGCGTGCCTCAGCACTCATTGAACTGCACACATCAAAATGTATTACTTCCAACAAGTTGCTTTCTTGTTCCATTTTACTGAAACCGAGGCTTTCAGTCATCTTGCCCATATGGTATGATTTGCATGTCTCAAGTGATTCAAAATCAAGTGAGTCCAAACGGTCCATCTGCATGGAGTTTCTTCATGTGTATATACCAATAGACATGGTTCACATGTCTCAATCTTTTCAAAAACGAGTGAGTCCAAAGATCCATCAACTTGGAGCTTCTTCATGCGTTTTATACCAATATGACTTACATGGCAGTGCCACAAGTAGGTGGTACTATCATTACTATCTTATATCTTTTGGCATGAACATGTGTATCACTACGATCGAGATTCAATAAACCATTCATTTTGGGTGCAAGACCATTGAAGGTATTATTGAAATAAACAGAGTAACCATTATTCTCCTTAAATGAATAACCGTATTGCGATAGACATAATCCAATCATGTCTATGCTCAACGCAAATACCGAATAACAATTATTTAGGTTTAACACCAATCTCGATGGTAGAGGGAGCGTGCGATGCTTGATCACATCAAGATTGGAAAACACTTCCAACACATATCGTCAGCTCACCTTTAGCTAGTCTCCGTTTATTCCGTAGCCTTTTATTTCGAGTTACTAACACTTAGCAACCGAACCGGTATCTAAAACCCTGGTGCTACTAGGAGTACTAGTAAAGTACACATTAACATAATGTATATCCAATATACTTCTATCGACCTTGCCAGCCTTCTCATCTACCAAGTATCTAGGGTAATTCTGCTCCAGTGGCTGTTCCCCTTATTACAGAAGCACTTAGTCTCGGGTTGGGTTCAACCTTGCCCTTGCCCTTCTTGAAACTAGTGGTTTCATTAACCATCAACAATTGATGCTCCTTCTTGATTTCTACTTTCGCGGTGTCAAACATCGCGAATATTTCAAGGATTATCATATCTATCCCTTTATAGTTCATCACGAAGCTCTTAGCGGCTTGGTGGCAATGACTTTGGAAAAACATCACTATCTCATCTGGAAGATTAACTCCCACTCAATTCAAGTGATTGTGGTACTCAGACAATCTGAGCACAAGCTCAAAGATTGAGCTTCTCTCCCTTAGTTTGCAGGCTAAGAAACTCATCGGAGGTCTTATACCTCTTGACGTGGGCACGAGCCTGAAATCCCAATTTCAGCCCCCGAAACATCTCATATGTTTCGCGACGTTTCGAAATCGTCTTCGGTGCCTCAACTCTAAACCGTTTAACATTACTGAACTATCACGTAGTTATCAAAACGTGTGTGTCGATGTTTGCAACATCCACGAGCGGCGTTCGAGGTTCAAAGACACCGAGCGGTGCATTAAGGACATAAGCCTTCTTCGAAGCAACGAGGACAATCCTCAGTTTACGGACCTAGTCCGCATAATCGCTACTATCAACTTTCAACTAAATTTTCTCTAGGAACATATCTAAACAGTAGAACTAAAGCGTGAGCTTACGACATAATTTGCAAAGATCTTTTGATTATGTTCAGGATAATTAAGTTCATCTTATGAACTCCCACTCAGATAGACATCCCTCTAGTCATCTAAGTGATTACATGATCCGAGTCAACTAGGCCATGTCCGATCATCACGTGAGACGGACTAGTCATCATCGGTGAACATCTTCATGTTGATCGTATCTACCATACGACTCATGCTCGACCTTTCGGTCTCTTGTGTTCCGAGGCCATGTCTGTACATGCTAGGCTCGTCAAGTCAACCTAAGTGTTTTGCGTGTGTAAATCTGGCTTACACCCGTTGTATGTGAACGTTAGAATCTATCACACCCGATCATCACGTGGTGCTTAGAAACAACGAACTTTTGCAATGGTGTGCAGTTACGGGGAACACTTTCTTGAAATTTTAATGAGGGGTTATCTTATTTACTACCGTCGTTCTAAGCAAATAAGATGCATAAACATGATAAACATCACATGCAATCAAAAGTGACATGATATGGCCAATATCATTTTGCTCCTTTTGATCTCCATCTTCGGGGCTCCATGATCATCATCATTACCGGCATGACACCATGATCTCCATCATCATGATCTCCATCATCGTGTCTCCATGAAGTTGTCTCGCCAACTATTACTTCTACTACTATGGCTAACGGTTTAGCAATAAAGTAAAGTAATTACATGGCGTTGTTCATTGACACGTAGGTCATACAATAAATTAAGACAACTCCTATGGCTCCTGTCGGTTGTCATACTCATCGACATGCAAGTCGTGATTCCTATTACAAGAACATGATCAATCTCATACATCACATATCATTCATCACATTCTTTTGGCCATATCACATCACATAGCATACCCTGCAAAAACAAGTTAGACGTGCTCTAAATGTTGTTTGCATGTTTTACGTGGCTGCTATGGGTTTCTAGCAAGAACGTTTCTTACCTACGCAAAAACCACAACATGATATGCCAATTGCTATTTACCCTTCATAAGGACCCTTTTCATCGAATCCGATCCGACTAAAGTGGGAGAGACTGGCACCCGCTAGCCACCTTATACAACAAGTGCATGTCAGTCGGTGGAACCTGTCTCGCGTAAGTGTATGTGTAAGGTCGGTCCAGGCCGCTTCATCCCACAATACCGTCGAAATAAGATTGGACTAGTAACGGTAAGCATATTGAACAAAATCAACGCCCACAACAACTTGTGTTCTACTCGTGCATAGAAACTACGCATAGACCTAGCTCATGATGCCACTGTTGGGGAACGTAGCAGAAATTCAAAATTTTCTATGCATCACCAAGATCAATCTATGGAGTAATCTAGCAACGAGGGGAAGGAGAGTGCATCTACATACCCTTGTAGATCGCTAAGCAGAAGCGTTCAAGTGAACGGGGTTGATGGAGTCGTACTCGTCGTGATCCAAATCACCGATGATACTAGCGCCGAACGGGCGGCACCTCCGCGTTCAACACACATGCAGCCCGGTGAAGTCTCCCATGCCTTGATCCAGCAAGGAGAGATGGAGAGGTTGGAAAGACTCCTTCCAGCAGCAGCACGACGACGTGGTGGTGGTGGAGGAGCGTGGCACTCCAGCAGGGCTTCGCCAAGCACCGCAAGAGATGAGGAGGGAGAGGGGTAGGGCTGCGCCAAGAGGGAGATCCAATCATGTGTTGGGCAGCCCCCAAACCTCAAGTATATATAGGGGGAGAGGAGGGGCTGCGCCCCCACCTAGGGTTCCCTCGGCGGCAGCCCCCAGATCCTATCTGGGTGGCGACCAAAGGGGGAGAGAGGGGGGCGCACCTAGGGTGGGCTTTAGGGCCCATCTGGACCTAGGGTTTGCCCCCTCCCACTCTCCCTGCGCCTTGGGCCTTGGTGGGGGGCGCACCAGTCCACCTGGAGCTGGTCCCCTCCCACACTTGGCCCACGCAGCCTTCTGGGGCTGGTGGCCCCTCCCGGTGGTCCCGGTACATTACCGATAGCACCCGAAACTTTTCCGGTGACCAAAGCAGGACTTCCCATATATAAATATTTACCTCTGGACCATTCCGGAACTCCTCGTGATGTCCGGGATCTCATCCGGGACTACGAACAACATTCGGTAACCACGTACATCTATTCCCTATAACCCTAGCGTCATCGAACCTTAATTGTGTAGACCCTACGGGTTCGGGAGACACGTAGAGATGACTAAGACAACTCTCCGGCCAATAACCAACAGCGGGATCTAGATACCCATGTTGGCTCCCACATGTTCCACGATGATCTCATTGGATGAACCACGATGTCGAGGATTTAATCAATCCCGTATTCAATTCCCTTTGTCTACCGGTATAGTACTTGCCCGAGATTCGATCGTCGGTATCCCGATACCTTGTTCAATCTCGTTACCGGCAAGTCTCTTTACTTGTTCCGTAACACATCATCCCGTGATCAACCCCTTGGTCACATTGTGCACATTATGATGATGTCCTACCAAGTGGGCCCAGAGATACCTCTCCGTCACACGGAGTGACAAATCCATCTCGATTAAATGCAAACCCAATGACACTTTCGGAGATACCGTAGTGTACCTTTATAGCCACCCAGTTACATTGTGACGTTTTGGTACACCCAAAGCATTCCTACGGTATCCGGGAGTTGCACAATCTCATGGTCTAAGGAAATGATACTTGACATTAGAAAAGCTTTAGCATACGAACTACACGATCTTTGTGCTAGGCTTAGGATTGGGTCTTGTCCATCACATCATTCTCCTAATGATGTGATTCCGTTATCAACGACATCCAATGTCCATGGTCAGGAAACCGTAACCATCTATTGATCAACGAGCTAGTCAACTAGAGGCTTACTAGGGACATGGTGTTTGTCTATGTATCCACACATGTATCTGAGTTTCCTATCAATACAATTATAGAATGGATAATAAACGATTATCATGAACAAGGAAATATAATAATAATAACTATAGTATTATTGCCTCTAGGGCATATTTCCAATAGCTCTCTCTCTCACTCTCACGAATAGCAGCCACCACCAGCAAGGGGTGGAGTGGCTAGGGTTTTCTTCTTGCTTCACTTCCCTTGGAAGCGCTCTCAACCGTTGGATGCAACGAAGATCAATGGCTGACATGTGTTGGACTTATGGGCTGATGTTGGGCTGCCAACACACCTCCATGTGGAGGGACTTAGCCCAACAAACTCCCCCACCCGACATTATGGAGGGTCTTACTACCTTCCGGCAGCCATGCCAGCGAGCCAGCGGCATACTTCGAGCTTCTTCCTTGTCACCACTTTAGTCAACATATCAGCCCCATTGTCATCGGTGTGAACCTTCTCAAGTTGCATTTTCTTGGAATACAACACATCTCGAATCCAATGATAACGGACTTCTATATGCTTAGACCTTGAATGAAAACTTGTATTCTTACTCAAGTGAATAGCACTTTGGTTGTCACAAAACAACACATACTTGTCTTGCTTAAAACCAAGCTCACAAGCCAACCGTTTCAGCCACAATAGCTCTTTGCTCGCCTCTGTTACAGCAATGAATTTAGCTTCAGTTGTATTCAATGCCACACACTTTTGCAGCCTGCTTTGCCATGACACCGCTCCCTGCATAGGTAACCAAGTAACACAGAGTAGACTTCCTTCATCAACATCTCCAGCCATGTCGAATCTGAAAAAGCAATCAGCTTTGCCTCACCATCACCAAAGCAAAGTTTCAGATTTGTGCTGCCCCGGAGATATCTCAAAATCCACTTCACGGCTTCCCAATGAGGTCTTCCTGGATTGGACATAAATCTGCTCACAGTACTAACCGCATGGGCAATGTCAGGCCTTTCACACACCATAGTATACATCAAACTCCCAACCGCTGAAGCATAAGGAACATGATGCATTTCCTTTTTCTGCTCATTAGTGGTAGGACATTGCTTTCTGCTCAACTTGAAATGGGCTGCTAGTGGACAACTCACAACTTTAGCATTTTCCATCCTGAACTTCTGAAGTACTTTCTCAATATACTTCTCTTGAGACAAGTACAACTTGTTGCAATTGCTATCTCGCTCAATTCTCATTCCGAGAATGTTCTTTGCTGGACCTAAGTCTTTCATAGCAAAACATTTGCTCAACTCCTTCTTCAACTTAGCAATCCTAGAGACATTCTTGCCAACAATCAGGATATCATCAACATAGAGCAATAACATGATGCAATCATCACCTGAGAACCTCTGAATAAACACACAATGGTCTGAGCTACACTTCTTGTAGCCTTGCTCCCCCATGACAGTTTCAAACTTCATGTACCATTGTCTTGGTGCTTGTTTCAGGCCATAGAGACTTTTCTTCAGTTTGCACACATAGTCTTCTTTGCCTTTCACAAGAAACCCCTCAGGTTGCTCCATGTGTATTTCTTCCTCCAACTCACCATGAAGGAATGCAGTCTTCACATCCATTTGCTCAATCTCCAAGTTGAGACTTGCTTCCATGCCAATGATTACTCTTATGGATGTCATCTTCACAACCAGAGAAAATATCTCATCATAGTCAATGCCTTTCCTCTGGTCGAATCCCTTTACAACTAGCCTGACTTTGTACCTTGGATGTGATATGTGCTCTTCTTGCTTGATTCTGTAGACCCACTTGTTCTTCAAAATTTTCTTGCCCTTGGGCAACTTCACCAACTCACAAGTGTGATTCTTATGCAAGCAATCCATCTCTTCTTGCATAGCCTTTTTCCACTCCTTCTTGTGCTCATCTTCCATTACATCTGTAAAGCATTCAGGTTCTAAACCGTCAGATAATAACACCATGTATTGATCTGAGGGATACCTGCTGGAAGGAATTCGACCCCTGTTGGATCTTCTGAGTGGAGCAGCTGGTGGACTTTTTGGTGCTGGTGCTTCCTGCTGATCTGGATCATCAACTTCAGCATCATACTCTTGTTGCTGCTGCTGGGGAGCATCTTCTTCACCTGGACCACCATGTACATCATCTTGTACATCTTCGCATCTGCTTCAACTTGCACAGAGCTGGAGTTGTAGGAACCGGGTCGAATCAATCATGTCTTCTTCTGCTGTGAGGAGGAACCTGCCCCTTTATCTTCACAATATCCTCAATTGTTTGGTCTTCAACAAACACAACATCACGGCTTCTCACAACTTTCCTTGCTATAGGGTCAAACAGCTTGTAGCCAAACTCATCACCACCATAACCAAGAAAGATACATTGTCGTGTCTTTGAATCAAGCTTTGACCTTTCATCTTGAGGAATATGAACAAAGGCCTTGCACCCAAAAACCTTCAGGTGGTCATATGAGACGTCCTTGTCACACCAGACCCTATTAGGAACATCTCCCTGCAAATGATAACTTGGTGAGAGATTAATAAGATAAACTGCAGTCATCAAAGCCTCACCCCAAAAGTGTTTGCGTAGCTTTGCACTTGACAACAAGCATCTAACTCTCTCCACAATTGTCCTGTTCATCCTCTCGGCAAGACCATTCAGCTGTGGTGTCTTCGAGGGAGTAAATTGATGCCTAATACCTTGCTGCTTGCAATATGCATCAAATGGCCCAATGTACTCTCCTCCATTATCAGTGTGAATGCACTTGATCTTCTTCTCAGTTTCTCTCTCAAACGAGGCTTGGAATTGCTTGAATACACCTAGTACTTGATCTTTGGTCCTCAAAGTGAAGGCCCAAACTTCCTGGAAAAGTCATCAATAAAAGTCACAAATTACTTAGCATCACCAAGAGATCTTACTGATATTTTGCAAACATCGGAATGTATCAAGTCCAGCTTCTCGGGCTTCTTGTGAGGAGGTAGAGTCTTGAAGGCAACTTGGTGTTGCTTCCCTGCTAGACTGTGACACTCCAAAAATTTTGATTTCGTTTTTAATTTATTTTTATTTTTATTTGAAGGAGGCTATTTAAAATCATTCTAAAAAGGGCTCTCCTTCTCAAAATTCTCCCTTGTGACAAAATTTTTATTTTGGGTCATCCTCAACCTTTATTCTCCGTAATCGTCACCGAAGTTGTCCCGTTCACGGCCACCGCCTCGGACCAGCTATAAAAGGAGCCCTCGAGCTCGTTCTCGACCCCGCACCACACCTCCACCTCACTAGAGCCCCACCTAGCCATTAGAAGGACCCCGAGGAGGTCTCCTTCCTCGACTCCGGCCGCCCCGATCCGCCTCGGGCTCCGGCTTGATTCACTCAGGTGAGACCATCCCCGCCTCCCAAACGGCGTCAGTAACCCTCTAGTGCATCCAGTGCTCTAACCCGAGCCCCAATTCGACCTTTGCAGCCCTCCCCGGCGAGATCCACCAACACCCGAACCACCGTCCGCCGGAGTTGAGGCCGCCATCGATGTGGTGCTCGCCGACGACCAACTCCACCACCCACAGGTGCGGAAGGACCCAAGGAACCCGTAGGTACCCTCCTCTTCTCCTAACTCGCCGTGGATCGCCGCCGGCGACCACCGCAGCCTTCGGGCACCGGTGACTCTGTTTCAGCATTTAAACCTGATGGGTGGGACCCCCCGTCAGCTTTTTCTTTTTTTTGAACCATTTCTAAAAACGCTTTCGGGCAAATACGCTTTCTAACTGAAACGTTTTTTCTGTCTTTTTCTGTTCTACCCCCTGGAAACTTTCTGTTTCATTACAGACAAGTCCCTGGACTAAAACTTTAATAACTTTTAAAAAGAAAATGATTTTTGATTAATTCTTTTTCTGTCATCTTTATTTTTCTGTCTAGTTTTTTATCATATTTATTTGAAAAATATTTGGAACAGTTTTTGTGCACACACGGTATTTACGTTAGAATGTATTTTCTTTATACCGTAGATACCGGAGGAGGTGACGGAACCAAGAACTTCACCGAGCTAGACTCCGACTACTCCGAACAAGGCAAGCATGTTTGAACCTTTGATATGATGAGTGTTTTGCATGTTTGCTTGAGTAGTTATTTCATGGCATGTTTATATGAATAGCCGTAAGTGTTATATTGCATGCAAAGCTAATACAAGTGAGCTTCGAAACTCGATGGGTTATTTGATGTGAGTTTACATGATCATGTGGTGACATGAAAGGTGGTAAGATGGTATTGTTGAAGCATGCCAGTCTTATGCCAAACCATTTGACTCCAGTGTTAACGTGGATCAAGTCACGTTACCATCCATTTCCTTTGTGCTACCACATGTTTTCTGCAAAGAATATGGTTTAGTAAGTTGCAAACCTCTTTCCTCGTACACACCAAATAGAGAGGCCGTGATGAGGGTTCCATGGCCCTAGATTAAAGCCAGTCATCCGGTCAGGAGGCATGGGTGTTTCCGGTTGGGACCGAGAGGGGGGCACCCCTTAGAGCGCGCGATATAAATTTGATCCCATGCTACTCGAGGTTGTGGCCTCCCCGTCTCAAAGTTTTTGTTGAACGTTGCCTAGGGTGATTCTTGGCATCAAGATGTGGAATGGGTGTGTACTGGTTAGATGTGTTTCTCCTGAAATACCGTAGACTGAACTAGTCCTTCGTCACTACTGAAATCCGTTGGTTGTGATTAAATAGTACAAACTCTGCAGAGTCAAAATCATTCAAGTAACCGTATCCTTGGTCAAGGACTGTGTTCAACTTGTCTTTATCAGTCTCAGTGTCTGTCTTAGTGACAAATCTCCGGTGAATAAACATGAATGTTAAAATCTGGCTGAATGATTACTCCTGTGGATGGACTAACCCGTTTATTATTATGTACTGAGTATTTCCTTGGAGTGATTTAACTTCATGAATTTATTGAATATGAATGTTGAAATATAAGCCCTTTCTGTGACGTCGCCCAGACGTCCGACTGTGGCACTCTTGATATTTACTTTCGATATAAGCCCTTTATGTGATGTCGCTCAGACGTCCGACTGCGGCACTCTTGCTATTTACTTTCGATATAAGCCCTTTACGTGATGTTGCTCAGACGTCCGACTGTGGCATCACTGTTATTTATTTTCATTATAAGCCCTTTCCGAGATGTCGTATAGACGTCCGACTGTGGCACACATTGTTATTTACATTCCAATATAAGACCTTTATGTGGTGTCGCTCAGACGCCCGACTGCGGCATGTTAATTTATTTTTACCTTTCGAGGCGTCGCTTCAGACACCCGATCGGTTTTCAACTATCTTATTGGGATTTCGGGAGGACTACCGCCTGACTTCCTTTTTATTTAACATGCCGTGCAAATTTATTATTTGAGTGTGCATTGCTGACTGCTCATGGTGCATCATGTTTGCATTTGTTATATCTTATGTCCGAACTGTCTTGCGAGTACATTCAAAGTACTCACCTGGCTTGTTGATTTGGCCAGATGTTGATTAAGGCGATCTTATGGATGAAGAGTACGATAGCGAGTCCGACGCCTAGAGGAGTCCCAGTCAGTCTCGTGCGATCCTGGAATTGGTGACTTGTATCATATATGCTTCCGCTACCCAAATAAAATCATGGAGCCTCACTTCGACGCTCGATGAGCTGCAAGATTAGGAGTCATGTCACCCACTTCACTGTGACATATCCACCACCACATTTATTACGAGTCAGTAGTATGCCACCACACCCTTGTGTCATATCCGCCCTTATGTATAATATCGGCGTGCTTGTAATAAATTGTTGAGCAACCTCAGCTCAACCTCAGATAATATTTAGTACTCTTGGATTTACGTATCAAGGAGTTGTCTACCAAGAAGGAGGATTTTCCTATACTGGTCTATATAAAGGTCGGTTTCTCAATAAGCTTTTTATTGGAAAACCGGTCGTGACATAGACAATCTGAACATTTCTTGATGTGAACTCCTTTCACACCCTTCAACAATTTTTTCTTCACTAGCACTGTCATCCCCTTCTCACTCATGTGCCCAAGTCTCTTGTGCCATAAAGCACAATGATCATCCTTCTCTAGTGCATTGACAGAAGCACTAAAAAGCTTAGCATGAACATGATACAAAACTGAGAAAATTTTACCTCTTGCAACAATCATGTTGCCTTTGGTGAGCTTGTACCGCCCTTTTCCAAAACTGCTCAAGTAATCATCTCCATCAAGCAAACCAACCGAGATAATATTGAGACGAAGTGCCTCAACATGCCTCACAGATTTGAGGACTAGCCTTGTACCATTTGCGGTCTCCAAATGCACATCTCCTTTTCCAATGATGGCTGCCCTATCATTGTTCCCCATCTTCACAACACCAAAATCACCTGATATATAGTTAGTGAAGAGCTCTCTGCGAGATGTAGCATGAATGGTAGCACCGCTGTCCGGTATCCAAATCATCTCGTCACCATCCACAAGGTTGACGGTTTCATCAGAAACAACAGTGATCCTCTCCTCAAAAGTGGAACCAAATCTGCCCTCATTTTCTTCATGCATAACAAGCATGATGTCCTCTTCTCTCGCGATAACTCGGTTGCCCTCTGTGTCACTATCACTGTCAACTTGCTTCTGATCTTGTTTCTTCTTTTTCTTTTTGTCTTTCTTCCACTTGTCACATTGCCACTTAATGTGGCCCTTCTGATGGCAGTGATGGCACTCATAATCAACATACTTACTTTTTGATTTGCTCCTACCTTATTCTGCCCCTTTACCTGGACCTCTGCTCTTGCTTCTCCCCCCGGACTGAGTGACTAGCACATCTGAATGTGAGGAAGAAGTGGCTTCAGCCACCTTTCTGGACTCTTCATTTAGTACCCTGGTTTTCACAAAATTCCAAGTGACAACTCCATTAGGTGATGAATTGCAAACCGTGACCTTAAAGGTCTCCCAGTTGTCCGGTAATGAGCCTAGTAGCAGCAAAGCTCTCACTTCATCTTCAAATGTAATTCCCATTGAAGAAAGCTGATTTATAATGCCTTGGAATGTATTGACATGATCTGCAATTAGAGTGCCCTCTTTGTACCTCAAGCACATCAATTGTTTGATCAAGAACATCTTTTTTGTACCTTCTTTCCGGGCAAACAACTCTTCCAATTTCTGCCATAAGGTGCGTGCATGTGTCTCATCAATGATATGGTTCAAAACATTGTCATCGACCCATTGCCGAATAAACCCACAAGCTTGGCGATGAAGTACCTTCCATTGACCTTCCTCAATGCCCTCTGGCATCTCAGTGGAGAACACTGGCTTCCAGTATTCTTTCACATACAACAAATCCTCCATCTTGCCCTTCCATGCTTGATAATTTGTACCATTCAAAGATATCATCCTGCTGGTATTCACTTCCATCTTTCACCACAAGAAACTCAGCAATTTACACAAGCAAACCAAGGCTCTGATACCACTTTGTTGGGGCTAGACAACAACAATGCGCTGACAAATTCACCGACATGGCAAATATGCACACTACACAACCCCCTTCATTTGTGATGAACTTTGAGGACAGATTCAACCAACAAGTAAGCAGCGGAATAACACAAACAACATGCACATGTGACACAGGATTTAACGTGGAAAAACTGAAGGAAATATGCCCTAGAGGCAATAATAAAGTTATTATTTATTTCCTTATTTCATGATTAATGTTTATCATTCATGCTAGAATTGTATTAACCGGAAACATAATACATGTGTGAATGCATAGACAAAACAGAGTGTCACTAGTATGCCTCTACTTGACTAGCTTGTTAATCAAAGATGGTTATGTTTCCTAACCATGAACAAAGAGTTGTTATTTGATTAACAAGGTCACATCATTAGTAGAATGATCTGATTGACATGACCCATTCCATTAGCTTAGCACACGATCGTTTAGTATGTTGCTACTGCTTTTATCCATGACTTATATATGTTCCTGTAACTATGAGATTATGCAACTCCCGTTTGCCGGAGGAACACTTTGGGTACTACCAAACGTCACAACGTAACTGGGTGATTATAAAGGAGTACTACAGGTGTCTCCAAAGGCAGATGTTGGGTTGGCGTATTTGAGATTAGGATTTGTCACTCCGATTGTCGGAGAGGTATCTCTGGGCCCTCTCGGTAATGCACATCACTTAAGCCTTGCAAGCATTGCAACTAATGAGTTAGTTGTGAGATGATGTATTACGGAACGAGTAAAGAGACTTGCGTAACGAGATTGAACTAGGTATTGGATACGACGATCGAATCTCGGGCAAGTAACATACTGATGACAAAGGAACAAGCGTATGTTGTTATGCGGTCCGACCGATAAAGATCTTCATAGAATATGTAGGAGCCAATATGGGCATCCAGGTCCCGCTATTGGTTATTGACCGGAGGCGTGTCTCGGTCATGTCTACATTGTTCTCGAACGTAGGGTCCGCACGCTTAAGGTTTCGATGGCGGTTATATTATGAGTTTATGAGTTTTGATGTACCGAAGGAGTTCGAGTCCCGGATGAGATCGGGGACATGACGAGGAGTCTCGAAATGGTCGAGGCGTAAAGATCGATATATTGGACGACTATATTCGGAGTTCGGAAAGGTTCCGAGTGATTCGGGTATTTTTGAGTACCGGAGAGTTACGGAATTCGTATTGGGCCTTAATGGGCCATACGGGAAAGGAGAAAAGGGCCAAAAGGGTGGCCGCCGCCTCCCTTGGTCTAGTCCGAATTGGACTAGGGAGGCGCACCCTTCCTTCCTTCTCCTTCTCTCTTCCCTTTCCTTCTCTCCTACTCCTAATACATGGAAGGACTACTAGTTGGACTAGGAAGGGGAATCCTACTCGGTGGGAGTAGGACTCCCCATGGCGCCGCCATAGAGAGGGCCGGCCTCCTCCTCCCTCCCTCCTTTATATCTGACGGGGCAGGGGCACCCTAGGACACACAAGTTTGATCTACAGATCGTTCCTTAGCCGTGTCGGTGCCCCTTCCACCATATTCCACCTCGGTCATATCGTCGTGAAGCTTAGGCGGCTCTGCGCCGATAGAACATCAAGATCGTCACCACGCCGTCGTCTTGTGGAACTCTCCTCGACACTCGGCTGGATCGGAGTTCGAGGGACGTCATCGAGCTGTCGTGTGTCAAGAACTCGGGCGCCGAGTAACGGCGTCGGGATCGGTCGGATCGCGAGGAGATCGTCGACTACTTCCTCTACGTTGTGATCGCTTCGCTTGGTCTCACGAGGGTGCGTAGACAAGACTCTCCCCTCTCGTTGCTATGCATCACCATGATCTTGCGTGTGCGTAGGAATTTTTTGAAATTACTCGTTCCCCAACAAAGGCATCCGAGCCTAGGTTTTATGGTTTGATGGTTTGCACGAGTAGAACACAAGTGAGTTGTGGGCGATACAAGTCATACTACCTACCAAAGATGTCATACTTTGGTTCAGCGGTATTGTGAGATGAAGCGGCCGGACCGACATTACGCGTGACGCTTCGCGAGACTGGTTTCACCGCCACGAGCACTCGTTGCTTAAAGGTGACTGGCGGGTGTCTGTCTCTCTCACTTTAGTTGAACCGAGTGTGGCTACGCCCGGTCCTTGAGAAGGTTAAAACGGAGTCTATTTGACGAACTATCGTTGTGGTTTTTGATGCGTAGGTAAGAACGGTTCTTGCTAAGCCCGTAGCAGCCACGTGAAATTTGCAACAACAAAGTAGAGGACGTCTAACTTGTTTTTGCAGGGCATGTTGTGATGTGATATGGTCAAGACGTGATGCTATATTTTATTGTATGAGATGATCATGTTTTGTAACCGAAGTTATCGGCAACTGGCTGGAGCCATATGGTTGTCGCTTTATTGTATGCAATGCAATCGCTCTGTAATGCTTTACTTTATCACTAAGCGGTAGCGATAGTCGTAGAAGCATAAGATTGGCGAGACGACAACGATGCTACGATGGAGATCAAGGTGTCGCGCCGGTGACGATGGTGATCATGATGGTGCTGCGGAGATGAAGATCACGAAGCACAAGATGATGATGACCATATCATATCACTTATATTGATTTGCATGTGATGTTTATCCTTTATGCATCTTATCTTGCTTTGATTGACGGTAGCATTATAAGATGATCTCTCACTAAATTATCAAGAAGTGTTCTCCCTGAGTATGCACCGTTGCCAAAGTTCGTCGTGCCCAGACACCACGTGATGATCGGGTGTGATAAGCTCTACGTCCATCTACAACGGGTGCAATCCAGTTTTGCACACGCAGAATACTCGGGTTATACTTGACGAGCCTAGCATATGCAGATATGGCCTCGGAACACGGAGACCGAAAGGTTGAGCGTGAATCATATAGTAGATATGATCAACATAATGATGTTCACCATTGAAAACTACTCCATCTCACGTGATGATCGGTTATGGTTTAGTTGATTTGGATCACGTGATCACTTAGATGACTAGAGAGATGTCTGTCTAAGTGGGAGTTCTTAAGTAATATGATTAATTGAACTTAAATTTATCATGAACTTAGTCCTGGTAGTATTTTGCAAACCATGTTGTAGATCAATAGCTCGCGTTGTTGCTTTCATATGTTTATTTTGATATGTTCCTAGAAAAACTGTGTTGAAAAATGTTAGTAGCAATGATGCGGATTGGATCCGTGATCGAGGTTTATCCTCATTGCTGCACGTAAGAATTATGTCCTTAATGCACCGCTAGGTGATGACCTATTGCAGGAGCGGATCGCACGTTATGAGCGTTTGGCTAGCTCAATACGATGACTACTTGATAGTTTTGTGCACCATGCTTTATGGCTTAGAATCGGGACTTCAAAGATGTTTTGAACATCATGGACCATATGAGATGTTCCAGAATTGAAGTTAATATTTCAAGCAAATACCGAGTTGAGAGATATGAAGTCTCCAACAAGTTCTATAGCTAAAAGATGTAGGAGAATCGCTCAACTAGTGAGCATGTGCTCGATTGTCCGGATACTACAATCGTTTGAATCAAGTGGGAGTTAATCTTCCGGATAAGATAGTGATTGATGAATTCTCTAGTCACCATCACCAAGTTAGTAGAACTTCGTGATGAACTATAGTATACAAGGGATGATAAAAATGATTCCCGTGTTTTTCATGATGATGAAATCGATGAAGGTAGAAATCAAGAAAGAACATCAAGTGTTGATGGTTAACAAGACCACTAGTTTCAAGAAAAGGGCAAAGGGATGGAAGGGAACTTCAAGAAGAACGGCAAGCAAGTTGCTGCTCAAGTGAAGAAGCCCAAGTCGGACCTAAGCACGAGACTAAGTGCTTCTACCGCAAAGGAACTGGTCTTCGAAGCGAACTACCCCAAGTATTTGGCGGATAAGAAGGATGGCAAAGTAAACAAAGGTATATTTGATATACATGTTATGAATGTGTACTTTACTAGTGTTTATAGCAACCCCTCGGTATTTGGTACTGGTTCAGTTGCTAAGAGTAGTAACTCGAAACGGGAGTTGCAGAATAAACAGAAACTAGTTAAGAGTGAAGTGACGATGTGTGTTGAAAGTAGTTTCAAGATTGATATAATCATCATCGCACACTCCCTATACTTTCGGGATTAGTGTTGAACCTAAATAAATGTTATTTGGTGTTTGCGTTGAGCATGAATATGATTTGATCATGTTTATTGCAATACGGTTATTCATTTAAGTAAGAGAATAAACTGTTATTCTGTTTACATGAATAAAACCTTATATGGTTACACACCCAATGAAAATGGTTCATGGGATCTCGATCGTAGTGATACACATATTCATAATATTGAAACCAAAAGATGCAAAGTTAATAATGATAGTGCAACTTATTTGTGGCAATTGCCGTTTAGGTCATATTGGTGTAAAGCGCATAAAGAAACTCCATGCTGATGGGATTTTGGAATCACTTGATTATGAATCACTTGATGCTTGCGAACCGTGCCTTTTGGGCAAGATGACTAAAACTCCGTTCTCGGAACAATGGAACAAGCTCTTGACTTATTGGAAATAATACATACCGATGTATGCGATCCAATGAGTGTTGAGTGCTCGTGGCAAGTATCGTTATTTTCGACCTTCACAAGATGATTTGAGCAGATATGGGTATATCTACTTGATGAAACATAAGTCCGAAATAGTTAAAATGTTCAAAGAATTTCAGAGTGAAGTGGAAAATCATCGTGACAAGAAAATAAAGTTTCTGCGATCTGATCGTGGAGATGAATATTTGAGTTCTGAGTTTGGTCTTCAATTAAAACAATGTGGAATAGTTTCACAAATTCATGCCACAGAACACCACATCATAATGGTGTGTCCGAACGTCATAACCGTACTTTATTGGATATAGTACAATCTATGATGTTTCTTACCGATTTACCAATATCGTTTTGGGATCATGCATTAGAGACAGCTGCATTCACGTTAAATAGGGCACCATCTAAATCCGTTGAGACGACACTATACGAACTGTGGTTTAGCAAGAAACCAAAGTTGTCGTTTCTTAAAGTTTGGGGCTGCGATGCTTATGTGAAAAAGTTTCATCCTGATAAGCTCAAACCCAAATTGGAGAAGTGCGTCTTCATAGAATACCCAAAGGAAACTGTTGGGTACACCTTCTATCACAGATCCTAAAGCAAGATTTTCATTGCTGAAAATGGATCCTTTCTAGAGAAGGAGTTTCTCTCGAAAGAAGTGAGTGGGAGGAAAGTTGAACTTGATAAGGTAATTGTACCTTCTCCCTTATTGGAAAGTAGTTCATCACGTAAATTTGTTCTGTGACTACTACACCAATTAGTGAGGAAGCTAATGATGATGATCATGTAACTTCAGATCAAGTTACTACCGAATCTCGTAGGTAAACCAGAGTGAGATCCGCACTGAGTGGTACGGTAATCCTGTTCGGAAGTCATGTAACTAGACCATGATGAACCTACGAACTATGAGGAAGCGATGATGAGCCCAGATTCATGCGAAATGGCTTGAGGCCATGAAATCTGAGATGAGATCCATGTATGAGAACAAAGTGTGGACTTTGGTGGAGTTGCCCGATGATCGGCAAGCCATAGAAAATAAATGGATCTTCAAGAGGAAGACGGACGATGATAGTAGTGTTACTATCTACAAAGCTAGACTTGTCGAAAAAGGTTTTGACAAAGTTCAAGATGTTGAATACAATGAGATTTTCTCACTCGTGTCGATGCTTAAAAGTCTGTCCGAATCATGTTAGCAATTGCCGCATTATATGAAATCGGCAAATGGATAAACAAAACTGCATTCCTTAATGGAGTTATTAAAGAAGAGTTGTATGTGATGCAACCAAGAGGTTTTGTCGATCCTAAAGGTGTTAACAAAATGTGCATCTATGGACTGGTGCAAGCATCTCGGAGTTGGAATATACGCTTTGATAAATTGATCAAAGCATATAGTTTATCTGAGACTTGCGGTGAAGCCCAGTATTTACTAGAAAGTGAGTGGGAGCACTACAACATTTCTGATAAGTATATGTGAATGACATATTGTAGATCGGAAATAATGTAGAATTATTCTGCAAAGCATAAAGGAGTGTTTGAAAGGAGTTTTTCAAAGAAAGACCTCGGTGAAGCTGCTTACATATTGAGCATCAAGATCTATAGAGATAGATCAAGGCGCTTGATAAGTTTTTTCAATGAAGTACATACCTTGACAAGATTTTGAAGTAGTTCAAAATGGAGCAGTCAAAGAAAGAGTTCTTGCCTGTGTTACAAGGTGTGAAATTGAGTAAGACTCAAAACCCGATCACGACGTAAGATAGGAAGAGAATGAAAGTCATTCCCTATGCCTTGGCCATAGGTTCTATAAAGTATGCCATCTTGTGTACCGATATATTGTATACCCTGCACCGAGTTTGGCAAGGGAGTACAATAGTGATCTAGGAGTAGATCACTGGACAGCGGTCAAAATTATCCTTAGTAGAATAAGGATATGTTTCTCGATTATGGAAGTGACAAAAGGTTCATCGTAAAGGGTTACGTCGATGCAAGTTTTGACATTGATCTGGATGACTCTAAGTCTCGATCTAGATACATATTGAAAGTGGGAGCAATTAGCTAGAGTAGCTTCGTGCAGAGCATTGTAGACATAGAAAATTGCAAAATACATAACGGATCTGAATGTAAAAGACCCGTTGACTAAGACTCTCTCACAAGCAAAACATGATCACACCTTAGTACTCTTTGGGTGTTAATCACATAGCGATGTGAACTAGATTACAGAATCTAGTAAACCCTTTGGGTGTTGGTCACATGACGATGTGAACTATGGGTGTTAATCACATGATGATGTGAAATATCGATGTTAATCACATGGTGATGTGATCTAGATTATTGACTCTAGTGCAAGTGGGAGACTGAAGGAAATATGCCCTAGAGGCAATAATAAAGTTATTATTTATTTCCTTATTTCATGATAAATGTTTATCATTCATGCTAGAATTGTATTAACCGGAAACATGATACATGTGTGAATGCATAGACAAAACAGAGTGTCACTAGTATGCCTCTACTTGACTAGCTTGTTAATCAAAGATGGTTATGTTTCCTAACCATTAACAAAGAGTTGTTATTTGATTAACAAGGTCACATCATTAGTAGAATGATCTGATTGACATGACCCATTCCATTAGCTTAGCACACGATCGTTTAGTATGTTGCTACCGCTTTTATCCATGACTTATACATGTTCCTCGTAACTATGAGATTATGCAACTCCGTTTGTCGGAGGAACACTTTGGGTACTACCAAACGTCACAACGAATCGGGTGATTATAAAGGAGTACTACAGGTGTCTCCAAAGGCAGATGTTGGGTTGGCGTATTTCGAGATTATGATTTGTCACTCCGATTGTCGGAGAGGTATCTCTGGGCCCTCTCGGTAATGCACATCACTTAAGCCTTGCAAGCATTGCAACTAATGAGTTAGTTGTGAGATGATGTATTACGGAACGAGTAAAGAGACTTGCGTAACGAGATTGAACTAGGTATTGGATACCGACGATCGAATCTCGGAAAGTAACATCTGATGACAAAGGAACAAGCGTATGTTGTTATGCGGTCGACCGATAAAGATCTTCGTAGAATATGTAGGAGCCAATATGGGCATCCAGGTCCCGCTATTGGTTATTGACCGGAGGCGTGTCTCGGTCATGTCTACATTGTTCTCGAACCGTAGGGTCCGCACGCTTAAGGTTTCGATGACGGTTATATTATGAGTTTATGAGTTTTGATGTACCGAAGGAGTTCGAGTCCTGGATGAGATCGGGGACATGACGAGGAGTCTCGAAATGGTCGAGACGTAAAGATCGATATATTGGACGACTATATTCGAGTTCGGAAAGGTTCCGAGTGATTCGGTATTTTTCGAGTACCGGGAGAGTTACGGAGTTCGTATTGGGCCTTAATGGGCCATACGGGAAAGGAGAAAAGGGCCAAAAGGGTGGCCGCCGCCTCCCCTTGGTCTAGTCCGAATTGGACTAGGGAGGCGCACCCTTCCTTCCTTCTCCTTCTCTCTTCCCTTTCCTTCTCTCCTACTCCTAATACATGGAAGGACTACTAGTTGGACTAGGAAAGGGAATCCTACTCCCGTGGGAGTAGGACTCCCCATGGCGCGCCATAGAGAGGGCGGCCTCCTCCTCCCTCCCTCCTTTATATCTGAGGGGCAGGGGCACCCTAGGACACACAAGTTTGATCTACGGATCGTTCCTTAGCCGTGTCGGTGCCCCTTCCACCATATTCCACCTCGGTCATATCGTCGTGAAGCTTAGGCGAAGCTCTGCGCCGGTAGAACATCAAGATCGTCACCACGCCGTCGTGCTGACGGAACTCTCCCTCGACACTCGGCTGGATCGGAGTTCAAGGGACGTCATCGAGCTGTACGTGTGTCAAGAACTCGGGGGCGCCGGAGTAACGGCGTCGGGATCGGTCGGATCGCGAGGAGATCGTACGACTACTTCCTCTACGTTGTGATCGCTTCCGCTTCGGTCTACGAGGGTACGTAGACAAGACTCTCCCCTCTCGTTGCTATGCATCACCATGATCTTGCGTGTGCGTAGGAATTTTTTTTGAAATTACTACGTTCCCCAACAAAAACCTCCTCAACTTGAGGAGTAAAAAAACCACAGCTGTGGACCGATCGGTCCACACAACTTCACTATGAGAATGATGAGTACAAAGTATTCTCTAGAACCTCTAGAGAGATTTACAACACACTCCCCACGTTGCCAACCGGCAACAGCAACAACAACCACAAGAAGTAAGATTTTAGCAAAGCAGAGTTTACACAGCTTCTGTACCCTCCAGTGTTTTGCAAACTGCTCTTAAACCGCTGAACCAAATAGCACCAAATTTGGCACACAAGTAGACACACGAGTTCTTGAGATCCCCTCCAAATTTCAGCTCAATCGACATCGTTTGCCTACCCAAACTGTTCGTCTCCCAAAACTACTCTGTTCTGAAACTGCAGCAGTCAGAGCTGACAAAACCACTCTCAAATCTGATGCTCCACTAACCCAATCCTCAAACCAGCTAACCAAATCGAAGTACTCAAAGTAAGGAACGAGCTCACCAAGTTTGGGGTCGATCCAAGCACGTTTGAGCCTCCAATCACCAGCTTGAACACTGTCTAGTCAGATGCAGCAAATCTAGACAGAACCTCTGCTTCCTCTTCTTCCTCTCTCTCAAGTTGTGTTTTCTCTTGTGTGCTCTCTCTCTCTCACTCTCACGAATAGCATCCACCACCAGCAAGGGGTGGAGTGGCTAGGGTTTTCTTCTTGCTTCACTTTCCTTGGAAGCGCTCTCAACCGTTGGATGCAGCGAAGATCAACGGCTGACATGTGTTCGACTTATGGGCTGATGTTGGGCTGCCAACACACCTCCATGTGGAGGGACTTAGCCCAACAATGATAGGTGGGGCCCACACGTCAGCATCAACCTCCTTCTTCCTCCTCCTCTCTTTGTTTTGCATTTCAGCAAGCACCTTGAACATTATTGTGCTAACCAAAGATAATCTTGTCCATAGCAATTTAAAGTTATGCTAACCAAAAATAATCTTGTCGGTCGCAATTGTGATGTAGTAAAAAGTGTAGTTTTTGTACATGCAATTAGACAATCAAGCACCTTCATTTTCATGCAAGTTTGCATGCGCTGAGTGGTCATTCATCCAAACAACTCAATTTGTATCTGCCCATAAATGTCAATGAGGTGGGAGCGTATGCTTTATTATGGTCGCTTTGACTATGTAAAAATGATTTATTTTTAGGAGAAACACACTTCTTCTTTACAGGTTATTTTCCTTTGTACAAGTTTGTTTCGTACGTGATCTACGCTGCATCGAGCGAAGTACCAACCGTTGTTCAAAACGATGTGTATGCAGCTAGAGCTGGTGGCCACAAGATTTTTTATTCAATATCAGTGGCAGCATGATCTATGGATCGGTCATGTATAACTCTAATGTTGCCAATATGTTGATTTTTTATTTTCTTTTGTTAGCCTGTTGATGGTTGGCTGTTTGCATCTTAATTATTCGGAGACATACTTAGTTAATAAAACTGTCTTTTATCAAAAAAATCTCACCTTCTATGATCGTGCCTGGACATGTCAATTCATCAAATAATTGACACGGTTGATTTTTCTTTCTGAAAAAAAGCAATCAAGTCGGTGAATTTGATCAATCGACATGAATTGTTTTCTTGAGAGAGGGACGTGGCGGGTGAGCAGAACCCTAGCGGGACACCCGTCACCTAACCCGCTTGTAGTCGCCAAGGTGCAGCGCCTGTGCGGCGACAACACAGTCTATTGAGAAGGCGTTGGAGGACTGTTGTGGATGGGGAAGGAGATGGGGGCTCGAGGTCTTCATCAGCCGGTGCACGACGACGTCATTGGGGTAGTTGGCGATGGCCAGAGGGATCCAGTGCATTGATCTTCAACTATGGTCTGGCCTCGCTAGGTCACCGAAGAAGTGGGTGTCAGTGCATACTCCTGAACAACGACAACCTCGATCTCATATCCGAATCTGGTGTGTTGCGATATGGGCACTAGTGTCGGGTTTTCTTTAGGTAGTCATCGTGTTTTGTTTGGGACGTGTGAGGCGAAGGCGTCACCCCATTGTACGAATGATGGTTTCCCCGCCTTATCCCCGTTTCGTGGGTGAGCTTATCACTGGCTGGGGCATGTGTAGATGTGTCTCTGGTGGGTCTTATGAGATCTGGTCGGTTTAAATTTTCAGTGGATCCGTGTGGATGCCTTTATTCGTGTTTTATTCTCGGGGTGATGATTTAGTTTGCAGATCGCGGTCGTCGACGTCTTGTAGTCTCCATTGACAACTTCTCGGATGCTACTTCTACAAGGTCCTGAGTTTAAAAAAGTTTGCGCCATCAAGTAAGAGCCTATGCGGCATCGAACTATGTGCACGGTACGTTAGTAGACGTATGGAAAAGAAGACTTCAACACTTCCATGGTTTTGAATGTAATTTTATTTTTCTTAGTGATGTGTTTTTATGTACCTGTGATATTTGATAGATTAACCTATTAAATATATAAAAGCTAGGGTTCCTGCCTCTCGCCAACACCGCCGCAGATCCGCCTCGTCTCCGGTGGCCCTAGGGCCATGGGGGCGCGGTGGATCCTACAAGGGGCCGGCGGGAGGGCTCCGTTTCTAGTCGTTTCTTTCAGTTTTGTTAGGGTTTGTGTCCTGCTCCGGAAGGTAAGACGGCGGCGGCTCCCTGAAGATGGAATAAAAGTCTCCTCACCAGGCCCTTTGTTCCTGTGGTGCGTCTAGTATCGTTGGTGGGCGTGTGGAGGTGTGTCTTCGGCGGATATATTATTGATGGATTTGTTCGGATCTTGTTGTTGTTCGTCTTCGTTCATGTGTCTTCGGTTTGGATCCTTCCGATCTACTCCCTCCGTCCGAAAAAAGTGTCTCTCAAATGGATGTATCTAGCATCAACTTAGTGCTAGATACATCCATTTGAAAGACAAGCCTGAGACAAGCTTTTTCAAATAGATGTATCTAGCACTAACTTGGTGCTAGATACATCCATTTGAGGGACAAGTTTTTTCGGACGGAGTGAGTACATTATTCTTCATCGCCGGCGTTTGCTATTCTGGTGCACTGGTCCTATGGGGCCTTAACACGACGACTTTCTGACTGTCTACTACAACAAGTTGTGCCTGACTCCGGCGATGTAGGGGCGATGTCGGCAGCACGCCTTCGGCTCGCTTCAATGCTTGTAGTCGTCGCTAGGTGGTCTACGGATCTGGGTGTAATTTTATTATTCCCGGTGTTCCTTGTACTGCCATGATTGAAGATGAATATATCAAAAGTTTTTTTAAAAAATAAAACAACATATATTAAATATAAATATATAATCTTAGGGCTTTTTTCAAAAAAAAATGATTGATCGACCTTTTATGGAGCGCCACTTTAGTAAGCAGGTGTCGTGCGTCGACGTGGAAAAGAAAATCCAGGCTAGCCATGAGCGGCAGCGTGAATACGCTTCGCCACTAACGCTCACAGATCCATCGATCATCGATCTGCACGATTTAATTTTGTACTACAGAATTTTTTTTGGCCAAGAGAACGCCCACGGAGCTGTTCTTAGGAGGAAGAAAATAAAAGATCTCTCTTTCGATCGTGGATGTCCCGCATAAAGTGACACGACCGCAGATGAGCGAATAATTAAAGGATAAGGGCAGCAGCTGGCAGTCGCTGTCGCGCGGCGCCTTTTTTCTTTCTTCCTTCTTTCTATTGAGTGTTTGGTTGGCCTGAGATTTTTCAGCTGCAATCGACAGCTTCTATTCTGTTCTCGCGCTCTTCATGGGAGAAGATTCCGCTCTCGATCTAGGCCGCGTGCTACCAACGCGGTATAAGGGCATCTCCAACGATAATCCTAAACCGAACACCGCATTCGTCCACGTGAACAGTCTGTGGACATAAAAGTAGGAGCCGACCGTCGAACACTACTTGTATACATTTTAAACCAGATTTCAACTAACCTGACGATTTTCATTAAATATGATGGAATTCATCAAAGTTCGAATAGGAAATAGCAAATGTCATCCATAAACAGCATGCAAATATGTCTAGTACAACAATAGTCTAGATTCAACAAGATTAACCGGATGTTCAACAAGTTTATCACGGATAGATCATGTTGTCCCACACATACTGCCCCTTGAGCTTCATCCATCAATATGTGTGAATGGTCTGCCCACTGACGCATAGTACATCATGGGATCGTGTGTAGGCTACACAACGCGTACTGCAACAGTGAGTGAATGAATTGGTCAATCAGCATGTAGAGTAAGAAGAAGCAAAACTTATGATCTCCATGGTTACCGCGCACAATGGCCACATTGCCTCCAGCCGATCAAACACGCCACGATACTTCATGACGAAGTTCTGGATGGTGTACCATCGATACGCTATGGACTTGACATTCATGGATGATGAGCATGCCATAGGGCGCAATGTGCTTTCACGCATGAGACGAACCACGCACGCGCTACAAAAAGACACCCCCCCCCCCAAATTTTGCTCATGCCTACGAAGTCCGTAGATACGACCAACCACGCATCGCACAACAACTCATCCTCCTTCATCGAGTATTGGCTATCCTTCTTACTCTAAAAACGACATGAAGTTTGAAAAAAAGCTCAATGACATTTGACCGAACACCTGCCGAGTGTGGTGTCCACCATGGACGGTGTCGACAGGGGGCGGAAGGTAGCCGGCTGCGGACATATCCTGAATGGATGGCACCATTGTACAAGGCGAGCGGGCGCGTGGGTGGGGATTGCGGACGTCCGGCAATTCCTGGGCGGCGGACAGAGAGTACACTGGCTGCGTCGGACGAGGAGGGTGCAGATGCAAAGCAAGGGGGAGTAGGGGCGAATTGGAAGAGAATGAGACCGGGAAGGAGGATTTGAGTGGGCTGGGATGTTGGAGTCCTCCGTGGCAGCAGTCCGGAAAGCCCACTAGTTTGCTTCCAATTTGCGGGAAAGAAGATGGCCAAACCGCTTCCCGGATATACATGACCATGTTGAATGGCAAAACACGTCCAGACCGTATGGTCTGGTTGGATGCGGGCCAAGATGCCGAATGCAGCAATTAATTGCGTCAAAAGCAAAAGAAACAAAGAAACTTGTACACGCGCTCGTTCCACACGATCGATATGGTTATTTATGTAGGCATTGGTTCTTGAAAACATTCTATGTTTATTTATGGGGCTATAAAATGTTGGCTAAAAGTTTTCTTGTTTATATGTCACATACCAAGTGAGGCGGGGTAGTAAATGAAAATTCATAGGGGCACACACCTTCCCAGTCGTGCACGACCGCCTGATTGTCTCATGATCCACAAGGTCCTTAGATTCAGCAAGAGGGCACATCAAGTTTTAAGTTTTAGTTTCTAAAACTTACGATTTTGTCGTTCGCTCATACCAAGTTTCAAGAGTTGAAAATTAACAAAGTTCAAAAAGTTGCCAAGCATGTCCAAACTGGATTTAATTTCAAAGCCACTGTCACAAACATACACAAATATGCAAACAAAACTTAATTTAGACACTTTGATTCAAAATATAAAGAAGATTGGAAATCAAAAGTCAAAAGAAAAATGGGGTCATGACAAGCGAATCATGCTAGCTCGGCAAGATGACCAGGTCTCCTATTGCAAAGAGTTGCGAGAGGGCGTCCGAGCTGTTGGAACTTATACACAACAATGTGTGTGGTCCAATGAGCACAACGGCCAGTGGTGGTTATCAGTACTTCGTGAATTTTACCGATGCCTTGAGTAGATATGGATATATCTATTTGATGAGGCACAAGTCGGAAATTTTTGAAAAGTTCAAAGAGTTTCAAAACGAGGTCGAAAATCAGCTCTACAATACTATCAAGCTTACATTATCAGATCATGGAGATGAGTACATGAGCCAAGAGTTTGATAATCATCGAGGTATTGTACCTCAGCTCACACCTCCGGGTACTCCCGGGAGAAATGGCATATCAAAACGGAGGAATCGAACCTTGTTGGACATGGTACCTCAGCTCACACCTCGTGGAATAGTCACGTCAGATGTCCTCGTGAAAGGACTTAGTTGTGGAGCCATCGCAACTAGGAAGCTTGAAGGGGTTAAATCGGGACAAGGGACACGAGAGAGTTTATACTAGTTCGGCCCCTTACGGTGAAGGTAAGGCCTACGTCTAGTTGGGTTGGTATTGCTGTTTCGATAACCAGGGAGCGAGACACGCTATGCCCGGTTCTCGATAAGTTGTTTCTTGCCCTAAGCCGCCAGCAGGTCGTCCCCTTATATACACGGGTTGACGCCCTATGGCCTACAGAGTCCCGGCCGGCTTATAAACAGTGTCCAGCTCGGTGACTAGTTAAATATACCTTACAATACAAGTCATGCCATTACGGCGGTTTATTATAATGGGCCTTAAGTCGCCTGTGGGCCATAAGCCTTTTATTGAACCGCCATCTTCATGCTTGGCCTTGGGCTTCTCTCTGGTGAATCCTCTTTGCGTAACCCGGCCCCTCCTGGGAGGCTTACACAAATAGTTATATCCCCAACATTAGGCCCCAGATTGATTTGAACATGTTCATGTCAATCTTAAAATACCTTAACATATACTCAATCTTCTGTCCGTGCAAAAGGTTTCTTTTAACCTGCCGTGACATCATCTCTTGGATCCGGGTTAATCTGCTGTGACGTCACCGTATCTTTCAACGGATCTCTGCCTTTATTGACTGTTCCGAAAATCGAGGCGTCGGGGCACTGGATAATAATTCTTATCTCCTCGCTTCCGTGCCGCCTCGCTTATCCTCTCCTTATAAATAGGCGCGACCTAGGTCTCCCATTCTCCTCCTTCCAGTCGTCTTCTTCCTCTTGCCTCCTCTCTGCCACTCGAGCTCCGCCGCCGCCGCCGCAGATCTTCCTGTCTTCACCAACTCAGGCCGCTGCATCAACCTGGTTAGACCAGAAAGAACGCGACACCCTTCCGCGGTAACCTTGCATCGGTGAGTCTCCCCTTTCCTGCTCCTTAGATCTACATCAAGGCCTTCGAGTTCTTCGAGTTCCTCGAGTTCTTCGTTGTTTAGTAGCTTTCTTCCGTAGATTTCTTTATCCTCGCCCTTCTTGATCTTGAAGATGATAAAAACTGATGCGGTAGATGCTTTGCACCTACTTTGAAATGCAAATAAACCCCTTTCTGTCACACAGAGGCCCCATTCAAGCCCTTGAACTTTATCCGCTCCAGTCTTAGGTCTAGAAAATTTTTCTTTTCAGAACAGTTGTTTGATCCAAGATAACAGTGGTAGATGGTAAAACCTGTTTGTATCACCCGGAAAGTTACTTCTGTCAAATACCCATAAACACGACTGTCCATCTAGCCGATTTAAATAAGTGATACTGAGCCAAAAACCTTGCTTTCTTCTCATGACCTTAAGAATTTTGAACTGCTCTTGATACTTGTAGCGGCTTAAATATTGTTGCACTGTCACCCTTATATCATTAGGCCCCTTGCTTAAGCCGCTACTTTAAATAATCTTGAATATTTCTCCCGGGTTAAATTTGAACCGGGACTTTCTTACTTTGTCGTGGATGGCTCCTAAGACGGCCAAAGCCCCTATGACTTGCAACTGGGTTCCATCCATAGTCACCAAAAGCAAACTTGCTGAGTTTGTGACATCTGGCCATCTGCCAAAAAAGGAGATCATGTCCTATCGTGCCCCTCACCCGTCTGAGGAGATACCTCAACCCAAATACGGAGAGGTAGTAGTTTTCACAGACCATATGAACCGGGGATTTTCCCCTCCTGGCTCAAAATTCTTCAGAGAAGTTCTGGCTTTCTTTGACCTGAGGCCTCAAGATATTGGACCCAATTCTGTGTCCAATCTGTGTAATTTCCAAGTCTTCTGCGAGGTATATTTAGGAGAGGAACAAAGTCTGTTGCTGTTCAGGGAGCTTTTTTACTTGAACCGGCAGAATGAGCGCGCCAGTGGACCTAGTCTTGAACTTGGCGGCATCTCAATCCAGCGGCGGAGAGACTGCCTTTTTCCTTACACTGAGCTGCCGAGTCATCCCAAAGACTGGAACTAGACGTGGTTCTACTGCCAAGACACCTCTCCGGCTAACGAGAAGCCTCTGCCCGGCTTTCGCGCCCTGCGCCTTGAGTCCAATCATCCTCTGGCGGACAAGTTAACTGCTGTTGAGCGCCTGCCTCTTAAGCCCACCATCAGAAAGATCAAGGCCCTTTTGGGCAACGGGTTAACTGGCATTGATTTGGTCCGGGTCTGGGGCACCTCGCGGATATGACCATTAAGCCGCCGCTCCGACTTAATGAGTACTTACACAGGCGAAAAGGACGACTCAATGCGTCACAGTCCTGAGGTTACCAAATGATGTGGCAGATGCCACAGTCCAATCACTATTGAAGGAGGGCACTGTAACCAGTAATACTTTCAGTTTGCTTCCCTTCTGCAAGAAGAATCCGGCTCCTGCAGTAAGTTACTAGTCTTCACAAATACTCTTTAATATGTTACCTTATGGTACTTATGATTCCTTGCCTTTTTCCACAGGCCGATGACAACTTCTGGAAGGTCAAGTATGACCATGAGGCTGCAAAACTGGCCCGGGCGGCCAAGAAGATCGAAGAAAACCGCCAGACGGGTACCTCAAAAAGAAGAACCCCAGCGCCTCGATATGATGAGATTGGACGACTCTTCTTCGATGAGGAAGAGGTAATCTTTTAATTTTCTTTAATTCCTTCATCGTTACCTTCTCGACATTTAGATCCTTTCAGGAGGATACTGGGAACAGCCAAGCAGCTGGCGAAGAGGTAACATAATTTCCTCTGACTCAGAGCCTTTGCCAACACAAAGAATCCGAAGGGTGACCCAGAAATTAAGGTTTTCACACCCTCTCGCTTACCAAGATCCTCAATTTCTTTTGAAGCAACAGCAGCTTGAGAACCGGCGACAGACTCAGGCCAACAAGGATGCAGAGCTTTCCTCTGGCTTACCCGATGTAACCAGGAAGCGTCGGACCGAGGTTATCTCCGACTTACGTTTTGTTTTACCCTTGATGGGTTTGATTCGCCAACCTCTCAATTCATCTGACTCCAACTATCAGGATACTTCCCCTTCTTCTGATGAGTCGATGCAATCGAATATGCCGGCTTTCAAAACGACTCCCGGGTAATATAACCTTTCCTACTTTGAGTTTATCCATACTTATGCTTTGATACTTACCCTTCCACTTTGATTGACAGCGGGCAAGTAAAGCCCAGTAAGAAGGCAAAGAAAAATTAGCCGTCCCAAGACCCGATGGTTACTGAACCGGTGCTTGACTCATCCGTTCCAGACAGCTCCGTTCATCAGCCACCACCTGAACCGGCTTCTGACATTCCGGAGCCATCTTCTGACCCGCCTGCAGAGGACGTGATTCATAACTCGGATGACCCGGAAGTTCCTAGCCCGGCCAAGACGGCTGACCCGGAGGTTGAGATTGTGAAGAGCCAATACGTTGAACCAGGCCGGCCTACTGCCCTTGCCCGATGCACCGCCAAGGAGGAGTTTGCTCAGCACCGGAAGTCAAAACAAGACATCACTGATTACTCCCACTTATGTATTGGTGATATAGTCTCGGGCTATCTGTGAAGCAAAATATGCCCTAGAGGCAATAATAAAGTTATTATTTATTTCCTTATATCATGATAAATGTTTATTATTCATGCTAGAATTGTATTAACCGGAAACATAATACATGTGTGAATATATAGACAAACAGAGTGTCACTAGTATGCCTCTACTTGACTAGCTTGTTAATCAAAGATGGTTATGTTTCCTAACCATGGACAAAGAGTTTTTATTTGATTAACGGGATCACATCATTAGTTGAATGATCTGATTGACTTGACCCATTCCGTTAGCTTAGCACTTGATCATTTAAGTATTCTGCTATTGCTTTCTTCATGACTTATACATGTTCCTATGACTATGAGATTATGCAACTCCGTTCTTCGGAGGAACACTTTGTGTGCTACCAAACGCGTCAACGAATCGGGTGATTATAAAGGTGCTCTCAGGTGTCTCGAAGGTACTTGTTGGGTTGGCGATTTGAGATTAGGATTTGTCACTCCGATTGTCGGAGTGGTATCTCTGAGCCCTCTCGGTAATACACATCACTTAAGCCTTGCAAGCATTACAACTAATGAGTTAGTTGTGAGATGATGTATTACGGAACGAGTAAAGAGACTTGCGTGCGAGATTGAACTAGGTATTGAGATACCGACGATCGAATCTCGGGCAAGTAACATACCGATGACAAAGGGAACAACGTATGTTGTTATGCGATCCGCCGATAAAGATCTTCGTAGAATATGTGGGAGCCAATATGAGCATCCAGGTTCCGCTATTGGTTATTGACCGGAAACGTGTTTCGGTCATGTCTACATTGTTCTCGAACCCGTAGGGTCCGCACGCTTAAGATTTCGATGACAGTTATATTATGAGTTTACATGTTTTGATGTACCGAAGGAGTTCAGAGTCCCGGATGAGATCGGGGACATGACGAGGAGTCACGAAATGGTCGAGACGTAAAGATTCATATATTGGATGATATGGTTAGGCCAAGGGGTCAAGCCCATGAGGCTTTAGGTTGGTGCAAAAGGAGTTTTGCAGAGGCCAGGGGGCCAAACGCCGGAGACCCTGGCGTCTGGCCCTGGGCCAGACGCCGAGGCCCATGGCGTCTGGGCCAGACGCCAAGGATTGTGGCGTTTGGTCCTGGAGTCCGAGTGGGACTCTTGCCTTTCAGGCAAAACCGACTTTGAGGAGGCTTTTGCTCCAAGTTTCGACCCCGAGGCTCAACATATAAATAGAGGGGCAGGGCTAGCACCAAAGACACAACAATTGATCCCTTGGATCTCTTGGCCGTGTGCGGTGCCCCCTCCACCATAGTCCACCTCGATAATATCATAGCGGTGCTTAGGCGAAGCCCTGCGACGGTAGAACATCAAGATCGTCACCACGCCGTCGTGCTGACGAAACTCTCCCTTGACACTCGGCTGGATCAGAGTTCGAGGGACGTCATCGAGCTGAACGTGTGCTAGAACTCGGAGGTGCCGTAGTTTCGGTGCTTGATCGGTCGGGCCGTGAAGACGTACGACTACATCAACCGCGTTGTGCTAACGCTTCCGCTTTCGGTCTACGAGGGTACGTAGACAACACTCTCCCCTCTCGTTGATATGCATCACCATGATCTTGCGTGTGCGTAGGAAATTTTTTGAAATTACTACGTTCCCCAACAATCTGAGCCAAGTACACAGTAGTCGTGACCTGGAAATTGACATGGTGAAGCAAATACAGCATAAATCTGAGGTAAAATTTAAGCTTTCACTCTGAATCTTACTTACTGTACCAGCCCCCAAGTCTATTGCTTATGACTGAATATGTTGTAGACTTAGTAATCTGCTAGCCATTAGTTTTGTCCGGTTTAAATTGAATATGTTTAACCCGGAGATAGCATGAAACGTTAAATTTGGGTCACATTAGCCCCCAAGTGTCAAGTACCTTTACTTGTAAAGTGCTTGAGACTTAATATGTGTAACGTGGTAAAATAAACTTAAAAATTCTTTAAACATACATTAGCCCCCAAGTGCCAAGTATCTTTACTTGTAAAATGCTTGGGACTTAAATGTTGTCTTACCAATATTCTTACCATAACCTGATGTCAATGCAAGCCACCGCAAGTCAATTTGAGGCGGAGATCGCTGATTTGAAGAGCCGCTTGAAAACCCAAGAGCTCAAGCTCGTAAAGCCAATTCAAGTTTGAATTCAGATCTCAACAAGAGAAGCTGAAGAAAATTTTGAATCGGAAAAGAAGGCTTGGGTGGATGAGAGGGCTTCACCGGTGACCCGGCTGAAACAATGAGGCATCTCTTGCAGCAAGCAACCAATGAGTCGTCCGACTTAAAGCGGCACATATCCCAAATGGTCTCAGCTATCTTTGGTAAGCCGCTCATAAATATTGTAATCCTTCAAGAGTTATTGTGATAGTTGCCTCCGGCTTATTGTTATACCTGTGAATATGCAGGCCCCAGGAGTATTAATCTGAAGGAAAATATGCTTGTCAAGCTTAAGGCAGTGTACACCTTGACATAACAGCTGTACTCCGGGTCACAGCGTGCATTAACTGTTGTGGCTTTGTCAAATGCCTCTCCCCGGCTCCTGCAAGACGTATTTAGACATCTGTCGGTGCTACCTCAACGTATTCAAGACTTAAGGCGGGCATCTGCAAGAGCCGGAGCCGTGGCTGCTTTGAGTCGGGCAAAAGCATGGGTGCCATAGCTTGACCTTGCTGACCTCTCTCTTGGATATCCAAGTCTTAAGGAGGACGGCACTGCTTTTGGCGAACAGGACTTCACTGCCTGTGTTAAGGTCATCCGCCCTCTGGCGACTCTCATTGGGGAGGACACTGATCTCACCAAGTATTCGCCGGGTTATGATAGCGAGAACCAGAGAATCCCCAATATCCCATATGACCAAGTCAGCCTACTCCCTCCAACGCATAAGCATACCTTTGCCCCTGAAGTGGACCCGACCAGTTTAATAGATGATGAAGCTGAATTTGAAGCTTTGAGCGGCATTGACTGGGCCTCGTCCACCTTCCAGGACAAAAACAACCGAAGGAGAGGTGGGGAAGGATAACCCGGAGTCATCAAGCCAGCCGGAGGAATGAGCCGCCAGCCGGGTTAAAACTTGGCAAAGAACAATGATTCACTTATTCAGACTCCGGGAGTCTTGTAATAGGATAGGGAAAACTCCTTAATGCCTGTCATGCCTTATGGTACTTATTGCTTTTGTTAAGCCGCCAGTACTAAATTCATCTTGCTTATGTTAATCAAGTGTTTCCTTGACCTTCACCTTGCTACGTTTTAACCTGCACATAAAACAGGCAAGGCTTTCCTGGGCGATTCACTGCACCAGCGGGTTATAGAATATTGATAACCCGGACATGATCAACAATCATATGTATAAGCCGGTTCATGATTAGTTTAAAACATAATCAGAACAGCATACCTGTGACACCTTTTTAATAACCTCTCCGGCTCATATAAGTTTTTACCTGGCACTTGTTAGAACCTGAAGTAACTAATATAAAGCCGGAAAGAACCATCTCCTCAAGAAGGTTTCAATGATAGTAAAAATACTCATATTTGCAAATGTTCACAGGCTCCTGATTCGAATACGATCAGAGAACCGTTCCAAAGGGGTTAAGCTAAGATTCAGATACGATCATATAGCCCCCAGTGGCTTTTGCGATCCCGATCAAGTGGGTATCGACAGCTGTGTTCTCTTTGGTTCGAATACGACCTATGTTTGAACAGGAAGCCCCCAAGTGAACATAAGAGTTGTTTAATGACGCTGATTCGAATACGATCCACGTCAGACCCAAAAGGGGTTAAGCTATGATTCAAATTTGAACAGGAAGCCCCCAAGTGGGTTTGGCAATATGCCCATCAAGTGGGTATCGACAGCTATGTTCTCTTTGGTTCGAATACGACCTATGTTTGAACAGGAAGCCCCCAAGTGACCAAGGCTAGATTCAAATATGATCTTAAGCCGGACCAAAGGGAAAGCTGGATTCAGATATGATCCGTCCCCTGTTGGCAGTGTCCATCACCTGATAAAGAAAACATGAAACATTCTTTATGGGAAAAAAGGACAGAGGTCCTGCTTATTTGCTTTATATAATATGTACATTATAGAAAGTATCTTAAGAAGTAACTTAAGTATAGTAAGGCCGGAGATGAGCTATATTCCACGGCCGGCGGGTCTCCTCTTCTGATTTAAATGAGTCCTTGCACTCTCGAATATCGATGAGATAATATGACCCGTTGTGCAGATTCTTGCTGACCACAAAGGGTCCTTCCCAAGGCGGGGATAGCTTGTGCATATCAGACTAATCCTGGATGAGCCGGAGCACCAAGTCACCTTCCTAAAAGGTTCTGCTCTTAACCCGGCGGCTGTGATAGCGGCGCAGGTCTTGCTGGTAGATCGCCGAGTGGGCTATGGCCAAGTCTCGCTCCTCATCCAACAAATCAAGTGCATCCTGACAAGCCTTTTCGTTATCCGCCTCAACGTAAGCCACCACACGGGGTGAGTCATGCCAGATGTCACTTGGCAGGACTGCCTCTGCTCCATAAACCATGAAGAAAGGTGTATATCCTGTAGATCTGTTAGGCGTAGTGTTGATGCTCCATAACACGGAGGGTAACTCCTCCACCCAACAACCCGGAGTTCGTTGTAAAGGGACCAAGAGACGGGGCTTGATACCTTTCAAGATCCCTTGGTTAGCTCGCTCGGCTTGACCATTGGATTGAGGATGAGCAACAGCCGAAACATCAAGCCGGATATGTTCTCTTTGACAGAACTCTTCCATGGCACCCTTAGAGAGATTAGTGCCATTATCAGTTATGATGCTATGTGGAAAACCAAAACGAAAGATCACCTTTTTAATGAACTGAACCGCCGTGGCTGCATCACATTTACTGATCGGCTCTGCCTCAACCCACTTGGTAAACTTATCCACTGCCACTAGCAGATGTGTATTTTTGTCCTTAGACCTTTTGAAAGGTCCGACCATGTCAAGCCCCTAGACTGCAAACGGCCAAGTAATTGGGATCATCCTCAACTCTTGAGCCGGCACATGAGCTCGTCGTGAGAACTTTTGACACCCGTCACATTTACTAACCAGGTCCTCTGCATCAGCATGAGCCGTCAGCCAATAGAAACCATGACAAAAGGCCTTGGCTACGAGGGATTTTGACCCAGCATGATGGCCACAATCTCCTTCATGGATCTCACGGAGTATTTCTTGGCCTTCTGTAGGTGATACGCAGCGTTGAAACGCTCCCGTGATGCTGAGGTGATGTAACTCGCCGTTAACAATCGTCATGGATTTGGAGCGCCTGACGATTTGTCTCGCCAACGTCTCATCCTCCGGCAACTCACCCCGGGTCATATAAGCCAAGTAAGGCACCGTCCAATCCGGGATAACATGAAGAGCCGCCACCAGCTGTGCCTCCGGGTCTAGCACTGCTAGGTCTTCCTCGGTAGGTACCTTGACAGAAGGGTTATGTAACACATCAAGAAAGGTGTTGGGCGGCAACGGCTTACGTTGGGATCCCAACTGGCTTAAAGCATCAGCTGCCTCGTTCTTCCTTTGATCAATGTGCTCCACTTGGTAACCCGTGAAGTGACCAGCCACAACATCTACTTCACGATGATAAGCCGCCATGAGGGGGTCTTTGGAATCCCACTTGCCCGACACTTGCTGAACCACCAAATCTGAGTCGCCCAAGCATCGTACCCGGCTTAAGTTCATCTCCTTAGCTAGCCGGAGACCATGGAGTAATGCCTCATATTCAGCTGCATTGTTAGTACAGGGAAACATAAGCCGGAGTACATAACAAAATTTGTCACCTCGAGGGGAAGTTAACACCACTCCAGCCCCCGAGCCTTCTAGCTGCCTAGATCCATCAAAGTGAATAGACCAGTATGTGTTATCCGGCTTCTCCTCAGGGGCTTGCAACTCTATCCAATCATTGATGAAGTCCACCAAGGCCTGAGACTTAATAGCCGTCCGGGGCATGTATTTCAAGCCATGAGGCCCAAGCTCAATAGCCCACTTGGCGACTCGTCCTGTGGCCTCCCTGTTCTGAATAATGTCTCCCAAAGGGGCAGAACTTACCACAGTTATAGGATGGCTTTGAAAATACTGCTTCAACTTCCGGTTTGCCATGAACACCCCATAAACAAGCTTTTGCCAGTGTGGGTACCTTTGCTTGGATTCAATGAGCACCTCACTGATGTAGTAAACCGGCCGTTGAACCGGATGCTCCTTGCCGGCTTCCTTACGCTCCACCACGATGGCAACACTGACGGCTCGCGAATTGGTAGCCACATACAACAGTAATGGCTCTTTGTCAATTGGAGCCGCAAGAACCGGCGGCTCAGACAATTGTCTCTTTAAGTCCTCAAAAGCAGCATCAGCGGCCTCACTCCACACAAAAGTGTCAGTTTTCTTCATCATCTGATACAATGGGAGGGCTTTCTCACCGAGCCGACTTATGAACCGACTTAAGGCGGCGACACGACCCGCCAGTCGCTGAACATCATTGATGCACGCCGGTTCAGCCAGAGAGGCAATCGCCTTAATCTTCTCCGGGTTAGCTTCGATGCCTCTGTTGGATACCAGAAAGCCCAAAAGCTTGCCTGCAGGAACACCAAAGACACATTTGGCCGGGTTAAGCATCATCTTGTAGAGCTGGAGATTATCAAAGGTCTCCTTTAAGTCGGATATCAAGATCTCCTTTTCTCTGGACTTCACCACAATGTCATCCACATAAGCATGGACGTTACGCCCAATTTGGTCGTGCAAAAAGTTCTGCACACACCGCTGATAAGTCGCCTGGGCACTCTTGAGCCCAAATGGCATACATACATAGCAGAAGGCTCCAAACGGAGTGATGAAAGCCGTCTTCTCCTGGTCCTTAACTGCCATCTTAATCTGATGATAACCGGAGTAAGCATCCAAAAAACTCAAACGCTCACAACCCGCCGTAGCATCAATGATTTGATCAATACGGGGAAGAGCAAAAGGGTCAGCCCGACAAGCCTTGTTTAAGTCCGTGTAGTCCACACACATCTGCCAGGTGACGTTCTTCTTGAGGGCGAGCACCGGGTTAGCCAACCACTCCGGGTGAAAAACTTCAATGATAAACCCAGCTGCTAAGAGCCGGGCGACTTCTTCCCCAATAGCTTTCCGTCGCTTTTCATTAAAACAGCGAAGAAACTGCCTGACCGGCTTATACTTTGGATCAATATTGAGAGTGTGCTCAGCGAGTTCCCTCGGTACACCCGGCATGTCAGAAGGTTTCCATGCAAAGATGTCCCGGTTCTCACGGATGAACTCGATGAGTGCGCTTTCCTATTTGGGATCCAAGTTGCTGCTGATGCGGAACTGTTTAGAAGTATCACCCGGGGTAAAGTTAACAAGCTTCGTCTCAGCCGCCGACTTAAACTTCAGCACCGGGTCATGCTCTGTAGTTGGCTTCTTCAGGGATGTCATATCCGCCGGGTCAACATTATCTTGATAAAATTTGAGCTCCTCTGCTGCGCAGGCCGACTCAGCATAAGCCGCGTCACCTTCTTCACACTCCAATGCCACCTTACGGCTGCCATGTATAGTGATGGTGCCCTTGTAACCCGACATCTTGAGCTGTAAATAAACGTAACACGGACGGGCCATAAACTTAGCATAGGCCGGCCGTCCAAACAGAGCGTGGTATGGGCTCTTGATCTTGACTACCTCAAACGTCAACTTCTCAGCTCGGGAGTCATGTTCATCTCCAAAAGCCACCTCTAGCTCAATCCTGCCAACTGGGTAAGCCGACTTACCAGGGACAACTCCATGGAAAACAGTGTTGGATGTTCTCAGATTTTCATCAGTCAACCCCATGCGCTGAAAGGTTTCATAGTAAAGGATGTTGATGCTACTACCCCCATCCATGAGCACCTTGGTGAACTTATACCCACCAACCTGTGGCACCACTACCAAAGCCAACTGACCCGGGTTATCGACCCGTGGAGGATGATCCTCTCTGCTCCATATAATGGGCTGCTCTGACCACCTTAAATAACGAGGAATTACCGGCTCAATGGAATTCACAGCCCTCTTATGAACCTTCTGGTCACGTTTGCACAAGCTAGTGGTAAATACGTGATACTGTCCACCACTCAACTGCTTCGGATGACTTTGATAACCCGACTGTTGCTGCTGTTGTCCACCTTCACCAGACTGCTGCTGATTGTTACCACCTGAATGTCCCTGAAAGCCGGAATTTGAGCCGCCGCCCGGGCCATGAAAGCCGCCGGCCCCTGAGCCGCCACCAGATCCTTGACCACCGTCGAAGGTGTTGGAGTTTTTAAACGCTTTCATGATCGCACAATCCTTCCATAGATGTGTGGTGGGGCGCTCCCGGGTGCCGTGTTTTGGGCAGGGCTCATTGAGTAACTGCTCAAGAGATGGGCCTGACCCGCTAGACCGAGGCGGCTTACCCTTATATCTCTTATTGTTACCCCGTGCGTTGGCATTGGCCACAAACTTCGGGTTACCGTCCGCCTTACACTTATTGCCGCCTTGATTCCCCGGGTTATGCTGCTGAACCTTTCCATTGCCATTCCTTTTTCCCTTCCCTGTCTTCTCATCGTCAGACGCGGGATCCTTGGTACTATCAGAATCGGCGTATTTGACTAAAGCTGCCATCAGCGTACCCATATCCGTGAGGTCACGCTTAAGGCGCCCCAGTTTCATCCTCAGCGGCTCAAAACAGCAATTTTCTCCAGCATAAGAACCGCAGAGCCGGCGTCCATCTTGTCAAAGGAATGAATTATCTCTTTGACCCGGCGTACCCAATGGGTAGTGGATTCTCCTTCCTCTTGCTTGCAATCCGTCAAGTCCACAATCGACATAGATTGTTTACAGGTGTCCTTGAAGTTCTGGATGAACCGGGCTTTTAACTCGCCCCATGAACCAATGGAATTGGGTGGCAAGCCTTTCAGCCACGACCGGGCTGTTCCATCCAACATCATGGTGAAATATTTAGCCATTGCTGCGTCATTGACTTCCAGCAACTCCATGGCCATCTCATAACTCTCGATCCACGCCGCGGGCTGTAAATCGGCTGTGTAATTTGGTACCTTTTGAGGTCCCTTGAAGTCCTTGGGCAGACGTACGTCACGTAGAGCCGGCACCAGGCAAGGGACGCCGCTGGTTCTAGTGGCTACTCCCACCTCCACCGATGTCATTGGATACTCTAGGTGATCATTCTCCTGACGTACTTGGTCCTGCGCCGGGTTATAGCCTCCGGGCTGGTTACGCCGTTGGGCATTGCTTGACAAAGCTTCCGACTCCATGCGTCTGCTATAACTCGGGCTCCGGTTCGCGAGGCGATCTGCCCAAGGCGGGGAGTCGAATGAATCTGTCCGGCCAGAAGAATAGTTCTCCGCCGAGCCAGGCTGTCTCGAGGAGCTCCACGACCTCCGGTCTCCACCGCCGGGGTCATCTCCTTCCATAGGAAGAGCTGCTAAACGTGCTGAGGCTGCGATCAAGTTCTCCATGGGGTTGGAAAAGTGACCCGGTGGAATCGGCACATAACGCGGCGGTGGCATGCTCACGTGAGGCGGCACCACATCCCTAGGCTGAGCCGGTCCTCCTGTTCCGGCTGTCATAAGCCGATCAGCCTCTGGCGGGTTACTAGGGCCGGCTCCGGGTGTAGCAAAGAGAACCCGGGGATCGTAATTCGGAGGTAGACGGGACTGCGTTTTCTGATGTCTCCTCCTCATTACCTCGTTGGATGTGTTTAAGCTCATCGTGAGCTGGTAGGCTTCTGACTACAAACATTGTGCCCGGGCGTCAAGAGCCACCCGTTCCGCAGCTAGTCTAGTGTCCTCAGCTGCCAAGGCCTCCTTGGCCTGAGCTATCTCCTCACGCACCTGAGCTACTGCTGCGTCGTGCTCATCCTTGTCGGCAGGAATAACCGTAGCGGTTAGCAGGGCCGTAAGCTTGTCCACGAGATCCATCGGCTTTGAGCCGTGGGCGCGCGGGCCGCCTTGCCCCGCTGCTCTCGACCCGGCGTGATTGATGCGGCTGCCGTAGAGTTTGAACCGGCCGAGTCCTACCATGAAGATTCCGCCCATCGTGGCGCTCATCGAGTCCGAATCGATGCCATCGGAACAGCCCCCGAGCACGCCGTCTTGTACCTGATACAATGAATCTGTTGAGCCGGAGGACGAGTCACCGTATGAGAGGATGGCCGCCTCACCCCCATCATCAGATCCAGAAAGTTCCTCTCCGTGGACGCAGCCCATGAAGGCACGCCTCATGACCGGCTGAGTCCGGGTCTTCCTCGCACGCTGAGCCGTCTCGACGGGGTCGGTGCAGTTGTCCGGCTCAGGGCACGGCTCACTGATCCGACCGATGAAGACGTGGATTCCGCCGAAGGGGACCCGGTACCCATACTCAATTGAGCCGGCGTCGGGGCCCCAGCCTTCATCGTCGATGTAGATCTTGCCGCGACGACTCTTGGTCATCCGCCCACTACGCACTTCTTGAGCCCTTCAAGTTGCCTTCAAGAACTCAAATCCACCGCTCGCTGGCCCCACGGTGGGAGCCAACCGTCGTGGAATAGTCACGCCGATGTCCTCGTGAAAGGACTTAGTTGTGGAGCCATCGCAACTAGGAAGCTTGAAGGGGTTAAATCGACAAGGGACACGAGAGTTTATACTAGTTCGCCCCTTACGGTGAAGGTAAGGCCTACATCTAGTTGGGTTGGTA
Source organism: Aegilops speltoides (assembly GCA_021437245.1). Taxonomy (NCBI): domain Eukaryota; kingdom Viridiplantae; phylum Streptophyta; class Magnoliopsida; order Poales; family Poaceae; genus Aegilops; species Aegilops speltoides. Next base: position 493,690,622 of record CM038145.1, read on the forward strand.
TTGATGTTTCAATAACCAGGGAGCGAGACACGCTATGCCCGGTTCTCGATGAGTTGTTTCTTGTTCTAAGCCGCCAGCAGGTCGTCCCCTTATATACACGGGTTGACGCCCTATGGCCTACAGAGTCCCGGCCGGCTTATAAATAGTGTCCGGCTCGGTGACTAGTTAAATATACCTTACAATACAAGTCATGCCATTACGGCGGTTTATTATAACGGGCCTTAAGTCGCCTGTGGGCCTTAAGCCTTTTATTGAACCGCCATCTTCATGCTTGGCCTTGGGCTTCTCTCTGGTGAATCCTCTTTGCGTAACCTGGCCCCTCCTGGGCGGCTTACACAAATAGTTATATCCCCAACAATATCAAAACGGAGGAATCGAACCTTGTTGGACATGGTACAGTCTATGATGAGTAAATTGGAGTTACCCTTATCATTCTGGGGATACACTCTAGAAACTGCAACTTTCACACTTAACTGAAGAAAATATGCCCTAGAGGCAATAATAAAGTTGTTATTTATATTTCCTTATATCATGATAAATGTTTATTATTCATGCTAGAATTGTATTAACCGGAAACTTGATCCACGTGTGAATACATAGAGAAAACATAGTGTCCCTAGTATGCCTCTACTTGACTAGCTCGTTAATCAAAGATGGTTATGTTTCCTAAACATAGACATGTGTTGTCATTTTACGAATGGAATCACATCATTAGAGAATGATGTGATGGACAAGACCCATCTGTTAGCTTAGCATTATGATCGTTACAGCTTTATTGCTACTGCTCTCTTCCTGACTTATACATGTTCCTCTGACTATGAGATTATGCAACTACCGAATACCGGAGGAACACCTTTGTGCTATCAAACATCACAACGTAGTTGGGTGATTATAAATATGCTCTACAGGTGTCTCTGAAGGTATTTGTTGGGTTGGCATAGATCGAGATTAGGATTTGTCACTCCGTGTATCGGAGAGGTATCTCTGGGCCCTCTAGGTAATGCTCATCACTATAAGCCTTGCAAGCAATGTGACTAATGAGTTAGTTGCGGGATGTAGCATTATGGAACGAGTAATGGGACTTGCCGGTAACGAGATTGAACTAGGTATGATGATACCGACAATCGAATCTCGGGTAAGTCACATACCGATGACAAAGGGAACAACGTATGTTGTTGTGCGGTTTGACCGATAAAGATATTCGTAGAATATGTAGGAGCCAATATGAGCATCCAGGTTCCACTGGTTATTGATCCGAGATGTGTCTCAATCATGTCTACATAGTTATCGAACCCGTAGGGTCCACACGCTTAACGTTCGATGACGATTTGTATTATGAGTGATGTGTTTTTGATGACCAAAGTTTGTTCGGAGTCCCAGATGAGATCACGGACATGACGAGGAGTCTCGTAATGGTCAAGACATAAAGAATGATATATTGTACAATGTTATTCGAACACCGGAATAGTTTCGGAACATTTCAGATATTTTTCACGGAACCGAGAGGTTACCGAAACCCCCCGGGGAAGCAATGGGCCATCATGGGCCATAGGGGAGAGAGAGGACAGCCCACAAGGGGGTGGCGCGCACCCCACCCCCCATGAGGAGTCCGAATAGGACTAGGGGAGGGGGCGCGGCCCCCCTTTCCCTCTCCCAATCCATCTCCCTTCCTTCTTCCCCCTTCCACCAAAGGGAATCCTACAAGGACTTGGAGTCCTAGTAGGACTCCTCTCTCTTGGCGCGCCCTACAGGGGTCGGCCGGCCTCCCCCTCTCCTCCTTTATATAGGGGAGCAGGGGGCACCCCAAAGCACATCAATTGTTCTTTGCCATGTGCGGTGCCCCCTCCACAGTTTACCACCTCGGTCATAGCGTCGCAGTGCTTAGACGAAGCCCTGCGCGGATCACATCATCAACACCGTCGCCATGATGTCATGCTGACGGAACTCTCCCTTGACCCTCTTTTGGATCAAGAGTTCGAGGGACGTCATCGAGCTGAACGTGTGCTGAACACGGAGGTGCCGTACGTTCAGAATTTGGATCAGTTGGATCGTGAAGACGTTCGACTATATCAACCGTGTTAACTAATGATCCCGCTTTCGGTCTATGATGGTATGTGGACACTCTCTCCCCCTCTCGTTGCTATGCATCTCCTAGATAGATCTTGCGTGATCGTAGGAAAATTTTATTGCATGCTATGTTCCCCAACAGTGGTATCAGAGCCAGGTCTATGCGTAGATAATAATATGCACAAGTAGAACATAAAGAGTTGTGGGCGATAATAGTCATACTGCTTACCACCAACTTCTTATTTTGATTCGGCGGTATTGTTGGACGAAGCGGCCCGGACCAACATTACATGACCGCGTTCATGAGACTGGTTCTACCGACGTGCTTTGCACACAGGTGGCTGGCGGGTGTCTGTTTCTCCAACTTTAGTTGAATCGAGTTTGACTACGACCGGTCCTTGTTGAAGGTTAAAACAACACACTTGACAAAAAATCTTTGTGGTTTTGATGCGTATGTAAGAATGGTTCTTGCTAGAAGCCCGTAGCAGCCACGCAAAACTTGCAACAACAAAGTAGAGGACGTCTAACTTGTTTTTGCAGGTCTTGTTGTGATGTGATGTGGTCAAGACATGATCTGATATAAATTATTGTATGAGGTGATCATGTTTTGTAACAGAGTTATCGGCAACTGGCAGGAGCCATATGGTTGTCGCTTTATTGTATGAACTGCAATTGCCATGTAATTGCTTTACTTTATCACTAAGCGGTAGCGATAGTCATAGAAGCAATAGTTGGCGAGACGACAATGATGCTACGATGGAGATCAAGGTGTCAAGCCGGTGACGATGGAGATCAAGACGGTGCTTTGGAGATGGTGATCAAAGGCATAAGATGATGATGACCATATCATGTCACATATTTTGATTGCACGTGATGTTTATCTTTTATACATCTTATTTTGCTTAGTATGGCGGTAGCATTATAAGATGATCCCTCACTAAATTTCAAGGTACAAGTGTTCTCCCTGAGTATGCACCGTTGCTATAGTTCATCGTGCCGAGAAACCACGTGATGATCGGGTGTGATAAGCTCTACGTTCACATATAACGGGTGCAAGCCAGTTTTGCACGTGCAGAATACTCGGGTTAAACTTGACGAGCCTAGCATATGCAGATATGGCCTCGGAACACTGAGACCGAAAGGTCGAATGTGAATCATATAGTAGATATGATCAACATAGAGATGTTCACCATTTAAAACTACTCCATCTCACGTGATGATCGAACATGGTTTAGTTGATTTGGATCATGTGATCATTTAAAGAGGGACCTATTGTGAAACACAACTTGCCTGTTGAAATCCTAGGGGATCCCCTCCACCCAAGGGTGATCCCGTGTTTGAGCTTAAACAATTACCTGATACTTTGAAATATGCTTATCTTGATGAAAAGAAGATATATCCTGTTATTATTAGTGCTAACCTTTCAGAGCGTGAAGAAGAGAAATTATTGAAAACTCTGAAGAAGCACCATGCTGCTATTGGATATACTCTTGATGATCTTAAGGGCATTAGTCCTACTCTATGCCAGCACAAAATAAAACTGGAGAAAGATGCTAAACCATTTGTTGATCACCAAAGACGGTTAAATCCTAAGATGAAAGAAGTGGTAAGAAATGAAATACTAAAGCTTCTGGAGGCAGGTATAATTTATCATGTTGCTGATAGTCAGTGGGTGAGTCACGTCCATTGTGTCCCTAAGAAGGGAGGTATTATTGTTGTTCCTAATGATAAGGATGAATTGACCCCACAAAGAATTGTTACAGGTTATAGAATGGTAATTGATTTCCGCAAATTAAATAAAGCTACTAGAAAAGATCATTACCCTCTGCCTTTTATTGATCAAATGCTGGAAAGATTATCCAAACATACACATTTTTGCTTTCTAGATGGTTATTCTGGTTTCTCTCAAATACCAGTGTCAAAAGAGGATCAGGAAAAGACCACTTTTACTTGCCCTTTCGGTACCTTTACTTATAGGCGTATGCCTTTTAGTTTTTGTAATGCACCTGCTACCTTTCAAAGATGTATGACTGCTATATTCTCTGACTTGTGTGAAAAGAGTGTTGAGGTTTTCATGGACGATTTCTCCGTTTACGGAACTTCTTTTGATGATTGCTTAAGCAACCTTGATCGAGTTTTGCAGAGATGTGAAGAAACTAATCTTGTCTTGAATTGGGAGAACTATCACTTTATGGTTAATGAAGGTATTGTCTTGGGGCATAAAATTTCTGAAAGAGGTATTGAAGTTGATAAAGCTAAAGTAGATTCTATTGAAAAGATGTCGTGTCCTAAGGACATCAAAGGTATAAGAAGTTTCCTTGGTCATGCTGGTTTCTATAGGAGGTTTATTAAAGACTTCTCTGAAATTTCTAGGCCTCTAACTAATCTCTTGAAAAAAGATGTCCCTTTTGTCTTTGATGATGATTATGTAGAAGCATTTGGAATACTTAAGAAATCCTTGATTTCTGCACCTATCATTCAGCCACCTGATTGGAATTTACCCTTTGAAATTATGTGTGATGCTAGTGATTATGATGTAGGTGTTGTTCTAGGGCTAAGAGTTGATAAGAAATTAAATGTTATCCAATATGCTAGTAAAACTCTCGACAGTGCCCAGAGAAATTATGCTACTGCTGAAAAAGAGTTTTTAGCAGTTGTGTTCGCTTGTGATAAGTTCAGACCTTATATTGTTGATTCTAAAGTAACTATTCACACAGATCATGCTGCTATTAAATATCTTGTGGAAAAGAAAGATGCTAAACCTAGACTTATTAGATGGGTTCTCTTGCTACAAGAATTTGATTTGCATATTATTGATAGAAAGGGAGCTAAGAACCCCATTGCAGACAACTTGTCTAGGTTAGAGAATGTTCTTGATGACCCACTACCTATTGATGATAGCTTTCTTGATGAACAATTAGCTGTCATAAATGCTTCTCACATTGCTCCATGGTATGCTGATTATGCTAATTACATTGTTTCTAAACTTATACCACCTAGTTTCACATACCAGCAAAAGAAAAAAAATTCTATGATTTAAGACATTACTTTTGGGATGACCCACACCTTTATAAAGAAGGAGTGGATGGTGTTATTAGACGTTGTTTACCTGAGCATGAACAGGAACAGATCCTACGCAAGTGTCACTCTGAGGCTTACGGAGGACACCACGCTGGAGATAGAACTGCACATAAGGTATTGCAATCCGGTTTTTATTGGCCTACTCTTTTCAAAGATGCCCATAAGTTTGTCTTGTCTTCTGATAAATGCCAAAGAATTGGTAATATTAGTAGACGTCAACAAATGCCTATGAACTCTTCTCTTGTTATTGAACCATTTGATGTTTGGGGCTTTGATTATATGGGACCTTTCCTTCCTCTAATGGGTATACACATATTTTAGTTGTTGTTGATTATGTTACTAAGTGGGTAGAAGCTATTCGAACTAGTAGTGCTGATCATAACACTTCTATTAAGATTATTAAATAAGTTATTTTTCCGAGGTTTGGAGTCCCTAGATATTTAATGACTGATGGTGGTTCACATTTTATTCATGGTGCTTTTCGTAAAATGCTTGCTAAGTATGATGTTAATCATAGAATTGCATCTCCATACCATCCTCAGTCTAGTGGTCAAGTAGAATTGAGTAATAGAGAGATTAAATTGAGTTTGCAAAAGACTGTTAATAGATCTAGAAAGAATTGGTCCAAGAAACTTGATGATACATTATGGGCCTATACAACTGCATATAAAAATCTTATGGGTATGTCTCCGTATAAAATGGTTTATGGAAAAGCATGTCACTTACCTCTCGAACTAGAACATAAGGCATATTGGGCCATTAAAGATCTCAATTATGATTTCAAACTTGTCGGTGAGAAGAGGTTATTTGACATTAGCTCACTTGATGAATGGAAAACCCAGGCCTATGAGAATGTCAAATTGTTTAAAGAAAAAGTTAAAAGATGGCATGACAAAAGGATACAAAAGCGTGAGTTTAATGTAGGTGATTATGTTTAGCTATATAACTCTCGTTTAAGATTTTTTTGCAGGAACACTTCTCTCTAAATGGGAAGGTCCTAAAATTATCGAGGAGGTCTATCATTCCGGTGCCATCAAAATCAACAACGTTGAAGGCACAAATCCGAAGGTGGTGAACGGTCAAAGAATCAAACATTATATCTCAGGTAATCCCATAAATGTTGAAACCAATGTTATTGACACCATAACCCCGGAGGAATACATAAGGGACACTTTCCAGAATGTTTCAGACTCCGAAAAGGAATAGGTATGTGGTACGGTAAGTAAACCGACTCCAAAACTGTTCAAATAGCAATTTTTCTCCGTTTTGAAATATCTAAAAAATTAGGAAAATAAAAAGTAGTCCGAAATAGACACGAGGCATCCACGAGGGTGGAGGGTGCACCCTACCCCCCAAGCGCGCTCCCTGCCTCGTGGCCACCTCGTGTGCCCTACGGACTCCGTTTTCTTGCATGATACTTCTTGTGGTTGGTAAAAAATCATTATATAATCTCCCAAAGGTTTTGACCACCGTACCACGATGAAATCCTCTATTTTTGTTTTGAGTTGTTTCTGCAGCAGATTTAGAGCAAGATGTCTTCTCAAGAGTCAGTCGGGGAGAGTCGGGTATCTCACCCGACACCGGGGCCAAGAGCAAACAGCGATGCTGACCACTTTGGCCATCAACGGAGGAAGAGATGGAGGCTGAATTGAAAAGGATAGATGCCATGGAGGAGGATCAAGAAGTTACCTCTCGTCTCCAAGCCAGATTCATGTAGCTCAGCAATTCCAAACTCAGTCATCCCTCCCAATGCTAGATTTCTTTCTTATGAAAATATGAAAAAAGAGTGTTAGTTGTTCTCCCGCAGCTATGCAACATCCATGGGTGAAAGGAGCTTTAGCCGTCACGGGTAAACTCCGTAAGGAAATAATGGATCTTAAGCAGCAAGTCAATAAGCTCGAGGAAGAGAATCATATCCCAAGGGGCATCATCGCCAAGAATATCACATCACCACCTGTGAAGAAAGAAACATAAATACATGGGTATGGGCACCCCCCTTAGCAACTGTCAAGCTTGGGGGAGGTGCCCCGGTATCGTATCACCATCATACTCTATCTTTATCGTTTTTCTTAATTCGATCCTTTTGGTATATCTTGATCTAGTAGAATAAAGTTTAGTATGATCTAGCTTTGAGTTTTGTTTTGATCTCTATCTATGTAATCGAGTCCGTGAGCTATATATAATAAAGATTAGTTTTGAGTTGAGGGCTTTTGCTATCTTGCTATGATCTTGAGGGAATAGAAGAAAGAACAAAAAGAAATAAAAAGATCATATTGATCTTATGGAGAGTAATGACTTCACATATAAAGAGTATGATGAATAAAAGTTGTTAAGAGTTGACAAACATAGTTTTGGTCATCGTTGCAATTAATAGGAAGTAATAAAGAAAGAGAGGTTTTCACATATAAATATACTATCTTGGACATCTTTTATGATTGTGAGCACTCATTAAAATATGACATGCTGAAAAGTTGATGTTGGACAAGGAAGACAACATAATGGGTTATGTTTTCTTATATCTGAAATAAATTATATTGTCATAGATCATCCAACATGTTGAGCTTGCCTTTCCTCCTCATGCTAGCCAAATTCTTTGCACCAAGTAGAGATACTACTTGTGCTTCCAAACATCCCTAAACCCCGTTTTGCCATGAGAGTCCACCATACCTACCTATGGATTGAGTAAGATCCTTCAAGTAAGTTGTCATTGGTGCAAGCAATAAATATTGCTCTCTAAATATGTATGATTTATTAGTGTGAAGAAAATAAGCTTTATACGAGCTTGTGATATGGAAGAAATAAAAGCGATGGACTGCATAATAAAGGTCCCTATCACAAGTAAAGTGACGTTCTTTTGCATTAAGATTTTGTGCATACAACCATAAAAGCGCATGACAACCTCTACTTCCCTCTGCGAAGGGCCTATCTTTTATTTTACCTTCTACCCTTATACAAGAGTCATGGTGATCTTCACTTCCTTTTTACACTTTATCCTTTGGCAAGCACTATGTGTTGGAAAGATCCCTATATATATATATATATATATATATATATATATATATATATATATATATATATATATATATCCACTTGGATGTAGGTTTTCATAAATTATTATTGTTGACATTACCCTTGAGGTAAAAGGTTGGGAGGCGAAACTATAAGGCCTATCTTTCTCTGTGTCCGATTGAAACTACATACCCATAAGTATCGCGTGAGTGTTAGCAATTGTGAAAGACTAAATGATAGTTGAGTATGTGGACTTGCTGAAAAGCTCTTATATTGACTCTTTCCAAAGTTATGATAAATTGCAATTGCTTCAATGACTGAGATTATAGTTTGCTAATTGTCAATGAAGTTTCTGATTCATACATTGTTAATAGATTGTTACTTTAGCATAAGAAATCATATGACAATATATATATGTTGCTGCTCTAAAGATGATCATGATGCCCTCATGTCCGTATTTTATTTTATCGACACCTCTATCTCTAAACATGTGGACATATTTTTTGATATCGGCTTTCGCTTGAGGACAAGCGAGGTCTAAGCTTGGGGGAGTTGATACGTCCATTTTGCATCATGCTTTTATATCAATATTTATTGCATTATGGGTTGTTACTATGCATTATGTCACAATACTTATGCATTTTTCTCTCTTATTTTATAAGGTTTACACGAAGAGGGAGAATGCCAGCAATTGGAATTCTAGGCTGGAAAAGGAGCAAATATTAGAGACCTATTCTGCACAACTCCAAAAGTCCTGAAACTCCACGAAAGTCAGTTTTGGAATATATTAAAATTTAAAAATAATGGGCGAAGAAAGCACCAGAGGGGGGCCACCCACCAGCCATGAGGGTGGAGGGCGCGCCCTACCCCCCTGGGCGCGTCCCCTGCCTCGTGGGCCACCTGGCAAGCCCCCGATGCCCATCTTCTACTATATGGTGTCTTTTGCCCTGGAAAAAATTGTAAGAAAGCTTTCGGGACGAAGCACCGCAGTCCCGAGGCGGAACCTGGGCGGAGCTGTTCTGTCGGGGAAAAATCCCTCCGGGAGGGGGAAATCGTCGCCATCGTCATCACCATCGATCCTCTCATCGAGAGGGGGTCAATATCCATCAACATCTTCACCGGCACCATCTCCTCTCAAACCCTAGTTCATCTCTTGTATCCGATCTTTGTCTCAAAACCTCATATTGGTACCTGTGGGTTGCTAGTAGTGTTGATTACTCCTTGTAGTTGATGCTAGTTGGTTTATTCGATGGAAGATCATATGTTCAGATCCTTAATGCATATTAATACCCCTCTGATTATGAACATGAATATCATTTGTGAGTAGTTACGTTTGTTCCTGAGGACATGAGAGAAGTCTTGTTATAATTAATCATGTGAATTTGGTATTCGTTCGATATTTTGATGAGATGTATGTTGTCTCTCCTCTAGTGGTGTTATGTGAACATCGACTACATGACACTTCACCATGATTTGGGCCTAAGGGAAGGCATTGGGAAGTAATAAGTAGATGATGGGTTGCTAGACTGATAGAAGCTTAAACCCTAGTTTATGCGTTGCTTCGTAAGGGGCTGATTTGGATCCATATGTTTCATGTTATGGCAAGGTTTACCTTAATTCTTCTTTTATAGTTGCGGATGCTTGCGAGAGGGGTTAATCATAAGTGGGATGCTTGTCCAAGGAAGGGCAGTACCCAAGCACCGGTCCACCCACATATCAAATTATCAAAGTAACGAACATGAATCATATGAGCATGATGAAAACTAGCTTGACAGTAATTCCCATGTGTCCCGGGGAGCGCTTTGCTTTATATAAGAGTTTATCCAGGCTTGTCCTTTGCTACAAAAAGGATTGGGCCACCTTGCTGCACCTTAGTTACTCTTGTTACTTGTTACCCGTTACGAATTATCTTATCACAAAATTATTTGTTACCGATAATTTCAGTGCTTGCAGAGAATACCTTATTGAAAACCGCTTGTCATTTCCCTCTGCTCCTCATTGGGTTCGACACTTTTACTTATCGAAAGGACTACGATAGATCCCCTATACTTGTGGGTCATCAGAGCCCAGTGCCAGCTTCTGTTTTTTCCTTGTTTTTTAGTTTTACAGAAAAGGAATACCAAACGAAGTCCAATTGACAAGCCAATTTATGGAGATTTTTATGGACCAGAAGAAGCCCCCGAAGCAAAAGAGTTGGGCCAGAAGAGTCCCGAGCCACCCACGAGGGTGGAGGGTGCGCCACCCTACCTCATGGATGACTCGGAGACCCCTCCCTGACTTGTTCCCGACGCCAAAAATACCTATAAATACATAAGCCCCTGAAAAGAAACCTTTATCGGGAGTTCCACCGCCGCAAGCCGCTGTAGCCACCAAAAACCAATCGACCCTGTTCTGGCACCCTGTCGAAGGGGGGATCCATCACCGATGACCATCTTCATCACCCCGGCACTCTCCATGACGAGGAGGGAGTAGTTCACCCTCGGGGCTGAGGGTATGTACCAGTAGCTATGTGTTTGATCTCTATCTCTCTCTCTCTCTCTCTCGTGTTCTTGATTTGGCACAATCTTGATGTATCGCGAGCTTTGCTATTATAATTGGATCTTATGATGTTTCTCCCCCTCTACCTTCTTGTAATGGATTGAGTTTTCCCTTTGAAGTTATCTTATCGGATTGAGTCTTTAAGGATTTGAGAACACTTGATGTATGTCTTGCATGTGTTTATCTGTGGTGACAATGGGATATTCACGTGATCTACTTGATGTATGTTTTGGTGATCAACTTGTGGGGTTCAGTGACCTTGTGAACTTATGCATAGGGGTTGGCACACGTTTTCGACTTGACTCTCCGGTAGAAACTTTCGGGCACTCTATGAAGTTCTTTGTGTTGGTTTGAATAGATGAATCTGAGATTGTGTGATGCATATCATATAATCAAACCCGTGGATACTTGAGGTGACATTGGAGTATCTAGGTGACATTAGGGTTTTGGTTGATGTGTGTCTTAAGGTGTTATTTTACTACGAACTCTAGGGCTGTTTGTGACGCTTATAGGAATAGCCCAATGGATTGATCGGAAAGAATAACTTTGAGGTGGTTCCGTACCCTACAATAATCTCTTCGTTTGTTCTCCGCTATTACTGACTTTGGAGTGACTCTTTGTTGCATGTCGAGGGATAGTTATATGATCCAGTTATGTTATTATTGTTAAGAGAACTTGCACTAGTGAAAGTATGAACCCTAGGCCTTGTTTCGAAGCATTGCAATACCGTTTTCGCTCACTTTTGTTACTTGCTACCTTGCTGTTTTTATATTTTCAGATTACAAAAACCTATATCTACCATCAATATTGCACTTGTATCACCATCTCTTCGCCGAACTAGTGCACCTATACAATTTATCATTGTATTGGGTGTGTTGGGGACACAAGAGACTCTTTGTTATTTGGTTGCAGGGTTGTTTGAGACAGACCATCTTCATCCTACGCCTCCCACGGATTGATAAACCTTAGGTCATCCACTTGCGGGAAATTTGCTATTGTCCTACAAACCTCTGCACTTGGAGGCCTAACAATGTCTACAAGAAGAAGGTTGCGTAGTAGACATCAGACACTCATACGCCCGTAGTCGCTCTCGCCCCGAGGCAACCCTGCCGGGCAAGAGCGTTGCATTTTCCACCATAATCCACCATCAATCCACCAAAGCAGGAGTAGGGTTTTACGCCTCGCGGCGGCCTGAACCTGGGTAAAACTGCCCGTGTGATCTCTGTCGTGCTGTGTTAAGCTTCTCCGCTCTTTGTGCAACGTGCTCACCCTCCCGCCAAACCACAAATGGGCTCATGGTCCCATAGGTGGTCATGGTTTCCCATGACACCTTGCGTATGCAATGGTTCACTATTCTTGACTATGGTGAAGCCCAATGAACTGTTAGCAGATCATCCAGACAGAGCCGAGCGTTTGTCAGAACCTTGTGAAAAGCGACACCATGCCATCAATGAACTGAACCGAAGCAACACTCAAGGGAAGCATAGAAAGAACTTCACCCTCACAATCACATGTGATCTAGATCAAAAACTGCATTTACTCATAGAACCGCTCATGATGCTACTATTGGGAAACATAGTAGAAAACGAAAAAATTGCCCTACGAACACCCAGGAACAATATGAAGATGCATATCGGGTTTGGATAAACGATCATTGCCGACTCCAGAGTGCAGCGGAAGTAGACGAATTGGTGTAGATCGTACTTGGAGTCCCACGAACATCGATGACGATTCCGCGAACCGCCCTCGAACGATCCCTTGAACGGAATACCAAAAGCATGGCCTCTCTACTTGGTTGCAAGTGTACGGTCTTCACGATCCGATAGCGCTTCGCCATCTAGAGCTAATCGCTACTGGAGAATTATAGGGAGGAGATTAGAACCACATGGGGCTTCTAATTATGAGGATTAGAGGTGGCTATGGCTAGCTCTAATTAGTCAACTAGGACCAACTAGAACTAGAACTAGATCAACTAGAGTAGGCTCCAAAATTTGTACCTTAAAAGGGTGGAAATCGTCTAGTATATATAGGTTTGAGGGGAGAGAGAGGGCTACCACCAACGAGGAAGGATTCCTCCTTGGTGCGCCGGCCTAAGGGGGCAAGGAGGAATCCTTCCCCCACCCCAATTCGGCCTCCCTCAAGAGGGAAAGAGGCGCCTCCCCTATTGGGCCTTGGCGGCCCAATTCCTTCTCCACCACTTGGCCTTTTTAGGCCCATTGATACTAAATTAAATATATAGGTGTTCTAAATACATGTAGACCATTAGATGTATACTTTAACATCCCCGAAAATATTTTCCACCTATATACTCTCCGAAACCCTTCCGGTGACCCTGAATCGCTTCCAGATCCTCTCGAAACTATTCCGAATATTCATGAAACAATTCCACAAATATATTCTCATGAATCCCGTACGACTAAAACTCAACAGATCGTGATTGCCTTAAGCTTGTGACCCTGTAAGTTCGGTATCCCATAGACATGAACGAAACTAACCGTTCAATAACCGACAACGGGGCTGTGGATGTCTGTATCGGTTTCCATGAGCAAATGAATGATATTTGAGTGAACCTTTGGTTACCATGTGATGTTCCCTTTGCTTCGAGATAGTTCACAAAATCAGAGATGCATTAGTATCCTCTTGAGTCATCAGTATGCTCATTATACAGAAATCCTCGTTGCCGGTTTTGTTCTTCTATCTCGTTATTGTGTTCCGGCATCCCTGTGACGAAGTCACTTGTGTCTGGCCAGACGATGATTGATCCATCACAACAAGAGGGCCCTAAAAATATCTCTCCATAGTCGGAGGAGCAAATCCCACTCTTGAGCTATCCGGCCACTTGTCAAACTTTCGATGAACTTGTAAGCTGTCGTTATGATCACCGTGTTATAGGTGACGTTTGAGCAACCCCAAAGCCCATCGTACGGTAAGAAGTGACCGCGATACTCTCATGGTTTAAGGAGAAAAATCACACGCTAACACTACATGTTATTACAATTGAATACAGACGATATTAATTCAATTCACAACAAACAAGTTTGGGTCAATTCAATATGACCGTTCTTCCAATGTCATATTCTCAAAATTGTTTTAGGACTATCGTTTAACACCTTAAAATGTATCCTAAGATCCGGAAAACATGATCACCAACAACACTTGAGCTAGTCCTAGAGGCAAGACTAGGAACCTTTTATTTAACCATTTATTATTCCCCACATGCATATGAGTTTTCCACTGTATCGCATATTCTAGAATCATAGCAGTTCCTGGTTGTTCTGCTCGTAGAACAATTTTGTATTGCAGCCGATGCACCTAGCGTATCCCAACAATGCGCTAATGAAAAACTCTAAAACATGGTTGTTTTTAAAACCTTTTGTGAAAGTTTCCCGACGAGCGTCGATAACTACCTCTTGCTGGATAAAGTCATGCTCAACAATCAATAACTTCTATGAGGAATTTCCGGTGAATATACACTCATTCTTGTTACTGCATACGATACTAATATCGGATAACAACTTCAATGGCAGTGTGTCGACCGACTTATCTTTTGGGTTATTATTGTTGATTGTGCCGAATAACCATCTGCTAGGAGAGCTACCGGCCAACATAAATAAGCTATACACTTTATGTGGAGTCATTATTTAAGAACAAGATATCTAGATCCATGCCAACATTAATTGATTTGTTATAGGTCTCAAACCACTTGTTTTCATCAACCATGGGTGAATCTAGATGGAGGCCATGGAGGGGGGCACATGCCCCCCATGGCCTCCACCTTCTCTTGGGAGCTATGTGATGCCCTCGGGTGTGCTATCACCAGAGCTTGGGAAGCACTCGCCTCCTAAAAATCTTAATGCCTACAACAACAACTTGTCTGGCTCACACCTTGGACAATTATGTGCCAATGGGAAACTCTACAACATAGCAGTTTTTACCAACAACTTCTCTGATGAGAATTGACAACTACCTCTGACTAACTAGATAACATCATGCTCAACAACAATAAGTTCTCTTGGGGGTTCCAGGTGAATACACGGTCATTCTTGTTGCTGCATACAGTGCTAATATCGGACAATACCTTTACTAGCACCATGTCGACCGAGATATCTCTCAGATTGAGATGAAAAACAATGACTCCATCCCGACGTCTGCGACTGGGCTATTGGAGTTGATGGTGCAGAATAGCTGGTTGTCGGAGAGCTACCAGCCAACATAAGCAAACTCTACACACACTCTCTGTGTTGTCATTATTCGGGAACAAGATATATCCATACCGACATCAAATGAATTGTTGTAGAATCTCAAGTCAATTCATCTCAGCTACCATGGTGGGCAGACCCCTCCCCCCTTCCCCTCTCCCAAATGCACACAATGATTCTCTCACATAAAAAATGTCTATGGCTGGAAACGTCCACTTCGTAAAGGGGGAATACCATACGAAAACCGACATCCAAAGAAAACTTCATGGAAACCACATTTGAACGTTTCAAAAAAAAATCTAAAAAACACATGATGTCAAAAGGGTGATGTTTTATTGCAAGCAAATTTTCAAGTTGAAACACGTTAAGAAATGTGAGCTATAAAAAAAAACAATTTCAGCCCTGAATAGTGATGTTAGTGCTCGGCACTATTCAATGCTGATTTTGCTATTTTCATAGCTCGTATCCGCGATGTGTTTGAACTTGGCATTTTGCATGGCAATAGAACACCATCATCTTAACATGTCGCATTTCTTAAAGATAGTTTTGAAACCTCAAAATAAACTTTTTCGCGTGGTTTTCATCTGCTTCGATCTAATATTGGTTTTCATATGACATACTCCGTCGGATAATGTAAGACGGTTTCGCAAGCCAACGTCATCGGACCGAATGGCTAGTAGCAAATGTTTCCTGTTTTGAGTACCCGATTACCGTTTTCTTTGTTGGGCAGCCGTACGTTTTTACCCACGCGGCCAGGCGAGACGACAGTCAGTCGCAGCACGCAAGAAGCGGTGATTTGCCACGCCGCGGGCCACAGGGAGCAATCCCGCCCCTCCGTCGCGCCATCCGACGGCCACGGATGCGCGCAGGGCAGGCGACCGCAAAAAAGGCCGACCCCGTCGCCGCGAGGCAGCCGACCACGAGCGCACCACACACGGGGACGGGGGGACGCCCCGACGACTCCACCCATCAAAAGGGGGGCCGCGCGAGCCGATCGAGCAGCAACTCCAAGCTACGCAGCACACAACCCTCTCTCCACCCCAGCAATCCATCCACCCCCCCTTTCCCCTCCCCTCCCCTCCCCGGCGGATTCCCTCCCCTCCCCTCCCGACCTCGGCAATGGTACGTCTTCGTCCTCCCCCACCCTCCTCCACCGCGCCGGGTCTGCGGTCTCCGCGCGCCGATCTCGCCGCCTGTCCCGCAGATCGGCCCTCCCCGTAGTTCAATTTTCCTCTGCTCTTCGGTCCATGGTCCTTGATCTGGTCGCCGGTAGAGAAGTACGGGCCTGCTCGCCTGGATCGGGGAAACCCGAGGCTGGGCGAAGCTTCGCTCTACTTTTTTTTCGCGTCGCGGGCGGTCGGATCGTGGGAAACCCGTCTGCTTTCCCAGCGAATCTCTTGCGCGAAACGCGGGCGTTGGTCGGTAGCACGAGATTTGCCTAGGGAGGGGTGGCTGGCCCCTCGGATCCTTGGTAATAGGAACTTGTAATCGGTAGATCCAGGTTGCACATGATGGATCGTCCATGGAATCTCAGCTGATCTGTGCTGTCAACACTTGTTGACTACGCCGTGCATCTGTGGGTGGGTAGCACTAGCGCCGAGCCACCAAAGTATGATTTACAACCTATTGAGCGCCAGTTTTGTCCCCGAGAGATCGCTAATCCATGTTCCGGACTAGTTGGTGGACAAGGATAGAGAGAGATCTGGTGGTGTGTGTTAAGTTGATGGATAAGTCTGATTTAGGTGGATGCAAGCGGAAATTGTCTGCCGTACAGATGATTAACAAAAATTAGTACATGTAGCTCCTGATTTCAACCTCTGTTGGACTGTGACATGTTGAGCCTTTTGGCATTTCCTTTCCTAGTTCATGACATTGTAATGAATTTTGGCTGTGAGCACCTATGGGGTAGTACTCTCTTCCACTTATCTAGTATAGAAGACTAGCCGCAAAGGCGTACCTTGAGTTGTATGTTTACTTGTACTATATGAAGTTGTCCAAGCAGAATTGAGGTTGCATTATCTGTGTTACTATGATATCTATCGTAACTTTCTTTATTATGCACCCAGGCAAACGCTTCATCAGGAGCTGGGATCCATGATGACTGCAAGCTGAGGTTTGTCGAGCTCAAGTCCAAGAGGATGCACCGCTTCATAACCTACAGGCTGGAGAACCAGAAGGAGGTCATTGTGGACCAAACTGGGGAGCGTGAGGCGACCTATGAGGACTTCACCAAGACCCTCCCTGAGAACGACTGCCGATTCGCAGTGTTTGACTTCGACTTCACCACCCCGGAGGATGTGCCCAAGAGCAGGATCTTCTATATCTTCTGGTATGTTCTTCTCCATTCCTTTCATTTCCATGCATGGTTAGCTCACATCAACCAAAGGCTTATTGATTGATTGCTTACGGGGTGCATTGTGCCTGAATCGGAAAAGGTCCCCCGACACTGCAAAGGTGAGGAGCAAGATGACGTACGCGAGCACCAACGAGAAGTTCAAGAGGACCCTGGACGGCATCCAGATCGAGATGCAAGCCACTGACCCCAGCGAAATCAGCCTCGACGTGATCAAGGAGCGCGCACACTAAGGCAAATCATCCCAATGCCTTGCAATATGGATTTATGTCAAATATAGATTTGGCGGTGTGACTCTTGAAACTTTCTTGATGATTTGTGGCTTTGTTACCGTGTCGAAAGGCCCTCCTCCCGTGGTCCGTGTGACCACGGAGGGCTTGCTCTATCATGTAATCTGTTCTTTTTCTTGTGCCCATTTATATGCCGGGCCTTATGCTGCTGCTGCACTGCACTGTCCTTCCAAGTTACGGTTATAAATAATTAAATGTTCTGTTTGGATTCGTCGCAAGGTCCGTGTGTGTGTAATTCAGTAATTCTCCATGTCTGTCGGGTATGATCTCTAGCGTGTCTTTCTGTCTGTCGGATGAAATTTCTGTTACCTATGTTAGCTCTCTTGCTGTGCTGTGCTGTGCTCTACCCACCGCACCAACATCTTTTGACTGTGCTAAATAGTTGAAGAGTGTACTATATAAATAGGATATGATGCTGATGGCGACCATGATGCCGAGAGAAAGCAATGGACATGAGGCAAAGCATTCAGCATTTGTACGCTAGATTACTTTAGTGCTTTGCTTGGGGCCTGTGAATGCAACCCTTCTTCAGGTCCAATCATTTATCAGACCACCAGACAACAAGAATTTTGTGATTAACGAGAGGATTTCTTTCCCCATGTTCCAAAAATTCTCACTTCAAATCATGAAGCTGCGGAAATCAATTTTCACACCAAAAGGGAATAATATAAGATTTTTAATATGGCAGTTGCCAACAGCCCAACACACAGGGAATGAACAGTATTCGATGAAAAATTGCTGTGCTCGCTTCCTACAAACCGAGTACATCTGCAAGGAACTTTCCCTCTGGATTCCCTCATTCCAACTGCAGAAGCCAAATGAGCCCCATGTGCTCGGATGTCATCTCAGAAGGCAGCCAACTTTTCTTGTTCCTGATGTAAAATATGGATGAAGAAACAGCAAGGAAAGCCATCACCGCCGAGGACAGTCAACATCTGCCACCCCAGAAAAAACCCACCAGTAACAAGATATGCATCCAACAACCCTCGGAAACTTTCAACTCAGCAGAGCAGAGCACGAGGCAGGCAGACCGTGGCAACGAAACGAGCTCCTCAGGTAAACTCGAAAGCGTGTCACATTGATATGATAATCTGGTCTAACCATGGCAGTTCATATAAACGACTCTTTCTCGGCCCAGTTCAGCAGAGTTACAAAGCTACACCATAAACATTCATTCCACAACAACCAACACCCAGGGAGCAAGAAGAAGAGCGTGCACCGACCAAGCGAAAAACGGTTCCGGCGTCGTCCGCCGAAGCTATCTAAAACAGGAACCAACCAACGAACGGAACGAGGGCGAGGTGCTTCAGGCGCCGGGGCCACCCCCGAATCCATCAGAAGCGGCGGACGCCGCGGTCAAAGACCCTGGCCGAGGGGCACTCGTATGACATGTGGCCCCTGCCGCCGCAGGTGTCGCAGATGACGGTGGCCATGCAGTTGCGGCTGATGTGGCCTGGCTGGCCGCACATGCGGCACGAGATGTCGCGGAAGGGGCCCCCGTGGATCTCTGAGGCCAGGGTCGTCGTCTTTGGGCAGGCGCGGGCCAGGTGGCCCGACACGTTGCAGAGGTTGCAGACGGGGTCGTTCTTGCACTCACGGGCGATGTGGCCCGGCTGGCGGCAGTTGTTGCAGGCGCGGTCGTTGGTGCAGTCGACCGCGATGTGTCCCGGCTTAAAGCAGTTGTTGCATAGCTTGGCGTTGGACCCTGAGGCGGGGCAGTCGCGCGCCATATGCCCCGTCTTGCTGCAAGTGTGGCACAAGGCCTCGTTCTTGCATTCAGTGGCAATGTGCCCAGACTTCTTGCAGTTCCAGCAAACTGTTTTGGAAGTGCATTCTGCTGCAAAGTGCCTGACAAAAGATATACTTAAACAAGAGTTATGGCCCAACTTTTTAATACATTTCTGGTAACAATAACATAGCAGAAAATTAGCCAAAAGGGACAAGCAATAATTGAGAGAACTGCATACTGATCCCCACAAAGTTGAAATAAGTACAGGTGTACAAGTACAGTAAGAGAGTGCTGAAAGTTCACTTTACCCTGGAAGATTACAATTATTGCAGGTAGAAGCAGATGGGCAATCCCTAGCAATGTGGCCAGGTCTCCTGCAGTTCTTGCAAATAATATCCCTGGAAAATCATTCAAGTTAAACATGGCCATTTTTTCATCAAAGGACGACAGATATATTATGATGGTGACAAAAGTATAATATTTCCATAACTCACTAACAAAGAGCATATCGAGATAAATATTTTCCCTATTCCACTGGAACCCAGTGATTTGTGTGCATGTACAGTGGTTGATAAGGCAGTCTTATCTTAAGCGTGCCACGTAAGCTAGAGATGGCAAATAAAATATGATGGACAATGGGTGATTTCTTAGTCTTATCTCTAATAACTAGATATACCTAAATATGTGGCGGAGAGATATCGTTGCTAAGAGATCATCTCTTAATTAAGAGACCGTAAGCCTTTTTTTTTTAAACATGGTCTTTTAGGGCCCGATTCATTAAAAAAGGTAGAAGAGAGTTGCCTAGTTAATTAACAGAAACCCGGGCGAAAACCGTTACAACACGCCCCAAATAGGGCACCATCAACACAAACACCACCCTGGGGCCGCGCACCAGACGAGCCGCCGGCTCCGTCGCCCGAGTAACTCCCTACAACCAAAACGGAAGCCGCCGCTCCGGCATCCACACCGATCCCGAGGCCGCGCACCAGGCAAGTCGATTGCTCTGCCACCCAAGCAACCAAAGCCGACACTATACAACCATCTCCGGAGCCGCCGCTCCTGCGTACAGATGAAAATCACACACGCCAACCCCGAGGACGCACACCAGGTGAGCCGCCAGCTTCGTCACCCGAGCAACCGGAGCCGACAACCAACAACCAGATCCGGAGCCGCCGCTTCGATCTCCATGCCGACCCCGAGGCCGCGCACCAGGCTGGCCAACGACACTGCCACCCACGTGACCAATGCCGACACCCCTCCATGACGACGAGATCCGAAGCCGCCGCTCAGACTTCCATGCCGGCCCCGAGGCCACACACCACCTGAGCCGATGGCTCGCCCAAGCCAAGACCACTCTAGAACGATGCCTCCAAGAAGCAACGCGACACCGGAGCGCCGCCATCGTCCGCTCCAGGAACCTGGAACTGGGGTTTCCCCCGGAGTGCGAGAGAAGAGATCGTAGGCCCTCGAACAACGACGCCTCCAAGAAGGTGCGCAACACCCACAACCGTCGCCATCGTCGGCTCCGGCCAAGGCAAGGCTTTCGCCCCGAGAAGCCAACGAAAGCCCTTCCCTCGAAACGGCACAAGGGAGCCACCGCCCGCCTAAACAACCACCCGCCTCCAAAGCCCGGAGCAATCGATGAGAACAGCCCCGCCGCCGCCACCTGCACCACGCAGAGCTGCCGACTAGGCTACCCCATCACCATTGCAGGATTCAAAACTAGCCACGGCTGGCCAGATCCGACGCCCCGCGCAACAGCTACAGCCAACCCACCAGCCAGCACCAAGTGTCCCTCATGCGACCGAGGGCCGACGCACTGCCACAAAGTACCGACGCCCCCGAGCTCCAGCCATGGCGCTGCCCACGCAGTCACCACGGCCGCCGTCGCCGAAGAAGAGGTCCAGGGCGGCCACCCCGGCGTCCAAGCACCACCCGCCATTACGGCCTCATATCCGACCCGCTGCAGCAGCAACAGCACATCCCCGCACGCTGGCCCCCGCGTGCATCGGTCCTTGTCCGCGACCCCATAAGGTAGATCCACAACCCCGGCCTTAAGAGTGCCCGCGCCGCACCTCCAGCGCAGCCACCCGCGAGCAGAGACATGCCCGCCCACCTTCGAGGGCCTTAGCCCGCACCTCCCGCCGCAGCCACCGCACCGCCAAAGGGGCCATTGTTGAGCAGCAGAAGTTGCCCGCCCACGCAGCCGCCCGCCGGATCCATGCAGCCAGAGCAGCCAGTGGCCGGATCTAGGCCGCCGGAGAAGCCGTTGACTCGCAGAACCTGTTCCCCCATCCACCACCTGCCCGCCGGGGGGCTTTGCCTGCTGGCGTGCGCCGGCAACGCCGAGAGGGAGGGAGGGGATGGGGGTGGGGTGGGGCCGGTGCTGGGTTCCGCCTGTGCCGCTCCTAGGAGCGACGCAGGGGCGAGGAAGGTGGAACCGCAAGCCTTTTTTGGGTCTCTCCCTCTTCCACATCAGCCTTTATCCTACAGGGCACTCCAAAGATAGCAACATTGTACACGCCCTTCAGGCTTTGCTCTTTGATGTGCTTTTTCAGTGGATTACGGAGTACTAGCAGTAACATACACCTTAGTAAATCTATAAAGTAGTGTGCTACAAGTTATAGATGGGGGGAGGGGGGTCCACACCATACAACGTAATGCAGTGAGTGTGGTTTAATGGTATTATAGAAACAACACAGACCTGTTATGGCGTCATACTATAGGAACATGGAAACATCACATTCAATTCATACTTCCTGATACCAAGTTCCAGTTGTTTCTCAGATCGATACCAGAGCAATATTGTTGAAACATATTGGATTCATTAATAATAATGTGTTTCTTATGAGTTACCCAACTCTACTTAGTCCCACCTATTCAAATCCTACCATATCTAGCAAATTTGTTCCTAAGTCCATCGCGAGAGCCTTTGATACCCATCTAACAGCTTCCCCAGAATCCAGGCTAGAAACTCGAGACATACCCAAGAGGTACGTGTTAGCCTTGACGGAGGAAGAGATAAGTGACGTCGGCAAGTAAATCACATAAAATTCTGCCCTGAAAATTTGACTGACCAGATAAAAGGCAACTGGGACTGGTTGTGGTGGTCCAGCTAGCCCATGTAGCACACTTGAAGACAAGGGTGCTAGGCATATATATCTCTAGAAATATGCATAGTTCATTCACCATATACCAATACCATTGGCATTGCCAGAAATAAACCAGGCAGCCAATTTTCTAGAGATATGCATTTCCCTGTGTGGTTTAGTTAATGCAAAGCTATTGGGATAGTAACTTCGTCAGACTAAAACCTATTAAAAGAACACCAACATGCCTCCAATACCAGTTGACCAACTAAAGATGCTTAAATAAATCATACAAGCACAATAGCTATTTTTCACATATATATTAACACTTCCATGACAAGTAAATAAATAAAATGTTGATTCGTCATTCTATTTTACCACAAGTGTGCTAGCTATGGTGTGTCGAATTATCGATACCCACTCTGGTGCAGAAGAGCGGGCAAATGATACACTACTGGACAGCCAACAATGCGTGAACTTGTGCTGCAGTTGGTATTCCAGTGAATATTTCAGGCAACATAAACACTCAATGTAAATCCAAGTCAGCATAACGTATTTTGCAAGCAAGCTTCTAAGAAGAAAACATCAGCAGGTGCACAACACTACTGGACAGACAACGATGCGTGAACTTGTGCTGCAGTTGGTATTCCAGCGAATATTTCAGGTAACATACACACTCAATATAAATCCAAATCAGTATAACATATTTTGCAAGCAAGCTTCTAAGAAGAAAACATCAGCAGGTGCACACCTGTAGCTACGACGTTCGCTGCGACGAGGAGGACTACGGCCACGACGAGGTGGGCTACGGCTGCGGCGGGACGAACGCTCACTGCGCAGCCTGTCTCGCCGAGGGCTTCGGCTTCTGCTCCGGCTGCGACTCCTGCTCCTGCTCCTGCTCTTACTCTTGCTGCTACTCTTGCTTCTGCTCCTGCTCCTGCTCCTACTCTTGCTCCTGCTTCTGCTCCTGCTCTTGGCCCTACCCACGCTCTTGCCACTGCCGCTGCTGGCGCTTGGTGATGGACTCACCATAACTTGATCCTGGCACATAATAAATTTCAAAATGACCTCCAACGGTCAGACTAGAAACAAATCCAGGGAGAAGGCAAAATCATATCTACCAACATAATTAAATAACACCCATGTTAAAGGGCATGGACACAGACGCGCGTGTCCAACACCATACATGTTGAGGTACATGGGTTTCACCATTCTCCAGAAACT
Organism: Aegilops speltoides; assembly: GCA_021437245.1. Classification (NCBI taxonomy): domain Eukaryota; kingdom Viridiplantae; phylum Streptophyta; class Magnoliopsida; order Poales; family Poaceae; genus Aegilops; species Aegilops speltoides. The sequence goes on from CM038145.1 coordinate 493,714,201, forward strand.
ACAGGGACAAGGGGGAGGGGGAGGGGGCACCATGGTTACACAAATATTTCAATCATAATATGCAGCCTGGTTTCCATCGATTTCGCTACCCCGAAACAAGATAAGCTGCAAATGTTAAAATGCACACTAAATAAGCAGCGCGACAATCAACAAACAAAACTCTAGCGCCCGAGAGGAGGCTCGTACCCAAATCTACCAGCATATCCGATTCAAACCTGGCGGTCCAACAGGGAGTTTCATTTCCAGTATGGCCTACGCCTGCTACTAGCCTACTACTACTCCTAGACTCGGCGGCCGCCCCGGGTCTGACGGCGACGGCGACGGCGCGCGAGGAATGAGACGGACCAGGGGGAGGGGAAGGGGCTCACCATGGCTCGGGGAGGAGCGTCGGGGTGGGGTGGGCCGCCGCCCGCGCAGATCTGCCGAGGCCCGAGCGGGAGGGGGCGCGGAGGACGGACGGATCTGGCGGCGAGGGGCGATGGGGCGGTGGGCGAGGTGGGGAGGCCGCCGTCGGCGGAGCGGCCCGGCGAGGGAGGCGTCGGCGTGCGGGCACGCGGAGGCGCTGGGACGGCGAGGGGATGGTTGTTTTGGGTGGGAGAAGGCCGGTGCTGGTAGTACTACTGTGCCAGTCCTGCCTGCTAGGGTTAAAAGGTGTGGAAGAAACCGTGGGCCCTGCCTCGTTGGTCAGCCAGCGAGCGGGTGAGTGAGTTAACGGCAGCACCAACGCCACTGAACTTGTTGCAGTTAAAAAATTGACTGAACTTGTCTCGGTAAATTTAATTTGTTTGACCATGCTTCAAGTTTCGAACAAAACTGAGCTCATGCTCTCGATGTTTCTTGTTGGATAATGTTATTCAGCGAACGTTCGCTAGGGTGCATGGCAAAGCGAACGTTCGTTTGGGAGCATGTTAATTCTTTCAAGCGAACACGGCGATTTTTGCAGTAAGGTTCTTCTTTTGCCAGAATTTGCCGTGTTTTTTTGAAGAAATCGCCATGTGTTCTCAAAGAATCCGCCATGAAAACATTCGCAATTGTCATGCCCCACAACGAAAGTTCGTTGCCTATTGGTTGTCGCTGTACATGCACGTTGCGTGAAACATTGTGACACCCTCTTTTGATACGCACATGGTATTTTTTTTGGTTTTATCGGATATCTTGCTTAACTGTTTATGATTGTCTTATCCGCACCCGCGCAGTCCAGTGTAGCCACATGTACCCCTTACCATTGTGGGCCCACTGTTGCGATTCTAAATGAATGAAGAATATGTGGCTGTCACATGGTACCACTCGAGCATTCATTAAGTGGGGATGCGAAACCACCTTCTAGTAGTGATTTCATCAACGGGCCTCTATAGCCGTTTTGAAAGAGCAATATATGTACATGAGAGTGGCAAATGTGAGCAATAATAGAGAAAGAGAGTGATAAGCGACTCATAAAGATATGATAAATCATACGTGGTGCAAGCCAGGGTTTTACGAATGTACGTATCACTTCCATGTTTTTTTTTTTTGCTTGAATGAAATGGAGAATATTAATGATATTGAGCTATACCTATTGATATGCATGTATGCTTATTCGCAAAAAAATATATGCATGTATGCCGATACAATTTTCATCAAAATCACTTAGAATATGGGCAGGCTTTTTATGATAAGACCGAAACACAAAATTCAAATTGTGAACCGGGTAAGATAGAAAGTGAACCCTAGAAATCCGCCGTAAACACATATTAGTATCACTATGGTGTGGGCAGACAACCTAATTTCACTCTCGGTGTACAACAGATGACGGCACAAAAAAATCAATTCAATTACTTTTCCTTCATAAAAATATATCAAATAAATACCATGCCCTCAAAAAATGCCTTATATTAATGAACAGAGGGAAAACATAATATGCATTGGAGTTGTAGCACGAGTAAGACTGTGTAAAGAGTTACTCACCAAGATCCACAGTACTCTTTGTATCGCTTCCTTTTAGGCCAACAAGCATCGTAGGTTTGGTTTTAGCCCAAGCTCAAACCGCAAGCTACCAAAATATTTGACCTGTCAACATTTTGGCCAATACTAAAAAACAAAATAAACTAGAGTTATCATCAAAACATACATTTTTTGTCATAACAAAAAAGGTATATTGCGTTGTGGCTACTGTCCCGCTGCAGCTTGTCATGTTGGCGCCATGTGCTGGTTAACTTTGCCACCGCCGATAAAGGGCCCCTATGATTTCAGAGAAAAAGTAGAGAAATAACAATAGGAGTAGGAAATTTACCTATGCCCTAGATTACACTATTCATCCACTTGATTCAAAGGAGTGGACCATAGGAAGAATGTAAAAAAAAAAAAAAAATCCTTTGATTTGAGTCAAAGAAATTTTACAATCAACTCCAACCACTTCTTTTACATTCCTATGCATAAAGACCATAACTAACAGAGTCTTACCTTTTGCATATGCTTTAACCTTAATTTGACTGTTTTGTAGGATTCTCATGTTTTTTCCTAGCAAATCAAACACAAATTCTACAGATCCAGCGGTTTTACAATCCTCTGTTTTGCTTATGCAATCTTATCATATCCTTATGTTTATACTATTGAAAAGGCTAGGAGAATGGTTGCGCATTAGCAGCAACAGCAATCTTGTACTCCATGCAACACCACAGTTCTACAATCCTCTGTTTTACTCTTGAAGTACAAAATTACATTGGCAAACTACACCTAGCAACAACCGCCGAAAAGGGTGATGATAGTAGCGCCTATCACACTGGAGTGAACCATGCTGAATACACGCACAACTTTATTCATATCTACTATATAATTCTTGCGGCCGGCACAGCACCACACTATACGCCAGCTTGCAGAGGAAATTCGGAAGAAGAACTGGTGCGAGAAACAACATACCGTCAACCTCAAAGAAACAACATACAGTAATGCTATGCTACTGGCACTGGCAGGCAATGAACCGTCGGGAGACAGACTCGGGAGGCTAAGGCATGGACTGGGGATCGTTCATCCCAGCAAGAAATGCGACGAAGATCCACACCATCAGGAGGCCGACCACCGCAGCCCTTATCGCGTTCTCGCAGTTGTAAGGGGATGGAAGCTCCTCCAGTTCCTCGTCGAAGTCCATGTCCGAGACTGGTGATCTGGAGCCGGCGCTGGTAAGGCTCCTGCTCCTGCTCCCCTCCCCTGCCTGGATTAGTGAACTGTCGCGAGGCTTCTTGCATCGTGAGCAGTTGCATTTGCCACCAAGAAAAGCTGGCACAATCTGTAAGAACTCGGCTAACGTCTTCTTGTACGATTCCCCCTCGAAACGCAGCTTCTGCTTTGTGGATGGTTTCAGGAGCTGCGCAGGATTTGAAAAGGGAATAGTAAGTACGATAGTTGCTTATTAGATCATCTCAAAATAATTAATAATGCTCATTCAGGCTTTCATCAAGACTTCCCTGTTTTGTATAGAAAAACACATGACATAATTTTAATACGGGAGAGGCCGCAAAAAATCCAATAGAAGAGTGCGACAAGTAAATTATGGCACTAAACATAATACTGAGACAGGTAGTACGACTTGCAAATTTTAGCAGTCATGTACATTAATATCACAACACACTAACCAAAAATATCACCAAGACATGATCATTGTCTACATAAAACAGATGTAGCTGATGATGGAGGTTTGTATATTACATGATTGATAGACAGCAAGAATGACAAGGATGCCAGCTATACAAATGTGAATCGTGTGCATTGAGTAATGGGGCAAAGATAGTAATCTTACTTGAATAAAAGTCTGTGCAATAACTCTGACAACTGGAGGAAGACGGACAACAATTAATACTCCAAGACGATTTGGGTAGTTTTCTTGAACCAAGTTGACAAATGACCTCATCATTTGCATCGGAAATTTGAATGGAGAAATCCCGTGGCAATCCAGCAAAACAGTAATTCTTGGATCTTCTTCGTTGGTCAAATGTATAATACCATGGTCAATCTGAGAAACTAGACAGAAAGATGCTAGTGATTAGTGGCCACTACTGCAACCTCAAAACAGGAAGGAAAATGACTCTGAAGTGGCAAGTAAACCAGAAAACTAACTAACTTCTAGTAAATGATAAAAACAACTAAACAAATAATTGTTGGAAGAGAAACTATGTTTTCTGTCAGATTAAGTAACAGTGGACCAATGGACCGCATGATAGAAAAATAAGGTCTATCGCAAAGTGTAAGCAAGAAATCCATTCCCATCTTACCAAGCTCTAACTGATGATGGGCTATTACAAGGAAAATAACTATGGAACAAATTGATAGTCAGATAAAACAGGTTGAGAAATTACCTACTGCTTGCCCAAAACAAGGTCTATCACGAGGGGCTATACTAGAGCACGCGAGTCCAAGACGGATTACTAAGCAAGGCCGAAGCGTAGTGTCAAACCCATGCCAGAAGACCAAATGGGACCATTTCTCAAGTTCTTGCAACGTAAGTATGTGAAAAGTTTCCCTCCAACGGATTGTCTTCTTAACTGAAGAGACCAAGATTGAAAGGTCGCCATTTGCTGCCATGTGGAATCTGCGTAGTTCATCTTCACTGAACCTGAAACATACACCAGATAAACTATTCAGCCATATGGCATCTCGCTGCATGCCAGTAAGATCCTTTCTATGCTTGCCAGCACCACCACATGTAACTAGTCTTCTGATATAAAACATGCAACTCCAAATATAACAGCACGTAACAAAGAAAGGTTTGAACATCATGTCAAAACGTAATATATTATTTTTCTCTCCAAATACCCGCCAACAAGCTACTTAGGATACAGTAAAAGGGCCTTGGTTAACTTGCACCCTCCTTAAGAGGTAAAACTCATGACTGGACATAAGATAACATAGACAATAACCGTTACATAACCAAGATTTTTATCAATATCTTTAGAATATTCAAAAGTGCAAAACAAATATCGTCCCCGACCTTGTGGTGGTAGGTAAGGATTGACGTGCAAAATACATCCATTTTAGCGACAACTAATTCCGGACGGAGGTAGTATTACTTAATATGAATAGCAAATAGGCTAGTAGAAGCCCACCTCTCAGGCAAAGTGATTCCTTGTTTTTCAAGTTCCTTGAAAAGTAGCACCAGCCAATTGTCAGAAACAACAATATCCTTTGTACCATCCCCATCAGCGGCCTCCCTAAACCAAGAAACCACCACCATCATCAAACATTAGCTGAATGCATGTGCATCACTACAGAAGTAACAAAATAAATCCAATCTTGTGGCGGATCAATCTCCATACCAGTTCGAGCCATAGTCATATTACAAAAACAAAATAGTCATATTACAAGATGGCAGAGATAGACAGATAGTCATATTACAAAAACAAAATAACCCAAAACAAGATGGCAGAGATGATGAAGAGGTTCCACTTGTCAGCAAGTTACTTCTGGTGGAGGAGTGATGTCATGGCATACAGCCTATCACCACCAACTCCAAAAAACAGTATACGGTTGGAAATATAAAACGATATTTCTTTCTGTACCCTCTTCTCGATATTGCAGTTATATATGATCAAACTTAAATGGAATGGTCTGAGAAAATATGCTATTGTGTTTTTTAAAGCTACTTATTGTTTTTCTTCCTGAAGTCCTAACCAACCTTGTATCAGAAGTCGATGATGTTTCATTTGATTCAGCAGGAAGGTCAGGAGCTCCTGTAGTGCTACTACGTCCATCATCAGCTTCATCGCTCTTAGATGAAAGATCACCTAGTGCAGATGTGACAGATAGGAACAGCAGTGGAGTGGATAATTTCTGCATTTGGAGAAAAATCATCAGCGCTCGGAAGCAATGAAAACATAAATATATTATCATTAAAAAAATACTATTTGAGAAACATCATACAGCAGATGTGTCATAATAGCCAATTTAACAAAGCATTATTATAGAACCACAAAAAATATACCAGAGGATTTGAAATGTCATAGAGCAATGTGTTATACTAGGCAGTTCAACGAAGCTTAAAACGACAAAAATACATTCAAGAGAATTCAAAAAGGTAACTGAGCATACATGAGAACAGCATCACATGAATAGAATGGGATGCTCTACAGTAACTTAGTACATACCCCTCCGTCCCACCATGGAGCACTAGCTAGCTTGAAAAACGATCTTATATTGTGGGACGGAGGGAGTAGTATATGAATAAATGGTGTTTTATCTACCGGATTGCTCTATTCATACATTTCCTGGTTGTGATGGCAGGTCAGCTGATTCAAATAGCTCTGCTGGTTGTGATCCTCTCAGCCAAAAGTAACTTGTTGACAAGTAGAACCATCTCCATGATCCCCACAATCTTGTTTTGGGGGTTTAAATATGTAATACATATGATTCTTTATACAGTTTTTCTATCTGCAAATTGTCTGGCTTTTCCCTAAGCCTAGGCTAGCTTTGATATCATTGGGTTTTCCACCAGATTGGATTTTCTTTTTTACTTCAGGAGCTACACATGGCCTCTCAGCTAGTTACAGATACAAATGTGTTAAATCCATTGGGTGGCTAAACCAGGGGACTAAGGTGGGTACGAAGTATAGTTATATTTGTCACAAATTATGAAGCATATTATGGTTGCAACTTGCAAGTATAGTTCCAGTGCTGGAGTATAACAGAGCATAGTCAATCCCTGGTCTTCTAGATAAACGAATAACAGCAAGAGAACAATTCTTTCAATTATCTTCATGCACATAGAGGAGCTAACACAATATTAATGTAGGTCACAACTTGCAGAAGCACATATAATTTTGCAACAGAAAAAGAATGTGCAGCTTAGACATTTCAAGAGATCCAAGGCCTTGAAGAGGTAAGGAATAAAATTACCTGAATGCCTTGCACGACAAATTTGAGTGGTGCCCATCTTTGAATCCACCTAAATGGAGGATATCCAAGAACTTGCAGTGCTTGAATAGAATTCCATACAAAAGGACATTTTGCTTTAGAAATCCTCCTCACTACCTCAAGAGCAATAACCTTTACCAAAAACGACGCCACATGACCTGTTGACTCCCTGCTCAAGATCAATTGTTTTGGCACAATATGCTTAATTGCCTTTGGTGAAATGGCCTTTGCTGGAGAAGCAACCAATGTACCCTGGTATTTCTTTTCACCATCTGGTTTGCTTGAAGACTGGAAGTTTTTAGTAAAATTGGCCATTCCTACAGAGCACGAGCAGAATCAGACCACGAGCCCTGCTATCTACCTCTAGAACTACCACCAGCTCAACCAACAATTGCAAAGCAGGCGTCTCTAACAAAGTAACAAGAAGGAAATGGAACTAACAGGAAAACAAATCCGCATACGGTTATCAGAGCAAATTTATGACAGCGTGAGATATAAGAAAAGTAAACAATCAGACCATACATTAAGAATTAAACTGCAAAACATGACAGTCCTTATCTTTTGATGTGTAACTCCTGTCAGTTTTTTAACTGTTCAATAGTATTTCCATGCTGCAGACACAAAAGCTTTCAACAATTACAAATAATGTGTCTCTAGCAACCAGGAAATGGACCAGGGGGGGAGGGGATACGCGCGCAGTTATGGCCAGAACAAATTATGTCAGCTTGTGTTATTAGAAAAGTAATCAGAACATGTCTGAAGAATTAAACTGGAAAACAGGATAATCCTTACTGAGTATTCCCAGCTATGGCACCAAATTAAAATCATACTGTCTGATGTGGAAGAGCTCCCGTCGGTTTAGTGAATAACTTTTCGTACAACAATAGAAATCATTTCTGCACTATTGCAAGTTAGAACCCAGGACTATCTTGGAATTTGTTTGTTGAAAAGTATCCTATGTACACACACACACCAACTATATCAATTTCCCCACGACTCGGGACGAAACTATCCAAGGTCAGTCAACTATCCATGCGTCAACGTTACTAGGGCATGGAGCTACCTAATTCAGCAGAATCTCCCACTAATCGTCAGAACCCAGCAGCGGACCTAAAGTGGACCGTGCAGGTTCAGTTTAACCCGTCTGAAATTTTGGGGCAAACGAGCTGCTACTAGAACACAACCAAATCAGACCCCCGACGGATCGACGGGGCGGAATGCGGTATCGAGGAGAGCAATCAAACACGAGGCGCTCGGAAACCCGAGGGAGCTGCGAGAGGGCTTCCATTCCATACCAGCGAGGAGATCGGCGGGCAGGGCGGATCGCCTGCGCGGTGTGGGGGGGCGGAGGGAGGCGTCGCGGGTTGGGTGGGCGGAGAGGGAGGAGGCCTGGACGGTCCTTCCTTCTCCGGCGCGTCCCTGGCGGGGAGGGAGGGAGAGAGCGGCGGATTCGGCGGGCGGGGCGGCGGACTCGTGAGCCGGGACCGGGACTGGGTGGGAGGGAGGGATCTCCAGCTGCGGGTGTGGCGCGTTCCCCAACGGGGACAGGACAGTTTTGTTTCAGGACAGGACAGGACAGCTTCTTCTAGAGGAACGGTGGTGCCGGGAGAAAGGACGCTCCCCTTTTTGGTTCATGGCAAAACGAAGTTCCTCTATGGTTCACTTGCAAAATGCAGTTGTAGGAATGAATGAAAAAAAAGGGTTAGAACTAGTAGATGTCATGGTCATATTTATTGAAAAAAAGGGTAGAACTACTAGTAGTCATTGGAAGTAGATGGCGGTTGCATATCGCATTAATTTGAAACAGCCTTGTTGAAACCTAGCCGTCTACTTAGTTGACGAGCGCTCCTTAATATCCCTTATTTTCCTTAACTAGTTGACGAGCGCTCCTTCGGGAGTCCTAACGGCTAGGTTTCAACAAGGCTGTTTCAACTTCGGGAGCGCTCCTTAATACCCCGTTGAAACAGTCCGGTTCTCTATTAGAAGGGAGGCCTTAATATCCCTTAGTTTCCATTAGGACCCCGCTGCCACGGGAGGGTAGGACAAAAGATGTCTTGCAAGTTCTTTTCCATAAGCACGTATGACTATATACGGAATACATGCCTACATTATATTGATGAATTGGAGCTAGTTCTGTGTCACCATAGGTTATAACTGCTACATGATGAATATTATCCAACACAATTATCATTGCCTATCCAATGCCTACGAGTTTTTCACATATTGATCTTTGCTAAGTTACTTTCATTGCTACTGCTATTACAATCACTACAAAACTGTTACTGTCACTTTTGCCACCGTTACCGTTACTTCCATACTACTTTGCTACTAAATACTTTGCTGCAGATATTAAGTCTTTTAGGTGTGGTTGAATTGACAACTCAACTGCTAATGCTCGTGAATATTCTTTGCCCCCCTTGTGTCGAATCAATAAATTTGGGTTGAATACTCTACCCTCGAAAACTGTTGCGATCCCCTATACTTGTGGTTATCAAGACCTTTTACTAGCGCTGTTGCCGGGGAGCATAGCTTTATTCTCTGAGTCACTTTGGATTTATATCTGTTGATTACTATGAAGAATCTGAAAGATCCAAGAACCAAGATTTATCCCTCTACTACGAGGGGAGGTAAGGAAATGCCATCTAGCTCTGCACTTGATTCACCTTCTGTTTTGAGTAAGCTTGCGATACCGCCACCTGCTATTAATCCTAATATGTCATAAGTAATTGATGATGCTACTTCTGCTATGAATGATGCTTATGATACTACTACTTTGCTTGATAATACTGTGCCACTAGGTGAATTTTTTGATGAACAACTTGCTAGAGCTAAAAATATTGAGAATGCTGAAACTGATGATATTTTTTAAACTGATGATATTTTTTAAACTGATGAAATTATTGAAACTGAAAACTTTGAAACACCCATTAGACTTAGCTCTCCTAGATATGAATTGTCTGTTATACCTGAAGGTTATGTTATGGATGGAGAGGTAGCTAGGGACTTTCTTGCTTGTAAGGATAGAGATGATCTTAAGAACTTACTATGCAAGTGGAAAGAAAAATCTTTGAATGCTAGAATGCAATATGATCCTAAGTTTGCTACTTCACCTATTCTTTGTTACTGATAAGGATTATGAATTTTCTATCAATCCTGAGTTAATTACTTTGGTTGAATTTGATCCTTTCCATGGTATGAATCTGAAACTGTTGTGGCGCATCTTACTAAATTGAATGATATAGCCACCCCATTTGCTCGTGAGGAAATAATTCGTTACTAATATATTCTTAAGTTGTTTCCTTTCTCATTAAAGGGTGATGCTAAGATATGGTTTAATTTTCTTGCTCCTGGTTGTGTGCGTAGTCCCAGGACTGAAGGAAATATACCCTAGAGGCAATAATAAAGTTATTATTTATTTCCTCATATCGTGATAAATGTTTATTATTCATGCTATAATTGTATTAACCAGAAACATGATACATGTGTGAATACATAGACAAACTTAATGTCACTAGTATGCCTCTACTTGACTAGCTCATAATCAAAGATGGTTATGTTTCCTAACCATAGACATGTGTTGTCATTTGATTAACGGGATCACATCATTAGGAGAATGATGTGATTGACTTGACCCATTCTGTTAGCTTAGCACTTGATCGTTTAGTATGTTGCTATTGCTTTCTTCATGACTTATACAAAGTTCCTATAACTATGAGATTATGCAACTCTCGTTTACCGGAGGAACACTTTGTGTGCTACCAAACGTCACAACGTAACTGGATGATTATAAAGGAGCTCTACAGGTGTCTCCAAAGGTACATGTTGAGTTGGTGTATTTCGAGATTAGGTTTTGTCACTCCAATTGTCGGAGAGGTATCTCTGGGCCCTCTCGGTAATGCACATCACTATAAGCCTTGCAAGCAATGTAGCTAATGAGTTAGTTACTGAGAATGATGCATTACGTGTGAGTAAAGAGACTTGCGTAACGAGATTGAACTAGGTATTGGATACCGACGATCGAATCTCGGGCAAGTAACGCATCGATGACAAAGGAACAACGTATGTTGTTATGCGGTTTGACCGATAAAGATCTTCGTAGAATATGTAGGAGCCAATATGGGCATCCGTGTTCCGCTATTGGTTATTGACCGGAAACAGTTCTAGGTCATGTCTACATAGTTCTCGAACCCGTAGGGTCCGCACACTTAACGTTACGATGACAGTTTTATTATGAGTTATAAGTTTTGATGTAGCGAAGGTTGTTCGGAGTCCCGGATGTGATCACGGACATGACGAGGAGTCTCGAAATGGTCGAGACATAAAGATTGATATATTGGAAGCTTATATTTGGATATCGGAATCGTTCCGGGTGAAATCAGGATTTTACCGGAGTACCGGGGGTTACGGAACCCCCCCGGGGGTTATTGGGCCTACATGGGCCCTAAGGGAGAAGAGGAGGGTCGGCCAGGGCAGGCTGCGCGCCCCCTCCCTCCCTAGTCCGAATAGGACAAGGAAGGGGGGCGGCGCCCCCCTTTCCTCTTTCCCCCTTCCCTCTTCCTTCTCCAACAAGGCAAGAGGGGGGAGTCCTACTCCCGGTGGGAGTAGGACTCCTCCAGGCGCACCCTAGGGCCGCCGCACCTCCCCCTCCTTCCTTTATATACGAGGCGGGGGCACCCCATAACACACAAGTTGATCTTCGTGATCGTTCCTTAGCAGTGTCGGTGCCCCTCCACCATATTCCACCTCGGTCATATCGTTGCGGTGCTTAGGCGAAGCCCTGCGTCGGTAGAACATCATCATCATCACCACGCCGTCGTGCTGACGGAACTCATCCCCAACACCATGCTGGATCGGAGTCCGGGGATCATCATCGAGCTGAACGTGTGCTGAACTCGGAGGTGCCGTACGGTCGGTACTTGGATCGGTCGGATCATGAAGACATACGACTACATCAACCACATTGTTCTAACGCTTCCGCTTATGGTCTACGAGGGTACGTGAACAACACTCTCCCCTCTCATTGCTATATCATCACCATGATCTTGCGGGTGCATAGGAAATTGTTTGAAATTACTACGTTCCCCAACAGTGGCATCCGAGCCTAGGTTTTATGCGTTGATGTTATATGCACGAGTAGAACACAAGTGAGTTGCGGGCGATACAAGTCATACTACTTACCAGCATGTCATACTTTGGTTCAGCGGTATTGTGAGATGAAGCGGCCCGGACCGACATTACGCGTACGCTTACGCAAGACTGGTTTCACCGTTACGAGCACTCGTGCTTAAAGGTGACTGGCGGGTGTCTGTCTCTCTCACTTTAGTTGAACTGAGTATGGCTACGCCCGGTCCTTGCGAAGGTTAAAACGGCACTAACTTGACGAACTATTGTTGTGGTTTTGATGCGTAGCTAAGAACGGTTCTTGCTCAGCCCGTAGCAGCCACGCAAAATTTGCAACAACAAAGTAGAGGACGTCTAACTTGTTTTTGCAGGGCATGTTGCGATGTGATATGGTCAAGACGTGATGCTATATTTTATTGTATGAGATGATCATGTTTTGTAACCGGTTATCGGCAATTGGCGAGAGCCATATGGTTGTTGCTTTATTGTATGAAATGCAACGCTCGTAATTGCTTTACTTTATCACTAAGCGGTAGCGATAGTCGTAGAAGCAATAGATGGCGTAAATGACAACGATGCTACGATGGAGATCAAGGTGTCGCGCCGGTGACGATGGTGATCACGACGGTGCTTCGAGATGGAGATCACAAGCACAAGATGATGATGGCCATATCATATCACTTATATTGATTGCATGTGATGTTTATCCTTTATGCATCTTATCTTGCTTTGATTGACGGTAGCATTTTAAGATGATCTCTCACTAATTATCAAGAAGTGTTCTCCACAGTATGCACCATTGCGGAAGTTCTTCGTCTTTGAGACACCACGTGATGATCGGTGTGATAGGCTCTACGTTCAAATACAACGGTGCAAAACAGTTGCACACGCAGAATACTCGAGTTAAACTTGACGAGCCTAGCATATCTGAGATATGGCCTCGGAACACGGAGACCGAAAGGTCGAGCGTGAATCATATAGTAGATATGATCAACATAGTGATGTTCACCATTGAAACTACTTCATCTCACGTGATGATCGGACATGGTTTAGTTGATTTGGATCACGTGATCACTTAGATGACTAGAGAGATGTCTGTCTAAGTGGGAGTTCTTAAGTAATATGATTAATTGAACTTAAATTTATCATGAACTTAGTCCCGGTAGTATTTTGCTTGTCTATGTTTGTTGTAGATAGATGGCTCGTCTTTGTTGTTCCGTTGAATTTTAATGCGTTCCTTGAGAAAGCTAAGTTGAAAGATGATGGTAGCAATTACATGGATCGGGTCCGTAACTCGAGGATTATCCTCATTACCGCCTGAAAAAAATTACGCCCCGGAAGCACCGCTGGGTGCCAGACCTGCTGCAGATGCAATCGACGACATTAAGAACGTCTGGCGAGCAAAGCCGATGACTACTCGATAGTTCGATGTGCCATGCTTTACGGCTTGGAACCGGTCTTCAACGACGTTTTGAGCGTCATGGAGCATATGAGATGTTCCAGAGTTGAAGTTAATATTTCAAGCAAATGCCCGGATTGAGAGATATGAAGTCTCTAATAAGTTCTATAGCTGTAAGATGGAGGAGAATAGTTACATCGGTGAACACATACTCAAAATGTGCGGGTATAATAATCACTTGATTCAACCGGGAGTTAATCTTCCGTTGATAGTCATTAATGAAATTCTTCAATCATCGCCACCAAGCTACAAGAGCTTTGTGATGAACTATAATATGCAAGGGATGGACAAGACTATTCCGAGCTCTTCGCAATGCTAAAGGCAGCGGAGGTAGAAATATAGAAGGAGCATCAAGTGTTGATGGTCAATAAGACCACCGATTTCAAGAAAAAGGGCAAAGGGAAGAAGAAGGGAACTTCAAGAAGAACAGAAACAAGTTGTTGCTCAAGAGAAGAAACCCAAGTCCGGACCTAAGCACGAGATCGAGTGCTTCTCTTGCAAGCGGTCGACATTTGGAAGCGGAACGCCCCAAGTATTTGGCGGATAAGAAGGATGGCAAAGTGAACAAAGGTATATGTGATATACATGTTATTGATGTGTACCTTACTAATGTTCGCAGTAGCACCTGGGTATTGTTGCGGAACGTAGTAATTTCAAAAAATTTCCTACGCACACGCAAGATCATGGTGATGATATAGCAACGAGAGGGGAGAGTGTCCGTCCACGTACCCTCGTGAGACCGTGGCGAGCGTTATCTGGCGTGGTTGATGTAGTCGTACGTCTTCACGATCCGACCGATCCAAGCACCGAACGTATGGGGCCTCCGAGTTCAGCACACGTTCAGCTCGATGATGATCTCCGGCCCTCCGATCCAGCAAAGGCTCCGGAGATGAGTTCCGTTAGCACAACGGCGTGGTGACGATGATGATGTTCTACCGGCGCAGGGCTTCGCCTAAACTCATGACGATATGACCGAGGTGGAATATGGTGGAAGGGGCACCGCACACGGCTAAGGAACGATCCGTAGATCAACTTGTGTGTGATGGGGTGCCCCCGCCTGTATATAAAGGAGCAAGGGGAGGAGGCCGGCCCTAGGAGGGGCGCCAAGTGTGGAGTCCTACTAGGACTCCTAGTCCTAGTAGGATTCCACCTCCTTGTTGGAGTAGGAGAAGGGAAAGAGGGGAGAGGAGAAGGAAAGGGGCTGCGCCCCTTGTCCAATCGACTAGAGGGGGGGGCCTCCTCCTTTCGCCTCTCTCCTCTATTCCCGTATGGCCCAATAAGGCCCATATACTCCCGGCGAATTCCGTAACTCTCGGTACTCGAAAAATACCGAATCACTCGGAACCTTTCCGAACTCGAATATAGTCGTCAATATATCGATCTTTACGTCTCGACCATTTCGAGACTCCTCGTCATGTCCCCGATCTCATCCGGGACTCCGAACTCCTTCGGTACATCAAAACTCATAAACTCATAATAAAACTGTCATCGAAACCTTAAGCGTGCGGACCCTACGGGTTCGAGAACTATGTCGACATGACCGAAACACGTTTCCGGTCAATAACCAATAGCGGGACCTGGATGCCCATATTGGCTCCCACATATTATATGAAGATCTTTATCGGTCAAACCGCATAACAACATACGTTGTTCCCTTTGTCATCGGTATGTTACTTGCCCGAGATTCGATCGTCGGTATCCAATACCTAGTTCAATCTCGTTACCGGCAAGTCTCTTTACTCGTTACGTAATGCATCATCCATAACTAACTCATTAGTCACATTGCTTGCAAGGCTTATAGTGATGTGCATTACCGAGAGGGCCCAGAGATACCTCTCCGACAATCGGAGTGACAAAACCTAATCTCAAATCGCCAACTCAACATGTACCTTTGGAGACACCTGTAGTACTCCTTTATAATCACCCGATTACGTTGTGACGTTTGGTAGCACCAAAGTGTTCCTCCGTAAACGGAGTTGCATAATCTCATAGTTACAGGAACATGTATAAGTCATGAAGAAAGCAATAGCAACATACTAAACGATCAAGTGCTAGGCTAACAGAATGGGTCATGTCAATCACATCATTCTTTTAATGATGTGATCCCATTAATCAAATGACAACTCTTTTGTCCATGGCTAGGAAACATAACCATCTTTGATAAACGAGCTAGTCAAGTAGAGGCATACTAGTGACATTATGTTTGTCTATGTATTCACACATGTATTATGTTTCCGGTTAATACAATTCTAGCATGAATAATAAATATTTATCATAAAATAAGGAAATAAATAATAACTTTATTATTGCCTCTAGGGCATATTTCCTTCAGTCTCCCACTTGCACTAGAGTCAATAATCTAGTTCACATCATCATGTGATTCAACACCAATATTCACATCTGTATGTGATTAACACCCATAGTTCACATTGTCATGTGACCAACACCCAAAGGGTTTACTAGAGTCAATAATCTAGTTCACATTGCTATGTGATTAACACCCAAAGAGTACTAAGGTGTGATCATGTTTTGCTCGTGAGAGAAGCTTAGTCAACGGGTCTGTCATATTCAGAGCCGTATGTATTTTGCAAATATTCTATGTTTACAATGCTCTGCACGGAGCTACTCTAGCTAATTGCTCCCACTTTCAATATGTATCCTGATTGAGACTTAGAGTCATCTGGATCGGTGTAAAAGCTTGCACCGATGTAACTCTTTACGATGGTCTCTTTTATCACCTCCATAATCAGAAATATTTCCTTAGTCCTCACTAAGGATATTCTTGACCAATGTCCAGTGATCTACTCCTATATCACTATTGTACTCCCTTGCCAAATTCAGAGCAAGGTATACAATAGGTCTGGTACATAGTGTAGCATACTTTATAGAACCTATGACTGAGGCATAGGGAATGACTTTCATTCTCTTTTCTATTTTCTGTCGTGGTCAAGATTTGAGTCTTACTCAATTTTCACACCTTTGCAACACAGGCAAAAACTCTTTCTTTGACTGTTCCATTTTGAACTACTTCAAAATCTTGACAAGGTATGTATTTATTGAAAAAACTTATCAAGCGTCTTGATCTATCTCAATAGATCTTGATGCTCAATATGTAAGTAGCTTTACTGAGGTCTTTCTTTTAAAGAACTCCTTTCAAATACTCCTTTATGCTTTCCAGAAAAATTCTACATCATTTCTGATCAACAATATGTCACTCACATATATTTATCAGAAAGGAGGTAGTGCTCCCACTCACTTTATTGTAAATACAGGCCTTTCCAAAAGTCTGTATTAAACCATATGCTTTGATCAACTCATCAAAGCGTATATTCCAACTCTGAGATGCTTGCACCAGTCCATTGATGGATTGCTGGAGCTTGCACACTTTGTTAGCATCTTTAGGATTGACAAAAACTTTCTGGTTGCATCATATACAACTCTTCTTTAATAAATACATTAAGGAATGCAGTTTTGACATCCATTTGCCAGATTTCATAAAATGTGGCAATTGCTAACTTGATTCGGACATACTTTAAGCCTCGCTACAGTTGAGAAAATCTCATTGTAGTCAACACCTTGAACTTGTCAAAAACCTTTTTGCGACAAGTCGAGCTTTGTAGATAGTAACACTACTATCAACGTCCGTCTTCCTCTTGAAGATCCAGTTAATTTTCTATGGTTTGCCGATCATCGGGCAAGTCCACCAAAGTCCACACTTTGTTCTCATACATGGATCCTATCTCAGATTTCATGGCCTCCAGCCATTTTGCGGAATCTGGGCTCATCATCGCTTCCTCATAGTTCGTAGGTTTATCATGGTCTAGTAACATGACTTCGAACAGGATTACCGTACCACTCACAGTGCGGACCGTACTCTGGAAGACCTCGAGGTTCTGTAGTAACTTGATCGAAGTTTCATGATCATCATCATTAGCTTCCTCACTAATTGGTGTAGGAATCACTTGGAACTAATTTCAGTGATGAACTATTTTCAATTCGGGAGAAGGTACAGATTACCTCATCAAGTTCTACTTTCCTCCCACTCACTTCTTTCGAGAAAACTCCTTCTCTAGAAAGGATCCATTTTTAGCAACGAATGTTTTGCCTTCAGATCTGTGATAGAAGGTGTACCCAACAGTTTCCTTTGGGTATTCTATGAAGACGCACCTCTCCGATTTGGGTTCGAGCTTATCAAGTCGAAAACCTTTTTCATATAAGCATCGCAACTCCAAACTTTAAGAAACGATAGCTTAGGTATACTGCTAAACCATAGTTCATACGGTGTCGTCTCAACGGATTTAGATGGTGCCCTTTTTAACGTGAATGCAGCTGTCTCTAATGCATAACCCCTAAAACAATATTGGTAAATCAGTAAGAGACATCATAGATCGCACCATATCCAATAAAGTGCAGTAACGACATTCGGACACACCATAACGTTGTGGTGTTCCAGGTGGCGTGAGCTGTGAAACTATTCCACGTTGTTTTAATTGAAGACCAAACTCGTAACTCAAATATTCGTCTCCGCGATCAGATCGCAAAAACTATATTTTCTTGTTACGATGATTTTTCCACTTCACTCTAAAATTCTTTGAACCTTTCAACTATTTCAGACTTATGTTTCATCAAGTAGATATACCCATATCTGCTCAAATCATCTTGTGAAGGTCAGAAAATAACGATACTTGCCACGAGCCTTCATATTCATTGGTCTGCATACATTAGTATGTATTATTTCGAACAAGTCAGTAGCTCGTTCCATTGTTCCGAAGAACAGAGTTTTAGTCATCTTGCCCAACAGGCACGGTTCGCAAGCATCAAATGATTCATAACCAAGTGATTCCAAAAATCCATCTTTATGGAGTTTCTTCATGCGCTTTACACCGATATGACTCCAAGCGCGATTACCACAAATAAGTTGCACTATCATTATTAACTTTTCATCTTTTGGCATCAATATTATGAATATGTGTATCACTACGATCGAGATCCAACAAACTATGTTCATTGGGTGTATGACCATCGAAGGCCTTATTCATGTAAACAGAATAACAATTTATTCTCTAACTTTAAATGAATAACCGTATTGCAATAAACATGATCAAATCATATTCATGCTCAACGCAAATGCCAAATAACATTTATTTAGCTTTAACACTAATCCCGAAAGTATAGGGAGTGTGCGATGATGATCATATCAATCTTGGAACTACTTCCAACACTCATCGTCACTTCCCCTTCAACTAGTCTCTGTTTATTCTGTAACTCTGGTTACGAGTTACTAATCTTGGCAACTGAACAAGTATCAAATACTCAAGGGCTACTATAAACACTAGTAAGGCACACATCAATAACCTGTATATCAAATATACCCTTGTTACTTTGCCATCCTTCTTATCCACCAAATATTCAGGGTATTTCCGTTTCGAGTGACCATTTCCTTTGCGATTAAGCACTCGGTTTCAGGCTTTGGTTCAGCTTTGGGCTTCTTCGTGGGAGTGACAACTTGCTTGTCATTCTACTTGAAGTTCCCTTTCTTTCCTTTGCCCTTTTCTTGAAACTAGTGATCTTGTCAACCATCAACACTTGATGCTCTTTCTTGATTTCTACCTTCGTCGATTTCAACATCACGAAGAGCTCGGGAATCGTTTTCGTCATCCCTTGCATACTATAGTTCATCACGAAGTTCTAGTAACTTAGTGATGGTGACTAGAGAATTCATCAATCACTATCTTACGCAAGATTAACTCCCACTTGATTCAAGTGATTGAAGTACCAGCACAATCGAGCACATGCTCACTAGTTGAGCGATTCTCCTCCATCTTTTAGCTATAGAACTTGTTGGAGACTTCATATCTCTCAACTCGGGTATTTGCTGGAAATATTAACTTCAACTCCTGGAACATCTCATATGGTCCATGACGTTCAAAACGTCTTTGAAGTCCAGATTCTAAGCCGTTTAAGCATGGTGCACTAAACTATCAAGTAGTCATCATTTTGAGCTAGCCAAACATTCATAACGTCTGCATCTGCTCCTGCAATAGGTTTGTCACCTAGCGGTGCATCAAGGACATAATTCTTACGTGCAAAGAATGAGGATAAACCTCAGATCACGGATCCAATCCGCATCATTGCTACTAACATCTTTCAACACAGTTTTCTCTAGGAACATATCAAAATAAACATATGAAAGCAACAACGCGAGCTATTGATCTACAACATAATTTGCAAAATACTACCAGGACTAAGTTCATGATAAATTTAAGTTCAATTAATCATATTACTTAAGAACTCCCACTTAGACAGACATCTCTCTAGTCATCTAAGTGATCACGTGATCCAAATCAACTAAACCATGTCCGATCATCACGTGAGATGGATTAGTTTCAATGGTGAACATCGCTATGTTGATCATATCTACTATATGATTCACGCTCGACCTTTCGGTCTCCGTGTTCCGAGGCCATATCTCAGATATGCTAGGCTCGTCAAGTATAACTCGAGTATTCGCGTCGCAACTGTTTTGCACCGTTGTATTTGAACGTAGAGCCTATCACACCCAATCATCACGTGGTGTCTCAGCACGAAGAACTTTCGCAACGGTGCATACTCAGGGAGAACACTTCTTGATAATTAGTGAGAGATAATCTTAAAATGCTACCGTCAATAAAGCAAGATAAGATGCATAAAGAATAAACATCACATGCAATCAATATAAGTGATATGATATGGCCATCATCATCTTGTGCTTGTGATCTTCATCTTCGAAGCACCGTCATGATCACCATCGCCACCGGTAGCGACACCTTGATCTCCATCGTAGCATCGTTGTCGTTCGCCATTTATTGCTTCTACGACTATCGCTACCGCTTAGTGATAAAGTAAAGCAATTACTGAGCGTTGCATTTCATACAATAAAGCGACAACCATATGGCTCCTGCTAGTTGCCGATAACTTCGGTTACAAAACATGATCATCTCATACAATAAAATATAGCATCACGTCTTGACCATATCACATCACAACATGTCCTGCAAAAACAAGTTAGACGCCCTCTACTTTGTTGTTGCAAATTTTACGTGGCTGCTACGGGCTTAGCAAGAACCGTTCTTACCTACGCATCAAAAACCACAATGATAGTTCGTCAAGTTGGTGCTGTTTTAACCTTCGCAAGGACCGGGCGTAGCCACACTCGATTCAGCTAAAGTGAGAGAGACAGACACCCGCCAGCCACCTTTAAGCACGAGTGCTCGTAACAGTGAAACCAGTCTCGCGTAAGCGTACGCGTAATGTCGGTCCGGGCCGCTTCATCTCACAATACCGCTGAACCAAAGTATGACATGCTGGTAAGAAGTATGACTTATATCGCCCACAACTCACTTGTGTTCTACTCATGCATATAACATCAACGCATAAAACCTAGGCTCGGATGCCACTGTTGGGGAACATAGTAATTTCAAAAAATTTCCTACGCACACGCAAGATCATGGTGATGATATAGCAACGAGAGGGGAGAGTGTCCATCCACGTACCCTCGTAGACCGTAAGCGGAAGCGTTATCACAACGCGGTTGATGTAGTCGTACGTCTTCACGATCCGACCGATCCAAGCACCGAACGTACGGGGCCTCCGAGGTCAGCACAAGTTCAGCTCGATGACGATCTCCGGCCCTCCGATCCAGCAAAGGCTCCGGAGATGAGTTCCATCAGCACAACGGCGTGGTGACGATGATGATGTTCTACCGGCGCAGGGCTTCGCCTAAACTCCGCGACGATATGACCGAGGTGGAATATGGTGGAAGGGGGCACCGCACACGGCTAAGGAACGATCCGTATATCAACTTGTGTGTCATGGGGTGCCCCCTGCCCCCGTATATAAAGGAGCAAGGGGGGAGGAGGCCGGCCCTAGGAGGGGCGCGCCAAGTGTGGAGTCCTACTAGGACTCCCTAGTCCTAGTAGGATTCCACCTCCCTTGTTGGAGTAGGAGAAGGGGAAAGAGGGGGAGAGGGAGAAGGAAAGGGGGGCTGCGCCCCTTGTCCAACTCGGACCAGTGGGGGGCGCAGGCCTCCTCCTTTTCGCCTCTCTCCTCTATTCCCGTATGTCCCAATAAGGCCCATATACTCCCGAGCGAATTCCCGTAACTCTCCGGTACTCCGAAAAATACCGAATCACTCGGAACCTTTCCGAACTCGAATATAGTCGTCCAATATATCGATCTTTACGTATCGACCATTTCGAGACTCCTCGTCATGTCCCCGATCTCATCCGGGACTCGAACTCCTTCGGTACATCAAAACTCATAAACTCATAATAAAACTGTCGCCATCGAAACCTTAAGCGTGCGGACCCTACGGGTTCGAGAACTATGTAGACATGACCGAAACACGTTTCAGGTCAATAACCAATAGCGGGACCTGGATGCCCATATTGGCTCCCACATATTCTACGAAGATCTTTATCGGTCAAACCGCATAACAACATACGTTGTTCCCTTTGTCATCGGTATGTTACTTGCCCGAGATTCGATCGTCGGCATCCAATACCTAGTTCAATCTCGTTACCGGCAAGTCTCTTTACTCGTTACGTAATTCATCATCCCGCAACTAACTCATTAGTCACATTGCTTGCAAGGCTTATAGTGATGTGCATTACCGAGAGGGCCCAGAGATACCTCTCCGACAATCGGAGTGACAAAACCTAATCTCGAAATACGCCAACTCAACATGTACCTTTGGAGACACCTGTAGTACTCCTTTATAATCACCCGATTCGTTGTGACGTTTGGTAGCACCAAAGTGTTCCTCCGTAAACGGAGTTGCATAATCTCATAGTTACAGGAACATGTATAAGTCATGAAGAAAGCAATAGCAACATACTAAATGATCAAGTGCTAGGCTAACGGAATGGGTCATGTCAATCACATCATTCTTCTAATGATGTGATCCCATTAATCAAATGGCAACTCTTTTGTCCATGGCTAGGAAACATAACCATCTTTGATAAACGAGCTAGTCAAGTAGAGGCATACTAGTGACATTATGTTTGTCTATGTATTCACACATGTATTATGTTTCCGGTTAATACAATTCTAGCATGAATAATAAACATTTATCATAAAATAAGGAAATAAATAATAACTTTATTATTGCCTCTAGGGCATATTTCCTTCAGGTATTCGATACTGGTTCTGTTGCTAATATTTGCAACTCAAAACAGGGACTACGGATTAAGCGAAGATTGGCTAAGGACGAGGTGACGATGCGCGTGGGAAATGGTTCCAAAGTCGATGTGATCGCGGTCGGCACGCTACCTCTACATCTACCATCGGGATTAGTTTTAGACCTAAATAATTGTTATTTGGTGCTAGCGTTGAGCATGAACATTATATCTGGATCTTGTTTGATGTGAGACGGTTATTCATTCAAATCAGAGAATAATGGTTGTTCTATTTATATGAGTAATATCTTTTATGGTCATGCACCCTTGAAGAGTGGTCTATTTTTATTGAATCTCGATAGTAGTGATACACATATTCATAATGTTGAAGCCAAAAGATGCAGAGTTGATAATGATAGTGCAACTTATTTGTGGCACTGCCGTTTAGGTCATATCGGTGTAAAGCGCATGAAGAAACTCCATACTGATGGACTTCTGGAATCACTTGATTATGAATCACTTGGTACTTGCGAACCATGCCTCATGGGCAAGATCACTAAAACACTGTTCTTCGAAAATTTGGAGCGAGCAACTGATTTATTGGAAATCATACATACTGATGTATGTGGTCCAATGAATATTGAAGCTCGCGACGGGTATCATTATTTTCTCACCTTCACAGATGATTTGAGCAGATATGGGTATATCTACTTGATGAAGCACAAGTCTGAAACATTTGAAAAGTTCAAAGAATTTCAGAGTGAAGTGGAAAATCATCATAACAAGAAAATAAAATTTCTACGATCTGATCGTGGAGGAGAATATTTGAGTTACGAGTTTGGTTTACATTTGAAACAATGCGGAATAGTTTCGCAACTCACGCCACCCGGAAAACCACAACGAAATGGTGTGTCCGAACGTCGTAATCGTACTTTACTAGATATGGTGCGATCTATGATGTCTCTTACTGATTTACCGCTATCGTTTTGGGGTTATGCTTTAGAGACGACCGCATTCACGTTAAATAGGGCACCATCAAAATCCGCTGAGACGACGCCTTATGAACTGTGGTTTGGCAAGTAACCAAAGTTGTCGTTTCTTAAAGTTTGGGGCTGCGATGCTTATGTGAAGAAACTTCAACCAGATAAGCTCGAACCCAAATCATAGAAATGTGTCTGCATAGGATACCCAAAAGATACTATTGGGTACACCTTCTATCACAGATCTGAGGGCAAGATTTTCGTTGCTAAATTTGGATCCTTTCTAGAGAAGGAGTTTCTCTCGAAAGAAGTGAGTGGGAGGAAAGTAGAACTTGATGAGGTAATTGTACCTGCTCCCTTGTTGGAAAGTAGTTCATCACAAGAACCGGTTCCTGTGACAACTACACCAATCAGTGAGGAAGCTAATGATACCGATCATGAAACTTCGGATCAAGTTACTCTTGAACCTCATAGGTCTACGAGTAAGATCCGCACTGAGTGGTACGGTAATCCTATTCTGGAAGTCATGTTACTTGACCATGGCGAACCTACGAACTATGAGGAAGCGATGATGAGCCCAGATTCCGCGAAATGGCTTGATGCCATGAAATCTGAGATGGGATCCATGTATGAGAACAAAGTATGGACTTTGGTTGACTTGCCCGATGATCGACAAGCCATAGAGAATAAATGGATCTTCAAGGAGAAGACTGATGCTGATGGTAATGTAACTGTCTATAAAGCTCGACTTGTTGCGAAAGGTTTTCGACAAGTTCAAGGGGTTGACTACGATGAGACTTTCTCACCCGTAGCGATGCTTAAGTCTGTCCGAATCATGTTAGCAATTGCCGCATTTTATGATTATAAAATTTGGCAAATGGATGTCAAAACTGCATTCCTGAATGGATTTCTGGAAGAAGAGTTGTATATGATGCAACCAGAAGGTTTTGTCGATCCAAAAGGTGCTAACAAAGTGTGCAAACTCCAGCGATCCATTTATAGACTGGTGCAAGCATCTCGGAGTTGGAATAAACGCTTTGATAGTGTGATCAAAGCATATGGTTTTATACAGACTTTTGGAGAAGCCTATATTTACAAGAAAGTGAGTGGGAGCTCTGTAGCATTTCTGATATTATATGTAGATGACATATTGTTAATTGGAAATGATATAGAATTTCTGGATAACATAAAGGGATACTTGAATAAAAGTTTTTCAATGAAAGACCTCGGTGAAGCTGCTTACATATTAGGCATTAAGATCTATAGAGATAGATCAAGACGCTTAATTTGACTTTCACAAAGCACATACCTTGATAAAGTTTTGAAAAAGTTCAAAATGGATCGTGCAAAGAAAGGGTTCTTGCACGTATTACAAGGTGTGAAGTTGAGTCGACTCAATGCCCGACCACCACAGCAGAAGATAGAGAGAAAATGAAAGATGTTCCCTATGCTTCAGCCATAGGCTCTATCATGTATGCAATGATGTGTACCAGACCTGACGTATGCTTAGCAATAAGCTTGGCAGGTAGGTACCAAAGTAATCTAGGACTGGATCACTGGACAGCGGTCAAGAACATCCTGAAATACCTGAAAAGGACTAAGGATATGTCTCTCGTTTATGGAGGTGACAAAGAGCTAGTCGTAAATGGTTACGTCGATGCAAGCTTTGACACTGATTCGGACGATTCTAAATCGCAAACCGGATACATGTTTTTATTAAACGGTGGGGCTGTAAGTTGGTGCAGTTCTAAACAAAGCGCCGTGGCGGGATCTACATGCGAAGCGGAGTACATAGCTGCTTCGGAAGCAGCAAATGAAGGAGTCTGGATGAAGGAGTTCATTTCCGATCTAGGTGTCATACCTAGTGCATCAGGACCAATGAAGATCTTCGTGACAATCTCGGTGCAATTGCCTTGGCAAAGGAATCTAGATTTCACAAGAGGACCAAGCACATCAAGAGACGCTTCAATTCCATCCAGGACCAAGTCCAGGTGGGAGACATAGAGATTTGCAAGATACACAAGGATCTGAATGTTGCAGACCCGTTGACTAAGCCTCTTCCACGAGCAAAACATGATCAGCACCAAGACTCCATGGGTGTTAGAATCATTACCGTGTAATCTAGATTATTGACTCTAGTGCAAGTGGGAGACTGAAGGAAATATGCCCTAGAGGCAATAATAAAGTTATTATTTATTTCCTCATATCATGATAAATGTTTATTATTCATGCTATAATTGTATTAACCGGAAAGATGATACATGTGTGAATACATAGACAAACTTAATGTCACTAGTATGCCTCTACTTGACTAGCTCATTAATCAAAGATGGTTATGTTTCCTAACCATAGACATGTGTTCTCATTTGATTAACGGGATCACATCATTAGGATAATGATGTGATTGACTTGACCCATTCCGTTAGCTTAGCACTTGATCGTTTAGTATGTTGCTATTGCTTTCTTCATGACTTATACAAAGTTCCTATAACTATGAGATTATGCAACTCCCGTTTACCGGAGGAACACTTTGTGTGCTACCAAACGTCACAACGAAACTGGGTGATTATAAAGGAGCTCTACAAGTGTCTCCAAAGGTACATGTTGAGTTGGCGTATTTCGAGATTAGGTTTTGTCACTCCGATTGTCGGAGAGGTATCTCTGGGCCCTCTCGGTAATGCACATCACTATAAGCCTTGCAAGCAATGTAGCTAATGAGTTAGTTACGGAATGATGCATTACGTAACGAGTAAAGAGACTTGCCGGTAACGAGATTGAACTAGGTATTGGATACCGACGATCAAATCTCGGGCAAGTAACGCATCGATGACAAAGGAACAACGATGTTGTTATGCGGTTTGACCGATAAAGATCTTCGTAGAATATGTATGAGCCAATATGAGCATCCAGGTTCCGCTATTGGTTATTGACCAGAAACAGTTCTAGGTCATGTCTACATAGTTCTCGAACCCGTAGGGTCCGCACGCTTAATGTTACGATGACAATTTTATTATGAGTTTATAAGTTTTGATGTACCGAAGGTTGTTCGGAGTCCCGGATGTGATCACAGACATGACGAGGAGTCTCGAAATGGTCGAGACATAAAGATTGATATATTGGAAGCCTATATTTGGATATCGGAATCGTTCCGGGTGAAATCGGGATTTTACCGGAGTACCGGGGGGTTACCGGAACCCCCCCGGGGGTTATTGGGCCTACATGGGCACTAAGGGAGAAGAGGAGGGCCGGCCAGGGCAGGCCGCGCGCCCCCTCCCCCTAGTCCAAATAGGACAAGGAAGGGGGGCGGCGCCCCCCTTTCCTCTTTCCCCCTTCCCCCTTCCTTCTCCAACAAGGCAAGAGGGGGGGAGTCCTACTCCCGGTGGGAGTAGGACTCCTCCAGGCACACCCCTAGGGCCGGCCGCACCTCCCCCTCCCTCCTTTATATACGGGGGCAGGGGGGCACCCCATAACACACAAGTTGATCTTCGTGATCGTTCCTTAGCCGTGTGCGGTGCCCCCCTCCACCATATTCCACCTCGGTCATATCGTTGCGGTGCTTAGGCGAAGCCCTGCGTCGGTAGAACATCATCATCGTCACCACGACGTCGTGCTGACGGAACTCATCCCCGACACCCTGCTGGATCGGAGTCCGGGGATCGTTATCGAGCTGAACGTGTGCTGAACTCGGAGGTGTCGTACGTTCGGTACTTGGATCGGTCGGATCGTGAAGACGTATGACTACATCAACCGCGTTGTTCTAATGCTTCCGCTTACGGTCTAGGAGGGTACGTGGACAACACTCTCCCCTCTCGTTGCTATACATCACCATGATCTTGCGTGTGCGTAGGAATTTTTTTGAAATTACTACGTTCCCCAACAAGGATATGATATATTACTTCAGTGAAAAATATTTCCCTGCTCATAAGAAACAAGCTGCTTTAAAGGAAATATTTAACTCTGTGCAAACTAAAGAAGAGAGTCTCCCACAAGCTTGGGGGAGGCTTCTCCAATTACTTAATGCTTTGCCTGATCATCCTTTCAAGAAAATGAAATTCTTGATATCTTTTATAATGGACTAACCGATGCTTCTAGGGACCACCTAGATAGTTGTGTTGGTTGTGTTTTCAAGGAACGAACAGTTGAACAAGCTGAAGTACTATTGAATAATATATTTAGTAATGATAATGATTGGACTCTTGCTGAATCACCTCGTAAGCCAACTCCGAAGAAGAGAGATACCTATTCTATTTCTCAGTCCCGAAGATATGCAAGAGGCAAAGAAATCTATGAAAGAAAAGGTATTAAAGCCGAAGAAGTTAAAAATTTACCGCCTATTGAGGAAATACATGGTCTTAATATCCCGACACAGGTAGTAGAGGTAAATTCTCTCTATAGATTTGATGAAGGTGATATTCCTTATAATAAATCTGCCAGTCAATGCTTGGATGAATTTGATAACTTTATTGTTAAACAAGAAAACTTCAGTGCATATGTTAGTAGACAATTGAAACGAAATGCTTATATGCTTGAACACTTGAGTGACTATATGTGTAGAACTGTTAATGATCTCAAGTTTGATAGTAAACATGCTTCCATGGTAAAAACTCAAGTAGAACAAGTTCTTAAGGCACAAAATGATTTGCTCAATGATATGAATAATATGATGAATGATAATTCTGTTAGAGTTATGACTAGATGTGGTAAAATGACTCAGGAACCTTTGTATCCCGAAGGCCATCCTAAGAAAATTGAGCAAGATTTTCAAAGAATTAATATTGATGCACCTAGTTCATCTAAGAATAAAAATAATGATGATAGGACTTTGCATACGTCTAGTGAACCTGTTATAGACACACCTGAGAATCCAAATGATATTTCTATTTCTGATGCTAAGACACAATCAGGTGATGAACATGGACCTAGTAATAATGATAATGATGATGTTCATGTCGATGCTCAACCTAGTAATGATAATGATATGGAAATAGAACCTTCTATTGATCTTGATAACCCACAACCTAAGAATAAAAGATCTGATAAAAGAGACTTCATTGCTAGGTAACATGGCAAAGAAAGAGAGCCATGGGTTCAGAAACCCATGCCCTTTCTTCCTAAACCATCCAAGAAAAAGGATGATGAGGACTTTGAGTGCTTTATTGAAATGCTTAGACCTGTCTTTTTGCGTATGTGTTTGACTGATATTCTGGAATTGTCTCCTTATGCTAAGTATATGAAAGATATTGTCACAAGTAAAAGAAAGATATCGGAAGCTAAAATTTCCACCATGCTTGCTAATTTATACATTTAATGGTGGAATACCAAATAAACTAGGAGATCCAGGAGTACCAACTATACCATGCTCCATTAAAAGAAACTATGTTAAAACTGCTTTATGTGATCTTGGGGCCGGTGTTAGTGTTATGCCTTTCTCTTTATATTGTAGAATTGAAGTGAATAAGTTGACACCCACCAAAATCTATTTGCAAATGGCCGATAAATCAATTACCATACCCATCGGTATTTGTGAGGATGTGCCTGTCGTAGTTGCAAATGTTACTATCTTAACGGACTTTGTTATTCTTGATATACCCAAGGACACGACAGTAAGTCGATCATCCTTGGTAGACCATTTTTGAATACTGCAGGGGCTGTTATTGATTGCAACAAGGGTAATGTCACTTTTCATGTTAATGGTAATGAGCATACAGTACACTTTTCGAAGAAACAACCTCAAGCGAATAGTATCAACTCTATTGAAAAAATTTCAACAATTACTATTGGAGGTTTTGAATTCCCTCTTCCTGCTGTCAAAAAGAAATATGATATTCTTATAGTTGGGGACATGCATATCCCCGTTGAGGTAACTTAGTGTTATACTGAGATTCTCCGGTTTCATGTCATTCGGAAGAAGTTTGTTAATAAGACTTGATCAACCTTGTTAATGGATTCCTTTTGACGGGCATGAGATGGATGAATTTAGTAAACACAACTCGCTGTACCCACTTTTTAATTTCTGTTATTTAGAATAAAAAAAATACTATTTGCCCTTCTATTTTATGAATTATCCGTGCAATAAAAAATGACCAGAAAATAAAAGTTCTCCAAATGCCCTGAAAATTTAGTATGATTTTTCTACAATATTTAAGAATTTTTGGCACTGAACACACCTCGGGGGGAGGGGGGGGGGGTTGCACCAGTGGGCCA
This sequence comes from Aegilops speltoides, assembly GCA_021437245.1. Classification (NCBI taxonomy): domain Eukaryota; kingdom Viridiplantae; phylum Streptophyta; class Magnoliopsida; order Poales; family Poaceae; genus Aegilops; species Aegilops speltoides. The sequence goes on from CM038145.1 coordinate 493,743,999, forward strand.
CAAGCTCACAGGGCACGCCCACCCCCTGGGTGCGCCTAGTAGGCTTGTGGGTCCCCCTCACTTATCCCAGCACCCATTCACTTCGTCTTCCTCCAGAAAAAATCCCACCATTGCTCAAACCCATGTTCTTGCTCATTTTGCTACCATTTTTTATCTCCTTGCTCAAAAGCTCCATCAGCAAAACTATTTTGGGGGATTGTTCACCCATATGTGACTCCTCCAATGGTCCAATTAGTTTTTGTTCTAGTGCTTTATTTATTACAAATTTTTGTTGCTGTGGTTACCTTGTTCTTGAGCTTGCATGTCAAATTTATATGGTCCAAAATAGTTTTGTTGCATGATATAGCCTCTAGACACTTGTGTGAGTAGTTGCTATTAGTTTTGTTGAGTTTGGTTCACTTTTATTTTGAGCGACTAAAATTTTTGGAAATTTTTCAGAGGAAGAAAAATGTTTAGGAAAATATACCAAGGTGGTTCCTCGAAGAAGAAAGCCCCAAGGCTTGCGATACGCGAGCCAGACCTTGAAGCACCGAGGGAGGCTGTCACGCCCAATATGCGACCCTATCCAAAAGGAACTCGAAGGTCCCACCAAGGATAGACCCGCATATTGAAACGCTTTTGCAAGGTGGATATCATTACATCAACATTACATAATAGATGGGGATACATAAAAAAGGCATACAATGCCACACGAATACAACATCATCTTACATAAGAGCACCATCCGACTACGGATGAAACACAAACAGAAACTCAAATGACATCCACCTGCTAGCCAGGCTGCCGACCGAACCTATCCCCGATCGAAGATGAAGCGAAGAACTCCAAAACAAGCAAGCATCACTCTCGCGTCATGATCATCGTGATAACCTGTACACGCAATCGTTGTTGTAGTAATCAGTGAGCCACGAGGACTCAAAGAATCCCATTACCATGGGTATGAAGACTAGCAAAGCTTAATGGGAAAGGAAGGGGTAAAGTGGTGAGGTTGCAGCAGCGACTAAGCATATATGGTGGCTAACATATGCAAATGAGAGCGAGAAGAGAAACAAAGGAACGGTCGTGAAGCTAGTAATGATCAAGAGGTGATCCTGAACTCCTACTTACGTCAATCATAACACAGAAACCGTGTTCACTTCTCGGACTCCGCCGAAAAGAGGCCATCACGGCTACACACGCGGTTGGTGCGTTTTAATTCAGATCTGGTGTCAAGTTATCTACAACCGGACATTAACAAATTCCGATCTGCCACATAACCGCGGGCATGGCTCTCGAAAGTTTAAACCCTGCAGGGGTGTCCCAACTTAGCCCATGATAAGCTCTCGCGATCAACGAAGGATATACCTTCTCCCAGAAGACCCGATCGCCTCTCGGAATCCCAGTTTACAAGACATTTCGACAATGGTAAAACAAGACCAGCAAAGCCGCCCGATGCGCCGACAATCCCGATAGGAGCTGCACATATCTCGTTCTCAGGGCAACACCGGATAGGTCAGCCTACAAGTAAAACCAGACCTCGAGTTGCCCCGAGGTGGCCCCGCAGTCTGCCCGATTCGGACCAACACTTAGACAAGCACTGGTCCCGGGGGCTAAAATAAAGATGACCCTTGGGTTAATTACTTCCAAGGGAAAGGTAGGTGGTGGTGAGGCAAATGGTAAAACCAAGGTTGGGCCTTGCTGGAGGAGTTTTATTCAAAGCGAACTGTCAAGGGGGTCCCATAAATCACCCGACCGCGTAAGGAACGCAAAATCCAGGAACATAATACCGGTATGACGGAAAACTAGGGCGGCAAGAGTGGAACAAAACACCAGGCATAAGGCCGAGCCTTCCACCCTTTACCAAATATATAGATGCATTAATTAAATAAGAGATATTGTTATATCCCAACATAACCCTGTCCACCATGGAGCAATCTTCAACTTCACCTGCAACTAACAACGCTATAAGAGGGGCTGAGCAAAGCAGTAACATAGCCAAGCAATGGTTTGCTAGGAAGGGTGTCAAAGGTTAGAGGTTCATGGCAATTTGGAAGGCTTGAAGAACAAAATGATAGGTAGCGCAGCAAAGCGATAGAGCGAAGCAACTAGCATAGCAATGATAGTAGTGAGATCCAGGGTAGCGATCATCTTGCCTGAAATCCCGCAAGGAAGAAGAACGAGTCCATGAAGAAGATGAAGCCACGAAGACGAACCAAGCGTAGACGAACGAATCCTCACGATCGCAACGAAACGGGAACTATCGAGAAGAAGCACACAACATAGTAAACACACCACACATAGACAAGACATGATGCACAACAAGCATGATGCATGACAAAGCTACATGAAGCTACTCATGGCAAGAGATGATGCATACAAGAGTAACACATCAAAGCAAGTTTAAATGAGGCCGGAAACAACATATAACAATTTCGGTAAGTCCTCATATGCATATTTCGAAATTGGTCCAGAACTGAATAAACCTTATGTTCAAGTTGTTAAATAGCAAGTTAAGATGCACCAAGATGATCTACACGAAATTCTAGTCAAGTTACATATAAAGTTCATTTAGTTCGGAGCTACGGCCTAGAAGATATGAGCAAAACAAGTTAAACATGGCATTGATGCAAAATGCATACAAACATCAAGAAAACATACCAAAACAAGGATGCAAGATGATAGTATGAAACTACATGCAAATCTAAGCAAGTTTCATATAGAGCACACTCAAAGCGGAGCAACGGTTCAACACATACACTCTATACAAGTTATAGCAACAATCTGTCCATAATAGCAACTAGGCATCTTACAAGCATCAAAACAACAAGCTACAACACCCCAACATAAGAACAAAAGGCATGAGCATGAAGTACAGGTAAATCATGACAAAACATGAACACTGAGCTATCTTCAGAAATCAATAGATCATGCTCAAAAAGACATGGAAAGATTGCAAATAATAACAGTTTCAGACTTTGCAGAAATAACATCAGGTTGCAATGTTTAGAGCTATCAAACAACATGTTACAGGAACTTAACATGGAAAACAAAGACACGGCATGAATCTACTAGTTGCATAGAACAAAAGTCCCTTACTGACCATGAGCCAAAAAGGATCAGAAAATATGATGGCACCCATGTAAACATGGCAAGTTATAAGACAGATTCATACATGGCAGGAACAACCATAACATGTTGGTGAGCTTGAACCACTCACCACAGAGCAACACATGCCATGGCAAGGAAACAAATAGTAAGAAGGCATGTTTATGAAGCTAAGCATGGCAAGAACAAGTTCATAGGGGCATGGATCACTAGCAAAACACATGGCCAAAACTGAACTTAATGTTAACAGGCTGACAGTAACATTATTTAGCAGTTTTGAGGGCAAGATAACAACATGTTACAGCAGGCTATAAATGCAACAAGGGGCATGAATGGATAGAGCATGACATGTATAACAAATCATCCTTAGTGAACATCTCCAGATTATGCATGGAATGACTTGTAGCAGCAGGTTTACATAGCAACAAAATATAACAGAATCAGCCTAGCAAAACAGTAACAGCAAGTACACTACTTAACAAGCTCGAAGCACTCAGTACAAGACTCACAAAAAAACATGGATAGCACCTCTGGAAAGATGGCATGGCATAGATCAAAACACATGTAGAGCTCATGCTCATAGGATGCACACATCAAACATGGCAAAAATGACAAATGAGCATGTTATAACAGTTTCAGCAGGTTAACATCACATAGCACTCTTGCAACGATGATTCAGGCATCAAGATGAACTCCAATGAACATGATGCAATGGAATGAAATGAAGTACTCGTCGAGATGAACAATTTGACATATTGCACTCATGAAACGGAGCAATATGCAGCAAGTTATGATGCGTTGAACAGGTGACCAGAATGCAAAAATCTCAGGACTTAGGGAAATAACGGGGGGGGGGAAGGAAAATCAACCTCAGATCTAGGGTTCGCGGGCACGGATGCCGAGGCGGCGCGGATCTCGCCGGAGAGCATTGGGGTTCGGCCGGAGATGAGGGGAGAGGAGAGGACCGGCCAGATCCGACAGGGAGCTCGCCGGCGTCCCGCGGAGGAGGCGCGGTCGAGGTCGGCGGCGGACGGTGGCAAGACGGCGGCGGCGGTGGCCAGCGACGGCGAGGAGGTGCGGGCTGCGCCGGAGGAGCGGAGCAGCGCCGACAAGAGGATGGCCGATGAGGGAGACGGGCGGCGCGCGTGTTAGGTGAGGCGCGGGCGGCTCGTCGGGACCGGTTGCGCCCGGGCGGGCTGCCTCGGGCCCCGGCGGCTGCGGCGGCGCGGAGGAGAGAGAAGGCACGGGAGGCCACGTGGCGGATCTGGATTGGCTGCGGGCGCGGCGGCGGACTTTGTCCGGCGGCGGGCGGACATGTCCGGTGGCGGCGGGGGAAGAGGCTAGGGTTTGAACTGCGATTTGGACGGGGGAGGGCTAATATATAGGTAGAGGGAGCTAGGAGAGTCCAAATGAGGAGCGGTTTTCGGCCACACGATCGTGATCGAACGACCGAGAGCATGGAGGGGAGTTTGCTGGGTTAGTGGGCTGATTTGGAGGGTTGCTGGGCTGCAAGAGAAAAGGGGGGTTTTGCGGTTACCCGGTTAACCGTTGGAGTACCAAACGACCTCCAAATGGCACGAAACTTGACAGGCGGTCTACCGGTGGTGTACCAAGGCCGCTTGGCAAGACTCGGTCCATTCCGAGAACGTTTAACACCTGCACACGCAAAGAGGCAAAAGGGGAATGCCGGAGGGCATAGGAGTGCGGGTTGCAAAACGGACAACGGGGAAAATGCTCGGATGCATGAGACGAACACGTATGCAAAATGAGATGCACATGATGACATGATAAAATGCAACATGCAAGCAAATTACATGGCAACAACGGCGAATAACTGGCAGACACCTGGCGCACCGAATCTGGGGCGTTACAACTCTCCTCCACTAACAAGAGATCTCGTCCTGAGATCTTAGGACCGAGACGGAAGGGAAAAGGGATGAGGTGAAACAAGAACTCAAGAGAAGAAGCAAAGAGTCGAGAGCACTCGAGAAGAAGAGAGGAACGACGAGAATGACGAGAATCGAAAGCTCACGGGATCAGATAGACTATGAAACCACTCCGGTTAGAAGGAGATCAGAAACAAATAAGACTGAAAGGATTTAGGCAGCACTCTGACTGAACATGGAAAGAATAGAACATGAACTTGAGAGGACGGAATGATACTTGATGAGAGGAACAACACAAAACCTCCGGAAGAACTGAAAGACTTGAATGAAAATAACTTAGAAGGAAGGGGTGAACGGAGTTGTTGAGAAAATCAACAACGAAAGAATAAGCTTGTTGTGGTCTTATAGGTAACATCTCAAGATCATAAGGTGATAATGGACCACAAACGGAAATGATTGGATAGCTAAGAAGAACGAAGAAATGCAATACTCCACTTGAAAAGAATATGGAGAATTAGTTACACTTCGAGACGCGAGAAGAAAAGATACTTGAATTCCTCCCACAAAATCTTGATGAACACTTGAAGAATGAATTAAATCATGAAGAACCACCATGAAGAACTCCGGTGACAAAAGATGATGAGATAGGAAAGAAGGATGAAAAGAATAAGACTAATGCCCTACTATGATTTAGATGGAGGTTCCGACGAGATGGCCGAGGAAATAATTGAACTCCGAAAAAGAAAAGATGAAAACACTTGGAACTAGAATTTATTCATTACGAACAAACTCCGAAGGAAGGGATTAATCACTTGGATGAAATAAGAATAAGATTTATTGTATGCTTATCCTTCATCAAATTAAATTGATGACAAGCAATGGATTTTTCATACTACTTATTCTTCTTGAAAAAGGATTGAGAAGTGACATATCGCAAACTTGAGAAGGTCTTCATGAACCACCGGTAGGATTGAAAGAGCGAATGAATTAATATGATAATCAAGGAAAAAGAATCTTGAGCGAACCATCGTAACAATTTGGAAATGACTGACGCAAGCAATTGAATCACCGGAAAGAATTGGAAGAACCAATATGCCCGAGGGGATTTAGATGCAAAAGAACAAAGAGATCATGAGCTGATTAAAGAACACTTGAGTGAAGCACCGGAAGAATATTGAGATGAACGAAGGGGCACGGATATAGAATAATTAGGGAATGAATCTGAAAACTTGGAACGAAGCAAAATTCTGAAAACATGGCCTCCGGATGACCGAGATGGCAAAAACTACTCCTGAAATACTCCGGATGGATGAAAAGAATATCTGACAAACGGAATAATTTGAGAGGATAACAAGAAGCTAGAATCGCGAATCTTCGAGAGAAACGGGCAAGATTTAGAGGAAAACTCTTCTTCGGTCTTTAAATGACGACGAGAAACACCACCAAAATTACTGAGATACTCCGGGAGAATGAAAAACAGAGAGGTTGAGCCAACAATGAAATGATTTGAAAGAGATCTTGGAGAAGGCAAGTGACTGATGGGATCCATTCTTACGTCACACTTTGAAAAGAATTAGAGAATAGCTCTGGGAAAATTAGAAGAGTCAGGTAAGATCCTGGGAAAAGACCTGTGGGTTAGGGCCCACTAAAAGAAAAACACCATTGGAAAGGATTGTTGAAGAGATAGATGATGCACCGGAACAATTGAAATATTTGAATGAGGTGACAACCTCGAATTAATTGGAACACTGGCGAATCTCCTGAGATGTGTTCTGAACTCCGGAATGATTAAAAGGCGAGAGGCAAACAAGAAGGGAAAACACTTGAGCTGAGGGAAAGAATATGATCAACCCGAAAAACTTGAATTGAATCCACCAAAAAAGAAAAGAGATGAAGAATGCTGAACGATACAAGAATCCACTGGTTGAAATAATTTACGAAAGACTGAAGAGGCTCCACACGAATGGAATTGATGGTCGAAACAGACTCAGACTCCGGGAAGAAGAGGGTGGGAGGGCGTGAAAAACAAAGGCAACGTGGAAGGGGAAAGCCGACGAATATCTTGAAGAGAAAGCACCCGTTGAAATAATTGAGGAAAGAGAGCAAAGACTTCGCAAGAGTAGGAAGGATACTCGATTACGGACTCGGACTCCAAGATGAAAAAGGGGTGGGCGGGTGGGAAAAGAAAACAACTGAGTATTGAACTTGACAACGATGAAGAGGCTCGAGTCAACTTGACGAGAAATGCACCGGATGAAAGTAGTTGAGAACCAACGATCGGCAAAACCAACTGCGTGAACCTAAAGGAAAAATTGAAGGGGAAGAGGAGTAATTCAAAACACCCACGTCAAGATTCCTCACCAGAGCAACGAAGGGGCTGAGGAGTAAAAAGAATTCCTACTCTCCGATTTAACTAGACTCAGAAATCAGTTTTCTTCTAGACTCAACAACGGCCAAACTACATGATCAATCAAGGGGGGCTCCTAGGGTCGGTCGAGGCTCTGATACCAACTTGTCACGCCCAATATGCGACCCTATCCAAAAGGAACTCGAAGGTCCCACCAAGGATAGACCCGCATATTGAAACGCTTTTGCAAGGTGGATATCATTACATCAACATTACATAATAGATGGGGATACATACAAAAGGCATACAATGCCACATGAATACAACATCATCTTACATAAGAGCACCATCCGACTACGGATGAAACACAAACGTAAACTCAAACGACATCCACCACGCTAGCCAAAGCTGCCGACCGAACCTATCCCCGATCGAAGAAGAAGCGGAAGAAGAACTCCAAAACAAGCAAGAATCGCTCTCGCGTCAGGATCATCGCATAACCTATACCTGCAACTGTTGTTGTAGTAATCTGTGAGCCACGAGGACTCAGCAATCCCATTACCATGGGTATCAAGACTAGCAAAGCTTAATGTGAAAGGAAGGGGTAAAGTGGTGAGGTTGCAATAGCGACTAAGCATATATGGTGGCTAACATACGCAAATGAGAGCGAGAAGAAAAACAAAGGAACGGCCGTGAAGCTAGTAATGATCAAGAGGTGATCCTGAACTCCTACTTACGTCAATCATAACACAGAAACCGTGTTCACTTCCCAGACTCTGCCGAAAAGAGACCATCACGGCTACACACGCGGTTGGTGCGTTTTAATTCGGATCTGGGGTCAAGTTATCTACAACTGGACATTAACAAATTCCCATCTGCCACACAACCGCGGGCACAGCTCTCGAAAGTTTAAACCCTGCAGGGGTGTCCCAACTTAGCCCATGATAAGCTCTCGCGATCAGCGAAGGATATACCTTCTCCCAGGAAGACCCGATCAGTCTCGGAATCTCGGTTTACAAGACATTTCGACAATGGTAAAACAAGACCAGCAAAGCCGCCCAATGCACCGACAATCCCGATATGAGCTGCACATATCTCGTTCTCAGGGCAACACCGGATAGGTCAGCCTACGAGTAAAACCAGCCTCGAGTTGCCCGAGGTGGCCCCTTGATCTGGCAGTTCGCACCAACACTTGAGAAGCACCGCCCGGGGGCTAAAATAAAGATGACCCTTGGGTTAAGTACTCCCAAGGGAAAGGTAGGTGGTGGTGAGGCAAATGGTAAAACCAAGGTTGGGCCTTGCTGGAGGAGTTTTATTCAAAGCGAACTGTCAAGGGGGTCCCATAAATCACCCGACCGCGTAAGGAACGCAAAATCCGGGAACATAATACCAGTATGACGGAAAACTAGGGCGGCAAGAGTGGAACAAAACAGCAGGCATAAGGCCGAGCCTTCCACCCTTTACCAAATATATAGATGCATTAATTAAATAAGAGATATTGTGATATCCCAACATAACCCTGTCCACCATGGAGCAATCTTCAACTTCACCTGCAACTAACAACACTATAAGAGGGGCTGAGCAAAGCGGTAACATAGCCAAGCAATGGTTTGCTAGGAAGGGTGTCAAAGGTTAGAGGTTCATGGCAATTTGGGAGGCTTGAAGAACAAAATGATAGGTAGCGCAGCAAAGCGATAGAGCAAAGCAACTAGCATAGCAATGATAGTAGTGAGATCCAGGGTAGCGGTCATCTTGCCTGAAATTCCGCAAGGAAGAAGAACGAGTCCATGAAGAAGATGAAGCCACGAAGACGAACCAAGCGTAGACGAACGAATCCTCACGATCGCAACGAAACGGGAACTATCGAGAAGAAGCACACAACTTAGTAAACACACCACACATAGACAAGACATGATGCACAATAAGCATGATGCATGACAAAGCTACATGAAGCTACTCATGGCAAGAGATGATGCATACAAGAGTAACACATCAAAGCAAGTTTAAATGAGGCCGGAAACAACATATAACAATTTCGATAAGTCCTCATATGAATATTTCAAAATCGGTCCAGAACTGAATAAATCTTATGTTCAAGTTGTTAAACAGCAAGTTAAGATGCACCAAGATGATCTACATGAAATTCTAGTCAAGTTACATATAAAGTTCATTTAGTTCGGAGCTACGACCTAGAAGATATGAGCAAAACAAGTTAAACATGGCATTGATGCAAAATGCATACAAACATCAAGCAAACATACCAAAACAAGGATGCAACACGATAGTATGAAACTACATGCAAATCTAAGCAAGTTTCATATAGAGCACACTCAAAACAGAGCAACGGTTCAACACATACACTCCATACAAGTTATAGCAACAATCTGTCCATAACAGCAACTAGGCATCTTACAAGCATCAAAACAACAAGCTAGAGCACCCCAACATAAGAACAAAAGGCATGTGCATGAAGTACAGGTAAAGCATGACAAAACATGAACACTGAGCTATCTCCAGAAATCAATAGATCATGCTCAAAAAGACATGGAAAGATTGCAAATAATAACAGTTTCAGACTTTGCAGAAATAACATCAGGTTGCAATGTTTAGAGCTATTAAACAAGATGTTACAGGAACTTAACATGGCAAACAAATACATGGCATGAATCTACTAGTTGCATAGAACAAAAGTCCCTTACTGACCATGAGCCAAAAAGGATCAGAAAATATGATGGCACCCATGTAAACATGACAAGTTATAAGACAGATTCATACATGGCAGGAACAACCATAAGTAAACATGTTGGTGAGCTTGAACCACTCACCACAGAGCAACACATGGCATGGCAAGGCAACCAACAGTAAGAAGGCATGTTTATGAAGCTAAGAATGGCAAGAAAAAGTTCATAGGGGCATGGATCACTAGCAAAACACATGGCCAAAACTGAATTTAATGTTAACAGGCTGACAGTAACATTATTTAGCAGTTTTGAGGGCAAGATCACAACATGTTACAGCAGGCTATAAATGCAACCAGGGGCATGAATGGCTAGAGCATGACATGTATAACAAATCATCCTTAGTGAACATCTCCAGATTATGCATGGAATGACTTGTATCAGCAGGTTTACATAGCAACAAAATATAACAGAATCAGCCTAGCAAAACAGTAACAGCAAGTACACTACTTAACAAGATCGAAGCACTCAGTACAAGACTCACAAAAAAACATGGATAGAACCTATGGAAAGATGGCATGGCATAGATCAAAACACATGTAGAGCTAGTGCTCATAGGATGCACACATCAAACATGGCAAAAATGACAAATGAGCATGTTATAATAGTTTCAGCAGGTTAACATCACATAGCACTCTTGCAATGATGATTCAGGCATCAAGATGAACTCCAATGAACATGATGCAATGGAATGAAATGAAGTACTCGTCGAGACAAACAATTTGACATATTGCACTCACGAAATGGAGCAGCATGCAGCAAGTTATGATGCGTTGAACAGGTGACCAGAATGCAAAAATCTCAGGACTTAGGGAAATAACCGGGGGGAGGGAGGAAAATCAACCTCAGATCTAGGGTTCGCGGGGCACGGATGCCGAGGCAGCATGGAACTCACCGGAGAGCGTCGGGGTTCGGCTGGAGATGAGGGGAGAGGAGAGGACCGGCCAGATCCGGCAGGGAGCTCGCTGGCGTCCCGCGGAGGAGGCGCGGTCAAGGTCGGCGGCGGGGACGGTGCCGGGCGGCGGCGGCGAGGCGAGGAGGCACGGGCGGCGTCGGAGGAGCGGAGCGCCGATGAGTGAGACGGGCGGCGCTGGGTTCGGGGAGGCGCGGCGGCTCGTCGGGCCCGTTGCGCCCGGGGCGGGCGGCCTCGGGCCCCGGCGGCGCGGCTGCGGCGGAGAGAGAAGGCGTGGGAGGCCATGTGGCGGATCTGGATTGGCTGCGGGCGCGGCGGCGGACTTTGTCCGGCGGCGGGCGGACATCTCCGGTGGCGGCGGGGGAAGAGGCTAGGGTTTGGACTGCGATTTGGACGGGGGAGGGCTAATATATAGGTAGAGGGAGCTAGGAGAGTCCAAATGAGGAGCGGTTTTCGGCCACGCGATCATGATCGAACGACTGAGAGCATGGAGGGGAGTTTGCTGGGTTAGTGGGCTGATTTGGAGGGTTGCTGGGCTGCAAGAGAAAAGGGGGTTTCTGGTTACCCTTGTTAACTGTTGAGTACTAACGACCTCCAAATGGCACGAAACTTGACAGGCGGTCTACAGGTGGTGTACCAAGGCCGCTTGGCAAGACTCGGTCCATTCCGAGAATGTTTAACAACTGCACACGCAAAGAGGCAAAAGGGGAACGCCGGAGGGCATAGGAGTGCCGAATTGCAAAACGGACAACGGGGAAAGTGCTCGGATGCATGAGACAAACACGTATGCAAAATGAGATGCACATGATGACATGATAAAATGCAACACGCAAGCAAATGACATGGAAATGATGGCGAATAACTGGCAGACACCTGGCGCATCGAATCTGGGGCGTTACAGAGGCTCTAGTGCGGCCTTGTGAATGGTCGTCGGATCATTACATGACTGATGCTGGTTTTAAGGAGGAATTTGATGCATATATACAAAACGCTGACCTTGAGGACTTCGTGTCAGATAAGTGTCGGCAGTACTATCACCTCACTGATTCCTTTGTACGGAGATTTGAGTTTACATCCAAGCGTAATACACATTCTATTTTATTTAATTTATATGATAAATCATTTCGAATGGACCTTGAAGACTTTAATGAAATATGCAAAATCCCACAATGGGGCATTCATAGTGAACCTCTTAAATCTGATTGCACTGATTTCCTTGCTAGCATCACTAGGGGAGAAACTAGAAATGTCACACAAGGTACTATAGGGAGCATTCACTTCCCTGCTATACGTTATTTTGCTCTCTTTATAGGTAGATGCATTAATGGTAAACATGATCATAGCCACCTATGTGCATCAGATCTTAGTGTCCTCAAGAGAGCGGTAATGGGTGATAAACGATATAACTTGGGGGCTATTATTGCAAGGAAGTCACATAATAATGCTAAAGATGGAGATTTCTTTGGTGGGATTTATGCCATCCGGTTAGCTAATTATCTTGGGGTACCCATACGAGAAAATGACATTGATTTACCACCTTCTTACCTTTATAATGGTGCTATGGTACGTTACCAATTTCTTGAGAGCAGCGAACAACCCCTCCATTACCAACTAATCTTTGACAGGGAGCGCATCTTCTATGTTACGCTTCCCGCTCCTGCCTTCTTTAACTTTCAGGTAAAACGGAGATACTTCATAACCAGAGAGGAGGCAGAGGAGTATAAGAGAGCAGGGGAGGCCGCTCGCCTCCACGAGGCAGCCCTCCAAGCGGTAGCTGTCGCAACTCAGTACAACCCCAACTACGACTTTGGAAACCCACAAGGCTAGCCGTGGCCCTAGACCAACTTAGGCCAAAAGCCTAAGCTTGGGGGAGTACATATTTCTCACCGACATTACATTCATGATAAAACACTCATTCTAGTTGTTGGTGTTCATACTTTTTCATTGTATTAACCATGTTAGTTTATTTCTCTTGCTTTCTTCTTGTGTGTTTGAAAAACTTTGAGAAAATCCAAAAAAATTATCTCTCGTTTATTTTTTCCTTTCTAGTTTAATTAGTAGTAGTATTAAAAGAAAAACCAAAAAGGTTTCTCGTTCTTCTTTTGCTTGTTGGGAGCTTTCCCGTGTAAATAGTTTTTCTCGTTTTTGTTTTACTTTCTTCAGAAAAACAAAAAAAAACTCCAAAAATATTTCAGTGTGTTTCTTTGAAATTCTTTTCCTTTTCTTTGGGTCGTGAGGAGAAGACAACAATGAAAATGTTGAGTGGCTCTCATATGCATTATTGTTGATCTAACAAAGAGCCCTTATTACCTTGTCTTCTCCTCTGAATAAAATGTTTGCAGATTCCGGCTTAGTCCAATGCGTGTGCACTCTTATTATTATTCACATCATTCAATCGTGCAAGTGAAAGATAATAATGGCGATATTTGATGAAATGATTGAGATGAAGAAAAGCTGGTATGAACTCGACCAATTTTGTTTTTGCAAATATGATTAGCTCATTGTTCCTAATGTAGCCCATTATGAATGAAACATGTTTGCAATGACAATTAGAGATTATAGTTACTCATGCCATGCTTAATTAGCTAGGAGTGGATAATGATTTGTCTTGTGTACCAATATGCATTTAAAAATGGTTATGATGTAGTATGATAGGATCGTATCCTCTTCTGAATGATTCAAGTGGCTTGACTTGACACATGTTCACACATGCAGTTGAATCAAAAACAACATAGCCTCCACGATATTTATGTTCATGGTTATTTATATCCTACTCATGCTTGCATTCAATGTTGATTAATCTCAATGCATGTTTATGCCTGTTGTCGCTCTCTAGTTGGTCGCTCCTCAATCTTTTGCTAGCCTTCACTTGTACAAAGGGGGAATACTGCTTGTGCATCCACTTCCTTAAACCCAAAGTTGTACCATATGAGTCCACCATACCTACCTATATGCGGTATTTACCTGCCGTTCCAAGTAAATGTGCATGTGCCAAACTCTAAACCTTCAAATGATAATCGGTTTTGTATGCCCGAATCGCTCATGTAGTGACTGGGGGCTGTCAGTATCTTCCATGCTAGGTGGGTTATTCTCACGATGAGTGTTTGTTCACTTGTCATTCACGAGAAAGTGGCTGGTAATCAGGATGCCCAGTTCCATGCTCAAAATCAAATAAAAATATAATAATGAAACAAAACTCCCCCAGGACTGTTGTTAGTATGGACGGCACCCGTGAATTCGGCTAGCTGTGGAGTGTTATTGTTGGTGGAGGGGGAGTCGAAACTTTACCATTCTGTTTGGGAACCGCCTATAATGTATCTAGCATGGAAGATAGTGAGATCACTTGGTTGCTATGTTGACAATGAAAGCATACCACTCAAATTATATTCATCTCTATTTTAAAAGCTTCAAGCTCTGGCACCTCTGCAAATCCATGCTTCCCTCTGCGAAGGGCCTCCCTATTTACTCTTATTGTTGAGTCATCATCCTCTTATAAAAAGCACCAGTTAGAGAGCACCACTGTCATTTGTATGCTTTGTTATTAATTGATATTGAGTATGACTGTCAGTCGATCTCTTTTGCCATGAATTATAATGTCTAGTCAGTCCTTGATCTTCAGAGGTACTCTGCATTTATGTTTTGCGGTCTCAGAAAGGGCTAGCGACATACCATTTTGTCATATTATACCATGATCGTTTTGAGAAAAGTGTTGTCATCAAAGATTTATTATTATTACTTGCTAGTCGATTATGCCATTGATATTAGTAAATGTGAGACCAAAATGTCATTGTGAATATGGTTAGTTCATAATGTTTTGCTAAAAAACTGAATATTGGCTATACATATTTGCAACAAAAAGATCAAACAGAGTTTGTAAAAGTTTTTCTTTGTCACTTTCAGTTTGTCAACTGAATTACTTGAGGACAAGCAATGGGTTAAGCTTGGGGGAGTTGATACGTCTCCATCGTATCTACTTTTCCAAACTCTTTTGCCCTTGTTTTGGACTCTAATTTGCATGATTTGAATGGAACTAACCCGGACTGACGCTGTTTTCAATAGAATTGCCATGGTGTTATTTTTTTTGCAGAAATCAAAGTTCTCAGATTGTCCTGAAAATTTATGGAGAATATTTGTGGAATATATAAAAATACTGATGCAAGAATAACCAAAAGGGGGTCCACCCAGTGGCCACAAGCCCTGGGGGTGCTCCCCCCTGGGGCGCGCCTAGTAGGTTTGTGGGCCCCCTAGACCTCCTCCGACACTAACTCCAACTCTATAAGTACCTATTCGGGGAGAGAAAAAAAATCAGAGAGAAGGGATCATCGCGTTTTACGATACGGAGCCACCGCTGCCTCCTGTTCTTCATCGGGAGGGCTGATCTCGAGTCCGTTCGGGGCTCCGGAGAGGGGGATTCGTCATCATCATTACCAACCTTCCTCCATCACCAATTTCATGATGCTCACCGCCGGGAGTGAGTAATTCCTTCGTAGGCTTGCTGGACGGTGATGGGTTGTATGAGATTTATCATGTAATCGAGTTAGTTTTGTTAGGGTTTGATCCCTAGTGTCCACTATGTTCTGAGATTGATGTTGCTATGACTTTGCTATGCTTAATGCTTGTCACTAGGGCCCAAGTGCCATGATTTTAGATCTGAACCTATTATGTTTTCATGAATATATGTGAGTTCTTGAACCTATCTTGCAAGTTGTAGACACCTATTACGTGTTATGATCCGCATACCCCAAGGTGACAATAGTTGGGATTCTTTTCGGTGATTACCGTAGTTTGAGGAGTTCATGTATTCACTAAGTGCTAAGAGCATCTCCAGCTGCGCCCCCAACAAGCCCCCATGCGAATTTTTAGCGCCGGTGGCCAAAAATCGGCCCAGTCGCGCCCCCAGGATCTCGTTTAGCGTCGATTTGGGCGAAATCCAGAGCCGGTGATCCCGCCCCGAACCCAAGTGGCCGAGTGTCGCCTGGGCGCGCCGGCAGAAGCGAAAAGCGGCGTGGGGCCGCTCTGTCGGCGACTGGAAGGCTTTTTCCCGCCATTTCCTCCCTGCTCCCCCTCTCTTCTCCATTCCTCCCGCCAAATCCCGCCTCCGCCCTGTCCTTCCGCCCACCATGTCGCCGAAGAAGTACGTGATGCCGCGCTCTGCGATGGATCCTACCGCCGCTGCCCCGCCGAAGCAAAGGAAGCCTAGGGCTCCGCTATTCAAGCCCCCTGGCATGACCAACGCCGAGTGGAAGGCGGATGTGTAGTGCCGGGAGGCCATCACCGCTGACAGGAGCAACAGGGCCAAGAAGGCCAGGGAGAAAGCAGCGCACGCTGCAGCGGCGGTGGCGGCGACGGAGCATGCGGCCGAACAAGCGGAGGCGGCGCACGCGGCGATGATGAATCCAACCGGGCACCCGTACGCGGCCTGGAGCCAGCAAAGCATCGGCTCTCCGGCCGGGTTCTCGTCGTCGCCGCACCCATGGAGCACGCCGTCGTCGGGCTATGCCGACAGGGATGCCCATGGCGGCTTTAACCCCAACATCACCTTCCCCCATGGGCGCCCTGTCCAGCGCATGCCCTCGCCCGCGTTCGCCGACGTGCAGTACCCGCCGTGCACGTACTCGCCGCCGGACTATGCAGCCTCACTGACGCCACCTCCCCGCCGTGGCCTCTACTCACAATCCTCTTCCTTGTCGCATCTCGGCGATGCCGACACAACGGAGGCCGACATGGAGGACATCATCGCAGCCGGTTCGGCTGCGGCCGCCGCTTCCCCCGGGTTCACTATGCAGGACCTCACCGACGTGGATGATGAGCTCGACAACGGCGAGGAAGAGCCGGAGGAGGAGGAGGAGGAAGAGGAGAAGGAGCCAGCGCCGACGAGGAAAAGCAAGAAGAAGAAGAAGAAGGCAGCCAAGTCCGGCAAGCCACGCATCAAATGGGCGTCCAAGGAAGAGGAGTGCCTCGTCGAAGCGTGGAAGGTCGTCTACCTCGACCCGGTCACCAACACGAATCAGAGCATCGAGACATATTGGGACCGCATCAAGACCGAGTTCGACGAGCGGAAGCTCGTCGACCCCTACTTCAAAGGCATGCACATGATGCGGGGGTCAAAGGCGATGGCGAACCATTGGTCGCTCATTCAAACGACATGCAACAAATGGCATGGGATCATCGAAGAGATCGCGGCTCGCCCGGAGAGCGGCACCATCATTGAGGATCAGGTATCACACGCCGTCCATGTTGCTGCGTTTCGCCGCGCACGTGCTCTTTCGCCTTGTGCATGCCCTGGGCGTGCCCTGGCGCCGACTGACGTTCTTTCTCGGTGCATCTGCTGCACATGTTTTCCATGTTCCGCGATGACAACAGCGACGCCGACTTCAAGTACCTCCACATCTTCAAGCGGATCGACAAGTGCGAGAAATGGGCGGCCGTCCGACGCATCCTCGCCAAGGCCAAAGAGACGTACAAGCCGGATGCGCCGACAGTGGGCGCGGCCGACGGGCGGTCGGACGGCAACAAAGGTGCCAAGAAGGCGAAATACACCGAGTCAGGTGCCGCGCGTGTGCAAGAGTCCATCGAACACTGCATCACCGACGCCAAGACCAGGGCCGCTGAGCGCGAAGAGAAAACAGAGGCGAGGTGGGCTGTTTTGATGACGAACAACACCGTCAAACTCGACTTGCTCCGCGCCAACGCCGCCGCGAAACTCAAAGCTCAAGATGCCAAGAAGAGGAACAACGACCTCGCCTTCTTGACGGGCGGCGCTGACATGCTCCAGAGCGGCGACGAGAAGCTCAAGGCGTGGTTCTCGGTCGAGCGCGGCCTCATCCTGAACCAGATACCAGCGCCGCCGCCGCCTGCTACGTCTTGAGCTTGCGTTGGTTTTCCTCGAAGAGGAGAGTATCGGGTGGTAGGTGCGACATATGCCAATGGATGGCTTGTCATTGTGGGAGCCAGTAAGACATCGCCGGTGCCTGGAAACGGGATAAGGAGAAGATATGCACGCCGACGAATCTTACCCAGGTTCGGGGCTCTCCATGGAGATAACACCCCTAGTCCTGCTCTGCAGGGTCTCCGCATGATCACTAGATCAACAAGTAGCTACAAGAGGCTCCTTGAGCTGTTCGGTGGGAAGAAGAAGAAGGGCAAGGCTAGCTCTCTTCTCTCCCTATGGTGGTTGTCGGTGTCAAAACCGGCAGATCTCGGGTAGGGGGTCCTGAACTGTGCGTCTAGGCGGATGGTAACATGAGACAAGGGACACGATGTTTTTACCCAGGTTCGGGCCCTCTCGATGGAGGTAAAACCCTACTCCTGCTTGATTGATATTGATGATATGGGTAGTACAAGAGTAGATCTACCACGAGATCAAGGAGGCTAAACCCTAGAAGCTAGCCTATGGTATGATTGTTGTTCGTCCTATGGACTAAAACCCTCCGGTTTATATAGACACCAGAGAGGGCTAGGGTTACATAGAGTCGGTTACAATGGTAGGAGATCTACATATCCGTATTGCCAAGCTTGCCTTCCACGCCAAGGAAAGTCCCATCCGGACACGGGACGAAGTCTTCAATGTTGTATCTTCATAGTCTTGGAGTCCGCCAATGATGATAGTTCGCTATCCGGACACCCCTAGTCTAGGACTCCTCAAGAGTCTCTGAACCAGGCTTTAATGACGACAAGTCCGGCCAAGATATTGTCTTCGGCATTGCAAGGCGGGTTCCTCCTCCGAATAATTCATAGAAGATTATGAACACCAGGATAGTGTCCGGCTCTGCAAAATAAATTCCACATACCACCGTAGAGAGAATAATATTTACACCTGTTCAATCTGCTGACGTATTTCGTGGCGAGACGTCACACCACGGCCAAGCCTTCACTCGAATCGCTTTTGTCATACCACCTCGGTAGCGTTTAAGCGGCGGTTTCTTGGCACGCCTTGTCGAGCAGAGATCGTGTCCCCTTATTCCGGGATTCTCATCAATACAGACGTGGGTAACCCGACCGCGCCATTGATTGCGGCGCTTGGGAGATAAGCGAGTTTTACCAGGCTGGCGGGGACGCATAGTTTCGTCCGCCCATATATAAGGGGATAAGGATCCACCTATTTACCTACGCCTTCTTCCTCCTTTGCTTATCCATCTCCGCGCACTTGAGCTCCAGCGCCCAAGTCCGCACATCTCATCTCAACCTTCTCCAACCATGTCCGAAGCGGGAGGCAAGTGGATGGCCTCCTCTGTTACGGAGGGGCACATCAAGAAGCTGCGCAACGCCGGATATTTGTCCAGCGATATCGCGCATCGGCTCCCCGACGAGGGGCAGCTCATCCCCACCCCCGGGCCCCATGAGAGGGTGGTATTCCTTCCCCATTTCCTCCGCGGACTGGGCTTCCCACTCCACCCCTTTGTCCGAGGGCTCATGTTCTACTATGGCCTGGATTTCCATGATCTGGCCCCGAATTTCATCCTCAACATCTCGGCGTTTATCGTCGTGTGCGAGGCCTTCCTCTGCATCCAGCCCCACTTCGGCTTATGGCTAAAGACCTTTAATGTCAAGCCAAAGGTTGTGAAGGGCAGCCAAGCGGAGTGCGGAGGCGCCATGGTGGGCAAGATGCCCAACGTCATTTGGCTTGAGGGTGCCTTCGTGGAAACCATCAAAGGGTGGCCATCGGGGTGGTTCTACATCACCGAGCCGCGTGACCCTGAACGGGCAGCGGCCCCCGAATTCAGATCTAGCATCCCCATGCGGCTCACTTCCTGGAAAGAGAAGGGCCTGCTGTGGAGTGATTCGGAAGAACTGACCGGACTCCAATCTGCCTCCAAACCCCGTGAACAAGAAGCTCAAGCTTGTCAACGTAATCCAGGTCATGCTCATCCGCCGGATTCTCCCCTGCCAACAGCGGGACTTCAACTTGTGGGAGTTCGATCCGACACAGCACCAGACCTTGAGCGGGCCCTTCGACACTACGTACGAAGAGGCCTGGAAGGTGCTGTTCAAGGGCGCCGAGGCCCCCGCATCCGCTACCGAAGATCGCGGATTCAGCTCGCAGCGTCCGGCTGGCGAGGTAAGCCATGTTATCCTTTATGGGACACTTGTTTTTCATAGTTTGACTCTATGCGGGATCTAAACTCCCAATACCTTTAACATGCCTGGCAGGAGACGTCCGGACAGGTTAACTGTCTGGCTCCCCTTCCAGAAGACCTAGCGGATGCCCGTTTGACAGGGCTGCTTCTCCCGGCACCTTACGTGGTGCTAGAGAAGAAGGCCAAGAAGAAGGCCACAGGAACCCGGAGGAGTTCTCGGCGTCAGGTGTTATCGGATTCATCGTCCGATGACTCCGGGGCAGACTCCTCCCACGAGGACGAGGAGGAGAAGAAAGAGGCCTCTCCCCCAGCGGAGGGAGAGAAGAAGAGGAAGGCCTCCCCAACGGGGGAGGCCGAAGGGTCCAAGAAGGGAAGGACCCTTCCCCCGGACTGTTCTACCAACGCCGGCGATGGCGACGAGGAGTGGCCCTCAAGGGCCAAGCCCCTGGCGAGATCGTAAGTATCCGGACTCCTGAATAACTCATAATTTTTGTTTTTGTCGCATAGCATCTTTTAACGCCGCATACAACCCTGTAGTCCGCCCAAGCACGATCTTCCTTGGGTACGTCAGATGTGGATAGCACTTCACTTCCGACCGCCTCCTCCCCCCGTGACGCCGACGACGCTGAGGTGGGATCCCAGAAAGGGACCCACCAGGAGGAGGAGGCCCCGGAGGTACCACAGGGCAACCTCCCGGACTTTGGACCGGACTCCGCACCGGAACCTTCAGTGGTTCCGGAGTCCGGCGGGCGGCCCTTTCGTAAGAAGGGCAAGACTGTGACACCGACAGCCTCCGTCCAACCGGAGGTGCCGGATAACTTGCTGGAGGCGCTCAACGGCGCTTCCATCGACGAGGAACACCACACTGTCATGAGTGTGGTGATTCTGAAGGTTCAGCTCGCCAAAAGCGGGCTGACCGAAGCCTGCAGCTGCCTTCTAACAGGCTTTGAGGTAAGAATTTTAAGATATGTAAAATAGTACCGCATAGACAGTAGCCCCTGATGCTCGGTTTGGTGTTCGGAAAGAAAAGCCAGACTGAGGATCTAAAAAGATATACACAGGAGTCTTAACAAAAATATGTCAATATGGGAATGCAGGCTGCGCTGCTGACCTTTGCCGCACTGACTGCGGAGGTCAATGCCTTGAAGCAGAGCCTCGAGCGGTCCGAGAGCGAGCTCGGCCGTGACAAGAAGCAGCTCGAGGACAAGGAAGGTGAGTAACACCTTATTAAAGTTGTACCTTACAGAAAAGGATTTGGTTGCAAGAGGAATGACAAGGATAACGTGGGTACTCCAGGCTACTGAACGAGGTGGCGACCACAAGGAGGCGGTGTCATGACGAGCATAATCGCCGCGAGCGGAGCGAGAGAAGCAGGAGGCGCGGGTGGCGGAGGTACGGCAAGAGCTCCAGGCTCTCGTGGAAAAACACGAGAATTTGGAGAGTGACTCGAAGACTTGAGAGTCCGAGCTTGCGTCGGCTCTTGAGAGTGCCAAAGCCGCTAAGGCCGAAGCCCGCAAGGCCCTCCAGGAAATCGAGGCATTAAAGAAGATAGCGGCGGGTAAGGCATTCTTCATGCAAAGTAAGCATGTAAAAGTGAATTACCTGTTACTTAGCCGAATTCGGAGCTCTCCAGGAGTGTTCGCAGATCTGCCCCATAGCGTGTCCGATGCTGCCGCTTTCTACAGAGCCGAGGAGGGGAGCTCGACGGAGAAGGTGTTCTGGTCTCAGTATGCTGAGGTCGGACATCCGGTGCCCCTTAGCGACCAGCTGAAGCAGCTGGTCGAGCTCCACAAGGTGGCCGAACAGGCCATGAAGGGCCTCATAGTTCGGCTGTGGCCCAAAGAGTTCATGCCTGGGAGCTACTTCGGCCTGGTGCGGCGGCTGGTGGATGCTTGTCCATGGGTTGAAGTCATCAAGCACTCCTTTGCATTGAAGGTGCCTGTCGGCCTTGCCGATGCTAAAGTGCACTTGGGCAGGATGGACGCCGAGAAGCTTGTGACGGACGCGCCACCACCGGCAAGGAGTATCGCACGCCCGAGATGTATTATAAGGGTGTCTCAAGGGTGCCCGATTATTGCGGTGAGTGCTCCAAAGATGTAATATTTGAGTAGACTCGCATTTTGTTATCCTGTCTTGCTGAAAACTTTGTTCATATGCTCTAAGCAACGCTTGTTAATTTAAAATATTACCTTCAGGCGGCCGCTTATCGAATCTGAGAGATGGCAAGTCGTCGGCTTCAGCCCCCATGCCACGAAAGTGCCGGGTGTTCGGGATAAACTTGAGCGCTCTTGTTCCCATTTTGGGTCCATCTAGGGAGGCGCTCAACACAACGGACGAGGCAACCGGACTTATAATGCTTGAACACTCTCACTTAGCCATAGAATTCTATAATTTTAAATTTCGGCGAAGCCCCTAGTGTTCGGAAGGTCAATTCGGGCGCTATCCACGCTGGGCGGACAAAGCCGTTCCTCGCTCTAAGCGACATAAGTCTTTAGGGACTCGAAAAAACCTCTCGAACAGCGACCGGCTCTCGCCCCATCATGACGATCAGTTTTAGCTTTCTCCACTGAGGTGCTCGCCCAGCTCAAATGGGGCACAATCGCAGTGGTTCTCCCAGCGCTACCTTAGCCGATATAACAGAACGTAAGGTACCAAAACATGGGAGCCGGGCAAACCCAACTATTGACCCAAGACATGATTCGGTGCCGATGCATATAATGCTATAAGTTCGGGGTGCCGCACTTGTGAAAGTGTTCGGACTTATCACACCATAATGTGGGGAACTTAAGCCCCTGGTGTATTTAGCCGAACCAAAGTGTACGGATGCAACATGTCATAAATGAACATATGTATAAGAAGGGAATGCAATTATAGGCAAAAAGCGACGCATTGTTTATTCAAAAAATACTGCCATGAATGCAGAACGATACAAATAGTGCGATAAGCAAGGGGTGGGACTATTTAACATGTCCCCCTCCAGGGGTAGGCTGTGGAATGGTGTATAAAATAGGTATAATGCTCGTAATGGAGACCACCTGGATGTTCGTCGTGGCCTTTCTTCTTCCCTGGCTGTTGTATCGTGAGTCCGGCGGGTCTACTGCCGGACAAGGCCTCTGGTAAACGGAGTCCTGAGGAAAAAAAAGAAAAAGAAAGATGATGGCCTATTTGGGAGCCCCTGGTGTGGTTGAGCCGCACTCTGGGCCTGCCGTGATCGTGCCCCTCCCCCTTTGCCCATGGTATTTCCAGAGCGTAGTGATGTATGCGGAGTACTGGTTTTGCAATTTTGCAAGGGCTGGGGTTAGGGCGCGTTACTCTGGCGATGCGTAACGTGCTGTGGTCTTGTTGTAGGTTACTCCGGGCGCGCTTGACGGTGTCCGGTCGCTTAGCAGCCGGACTCGAGAATTGCCTTAAGAGGCTACTCTGAACCTCCGCCGCGACGGCCGCTGTATGCTCCTCCGTTCGGAGAGAGCATTCGGTGTTTCCGTTGACCATGATGACTCCTCGAGGGCCTGGCATCTTGAGCTTGAGGTATGCGTAATGTGGCACCGCATTGAATTTTGCAAACGCGGTTCGTCCGAAAGCGAAGGCATGATAGCCATCATGAATGGAACTATGAAGATTAACTCCTCGCTCGAAAGTTATCCGGGATCCAAGACCACTTCCAGGTAATCGAGCCTGCATAATTGGCCTCTACACCTAGTATGACGCCTTTGAAGGTCGTCTTTGTGGGTTTAATCCTTGAGGGTCTATGCCCATCTTGCGCGATCAGTATCCCGATAAAGCAGTTCAAAGTTCGCCGCCGCCGTCCATCGGGACTCTAGTGAGGTGAAACACATCGACGATTGGGTCTAGAACCAATGCGCGAATCCGCCATGACGGATGCTGGTGGGTTGGTCCTTCGATCAAAGCGTGATCGGGCAGGGAGGACCATGGATTGAACTTTGGGGCGATCGCTCCATCGTGTATCGCCCTCGAGTGCACGCTCGCTCCCTTTTGGGTATGTGGGTTGCGTATATCATGTTCACCGTCCGCACTTGTGGGGGAAACCTTCGTCCTCTGTTGTTCGGCGGCGGGTGTCTTCCTCGTCATCGCTATGCAGCCCCTTGTCATTGTTTTCGCAATTAACTTGCTCGCTGCTTGAATACCCAACAATCCTGTTGGTGTGATTAGCTGGCTTTTTGGGGTGCCGTATCCGCACGAAGCGGTCGAGTATTCGGTCCAAATTGGACGGACCCGGAGTAGTTCTTTTGAATGGCTTTTTCCGCTGACCGGGTTTGGAGCCTCTGAATCCGGTGTTGACTACCGTATCTTTAGTATTATCGCCGTTAATGCGGCGTTTGTGCTTGTTGCAACGCGACCTGCCATTTCGGTCCTTTGTATCCGGATTGCCAGAATTTTTGTTGAGGTTGTTACTGCAGGCAAGCCAGCTGTCCTCTCCCGCGCAGAAGGGGCTCATGAGTGATGTGAGGGCTGCCATGGATTTCAGATTTTCCTGTCCTAGGTGCTGGGCAAGCCACTCGTCGCGGATGTTATGTTTGAAGGCTGCGAGGGCCTCTGCATCCGGACAATCGACGATTTGATTTTTCCTGGTTAAGAACTGTGTCCAGAATTGTCTAGCCGATTCGTCTGGCTGCTGAATTATGTGGCTTAGGTCATCAGCGTCTGGTGGTCGCACATATGTGCCCTGGAAGTTGTCAAGGAATGCGGCTTCCAGGTCCTCCCAACACCCAATTGATTCTGCTGGCAAGCTGTTAAGCCAATGCCGAGCTGGTCCTTTAAGCTTGAGTGGGAGGTATTTGATGGCGTGAAGATCATCACCGCGGGCCATGTGGATGAAGGACATAGTCTTTGATCCAAACCGCAGGGTCTGTTGTGCCATCGCAGGATTCAATGTTCACGGGTTTGAACCCTTCGGGGATTTGATGGTCCATTACTTCATCTGTGAAGCATAGTGGGTGTGCGGCGCCTCTATATTGGGCTATATCACGACGTAGCTCAAGCGAGCTTTGTCTACTGTGTTCGGCCCTGCCGGAGTTGCTGTGTCCGGCGTGACGGTTGTCGTCGCGTATCATGGGGCGCCCACGCGATCCGTAGATCGATCTTGATTGTCTTGCCTTATCCTCCAATATGTCTCGCAAGTCCGGCGCATTCCCCCGTGGCTTTGTACTTTTTGAGCGATGCCGGTGTGCGGCTTTAGTGGAAGGCCTAGAGGCCTCTCTATCGCGGCCACGGGGTGGCCGGTCGGCCGTATTGTGCGCTGGTGATGTAGGTTTATATGCTTCCTCCTCTAATCGGGGCAGCAGCTTGTGTTTGGGGTAGCTTTTGAAGGGCGTTGAGCTCAGACTCTTGCCGCAAGGACTTCATCCATCCGTCGGCTAGCAAATCTTGGTCAGCTCTAAGCTGTTGCTTTTTCTTGAGGCTGCTTGCCGTGGCCATAAGCCTGCGTTTAAACGCTCTTGTTCGACGGGATCCTCGGGCACGATTTAATTGCGTCGTTGAGGCTTGCCTCGCCTCCGGAGGGAGGCATGTAATTATCGCCCTCTACCTCTTTGTCCGCCGCTCTCTCATGAGGGCTGGCTTCTTCATCCTCCCGTGCTGAATCTTGCCGGAGGGGTTGTCTTTGGCACCGTCCGGTGTTATTGTCTCCGTGCGTAATCTCCATTCTTCTTGTGGCGGGATTTAGGCGGCGCCACGACGCCGCGCTTAGGCTGTTTCTTGGAGGGTCTTCCTCCGCTGTTCCATCGCCATGCCCATCCTTTGGGATGTCCACCGTGTATATGTCGATGACATGGTGGCTTTCCAGCGTGCCCGTAGGCGCCGGTTCTGGTCGTCTCCGGCATCGCCGTCCATACCGTCGATGTCTTCAGAATCGAAGTCTAGCATGTCGGTTAGATCGTCGACAGTGGCTACAAAGTGGGTGGTGGGTGGGCTTTGAATTTCTTTGTCGTCCGCATCCCAACCGTCCAGACCGTGGTCCGGCCAGGGCTCTCCTGATAACGAGAGATACTTCAGCGAATTCAGGATGTCGCCAAAAGGCGAGTGCTGAAAGATGTCCGCAGCGGTGAACTCCATGATCGGCGTCCAATCGGATTCGATCAGTAGGGGCGCGGGAGGTTCGGAGTCCGGTGAGGAGTCCGGCACCTCGGAGTCACGGGCTTCGCAAGGGATAGGTCGGTATTCAGCTCCATCGCCGTAGAGGTAGCAGCCCCTGAGGCGGTGTCTAACCACCCATCCTCGATTGGCGCAGTCGGCTCCGAGTTAAGGGTCGGAGTGGACTCTTGTGCAGCCTCCAGGGCACTGTCCGGCAGTAGAGCTAGATCATGCCCATCGTGACAGTGCGGCGCACTCGGCTGTGGCTCGAATCCGTCGAAGATCAAGTCTCCGCGGATGTCGGCCATATAGTTCAAACTTCCAAATCTGACTTGATGGCCAGGGGCGTAGCTTTTGATCTGCTCCAGATGGCCAAGCGAATTGGCCCGCAGTGCAAAGCCGCCGAACACGAAGATCTGTCCGGGGAGAAAAGTCTCACCCTGGACCACGTGGTTGTTGATGATCGAAGGAGCCATCGGGCCTATGAGCGACGACACAGAGGAACTCTCAATGAAAGCACCAATGTCGGTGTCAAAACCGGCGGATCTCGGGTAGGGGGTCCCGAACTGTGCGTCTAGGCGGATGGTAACAGGAGACAAGGGACACGATGTTTTACCTGTGTTCGGCCCTCTCGATGGAGGTAAAACCCTACTCCTGCTTGATTGATATTGATGATATGGGTAGTACAAGAGTAGATCTACCACGAGATTAAGGAGGCTAAACCCTAGAAGCTAGCCTATGGGATGATTGTTGTTCGTCCTATGGACTAAAACCCTCCGGTTTATATAGACACCGGAGAGGGCTAGGGTTACATAGAGTCGGTTACAATGATAGGAGATCTACATATCCGTATTGCCAAGCTTGCCTTCCACGCCAACGAAAGTCCCATCCGGACACGGGACGAAGTCTTCAATCTTGTATCTTCATAGTCTTGGAGTCCGGCCAATGATGATAGTTCGACTATCCGGACACCCCCTAGTCTAGGACTCCCTCAGTGGTGTCTAAAACGCTTTGAGATCAACCCCTTGCATGGGTGTCCCAGGGGGTTTATATAGGCCTACCCCCCGGGGGTACAATGGTAATCTGGCTGGGTGCAGGCCCAGGCCGTCAGTGTCTACGACCGCCGCCTTCTCCGCCGGCTTCTGGGGCCCGCCGACTGGTGGGTCCCGCCGGCTGTCAGCCCGCTGGTCGACAGGCCGGCCCCACCGCTTGGGGGATTTTGTCGGGGGCTGGTTACTATTGCCTCGCCTCTGATGACTAGGGCTTTATCGGGGTAAGCATGGCTACAATGCCGCCGTCTTGTGGGCTCCCACTGTAGCCTTACCACGTCTCATCTGCTTAATGGTGCGCGCGCCCCGAGGGGGGAGCAAGCCGGCTATTGGAAGCCGGCCCGACCTTGGGCCGGCTGGGAGGGCCGGGCCGCCTTCGGATGTCTCTCTGACCGAAGGGGCCCGCCGCCTGCGGGCCGTACTGGCCATCCGTCATGGATGGCGTCATGATTTACATGGCAACAGTGCCACGCCGGACGGGGGATGGCTGCCCCGTACGGCGTACTGTAGCCATGCAGACACCGGGATTCAGGGGTAGTAGGGTTCGTTGTAGCAACGTCCCGTCCCGTCACCATTATGGGGTGTGGACTCTTAGGACACAGCCTCCGGCCGCTTGCTTCTTGGAGTCGGCCCTTCGTGGGCCGCCTTCTCGAAGTCGGTCCTTCATGGGCCGGCTTCTGGGAGTCGGTCCTTTAGGAGCCGGCTTCTTGGAGTCGGCCCTATCGCGGTGTTCTCCAAAGGTGGTTTATGGCCGGGCCGCCTTCCGCCAGCCGGCCTAGGTGATAGCCGGCCGGAAGAAGGCGGCCCCGCGTCTTAGGCGCTTCGAGGTCCGATCGACTCATTGTTTTTTCTGAGGGCCAAAGGGAGCCGGTTAGGCTACCCGTGGTCATTTACTCCGACAGTAGTCCCCGAAGCTGGTTGGGCTTCGCGGCTGAAGGGAAATCGAGAAGCTCGGCCAGCTTCCTATCCCGAGGAGCCGACAGCTAGGAGCCGGCCTTCATTGCGCGTGCCTTCCCGGCGAATCCTCCTCAAATTTCGAAGGCGGGAACCAGCTGGCGCGCTAGCCGAGCGGCGGGCGGACCGCCTGCTTTCCGTGTGCCATGTAGCACCCTTTCGCCGGCAGGCTCGCCAGCCACCTTGCGTTCTGGGACGCTGCCGCAGCCGGGCCCGCCACTCCAGCGCCTCGGCCCAAGGTGATCTTCAGGGCCCAAAACCGACCGCACGTCTTCCGGCGGTGGTTCCCACTCGTCATCAAGGCGCGATAATCGCGGGGCATGGGGGAGTGGGCGCAGTTAATCCCACGCCCCCGTGCCTCGCCTCCTCGGCTTCATCGCGCGAGGCTATAAGTAGGGGCGGGGAGGGGGAGCAGCAGCCGTTTGCACGCTCGCCCTCGCCCTGCCTCCTTCTTCTTCTGCCTCGCCGCCGTAGCTCCTCGCCGTGCTCCTGCTTCGCCATCCATTCTTCCTCCCAGCGTGCCGCAGGCTTGCTGCCTCCACGTCGGACGCTTCTTGCCATTGCGCTTGCCGCCATGGCTCCGACGTCGAGCTCTTGGGACGGCTCCACCATCCGCGACGACCACATCGAGTTTCTCCGCAGGACGCGGCGGCTGCCGAGCGAGGATCTTGTGCAAGTCCGCCTCGCGCTAGCGAGGGAGATTTCGCCGGTGCCGGAGGAAGGCGAGCGAGTGATCTTCTACACTATAGGAATCAGCTAATTTGCCGTCTGTGGCTGTCTTTGCCGTCAGTTTTTGGTCGGGCCTGACGGCAAAGACCAATTTTGCCGTCAACTGCAGACGGCAAAGAAATAGAGACAGCAAACAGCTCACTTTGCCGTCTGCTAAAAATCTACTAACGGCAAAACAGACTTTGCCGTCTGCGAAAAAAATACAGACGGCAAAGAGCATACTTTGCCGTCTGTAATAAAAAACACAGACGGCAAAGATATTTGCCGTCTACTTTTTTTACAGACGGCAAAGAGCATACTTTGCCGTCTGTAATAAAAAATGCAGACGGCAAAGATCTCTGCCGTCTGCATTTTTTATTACAGACGGCGAAGCAAAGAAACACAACACGCGGATCAGTCTCCTGGATCGATGAGGTGGCATCATCTGCAGCGTCCAAAGACTCACAACCGGCCTCTCCCTCACCTCACGACGCACGCACCCAGGCGCGTCCCCACCCTCTGGCCCACCCCTCTCTCTGCCCATCCCCCGCCTCACCCATCTTATCCTCTCCCCCATGTCTCTGCCCACCCCTCTCTCTCCGCTAGCTAGAGTTGCCACCGCTCGCCTCACCAGTAAGCTGCCGCCCATGTCCGTGCGCCGCCCGCCTTCGCTCACCTCCGCCGGCCACCCGCGTCCACCCGCCTCAGCTTCGCCTCCGCCGGCCGCCCTAGTCATAGCGCCTCCCGCGCCAACCGCCTCAAGACGCCGCCCGCATCCACACGCCTCGGCGCCATCCGTGGCGCCGCCGCATCCACCGCCTCTGCGGCGCGCCCCCGACCACGCCTCCTTTGCCACGCGCCCACGCTGGCCACGACCGCGTCCTTCATCGCCACGCCGCGGCCCGACCACGCCGCCGTCACCACGCGTGCTCCGCCGCCTCGACCTCGTCCTCTGTCGCCACGCCTCCCGCCCTGACCGCGTCGCCGTGCCGCCAGCGTGCCCGCCACCTCCTCCGCCGCCACGCCGGCCTTGACCGCGTCCTCCCTCGCCACACGCCTGCCGCCGCCCTCAACGCGTCCTCCGTCACCAAGCGCCCCGGCCATGGGGTGTCTCCGGTCCTACCCGTTGCTCGAAAGGTAGCCGGTTTGGCCGAAGTTCTCTAGAGTTTTTGTTTTTGAAGGATCAAAGTGACCACAATCAGAACTTGTAATCAGATTTTGTTATATATTCACATATGATTGTCGCACTACTAGAACGTGGCACAAATGAAATATTGTGAGAGGAAAAACGTATGTGATGATTTGGCTTACGCTTTCGATTATATGAGACTAAAAAATGCATGTGTCCGGCGAGACGCTCTGAGCTGACGTCATTTAGAAAAATAGAATACAATCTTTGCCGTCTGCTTGTTCTGTCTTGATGACGGCAAAATACACGCTTGATTTAACGACAAAGACCGCGGCTTTGCCGTTCGGTATTTCCGCCGCAGACGGCAATTTGTGGTTGGTGACGGCAAAGACTTTGCCGTCTGCCCGATAAAGCTGAAGGCAAAGTACTCTTTGCCGACTTTGCCTTTGCCATCACACTTTGCCGTCAGCCAGGTGACGGCAAAGTCTTTGCCGTCTTATTTCAGCCTTTGCCGTCTGTACTTGCCTGACGGCAAACTGTCTGATTCCTGTAGTGCTACTCGCACTGCATGCGCGGCATCGGCCTCCCCGCAAGCGGCTTCTTCCGCGCGTTTCTTGAGTTCTACCAACTCCAGCCGCACCACCTCACCCCCAACATGGTGGTGCTGCTGTCGGCCTTCGTCTCTTTGTGCGAAGGCTTCCTCGGCGTCCTCCCCACCATCGAGCTCTGGGGGGGAGTTTTTTCAATCCAAGCTCGGCACGGTCGTCGCCGGTGTGCCGGCTTCGTGCGGCGCCTTCATCGCCATGAGGAGGTCCACCGCCGACAACCCCTTCCCTTCGATCGCGCTGATCTAGTCGGTGAAGCTCTGGCAACGGTCTTACTTTTATGTAAAGAACGTTGCCCCGAACGGCAATTATGTCAACTTGCGGGCTTACGTAGCCGGCCCGCCGGCTGGGAGGCCGGCCTCATGGTCCTCCCGGGCCAGATCGCTGACGCCTGTCGCCCGACTTCGGGTGCTCATCCAGTCGGACCGCCTGACCGGGCCTGACTTGATCGCCGCCTTCGTCGAGCGCCGGGTCCTTCCGCTTCAAGGCCGCCCTCATCTGATCTGTCAGATGAGTGGCCGCTTGGACCCGAGCCGGCTCAGCACCAGGGAGATGCGTCACGATGAGGTGTCCTATATGGTGAACTACATCGCCAACTGCAAGCTCAAGCCTTACTGGCAGTACGGCATGGTGCCATTCTCTCGCGCCAATCCACCACCTATGGTAAGCTTTCTTTCTTCGTTTGTTGCCGAATCCGTTTTTGGGCCGACTCTTGACCAGTCGGTCTGTCCTGAACCAGAATCCCCATCTTCATCCTTCGGCCGGGATCGTGGGGCCGGAGCGCGAGTTCGCCCCCGACCGTGAGGCGGACGATCCTGATGACACCGACTTGGGGGCGGCCGCCCTGGACGATGACGCCGCAGGGGGCGGCCGCGAGACAGGCGGCTCCGGCTTCACCGCCAGCTTTGAAGACTGGCCCGACGATGACGAGGCTAATCCCGCTCCACGCTGCCAGCCGGCGTCCGACCCCCAAGGCGCCAGCCCATCCGGCGGGCCGGCTGCACGAGGCGGCGCACAGAAGCGTCAAGCAGCGCTGACTCCCTTCGGCGGCCGGCCGAAGAGGCCTAAGGTGCCCGCGGAGGCAACCAAGCGGGATGAGGCGGCCGCGAAGGTGGCTCGCTTCCGCAAGGTGGTAAAGCAGCCACAGGCGGTCTCGGCGTAAGTTCTGGTCTTTACGCAACTTTCTTTCTTTTCTTCGGTTGATGTTCTTCTATGTCTTGTCTCCTGTTTTGTCAACCAGGGCCCCGCTCTCTCTTGAGCGGACCACCGCCGCCTCCATAGTGGGCGGAGCGGGAGGGTCTGCGGGCTCCCATCGCATAGATCCCCGTGCTGAGCTTCAGGCGACGACGGAGCGGAACGCGCGGGAAGCGCGGGAGGAGCGGGAGGCGGAGTAGAGAAGGGCAGCCGCTGCCGAGCCGGCCGTGGAGACGACGGCGGAATCGGCCGAGGCGTAGGCCGACGCGGCGGCCAGGGCCCGGGCGGAGGCCGAGGCCGCGGAGAAGACGGCAGAGGCCCTGCATGGCCAGCCTTCGCAGCTCGTCATCCCCCTTCGTTCTGCGCCCCCGGACGTCCCGGAGCCCCCGCCGGAGGAGATCAGCCGCGACCCGCCGATGGCGGAGAGGGAGGAGGGTGACGTAGTCGTCTTGGAGGGAGGAGTGGTGCCGCCTCCGTCGGCCGGGACCGGCCAAGGCGGCCAGCCCGAGGTACCGCCTGAGCAGCCGACTACGCAGGCGGATCTTCTGGTCTTGTCACCGGCTCGCTGGCATGTGGCGAGGGCGGCTTCAAAGCTGGATCCGCAGAGGGCGGCCGGCTCCAGCTTGTTGTCGCATGAACTAGAGTCAGCCACCGCTAGCTCGCCAGGGTGGACGTAGGGCGGTGGGACAGCCGCGCTGAACTTGGCGGCGCAAGACGTCCGCAGCCGGCTTCAGGCCCAAGCCACCGCGCTGCAGCAATGTACCCGAGAGTTTCTCGCTACGCGGGCGGTCGTTTCGGTGAGTTCTCTTGTTCTTAATTTCTTTCCATGGGGGCGCGTCAGCGCACCCACTGGGTGTAGTCCCCGAGTTCCGAGCCGGCTGCTAAGCAGGTGGCTTGGAACTTCTTCAAAGACTTGTTTTACTGACTTGCTCTTGCTTGCTTCTTCGTCTTGTTTGCAGGATTACCACAACCTCCACGCCGCTACCTTCACCTCCCAGGTCCGGGAGGCAGACAAGAGGGCCGCCGATCTGACGGAGAGCCGGCGTGAGTGTTTTTGTCTTTTCATCTCATGTGGGGGCGCGTCAGCGCACCCACTGGGTGTAGTCCCCGAGATTCGGGCCGACTGCTGAGCAGTCGGGTCGGATCTTTCTTGCCGACTTCTTTCTTAACTTTTTCTTTCCATGCTGGCAGGAGCCAATGCCGACTTGAGGCAGCAGCTGGGTGCCGCACAGACCGCCCGTCGCACCAAGGAGGGCGAGCTCAATGCCTTGGCTCAGGAGCGTGACCGCCTGGCCAAGAGACTGGCCGACAAGGAGGCAAGCCACCAAGCGGCCCTGAAGGCGGCCCAGGACAGCGAGGCGCCCTCAAATCCGAATTCGAGACCAAGGCAGCGGGCTGGGCCGAGGCAAGGCAGAATCTGAGCAAAGGCTACGGCCGTGTCGAGGACTTGGTTGACGGTAGGACGCCTTCTCCTTCACTCTTTGCTTGTTCTTGCAAGTCGGTTTTGTCTCCTGACTTGCTCTGTTTCTTCTTCTTTGTGAAGAGTACTTTCCTGGCCACTCTGTCACCGCCAACCAAGCCATCGAAGCCCACCGAGAGGCCCGGCGGCAGGCTGGGGTTGAGATCGCGCCGGATGCCAACCGGTTGCTTGAGGAGCAGCTTCTGGCGATCGAGGCCCGCCTCCAGCCGGCCTACCGCATGCTCCGCCGGCTTCAGCGTGCCGGGGCACAGGTGCTGGCCGCCCTTTGGCCTGGCGAGGTAATTCCTCGTACCCCCAGCCATACTGCCGACTGGCTGGAGGTAGCCGTCGGCCGCCTTGAGGCCTGGAAGGCTTCAACAGCTCGATCCGGCGCTCGACGGGCGCTAGAGTTCGTCCGGGCATGGTACCCTGGGCTGAACTTGGATCAGCTGCGCACCTGGCGGCAGGAGGCCGACGAGGAGCTGGAGGCGGTGCGGCCAGCCATCATCCAGTGTGCTTCGGCGATCGCCGACTTCACCGACACCAGCACCTTTGCTCCTGAGGTGAACGAGGACGACGTCGTGCAGCCGGAGGAATGGTTCGGGCTGAACCCGGCCGATGGTGAGGACTCGGCAGAGGAGATTGACTCCAGCGACGAGGGCGAGGAGGAGGAGGAGGAAGACGGCGAAGATGCTGAGCCGGATGTCAGAGCAGCCGGCCAGCCTCATCCTGACCGTGTCTCCAGCAACGAGGTGCGCGCGGATGCTCTGCCTGCCAGCCACCGGTGACGACCAGGCCGAAACTCGCCAGCCGGCCACTCCTCCAGCCGACACCGCCATCTCTACCGTTCTTCCTGAAGCTCTGGGCGCTCCCTTGGCTTGACTTATCATTTTATTTTCCTGCTAGTCACTTTTTGAATAGACTTGTTATTTTGCGCAATTCCACCCATTGGGGGTGTATTCAAACTTCGTTGAATGCCGGCCTTTCAAAGGCATCACCTCTGGGTGGTCGTCCCGGCTCCAGCTGATGGGCTTCTCAGACCAGTGCATAAACTCAGGGTTACTGGAGGCGACCGCGTTGTGTTGTCGGCGCCGACTTCGCCGATCGTCCGGTTGGCTCGTAAAGATGACATAGGCGGCATGTTCGTCGGGGAACTCGTCATGGACGGCTCCGACTGCTGGCCGAGCGGCCGACTGCTGGGGGGCAGGAGGCGGCTGGCCCGCAGGCGGAGGCGGCAATAGCCCTTCGCCCTTGGAGATTCGGGTGAGCCAATGGCACTTTCGGGTCGTACGGTTGGACGGCTTCACACCGCTGTGGAACTTGCAGGGGGCGTCGAGAGTTTGCTCGTAGGAGAAAGCCGGCTGCCAAGCCGGCCTGCCGCCCTTCTGCTTCTTAGGAGCCGGCCGTCCCTCAGGCTGCTCTTCTTCAATAGTAGCCACCTGCCGACTGGTGGAAGGCGGCATTGGAGCCTTGCGCTTGTTGTCGTTCTGATACGGGCGCCGGGTGGACTCTCCGGCCGGCGTCTTGGGAGCCGGCGCAAGCACCTTCCCAGAAGCATCGACTCGGAGCTCGGTCTTCATGGAGGAGTCGGTCATGGCGTATTTGTCCGCGATGATCAATAGCTTGTCAAGGGTAGTTGGCTTGTCGCAGAGGAGTCGGTGCTTGAGGAGGGTGCCCTCTCGGCACCCGACTGTGAAGTACTCGATTGCCTGAACCTCGCGCACCCCTTCGCAGGAGTTTCGGAGCTTGGCCCAACGCGTGAGGTAGTCGCGAGTCGACACGTTGGGTCCTTGCACGCACAAGGAGAGCTGTCGGGGCTTGGGAGCCTGCTTGTAGGTGCTGGTGAAGTTGCGGATGAAGGCTTCCATGAAATCGAGCCAGCTATTGATGTTGTAAGGCTTGAGGCTATTGAGCCAGGTGCGTGCCGTGCCTTGGAACATCAGGGGGACATACTTCACGGCAACGCGCTGGTTGCCGTTTGCTATGCGAACCGCGGTGGAGTAGTCGATCAACCAGTCCTCCAGCTTCACGGAGCCGTTATACTTGGGCGTGTCTCTTGGGAGCAAGAAGCCTTTGGGAAAGGGCTCGTCGCGGATGCGGGGGCCGAAACAAGGCGGGCCGACATCATCGTCTTCTTCTAGGGCCAAGGATCGTGCAAGGTGGTCGATCCGATGGCGGGCATCGTTCTCGCCGACTCCTTTGCGGCGACCAAATTGGCCGCTAAGAGTCGGATGCTCGATAGGCGGCGGGGTGGGATATCTCTCCCCACGAGGCGGAGGAGGGGGCAAGTCGCCTCGTCTCTCCATGCCTCGGGGACAGCCTTCCGCGTTGCGCTCGATGGTGATTCGTGTCCGGCTGCGGCTAGCAGCCGGCTCCTTCTCTTGTCTCGCACGGGCGCCACCCGCAGTCGGCGTACTCGACGTCCCGCCGTGTTCTCGGCGAGGAGGGCTTCCAGCTCGGACGCCGGCTTCATGCCGAACTGCGGCCGCGTCGATCAGCTGCTGGATGCGTCTGGTCATGTAGGGGAGCTCGTCGGCCCCCAGTCCGTTGAGCTCGTCAACGATCGACTGGGCGACACGTAGATTCTCGAGGGGTGTGGCGTAGACCGAGCGGTCCGCACCCAGCATGCTGCTGATGGCCGCGCCGCGTTTCTTGACGGCTCCGACCCGGCTTGGCCCTTCTGGAGGCGGCGTGCCAAAGGCGGTGCGGTCTACTTCACGCTGGTGGGCTTCCATGAGGCATCTCATGGTGTTTATCTTCTGGCCCTCCGCGACGAGGGCAAGGCGGCGAGCCTCCAGCGCCTCGGCGTCGGCGTCGGCCGGGATGGGGACGGACAAGTCCTGCAGCACCGCTTGCAGGGCGTCATGGGTGTTCTAACCGGAGGCGGATCCGTGACTAATGACCAGCACCTCGCGGGAGAGGGTCGTCAAAGACGATCACGTCAGTGGGGAAGGCGTTGAGCGATGCCGTGTCGGAGTCGACAAGCATCGGGTCGGTGGAGCCGACTGACTCCAAGTCCGCGGTAGGCTCGCCGGAGACTTGGAGTTTGTCGAGGAGGCCGACGAGGCGGCTCTTGAGGCAGCCGGTGCCCGCGTCGGATGCGGGCTCGTCGGAGATGCAAACCTCGCCAAGGAGATCGGCGAGGCAGCTCGCCGCGCAGGCGTCGTCGACGCCTTGCAGCACGTCGGGGCAAGCGCCCTCGGGCGTGCCAGGCTGGCTACGCTCACTGGGGAGGAAAAGGGTTCCCGTCCAGAACAGGTCTCCGGACGACGGTGCACCTGGCCCCATGGAGGGCGCCAAATGTCGGGTGGTAGGTGCAACATATGCCAACGGATGGCTTATCATTGTGGGAGCCAGTAAGACATCGCCGGTGCCTGGAAACGGGATAAGGTGAAGACATGCACGCCGGTGAATCTTACCCAGGTTCGGGGCTCTCCGTGGAGATAACACCCCTAGTCCTGCTCTGCGGGGCCTCCGCATGATCACTAGATCAACAAGTAGCTACAAGAGGCTCCTTGAGCTGTTCGGTGAGAAGAAGAAGAAGGGCAAGGCTAGCTCTCTTCTCTCCCTATGATGGTGTCTAAAACTCTCTGAGATCAACCCCTTGCATGGTGTCCCGTGGGGTTTATATAGGCCTACCCCCCGGGGGTACAATGGTAATCCGGCTGGGTGCGGGCCCAGGCCATTAGTGTCTATGACCGCCGCCTTCTCCGCCGGCTTCTGGGGCCCGCTGACTGGTGGGTCCCGCCGGCTGTCAGCCCGCTGGTCGACAGGACGGCCCCACCGTTTGGGGGATCTTGTTGGGGGCTGGTTACTATTGCCTCGCCTCTGATGACGACCTTTGTCGGGGTAAGCATGGCTACAGTGCCGCCGCCTTGCGGGCTCCCACTGTAGCCTTACCGCGTCTCATCTGCTTAATAGTGCGCGCGCCCCGAGGGGGGATCAAGCCGGCTATTGCAAGCAGCCCGGGCTTGGGCCGGCTGGGGGGGCGCCGGATGTCTCTCGATCAAAGGGCCCGCCACCTGCTGAGCGTCAGATCGCCATCCGCCGTGGATGGCGTCATGATTTAAATGGCAACGGTGCCACGCCGGACGGGGGATGGCTGCCCCGTACGGCATATTGTAGCCATGCACACACCGGGATTCGGGGGTGGCAGGGTTCGCTGTAGCCACGTCCTGTCCCGTCACCGTTATGGGCTATGGACTCTTAGGACGCAGCCTCCGGCCGCTTGATTCTTGGAGTCGGCCCTTCGTGGGCCACCTTCTGGGAGTCGGTCCTTCATGGGCCGGCTTCTGGGAGTCGGTCCTTTAGGAGCCGGCTTCTTGGAGTCGGCCCTATCGCGGCGTTCTCCAAAGGTGGTTTATGGCCGGTCCGCCTTCCGCGAGCCGGCCTAGGTGATAGCCGGCCGGAAGAAGGCGGCCCTGCATCTTAGGCGCTTCGAGGTACGATCGGCTCATTGTATTTTTCTGAGGGCCAAAGGGAGCCGGTTAGGCTACCCGTGGTCATTTACTCCGACAGAGAGGGTGATGCAACAAAGTGTAGCGTAAGTATTTCCCTCAGTTTTGAGAACCAAGGTATCAATCCAGTAGGAGGCTCCTCAAAAGTCCCACACACCTACACGAACAAACTGAGAACTTGCAACCAACGCAATAAAGGGGTTGTCAATCCCTTCACGACCACTTGTGAAAGTGAGATCTAATAAAGATAGTATGATAAGATAAATATATTTTTGGTATTTTATAAGATAGATGCAAAAAGTAAGGATGCAAATAAAGTAGATGGAAAGCAAATATGATAAGAGATAGACCCGGGGGCCATAGGTTTCACTAGAGGCTTCTCTCGAGATAGCATAAGTATTACGGTGGGTGAACAAATCACTGTCGAGCAATTGATAGAAAAGCGCATAGTTATGGGATTATCTAGGCATGATCATGTATATAGGCATCAAGTCCATAACAAGTAGACCGACTCCTGCCTGCATCTACTACTATTACTCCACACATCGACCGCTATCCAGCATGCATCTAGAGTATTAAGTTCATAAGAACAGAGTAACGATTAAGCAAGATGACATGATGTAGAGGATAAACACATGCAATATGATATAAAACCCATCTTGTTATCCTCGATGGCAACAATACAATACGAGTCTTGCAACCCTTTACACATTGGTAAGAACACCGCAAGATTGAACCCAAAGCTAAGCACTTCTCCCATGGCAAGAAAGATCAATCTAGTAGGCCAAACCAAACTGATAATTCGAAGAGACTTGCAAAGATAACTCAATCATACGTAAAAGAATTCACAGAAGATTCAAATATTATTCATAGATAAACTTGATCATAAACCCACAATTCATCGGATCTCGACAAACACACCGCAAAAAGAGATTACATCGAATAGATCTCCACAAGAGAGGGGGAGAACATTGTATTGAGATCCAAAAAGAGAGAAGAAGCCATCTAGATAATAACTATGGACCCATAGGTCTGTGGTAAACTACTCACAACTCATCGGAGGGGCAAGGATGTTGATGTAGAGGCCCTCCATGGTTGCTTCCCCCTCCGGCAGAGTGCCAGCAAGGGCTCCAAGATGGGATCTCACGGATACAGAAGGTTACGGCGGTGGAAATTGTGTTTCGTGGTGCTCCTGGATGTTTTCGGTGCGTGAGGTATATATAGGAGGAAGAAGTACGTCGGTGGCGGCCCGAGGGCCCACGAGATAGGGGGGCGCGCCCTACAGTTGGGCGCCCTCCTATCTCGTGGGGCCCTCGAGCTTTATTGACTTGCACTCCAGGTTCTCCGGATCAGATTTGTTCCAAAAATAACGCTCCCGAAGGTTTCATTCCGTTTGGACTTCGTTTGATATTCCTTTTCTTTGAAATACTGAAATAGGCAAAAAAACAGCAATATGAGCTAGGCCTCCGGTTAGTAGGTTAGACCCAAAAATGATGTAGAAGTGTAAAATAAAGCCCATAAACATCCAAAAGGGGTAATATAATAGCATGGAACAATAAAAAATTATAGATACGTTGGAGACGTATCAAGCATCCCCAAGCTTAATTCCTGCTCGTCCTCGAGTAGGTAAATGATAAAAAAGAAATTTTTGATGTGGAATGCTACCTAGCATAATTGATAATGTAATTTTCTTTATTGTGGCATGAATGTTCAGATCCCAATGAATACAAAATAAAAGTTCATATTGACATAAAAAATAGTAATACTTCAAGCATACTAATCAAAGTAATCATGTCTTCTCAAAATAACATGGCTAAAGAAAGTTATCTTCATCACACAAAGTATTTAATCATGCACAACCCCGATGACACGCCAAGCAATTGGTTCATACTTTAATAATCTCAAAAAAATTCATCTTTTCACGCAATACATGAGCGTGAGCCATGGACATAGCACTATATGTGGAATAGAAGGGTGGTTGTGGAGAAGACAAAAAAGAGAAGATAGTCTCACATCAACTAGGCGTATCAACGGGCTATGGAGATGCCCATTAATAGATATCAGTGTGAGTGAGTAGGGATTGCCATGCAACAGATGCAGTAGAGCTATAAATATAGGAAAGCTCAGCAAAAGAAACTAAGTGGGTGTGCATCCAACTCGCTTGCTCACGAAGACCTAGGGCACTTTGAGGAAGGCCATCATTGGAATATACAAGCCAAGTTCTATAATGAAAAATTCCCACTAGTATATGAAAGTGACAACATATGAGACTCTCTAACATGAAGATCATGGTGCTATTTTGAAGCACAAGTGTGGAAAAAGAGATAGTAGCATTGTCCCTTCTCTCTTTTTCTCTCATTTTTTTTCTTTTCCTTTCTTTTTCTTTTTTTTCTTTGGCCTTTTTTTTTAATTTTGGCCTTTCTCTTTTTTTTTTCTTTTTGTAAAGTCCGAAGTCTCATCCTGACTTGTGGGGGAATCATAGTCTTCATCATCCTTTCCTCACTAGGACAATGCTCTAATAATGAAGATCATCACACTTTTATGGATTTACAACTCGAAGCTAGAACAAGATATGACTCTATATGAATGCCTCCGGCGGTGTACCGGGATATTCAATGAATCAAGAGCGACATGTATGAAAATTATGAAGGTGGCCTTGCCACAAATACAATGTCAACTACATGATCATGCAAAAAGCAATATGACAAAAGTAATGCGTGTCATATGAACGGAACGGTGGAAAGTTGCATGGCAATATATCTCGGAATGGCTATGGAAATGCCATAATAGGTAGGTATGGTGGCTGTTTTGAGGAAGGTAAATGGTGGGTGTATGGTACCGGCGAAAATTGCGCGGTACAAGAGAGGCTAGCAATGGTGGAAGGGTGAAAGAGTGCGTATAATCCATGGACTCAACATTAATCAAAGGAACTCATATACTTGTTGCAAAAATTTAGAAGTCATCAAAAACCAAAGTACTACGCGTATGCTCCTAGGGGGATAGATTGGTAGGAAAAGACCATCGCTCATCCCCGACCGCCACTCATAAGGAAGGCAATCAATAAATAAAATTGTGCTCCAACTTCATCACAAAGCGGTTCACCATACGTGCATGCTACGGGAATCACATGCTTCAACACAAGCATTCTTTGAATTCATAATCACCCAACTAGCATGACTTTAATATCACTACCTCCATATATCAAAACAATTATCAAGCATCAAATTGATCATAGCATCCAATTCACTTTCTATGATAGTTTTTATTATACCCAACTTGGATGCTCATCATTCTAGGACCAACTTTATGATAATAACAAATACCATGCTATTCTAAAATACTCTCAAAATAATATAAGTGAAGCATGAGAGACTAGCAATTTCTTCAAAATTAAGACACCACCGTGCTCTAAAAGATATAAGTGAAGCACTAGAGCAAAAACTATCAAGCTCAAAAGATATAAGTGAAGCACATAGAGTATTCTAGAAAATTATAATCAAATAGGCTTCTCCCAAAAGGTGTGAACAGCAAGGATGGTTGTGGTAAACTAAAATCAAAGACTAATATAATACACGACGCCCCAAGCAAAACACATATCATGTAGCGAATAAAAATATAGCTCCAAGTAAAGTTACCAATGAACGAAGACGAAAGAGGGGATGCCTTCCTGGGGCATCCCCAAGCTTAGGCTTTTAGCTATTCTTGAATATCTTGGGGTGACATGGGCATCCCCAATCTTAGGCTCTTGCCACTCCTTATTCCATAGTCCATAAAAGCTTTACCCAAAACTTGAAAACTTCACAACACAAAACTCAACAGGAAATCTTATAAGCTCCGTTAGTGAAAGAAAACAAAACCACCACATAAGGTACTGTAATGAACTCATTCTTTACTAAATTTGGTGTTAAACCTACTGTATTCCAACTTCCTTATGGTTTATAAACTAATTTATTAGACATAGATGCATTGAAATAAGCAAACAACACACGAAAAACAGAATCTGTCAAAAACAGAACAGTCTGTAGCAATCTGTAACTAACGCAAACTTCTGGAACTCTTAAAATCCTACCAAAATAGGAAGTCCTGGAAAATTTGTCTATTGAACAGCATCAAAAATAATCAATGCAAAAGCACGTTCCTGTGATTTAACAAAATTGTGTTCGTGCGCGCAAAGTTTCTGTTTTTCAGCAGAATCAAATCAACTATCATCGTAGGTTATCCTATAGGTTCTACTTGGCACAAACACTAATTAAAAGATAAAAACACATCTAACCAGAAGGTAGATGCAAGATTTATTACTAAACAGGAGCAAAAACAAAAAACATAAAGAAAAATTGGGTTGCCTCCCAACTAGCGCTATTGTTTAACGCCCCTAGCTAGGCATAAAAGCAAAGATAGATCTAACGAGTGCCATCTTTGGCACTACACTCATAAGTAGCATGCATGATAGATTCATAAGTTAATTTGACTTTCTTTCTTGGAAAGTGCTCCATGCCTTTCTTTAAGGGAAATTGGAATCTAATGTTCCCTTCCTTCATATCAATAATCGCACCAATCGTTCTAAGGAAAGGTCTACCAAGAATAATAGGGCAAGAAAGATTGCAATCAATATCAAGAACGATAAAATCTACGTGCACCAAATTTCTATTTGCAATGATAAGATCATCATTGATCCTTCCCATAGGATTTTTAATGGTGGAATCCGCAAGGTGCAAATTTAAAGAGCAATCATCAAGATCATGGAAACCTAGAATATCACATAAAGTTTTCGGAATCGTGGAAACACTAGCACCCAAATCACACAAAGCAAAACACTAATAATCTTTAATTTTAATCTTTATAGTAGGTTCCCAGTCATCATTAAGTTTTCTAGGTATAGAAACTTCCAAGTTAAGTTTTTCATCATAAGATTGCATCAAGGCATCAACAATATGTTTGGTAAAAGCTTTATTTTGACTATAAGCATGAGGAGAATTAAAAACAGATTGCAACAAGGAAATACACCCTTTTAAAGAACAATTATCATAATCAAATTCCTTGAAATCCGAGATAGTAAGTTCAACATTATTAGAAGTTGAGGATTCTCCAATCTCACTTTTACCAAATTTAACATCAAGATCTAAAGACTCCAAATTTTTGGGACGCCTTCTAGGCAAAGTGGATTTATCATCACTCCCATAATCATCAAAATTCATATTGCAAAACATAGATCTAATCGGAGACGCATCAATAACTTTAAGATCCTCATCATTATTTTCATGAAGACTAGAAGAACATGCTTTTATAAAGCTTTCTTTTTTAGCACGCAATCTAGCGGTTCTTTCCTTGCACTCGTCAATGGAAATTCTCATTACTTTGAGAGACTCATTGATATCATGCTTAGGAGAAGAAGATCCAAGTTTAAAAGAATTAACATCAAGCGAAAGTCTATCAATGTTCCTAGCCAAATCATCAACTTTGAGCATTTTTTCTTCAAGCAAGGCATTAAAATTCTTTTGAGAAATCATAAATTCTTTCACACTATTCTCAAAATCAGAGGGCATCTTATTAAAATTACCATAAGAATTATTGTAGGAATTTCCATAATTATTAGAGGGATTACTAGGGAACGGTCTAGCTTTAAAATTTCCTCTATAAGCGTTGTTTCCAAAACTGTTCCTACCAACAAAATTCACATCCATAGATTCATTATTATTCTCAATCAAGGAAGACAAAGGCATATCATTGGGATCAAGAGGGGTATTTTTAGTAGCAAACATATTCATAAGTTCATCCATCTTTCCACTCAAAACATTGATTTCTTCTATAGCTAGCATGCACTTTTTTACTAGAAGATCTTTCGGTGTGCCATTGGGAATAATTAGCCATAATATTATCAAGCAATTTTGTAGAATCTCCTAACGTGATTTCCATAAAGGTGCCTCCCGCGGCCGAGTCTAAGAAATTTCTAGAAGCAAAGTTCAAACCGGCATAAAATTTTTGTATGATCATCCATAAATTCAAACCATGAGTAGGGCAATTGCGAAGCATCAATTTCATTCTTTCCCAAGATTGGGCAACATGCTCATGATCAAGTTGTTTAAAATTCATAATATCGTTCCTAAGAGTGATGATCTTAGCGGGAGGAAAATACTTAGAGATAAAAGCATCCTTGCACTTGTTCCAAAAATCAATACTATTTTTAGGCAAAGACGAAAACCAAACTTTAGCACGATCTCTAAGTGAAAACGGAAATAACTTCAATTTAACAATATCATTGTCTGTATCTTTCTTCTTTTGCATATCACACAAATCAACAAAATTGTTTAGATGAGTAGCGGCATCTTCACTAGGAAGGCCGGCGAATTGATCTTTCATAACAAGATTCAGCAAAGCGGTATTGATTTCACAAGACTCAACATCATTAAGAGGAGCAATCAGAGTACTAAGGAAATCATTACTATTGGTATTCGAGAAGTCACACAACTTGGTATTATCTTGTGC
This sequence comes from Aegilops speltoides, assembly GCA_021437245.1. NCBI lineage: Eukaryota > Viridiplantae > Streptophyta > Magnoliopsida > Poales > Poaceae > Aegilops > Aegilops speltoides. The sequence continues at coordinate 493,788,172 of CM038145.1, forward strand.
CATGGCAACAAGTAATCCAACACACAAGCAAACAGAAAAACGGCAAGCAAAAAGAGAGGAGGAGATTGGGAAAGAGAGGGCGAATAAAATGGCAAGGGTGAAGTGGGGGAGAGGAAAATGAGAGGCAAATGGCAAATAATGTAAATGCGAGGGAGATGGGTTTGTGATAGGTACTTGGTATGTCTTGACTTGAGCGAAGACCTCCCCGGCAACGGCGCCAGAAATCCTTCTTGCCACGTCTTGAGCTTGTGTTGGTTTTCCTCAAAGAGGATAGGGTGATGCAACAAAGTGTAGCGTAAGTATTTCCCTCAGTTTTGAGAACCAAGGTATGAATCCAGTAGGAGGCTCCTCAAAAGTCCCACGCACCTACACAAACAAACTGAGAACTCGCAACCAACGCAATAAAGGGGTTGTCAATCCCTTCACGGCCACTTGCGAATGTGAGATCTAATAAAGATAGTATGATAAGATAAATATATTTTTGGTATTTTATAAGATAGATGCAAAAAGTAAAGATGCAAATAAAGTAGATGGAAAGCAAATATGATAAGAGATAGACCCGGGGGCCATAGGTTTCACTAGAGGCTTCTCTCGAGATAGCATAAGTATTACGGTGGGTGAACAAATTACTGTCGAGCAATTGATAGAAAAGCGCATAGTTATGAGATTATCTAGGCATGATCATGTATATAGGCATCACGTCCATAACAAGTAGACCAACTCCCGCCTGCATCTACTACTATTACTCCACACATCGACCACTATCTAGCATGCATCTAGAGTATTAAGTTCATAAGAACAGAGTGACGCATTAAGCAAGATGACATGCTGTAGAGGGATAAACACATGCAATATGATATAAACCCCATCTTGTTATCCTCGATGGCAACAATACAATATGTGTCTTGCAACCCTTTCTATCACTGGGTAAGAACACCGTAAGATTGAACCCAAAGCTAAGCACTTCTCCCATGGCAAGAAAGATCAATCTAGTAGGCCAAACCAAACTAATAATTCGAAGAGACTTGCAAAGATAACTCAATCATACATAAAAGAATTCACAGAAGATTCAAATATTATTCATAGATAAACTTGATCATAAACCCACAATTCATCGGATCTCGACAAACACACCGCAAAAAGAGATTACATCGAATAGATCTCCGCAAGAGAGGGGGAGAACGTTGTATTGAGATCCAAAAAGAGAGAAGAAACCATCTAGATAATAACTATGGACCCATAGGTCTGTGGTAAACTACTCACAACTCTTCGGAGGGGCAAGGGTGTTGATGTAGAGGCCCTCCGTGGTTGCTTCCCCCTCCGGCAGAGTGCCAGCAAGGGATCCAAGATGGGATCACGCGGATACAGAAGGCTATGGCGGTGGAAATTGTGTTTCATGGTGCTCCTGGATGTTTTCGGGGTACGTAGGTATATATAGGAGGAAGAAGTACGTCGGTGGCCGCCCGAGGGGCCCACGAGACAGGGGGCGCGCCCTACAGGGGGGCCCTCCTATCTCGTGGGGCCCTCACAGCTTTCTTGACTTGCACTCCAGGCTCTCCGGATCAGATTTCTTCCAAAAATAACGCACCCAAAGGTTTCATTCCGTTTGGACTTCGTTTGATATTCCTTTTCTTCGAAATACTGAAATGGGCAAAAAAACAGCAATATGGGCTGGGCCTCCGGTTAGTAGGTTAGTCCCAAAAATGATATAGAAGTGTAAAATAAAGACCATAAACATCCAAAAGGGGTAATATAATAGCATGGAATAATCAAAAATTATAAATACGTTGGAGACGTATCACCGCCGCCCAGCCCGGTGGCTGATGACGATGTCTCTGCCTCCGCGACGCCTAGCCCCACCGACGATGCCTCCTCCGCGCCCTGAAGGAAATATGCCCTAGAGGCAATAATAAAGTTATTATTTATTTCCTTATTTCATGATAAATGTTTATTATTCATGCTAGAATTGTATTAACCGGAAACATAATACATGTGTGAATACATAGACAAACATAGTGTCACTAGTATGCCTCTACTTGACTAGCTCGTTGAATCAAAGATGGTTAAGTTTCCTAGCCATAGACATGAGTTGTCATTTGATTAATGGGATCACATCATTACAGAATGATGTGATTGACTTGACCCATTCCATTAGCTTAGCACTTGATCGTTTAGTATGTTGTTATTGCTTTCTTCATGACTTATACATGTTCCTATGACTATGAGATTATGCAACTCCCGTTTACCGGACAAACACTTTGTGTGCTACCAAATGACACAACATAAGTGGGTGATTATAAAGGTGCTCTACAGGTGTCTCCAAAGGTACTTGTTGAGTTGGCGTATTTCGATATTAGGATTTGTCACTCCGATTGTCGGAGAGGTATCTCTGGGCCCTCTTGGTAATGCACATCACTATAAGCCTTGCAAGCAATGTGACTAATGAGTTAGTTGCGGGATGATGCATTACGGAACGAGTAAAGAGACTTGCTAGTAACGAGATTGAACTAGGTATTGAGATACCGACGATCAAATCTCGGGCAAGTAACACACCGATGACAAAGGGAACAACGTATGTTGTTATGCGGTTTGACCGATAAAAATCTTCGTAGAATATGTGGGAGCCAATATGAGCATCTATGTTCCGTTATTGGTTATTGATCGGAGATGTATCTCGGTCATGTCTACATAGTTCTCAAACCCGTAGGGTCCGCACGCTTAAAGTTCAATGACGATTATATTTTGAGTTTATGTGTCTTGATCTACCGAAGGTAGTTTGGAGTCCCGGATGTGATCACGTACATGATGAGGAGTCTCTAAATGGTCGAGACATAAAGATCGATATATTGGACGACTATATTTGGACACCTGGATGATTCCGGGTGAGATCGGGATAATATCGGAGCACCGGGAGGTTATCGGAACCCCCCGGGAGGTATATGGGCCTTAATGGGCTTTAGTGGAAAGGAGAAAGGGAGGGGGCGCGCCCCCCAAGCCCAATCCGAATTGGTAGGGGGGCCGGCCCCCCCTTTCCTATCTCCCTCCTTCCTCTTCCTTCCCTCTCCCTCTCCAAATAGGAAAAGGAGGAGTCCTACTCCCGGTGGGAGTAGGACTCCCCCCTTGGCCGCGCCTCCTCCTCTTGGCCGGCCCTCTCCTCCCCTCCTTTATATACGGAGGAGGGGGGCACCCCATAGACACAACAATTGATCTCTTGGATCTCTTAGCCGTGTGCGGTGCCCCCCTCCACCATAATCCACCTCGATAATATCGTAGCAGTGCTTAGGCGAAGCCCTGCGTCGGTAGAACATCATCATCGTCACCATGCCGTCAAGCTGACGGAACTCTCCCTCAAAGCTCAGATGGATCGGAGTTAGAGGGACGTCATCGAGTTGAACGTGTGCTGAACTCGGAGGTGCCGGGCGTTCGGTACTTGGATCGGTCAGATTGTGAAGACGTACGACTAGATCAACCGCGTTGTGCTAACGCTTCCGCTTTCGGTCTACGAGGGTACGTGGACTCACTCTCCCCACTCATTGCTATGCATCACCATGATCTTGCGTGTGCGTAGGAATTTTTTTGAAATTACTACGTTCCCCAACAGTGGCATCCGAGCCAGGTTTTATGCGTTGATGTTATATGCACGAGTAGAACACAAGTGAGTTGTGGCGATACAAGTCATACTGCTTACCAACATGTCACACTTTGGTTCGGCGATAGTTGGATGAAGCGGCCCGGACCGACATTACACGTACGCTTACACGAGACTGGTTTTACCGCCGTGCTTTGCACACATGTGACTAGCGGGTGCCAGTTTCTCCAACTTTAGTTGAACCGAGTGTGGCTACGCCCGGTCCTTGCGAAGGTTAAAACATCACTAACTTGACGAACTATCGTTCTGGTTTTGATGCGTAGGTAAGAACGGTTCTTGCTCAGCCCGTAGCAGCCACATAAAACTTGCAACAACAAAGTAGAGGACGTCTAACTTGTTTTTGTAGGGCATGTTGTGATGTGATATGGTCAAGGCATGATGCTATATTTTATTGTATGAGATGATCATGTTTTGTAACCGAGTTATCGGCAACTGGCAGGAGCCATATGGTTGTCGCTTTATTGTATGCAATGCAATCACCCTGTAATTGCTTTACTTTATCACTAAGTGGTAGCGATAGTCGTAGAAGCAATAGTTGGCAAGACGACAACGATGCTACGATGGAGATCAAGGTGTCGCGCCGGTGACGATTGTGATATTGACGGTGCTTCGGAGAGATGGAGATCAGAAGCACAAGATGATGATGGCCATATCATATCACTTATATTGATTGCATGTGATGTTTATCCTTTATGCATCTTATCTTGCTTTGATTGACGATAGCATTATAAGATGACCTCTCACTAAATTTCAAGATAAAAGTGTTCTCCCTGAGTATGCACCGTTACCAAAGTTCGTTGTGCCCAGAAACCACGTGATGATCAGGTGTGATAAGCTCTACGTCCATCTACAACGGGTGCAAGCCAGTTTTGCACATGCAGAATACTCAGGTTAAACTTGACGAGCCTAGCATATGCAGATATGGCCTCGGAACACTGAGACCAAAAGGTCGAGTGTCGGTGTCAAAACCGGAGGATCTCGGGTAGGGGGTCCCGAACTATGCGTCTAGGCGGATGGTAACAGGAGGCAAGGGACACGATGTTTTTACCCAGGTTCAGGCCCTCTCGATGGAGGTAAAACCCTACTCCTGCTTGATTGATATTGATGATATGGGTAGTACAAGAGTGGATCTACCACGAGATCAAGGAGGCTAAAACCTAGAAGCTAGCCTATGGTATGATTGTTGTAATGGTTGTTCGTCCTACGGACTAAAATCCTCCGGTTTATATAGACACCGGAGAGGGCTAGGGTTACACATAGTCGGTTACAATGGTAGGAGATCTACATATCCGTATCGCCAAGCTTGCCTTCCACGCCAAGGAAAGTCCCATCCGGACACGGGATGAAGTCTTCAATCTTGTATCATCACAGTCTTGGAGTCCGGCCGATGATGATAGTCCGGCTATCCGGACACCCCCTAGTCTAGGACTCCCTCAGTAGCCCCTGAACCAGGCTTCAACGATGATGAGTCCGGCGTGCATATTGTTCGACATTGCAAGGCGGGTTCCTCCTCTGAATAATTCATAGAAGATTGTGAACACCAGGATAGTGTCCGGCTCTGCAAAATAAATTCCACATACCACCGTAGAGAGAATAATATGTACACAAGTTCAATCTGCTGACGTATTTTGTGGCATGACGTCACACCACCACCAAGCCTCTACTTGAATCGTTTTTATTATACCACCTCAGCGCATTTAGCGATGCGGTTTCCTTGGCACGTCTTGTTGAAGTAGAGATCGTGTTCCCCTTATTCCGGGATTCCCATCAATACGGACGTGGGTAACCCAACCGTGCTCGTTGCCACGCCTCCTCTATCGAAGGTGAGTCCCAAACGGTCACGGGGACGGCTCTTGGTATTCTCCCTCTTTATAATGAGACCAAGGCTCGTTTCTTTTCTTCAATCCTCAATCGAATCTACCCCTCACCCCGAGTTCCAACACCCAGAGCCACAGATTCGAGCGCTTTGGACCTTCCACAATGTCTGGCTCCGACCTACAGGGCCGGTGGATGCCCTCCTCCGTCACGGAAGAGGACGTGCTAAAGCTGCGAGAAGACAGGTACCTGACCTGCGAGATTTCGCATAGGCTGCCCGCCAAAGGGCAAGTCATTCCTACTCCCAAGCCCGGCGAGAGCGTCGTGTTCGTGTCCCACCTCCGTCGGGGTTTAGGCTTCCCGATGGATCCTTTTGTGAGAGGGCTCATGTTTTACTATGGGCTGGAATTCCATGACCTGGCTCCGGAGTCCATCCTCCACATCTCATCATTCATTGTCGTCCGCGAAGCCTTCCTCCGCACTACTCCCCACTTTGGTTTGTGGCTCAAGACCTTCAACATAGAGCCGAAGATGATCGAGGGGCGTCAAGCAGAGTGCAGCAGGGCGGTTATAAGCAGGAGGGCCGATGCTCCATGGCCCGAGGGCTCCTTCTAGGAGGAGGTCGGCTTGTGGCAACATGAGTGGTTCTATATTACTGCTCCTAGGGGCAGAAGACAGAAGCCGCCGCCCATCTTTCGCTCGGGCCCTCCATAGCGGTTGATGTCATGGGTCAACCAAGGGCTCAACTGGGGGCCGTCAAAGAATGTACCCCTATTGCAGGGCCGGATTTGAGACCTCCAGGAGAGGGAGATCAATCTAGTCATGGTGATGCAGGTTATGCTGATTCGGCGTCTTCTGCCCTGCAAGCATCGCCCCCTCCGCCTGTGGGAATTCAATCCAGAGGAGCCACGAGCTCTTCAACACTTCATGGGTACGACACCCGTGGAGATGTATAAGTTGTTCTTCGGATCACAAGAAACGTGTCCGGAATTGACCGAGGATTTCGGCCTAAGCTGCAATCGCCCGGATGCTCAGGTAAGCGGCCCTGCGTCCGGACACACCGTTTGTTTGCACCTTCTTGAATTTGCCTTTTAACCCATCGTCTCTTTGAATAGGAGTGGATAGCGCAAGCGAAACCGATACGGTGTCCGGCCCCCCTCCCGGAGACCGTGTCGGATCCCGTGCTGGTCAGGATGCTGAAGGTTGCGCCTTCAGAGGAAGGCGAAGGGGAGAACAGAGAAACTACCGCCTCTACCAGGGAGGCTTTTGAGAAAGGGGGAATCGAGAATCCCTCCTTCCAAGGGGAGAAGAGGACTGCTTCCGAAAACCCGGAGGCCAAGGCCTCGAAGCGGGGGAAGAGATCCTTACCAGAGGGTCCTGCATCTGGGGAGGCCCCGGACGCACTATCTCCCCTAGGGAATCAGCCCTCCAGCGAGCCGTAAGTAGAACAGAGGGGGGTTCTGTAATAAGAGACATCCCTATTTTTGCTTCTGAGGATAACCGAAGTTTTTACCTTGTAGTTCGGATCTCCGTCCTTCTCAGATGAGCTCGTCTTAGGGGGACCTTCGTCCGGAGATGGTGGAGAGCGAGACGCCTCCATATGCCGCACCATCAGGTAAGGCGGACGAACCTGAGGTGTCATCACGGAGGGTATCCCCGAGTCCGGCAGGGCCGGAGAGTTCGGCGCCAATTGGTGTGCGGCTGGGGGAGCTGAAGGATCTGCTTGAGAGGGCGTCTATCTCAGAAGGTCACCGTACATTGATGAGTACGGTGATTGGAAGAATTTCGTCCGCCGAAGGCGGGTTGCATGATGCCGTCAGAAGTTTGCTGGCAGGGTTTGAGGTACGTAAAAATGACATACCTTTTGATGTTTTACACATAAGGTGCGCCCTGTATAGATAGTAGCCCCTGAGACTCGGGATGTTGTCGGAAGCGACAACGTGCCGAGGATCAAAATCGCAGGTATTAATTTTTGCCTTTCCTATGCAGGTGGCGGATAGTCCGGTGGCCAGCTGGACTGATGGAGTTGCCGAACTAAAGCGGCAACTCGACGTTGCGGATGCGGACATCGCGCTGGTCAATAAGTGACTTGACGAGTCACAAGGTAGGTTGTTTCTCCGCGGTCACCTAGTAAGGGAGCTGAAGCCCACTCCTTACAACATGTGTGCTTAATGCAGATGGTGCTGCTGCTGTGGAGAGCCTTCGGGCAGAACTTGCTCGAACCAAGGAGCAGGCCAGAAGGAGTGATGCGGCTGCCTCGATGGCGGCCGAAGAGCTAGAAGTCGAAGGGCTGCTCACTTTGCGGGCAGGAGGAGATGGCGAAATGGCCGTGAAGTTGAAAGATGTTACCGACCGCTATAAGGTTCTTGAAAAGGAACGCCGAGCAGAGCAAGAAGACCTGAGGAAGGCCACCGCCGAAGCCAAGGATGCCCGCTCTGCAATGAGGGCTATAAAGGAGGAGCTGCGCCAGGCCGGAGATATTGCAGCTGGCAAGCCCTTTCTGCTGCGCAGGAGGTTTACGGATCCGAAGTATGCTTAGCTTGGCCAGCTGTGGGGTCTGGAGGATCCTTATATGGATTTAGCGGCGAGTGCGGCAGATGCTGTTGTGCACTTCCGAAGTCAAAAGGATCACGAGACGGAAGAGCTTTTTGGTCTCAATTCCATAGTCCGGAGCGTTCACTTCCGCTGACCGATCGGTTGGCTGAGTGGGCTGAGCAGAATAGATTGTCCGGACTTGCCATGATGGATATCGTGGCTCATGTCTGGTCGGATAGGCCCAAGCCGAAGAGTTATTTCGGCCTATTGCAGCAATTCCTTGGGGCGGTGCCGCATATAAAGGCGATGAAGCGGTCGGCCTACATAGAGGGTGCACGGATGGCCCTCGCCCGTGTGAAGACATACTGGACGGAAATGGATGCCACCGATGTTGCGACCCGGGGTTCGGACGAGAGCCGGTTACCCGCCGAGCACTATTTTGGGGAAGTTTTGCGTGGTGCTCGTGTAATAGAGTCGCAGTGCTCAAAAAATGTCATGTTCAAATGATCTTTATGGTTTGTAAAACGATGTTTATAATATAAGCGCTTTTTGTACTTGTGCGTTCAAGTATGGAAATATCTCCTGTGCGGCCGTCAATGTATACTTGTGTATAACCTGAAAGATGGCAGTCTTCGGCTTCAGCCCCCACGCACATGGTGCGTGGGTGTTTGCGAAATAGCGCATTTTCACACTCAATCCAACGTCTTGGTCCTGTGAAGGAGGTGGTAGCATAGCAAACGAGGCAACCTGACTATAATGCTTTATCACTTTCACTTAGCCGTAGGAGTTCGAAGGTGGGGCTACGATATAGCCCTTAGGGGCACCGCGCTCTCCGGATTTGGGGCGCGTGTGTTCCTGACAGGGAAGCGGTCCTTCTTCAAAGCGGAGGAATTCTAAACATTCCGAAGGTCGATCGAGTGGTTAACCAATCTCTCGCTACATCATGACAGTTAGTTTTCGGCTTTCTCCACTGAGGTGCTCACCCGGCCGAACCGGGGCACAATCGCAGTAGTTCTCCTGGTGCCGCGTTAGCCGATGATATAGAACGTGAGTCAGCAAAACACAGGAGCCGGGCAAACCCAACATTTGACCAAAGACATGATTCGGAGCTGATGCATATAAGTCCTAACTCGAGACGCCGAACACTCCCTAAGGTGTTCGGTCTTTATGATGACGGGCAGATCAATGCCCTAAGCCCCTAGTGTCCAGGTACACGCGAGATCCTCTGACGCGGCCGATGCCAAAACGTCAGCCTCTTCTCTGGTTATGATGAGAAACCAGGGGATGTATAGCAACAAGAGATAGTAAAAAAGGTTTACCCAGGGTCTTAATCTGAAAAGAATCCTTGCAACGGGTCCCTACTGCACGTCTGCGCCTGTGTCTCCGTTGTGCTGTATCCTGGACGGGTGTAACACGCTGTTCATCTGTAAAAGAGAGGAACTTAGTTTGAAAAGAAATCGTGTGAAAAATGTATTTAAAACATAGTATGAATAAATGAATAAAATTGAGCTTTTGTTGGCTCTTTATTGCTCATACGTGCAGCCCCTTGTGAAGGGGTGTGCGACTAGGGAGCCCCTAGTTTATTTATGCCGGACTCGCCTAGCCGTGTCCGGGGTCTTGAACGACCTTTTAATGAGATGATGCCGCGTGGACCGGGCATTTTAAGTGTAAGAGATGCGTAGTGCGGTATTGCGTTAAAGCGGACAAAAGCTTCACGCCCCAATAGTGCTTGATGGCTACTTTTGAATGGGGCGACATGAAAGATTAGCTTTTCGCGTCGGAAGTTGTCGGGTGACCCGAGCACAACTTCTAGTAGTAAGGAGCCCGTGCACTTGGCGTAAGGGCCTGGCGTCACTCCTTTGAAGGAAGTGCGGCTATGGCGAATTTTAGTAAGGTCTATCCCCAACTTGCGGATTGTGTCCGGATATAGCAGGTTTAAATCGCTGCCGCCATCCATTAGGACTTGTGTAAATTGTAGTCCATCGATTATAGGATCCAATATCAGAGCAGTCCATCCTGCATTTCGAATGCTTCTGGAACAATCCAGGTGGTCGAAAGTAATTGGTTTTGACATCCAATCTCAAGGTTCCGCTGGGGTGGACCGTGTGACACCTACTTTGGCTGGTGCCGCACTATTGTCCCGTATTATCACATGAAGTGAGTTTACTGTTTTGACTTCTTGTGGGAAAGTCTTTTGTTTTCCGGCGCTCTGCTGGTGGGGTTCGTCGTCATCCTCGCTTGGCGTGTCGAGCCCCTTGTGTTCGGCGTTGAGTCGGTCGAACTGTTTGAAGACCCAACAATCTCGGTGGGTGTGGTTTGCAGCCTTCCCGGAGGTGCTGTGGATTTGACATATCCGATCCAAAATTTTGTTTAGGTTGGATAGCTCGTCACTGTTGTCCTTAAGAGGCAGTGTTTTATTGTTCGGCCGCGAGCTTTTGAATCCGGCGTTGACCGCCGTGTTCTTTGGGATCTTATCTTTATTTCGGCGCTGGTCCTTTCTGCGCCGTGATTTTCCATTTCCATCTTTGATCTCAGATGTACTCGGGTCGCTGGTGCTGCATCTTGCTAGCCAGCTGTCTTCCCCCGCGCAAAAGTGGGTCATGAGGCTTGTTAGCGCGGCCATTGTTCTCGGTTTTTCTTGGCCGAGGTGTCTGGCGAGCCATTCGTCTCGGACATTATGTTTAAAAGCTGCTAAGGCTTCGGCGTCCGGACAGTCAACTATTTGGTTCTTTTTTGTGAGGAACCTGTTCCAGAATTTGCGCGCTGACTCTCCGGGCTGTTGAGTTATGTGACTTAAATCGTCTGCATCTGAGGGCGGACATAAGTCCCCTGAAAATTTGCTCTAAACGCGTCCTCGAGCTCTTCTGAACTTCCAATTGTATTTTCTGGGAGGCTTTTGAGCCAATGCCGAGCTGGCCCTTTGAGCTTGAGGGGTAGATATTTTATGGCGTGGAGATCATCTCCTCTAGCCATATGTATGTGCAGAATGTAATCCTCAATCCAGACTCCGGGGTCTGTTGTTCCGTCGTATGCCTCTATGTTTACGGGTTTGAACCCCGCTGGAAATTCATGATCCAGCGCCTCATCGGTGAAACATAGTGGGTATGCGGCGCCCCTGTATTTAGGTGTGCCGTTATCTTCAGACACGCGGCGTGTTGTGTTGCTTCCTGGGGCCCTCTTTTTTGGCCCATAAATGGACCTGACCGGGCCATCCGTTTTGCGAGGATATTTATGTGTGTCATGTGCCGGCTTATGTCCGGCGCTGCTTGCCGCTCTTGGCCTGTCCTCTGGTCGTCTATCCGGCTAGGCGGCCTCTTTGCTTTTTAATTGTGGGGGCTCTATGGCCTCCTCGTCGAATTCGGGCAGCAGCTTGTGCTTCGGGTAGCTCTTTGTTTGGTGGCTATTGCCATATTTGTCCGCGGTCTTGAGTACTTTGCTCCACCTCATTCTGAGTATGTCTTCCGCTGTTTTGAGCTTCCGTTTCTCCTTCTTCAAACTTCTTGCAGTGGCGACAAGCCTTTTTTGAAGGTTCTTATGCTCCGGTGGTGTGTCCGGCGTGAGATCGTCTGGACTGTTGGTTTCGCCGAGGATGAGTTGATTATCCGATTCGTCCTGTTCGGGTGGCTGCTTGGTTGCATGTTCGTCGCCCACTGGTTTGCCCTGCTCTATGGCTGGGTCATTATGAGTGCTGTTGTTATCGAGGCGGGACTTGGGGCGGCGCTTGCGTCGCCGTTTTGGTTGTTTTTCGGGGGAATTATCCTTCGCCGCGTCCCGTGGTTCCTCGTTATCGCTCCCTTTTGGGGTGTCCACCATATATATATCATGAATTGACGTGGCTTTCCGGTGCCCGGTAGGTGCTGGTTCTTGGTCGTCTCCGGCGTCGTCATCCATACCGTCGATGTCTTCGGAGTCGTAGTCTAGCATGTCGCTTGGATCGTTGACAGTGGCTACAAAGTGGGTGGCGGGTGGGCTTTGAATTTCTTCGTCGTCCGCATCCCAACCATCCTGACCGCAGTCCGGCCAGGGCTCTCCTGATAACGAGAGATACTTTAGCGAATTCAGGATGTCGCCAAAGGGTGAGTGCTGAAAGATGTCCGCAGCGGTGAACTCCATGATCGGCGCCCAATCGGATTCGATTGGCAGGGGCGCAAGAGGTTCAGAGTCCGGCAAGGAGTCCGGCACCTCGGAGTCACGAGCCTTGCAAAGGACAAGGTCAGTATTCGGCTCTATCACCGTAGAAGTTGCAGCCCCCGAGGCGGTATCCAGCCACCTGTCCTCGATCTACGCGGTCGGCTCCGAACTATGGGTCAGAGCGGACTCATGTGCGGCCTCCAGGGTACTGTCCGGTGGCAGAGCTAAATCGTGCCCATCGTGACAGTGCGGCGCGCTTGGCTGTGGCTCGAATCCATCGAAGATCAAGTTTCCGCGGATGTCAGCCGTGAAGTTTAGGCTTCCAAACCTGACCTGATGTCTAGGGGCGTAGCTTTCGATCTTCTCCAGATGGCCAAGCGAATTGGCCCGTAGTGCAAAGCCGCCGAACACGAAGATCTGTCCGGGGAGAAAAGCCTCACCCTGGACTGCGTTGTTGTTGATTGAAGAAGCCATCAAGCCTATCGGTGACGACACAGAGGAACTCTCAATGAAAGCACCAATGTCGGTGTCAAAACCGGCGGATCTCGGGTAGGGGGTCCCGAACTGTGCGTCTAGGCGGATGGTAACAGGAGGCAAGGGACACGATGTTTTTACCCAGGTTCGGGCCCTCTCAATGGAGGTAAAACCCTACTCCTGCTTGATTGATATTGATGATATGGGTAGTACAAGACTAGATCTACCACGAGATCAAGGAGGCTAAACCCTAGAAGCTAGCCTATGGTATGATTGTTGTAATGGTTGTTCGTCCTACGGACTAAAACCCTCCGGTTTATATAGACACCGGAGAGGGCTAGGGTTACACAGAGTCGGTTACAATGGTAGGAGATCTACATATCCGTATCACCAAGCTTGCCTTCCACGCCAAGGAAAGTGCCATCCGGACACGGGACGAAGTCTTCAATCTTGTATCTTCACAGTCTTGGAGTCCGGCCGATGATGGTAGTCCGGCTATCCGGACACCCCCTAGTCCAGGACTCCCTCATCGAGCGTGAATCATATAGTAGATATGATCAACATAGTGATGTTCACCATTGAAAACTACTCCATCTCACGTGATGATCGGACATGGTTTAGTTGATTTGGATCACGTGATCACTTAGATGATTAGAGGGATGTCTATCTAAGTGAGAGTTCTTAAGTAATATGATTAATTGAACATTAATTTATCATGAACTTAGTCCTAATAGTATTTTGCAAATTATGTTGTAGATCAATAGCTCACGTTGTTGCTTCCCTATGTTTTATATGTGTTCCTAGAGAAAACTAAGTTGAAAGATGATAGTAGCAATGATGCGGATTGGATCCGTGATCTGAGGATTATTCTCATTGCTGCACAGAAGAATTATCTCCTTGATGCACCGCTAGGTGATAGACCTATTGCAGAAGCAGATGCAGACGTTATGAACGTTTGGCTAGCTCAATATGATGACTACTTGATAGTTTAGTGCACCATGCTTAACGGCTTAGAATCGGGACTTCAGAGACGTTTTGAACGTCATGGACCATATGAGATGTTCCAGGAGTAGAAGTTAATATTTCAAGCAAATACCCGAGTTGAGAGATATGAAGTCTCCAACAAGTTCTATAGCTAAAAGATGGAGGAGAATTGCTCAACTAGTGAGCATGTGCTCAGATTGTCTGGGTACTACAATCGCTTGAATCAAGTGGGAGTTAATATTCCAGATAAGATAGTGATTGACAGAATTCTCTCACCATCACCAAGTTATTAGAACTTCGTGATGAACTATAGTATGCAAGGGATGATGAAAACGATTCCCGAGATCTTCGTGATGTTGAAATCGACGAAGGTAGAAATCAAGAAAGAGCATCAAGTGTTGATGATTTACAAGACCACTAGTTTCAAGAAAAGGGCAAAGGGAAAGAAAGGGAACTTCAAGTAGGATGACAAGCAAGATGTCACTTCCACGAAGAAGCCCAAAGCTAGACCAAAGCCTGAAATTGAGTGCTTCTACTACAAAGGAAATGGTCACTGGAAGCGGAAATGCCCTGAATATTTGGTGGATAAGAAGGATGGCAAAGTGAACAAGGGTATATTTGATATATAGGTTATTGATATGTACCTTACTAGTGTTTATAGTAGCCCCTGAGTATTTGATACTTGTTAGGTTGCTAAAAATTAGTAACTCGAAACAGGAGTTACAGAATAAACAGAGACTAGTTGAGAGTGAAGTGAAGATGTGTGTTGGAAGTGGTTCCAAGATTGATATGATCATCATCGCACACTCCCTATACTTTCGAGAATAGTGTTGAACCTAAATAAATATTATTTGGTGTTTGCGTTGAGCATAAATATGATTAGATCATGTTTATTGTGATACGATCATTCATCTAAGACAGAGAATAAATTGTTATTTTGTTTACATGAATAAAACCTTCTACGGTCATACACCCAATGTGGATGGTTTATTGAATCTTTATCGTAGTGATACGAATATTCGTAATATTGATGCCAAAAGATGCAAAGTTGATAATGATAGTGCAACATATTTGTGGCACTGCCGTTTGGGTCATTTCGGTGTAAAGCGCATGAAGAAACTCCAATGGACTTTTGGAATCACTTGATTATGAATCATTTGATGCTTGTGAACCGTGCCTTATGGGCAAGATGACTAAAACTCCGTTCTCCGAAACAGTGGAACGAGCTAGTGACTTATTGGAAATAATACATTCCGATGTATGCGGTCCGATGAGTGTTGATGCTCGTGGCGGGTATCATTATTATCTGACCTTCACATATGATTTGAGTAGATATGAGTATATCTACTTAATGAAGCATAAGTCTGAAACATTTGAAAAGTTCAAAGAATTTCAGAGTGAAGTGGAGAATCATCGTAACAAGAAACAAAGATTCTACAATCTGATCGTAGAGGAGAATATTTGAGTTATGAGTTTGGCCTTCATTTAAAAACAATGTGGAATAGTTTCAAAGCTCACGCCACATGGAACACCACAGCGTAACCACACTTTATTGGATATGTGCGATCTATGATGTATCTTACCGATTTACCACTATCGTTTTGGGGTTATGCATTAGAGACAGCTGCATTCACTTTAAAATAGGGCACCATCAAAATCCGTTGAGATGACGCCTTATGAACTGTGGTTTGCAAGAAACCAAAGTTGTCGTTTCTTAAAATTTGGGGTTGTGATACTTATGTGAAAAAGTTTGAACCTGATAAGCTCAAACCCAAATCGGAGAAGTGCGTCTTCATAGAATACCCAAAGGAAACTGTTGGGTATACCTTCTATCACAGATCCGAAGGCAAGATATTCGTTGCTAAGATGGATCCTTTCTAGAGAAGAAGTTTCTCTCAAAATAAGTGAGTGGGAGGAAAGTAGAACTTGATGAGGTAATTGTACCTGCTCCCTTATTGGAAAGTAGTTCATCACAGAAATCAGTTCCTGTGATTCCTACACCAATTAGTGAGGAAGCTAATGATGATGATCATGAAACTTCAGATCAAGTTACTACCGAACCTCGTAGGTCTTCCAAAGTAAGATCTGCACCAGAGTGGTACGGTAATCCTGTTCTGGAAGTCATGTTACTAGACCATGATGAATCTACAAACTATAAGGAAGCGATGATGAGCCCAAATTCCACAAAATGGCTTGAGGCCATGAAATCTGAGATGGGATCCATGTATGAGAACAAAGTGTGGACTTTGGTGGACTTGACAGATGATCGGCAAGCCATATTAATAAATGGATCTTCAAGGGGAAGACAGACACCGATAGTAGTGTTACTATCTACAAAGCTTGACTTGTTCAAAAGGGTTTTTTGACAAGTTGAAGGTGTTGACTACAATGTGATTTTCTCAACTGTAGCGATGCTAAAATCCGTCCAAATCATGTTAGCAGTTGCCATATTTTATGAAATCTGGCAAATGGATGTCAAAACTACATTCCTTAATGGTTTTCTCAAAGAAGAGTTTTATATGATGCAACTAGAAGGTTTTGTCGATCCTAAAGGTGCTACAAAAATGTGCGAGCTCCAGTGATCCATCTATGGATTGGTGCAATCATCTCGGAGTTGGAATATATGCTTTGATGAGTTGATCGAAGCATATAGTTTTATACAGACTTGCGGTGAAGCCTGTATTTACAGGAAAGTGAGTGGGAGCACTACAGCCTTTCTGATAAGTATATGTGAATGACATATTGTGGATCAAAACTAATGTAGAATTTTCTGGAAAGCATAAAGGAGTGTTTGAAAGGAGTTTTTCAAAGAAAGACCTCGGTTAATCTGCTTACACATTGAGCATCAAGATCTATAGAGATAGATCAAGACGCTTGATAAGATTTTTCAATGAGTACATACCTTGATAAGATTTTGAAGTAGTTCAAAATGGAACAATGAAAGAAGGAGTTCTTGCCTGTGTTGTAAGGTGTGAAGTTGAGTAAGACTCAAAGCCCGACCATGACAGAAAATAGAAAGCCAATGAAAGTCATTCCCTATGCATAGTCATAGGTTCTATAAAGTATGCTATGATATGTACCAGACCTATTGTATACCTTGCTCTGAATTTGTCAAGGACTATAATTTTTATCTAGGAGTAGATCACTGGACCGCGGTCAAGAATATCCTTAGAAAGGACTAAGGAAATGTTTCTCGATTATGGAGGTGACAAAAGAGTTCATCGTGAAGAGTTACATTGGTGCAAGCTTTTACACCAATCCAGATGACTCTAAGTCTCAATCTGGATACATATTGAAAGTGGGAACAATTAGCTAGAGTAGCTCCGTGCAGAGCATTGTAGACATAGAATATTTGCAAAATACATACGGCTCTGAATGCGACAGACCCGTTGATTAAAATTCTCTCACGGGCAAAACATGATCACACCTTAGTACTCTTTGGGTGTTAATCACATAGTGATGTGAACTAGATTATTGACTCTAGTAAACCCTTTGGGTGTTGATCACATGAAGATGTGAACTATGGGTATTAATCACATGCAGATGTGGATATTGGTGTTAAATAACATGGCGATGTGAACTAGATTATTGACTCTAGTGCAAGTGGGAGACTGAAGGAAATATGCCCTAGAGGCAATAATAAAGTTATTATTTATTTCCTTATTTCATGATAAATGTTTATTATTCATGCTAGAATTGTATTAACCAGAAACATAATACATGTGTGTATACATAGACAAACATAGTGTCACTAGTATGCCTCTACTTGACTAGCTCGTTGAATCAAAGATGGTTAAGTTTCCTAGCCATAGACATGAGTTGTCATTTGATTAACGGGATCACATCATTAGAGAATGATGTGATTGACTTGACCCATTCCATTAGCTTAGCACTTGATCGTTTAGTATGTTGCTATTGCTTTCTTCACGACTTATACATGTTCCTATGACTATGAGATTATGCAACTCCCATTTACCAGAGGAACACTTTGTGTGCTACCAAACGTCACAACGTAACTGGGTGATTATAAAGGTGTTCTACAGGTGGCTCCGAAGGTACTTGTTGAGTTGGCATATCTCGAGATTAGGATTTGTCACTCCGATTGTCGGAGAGGTATCTCTGGACCCTCTCGGTAATGCACATCACTATAAGCCTTGCAAGCAATGTGACTAATGAGTTAGTTATGGATGATGCATTACGAGCGAGTAAAGAAACTTGCGTAAACGAGATTGAACTAGGTATTGAGATACCGACGATCAAATCTCGGGCAAGTAACATACCGATGACAAAGGGAACAACGTATGTTGTTATCGGTTTGACCAATAAAGATCTTTGTAGAATATGTGGGAGCCAATATGAGCATCTAGGTTCCGCTATTGGTTATTGACCGGAGATGTGTCTCGGTCATGTCTACATAGTTCTCGAACCCGTAGGGTCCGCACGCTTAAAGTTCGATGACGGTTATATTATGAGTTTATGTGTTTTGATGTACCGAAGGTAGTTCGGAGTCCCAGATGTGATCACGTAACTGACGAGGAGTCTCTAAATGGTCGAGACATAAAGATCGATATATTAGACGACTATGTTTGGACACCTCAATGGTTCCGGGTGAGATTGGGATAATACCGGAGCACCGGGAGGTTATCGGAACCCCCCGAGAGGTATATGGGCCTTAATGGGCTTTAGTGGAAAGGAGGGGAAAGGAGCAAGGGAGGGGGTGCGCCCCCCCAAGCCCAATCCGAATTGGGAGGGGGGCTGCCGCCCCCTTTCCTATCTCCCTCCTTCCTCTTCCTTCCCTCTCCCTCTCCAAATAGGAAAAGGAGGAGTCCTACTCCCGCTGGGAGTAGGACTCCCCACCTTGGGCGGGCCTCCTCCTCCTGGCCGGCCCTCTCCTCCCCTCCTTTATACACGGAGGAGGGGGGGCACCCCATAGACACAACAATTGATCTCTTGGATCTCTTAGCCGTGTGCGGTGCCCCCCTCCACCATAATCCAGCTCGATAATATCGTAGCAGTGCTTAGGCGAAGCCCTGCGTCAGTAGAACATCATCATCATCACCATGATGTCGTGCTGACGGAACTCTCCCTCAAAGCTCGGCTGGATCAGAGTTCGAGGGACGTCATCGAGTTGAACGTGTGCTGAACTCGGAGGTGCTGGGCGTTCGGTACTTGGATCAGTCAGATTGTGAAGACGTACGACTAGATCAACCGCGTTGTGCTAACGCTTCCGCTTTCGGTCTACGAGTGTACGTGGACTCACTCTCCCCACTCATTGCTATGCATCACCATGATCTTGCGTGTGCGTAGGAATTTTTTTGAAATTACTACGTTCCCCAACAGTGGCATCCGAGCCAGGTTTTATGCGTTGATGTTATATGCACGAGTAGAACACAAGTGAGTTGTGGGCGATACAAGTCATACTGCTTACCAACATGTCACACTTTGGTTCGGCGATAGTTGGATGAAGCGGCCCGGACCGACATTACACGTACGCTTACACGAGACTGGTTTTACCGCCGTGCTTGGCACACATGTGACTAGCGGGTGTCAGTTTCTCCAACTTTAGTTGAACCGAGTGTGGCTACGCCCGGTCCTTGCGAAGGTTAAAACATCACTAACTTGACGAACTATCGTTGTGGTTTTGATGCGTAGGTAAGAACGGTTCTTGCTCAGCCCGTAGCAGCCACATAAAACTTGCAACAACAAAGTAGAGGACGTCTAACTTGTTTTTGTAGGGCATGTTGTGATGTGATATGGTCAAGGCATGATGCTATATTTTATTGTATGAGATGATCATGTTTTGTAACCGAGTTATCGGCAACTGGTAAGAGCCATATGGTTGTCGCTTTATTGTATGCAATGCAATCGCCCTGTAATTGCTTTACTTTATCACTAAGCGGTAGCGATAGTCGTAGAAGCAATAGTTGGCGAGACGACAATGATGCTACGATGGAGATCAAGGTGTCGCGCCGGTGACGATGGTGATCATGACGGTGCTTCGGAGATGGAGATCACAAGCACAAGATGATGATGGCCATATCATATCACTTATATTGATTGCATGTGATGTCTATCCTTTATGCATCTTATCTTGCTTTGATTGACAGTAGCATTATAAGATGATCTCTCACTAAATTTCAAGATAAAAGTGTTCTCCCTGAGTATGCACCGTTGCCAAAGTTCGTCGTGCCCAGACACCACGTGATGATCGGGTGTGATAAGCTCTACGTCCATCTACAATGGGTGCAAGCCAGTTTTGCACATGCAGAATACAGGTTAAACTTGACGAGCCTAGCATATGCAGATATGGCCTCGGAACATTGAGACCAAAAGGTCGAGCGTGAATCATATAGTAGATATGATCAACATAGTGATGTTCACCATTGAAAACTACTCCATCTCACGTGATGATCGGACATGGTTTAGTTGATTTGGATCACGTGATCACTTAGATGATTAGAGGGATGTCTATCTAAGTGGGAGTTCTTAAGTAATATGATTATTTGAACTTTAATTTATCATGAACTTAGTCCTAATACTATTTTGCAAATTATGTTGTAGATCAATAGCTCGCATTGTTGCTTCCCTATGTTTTATATGTGTTCCTAGAGAAAACTAAGTTGAAAGATGATAGTAGCAATGATGCGGATTAGATCCGTGATATGAGGATTATCCTCATTGCTGCACATAAGAATTATGTCCTTGATGCACCGCTAGGTGACAGACTTATTGAAGGAGCAGATGCAGACGTTATGAACGTTTGGCTAGCTCAATATGATGACTACTTGATAGTTTAGTGCACCATGCTTAACGGCTTAGAATCGGGACTTCAAAGACGTTTTGAACGTCATGGACCATATGAGATGTTCCAGGAGTTGAAGTTAATATTTCAAGCAAATATCCGAGTTGAGAGATATGAAGTCTACAACAAGTTCTATAGCTAAAATATGGAGGAGAATTGCTCAACTAGTGAGCATGTTCTTAGATTGTCTGGGTACTACAATCGCTTGAATCAAGTGGGAGTTAATATTCCAAATAAGATAGTGATTGACAGAATTCTCTAGTCACCCTCACCAAGTTACTAGAACTTCGTGATGAACTATAGTATGCAAGGGATGACGAAAACGATTCTCGAGCTCTTCATGATGTTGAAATCGACGAAGGTAGAAATCAAGAAAGAGCATCAAGTGTTGATGATTTACAAGACCACTAGTTTCAAGTAGAATGACAAGCAAGTTTTCACTTCCACGAAGAATCCCAAAGCTAGACCAAAGCCTGAAACTGAGTGCTTCTACTACAAAGGAAATGGTCACTAGAAGCGAAAATGCCTTGAATATTTGGTGGATAAGAAGGATGACAAAGTGAACAAGGGTATATTTGATATACAGGTTATTGATATGTACCTTACTAGTGTTTATAGTAGCCCTTGAGTATTTGATACTTGTTTGGTTGCTAAAAATTAGTAACTCGAAACAGGAGTTATAGAATACACAGAGACTAGCTGAGGGTGAAGTGACGATGTGTGTTGGAAATGGTTCCAAGATTGATATGATCATCATCGCACACTCCCTATACTTTCGAGATTAGTGTTGAACCTAAATAAATGTTATTAGGTGTTTGTGTTGAGCATAAATATGATTAGATCATGTTTATTGCGATACGATTATTCATCTAAGACAGAGAATAAATTGCTATTCTTTTTACATGAATAAAACCTTCTATGGTCATACACCCAATGTGGATGGTTTATTGAATCTTGATCGTAGTGATACACATATTCATAATATTGATGCCAAAAGATGCAAAGTTGATAATGATAGTGCAACATATTTGTGGCACTGCCGTTTGGGTCATATCGGTGTAAAGCGCATGAAGAAACTCCATAAAAATGGACTTTTGGAATCACCTGATTATGAATCATTTGATGCTTGCGAACCGTGACTTATGGGCAAGATGACTAAAACTCCGTTCTCTGGAACAATGGAATGAGCTAGTGACTTATTGGAAATAATACATACCGATGCATGCGGTCCAATGAGTGTTGATGCTTGTGGCGGGTATTATTATTTTCTAACCTTCACAGATGATTTGAGCAGATATGAGTATATCTACTTAATGAAGCATAAGTCTGAAACATTTGAAAAGTTCAAAGAATTTCAGAGTGAAGTGGAGAATCATCGTAACAAGAAATAAAGATTCTACAATCTGATCGTAGAGGAGAATATTTGAGTTACGAGTTTGGCCATCATTTAAAAATAATGTGGAATAGTTTCACAACTCATGCCACATGGAACACCACAACGTAATGGTGTGTCCGAACGTCATATCCACACTTTATTGGATATGGTGCGATCTGTGATGTATCTTACCAATTTACCACTATCGTTTTGGGGTTATGCATTAGAGACAGCTGCATTCACTTTAAAATAGGGCACCATCAAAATCCGTTGAGACGACGCCTTATGAACTGTGGTTTGCAAGAAACCAAAGTTGTCATTTCTTAAAGTTTGGGGTTGCGATGCTTATGTGAAAAAGTTTGAACCTGATAAGCTCAAACCCAAATCGAAGAAGTGCGTCTTCATAGAATACCCAAAGGAAACTCTTGGGTATACCTTCTATCACAGATCCAAAGGCAAGATATTCGTTGCTAAGATGGATCCTTTCTAGAGAAGAAGTTTCTCTCGAAATAAGTGAGTGGGAGGAAAGTAGAACTTGATGAGGTAACTGTACCTGCTCCCTTATTGGAAAGTAGGTCATCACAGAAATCAGTTCCTGTGATTCCTACACCAATTAGTGAGGAAGCTAATGATGATGATCATGAAACTTCAGATCAAGTTACTACCAAACCTCTTAGGTCTTCCAAAGTAAGATCCGCACCAGAGTGGTATGGCAATCTTGTTCTAGAAGTTTTGTTACTAGACCATGATGAACCTACGAACTATGAGGAAGCGATGATGAGCCCAGATTCCACAAAATGGCTTGAGGACATGAAATCTGACATGGGATCCATGTATGAGAACAAAGTGTGGACTTTGGTGGACTTGACCGATGATCGGCAAGCCATATTAATAAATGGATCTTCAAGAGGAAGACAAACACTGATAGTAGTGTTCCTATCTAGAAAGCTCGACTTGTTGCAACAGTGTTTTTTTGACAAGTTCAAGGTGTTGACTACAATGAGATTTTCTCAACTGTAGCGATGCTAAGATCCGTCCGAATCATGTTAGCAGTTGCCATATTTTATGAAATCTGGCAAATGGATGTCAAAACTACATTCCTTAATGGTTTTCTCAAAGAAGAGTTTTATATGATGCAACCAGAAGGTTTTGTCGATCCTAAAGGTGCTACCATAATGTGCGAGCTCCAGTGATCCATCTATGGACTGGTGCAAGCATCTCGGAGTTGGAATATACGCTTTGATGAGTAGATCGAAGCATATAGTTTTATACAGACTTGCGGTGAAGCCTGTATTTATAGGAAAGTGAGTGGGAGCACTACAGCCTTTCCGATAAGTATATGTGAATGACATATTGTTGATCAAAACTAATGTAGAATTTTCTGGAAAGCATAAAGGAGTGTTTGAAAGGAGTTTTGCAAAGAAAGACCTCAGTAAAGCTGCTTACACATTGAGCATCAAGATCTATAGAGATAGATCAAGACGCTTGATAAGATTTTTCAATGAGTACATACCTTGATAAGATTTTGAAGTAGTTCAAAATGGAACAGTCAAACAAGGAGTTCTTGCCTGTGTAGCAAGGTGTGAAGTTGAGTTAGACTCAAAGCCCGACCACGACAGAAAATAGAAAGAGAATGAAAGTCATTCCCTATGTTGTAGTCATAGGTTCTATAAAGTATGCTATGGTATGTACCAGACCTATTGTATACCTTGCTCTGAATTTGTCAAGGACTACAATTTTGATCTATGAGTAGATCACTGGACAGCGGTCAAGAATATCCTTAGAAAGGACTAAGGAAATGTTTCTCGATTATGGAGGTGATAAAAGAGTTCATCATGAAGAGTTACATCGGTGCAAGCTTTTACACCAATCCAGATACATATTGAAAGTGGGAGCAATTAGCTAGAGTAGCTCTGTGCAAAGCATTGTAGACATAGAATATTTGCAAAATACATACGGCTCTGAATGCATGCACTGCTGACTAAACTTCTCTCACGAGCAAAACATGATCACACCTTAGTACTCTTTGGGTGTTAATCACATAGCGATGTGAACTAGATTATTGACTCTAGTAAACCCTTTGGGTGTTAATCAGATGACGATGTGAACTATGGGTATTAATCACATACAGATGTGGATATTGGTGTTAAATCACATGGCGATGTGAACTAGATTATTGACTCTAGTGCAAGTGGGAGACTGAAGGAAATATGCCCTAGAGGCAATAATAAAGTTATTATTTATTTCCTTATTTCATGATAAATGTTTATTATTCATGCTAGAATTGTATTAACCAGAAACATAATACAGGTGTGAATACATAGACAAACATAGTGTCACTAGTATGCCTCTACTTGACTAGCTCATTGAATCAAAGATGGTTAAGTTTCTTAGCCATAGACATGAGTTGTCATTTGATTAACGGGATCACATCATTAGAGAATGACGTGATTGACTTGACCCATTCCATTAGCTTAGCACTTGATCGTTTAGTATGTTGCTATTGCTTTCTTCATGACTTATACATGTTCCTATGACTATGAGATTATGCAACTCCCGTTTACCGGAGGAACACTTTGTGTGGTACCAAACATCACAACGTAACTGGGTGATTATAAAGGTGCACTACAGGTGTCTCCGAAGGTACTTGTTGAGTTGGCGTATTTCGAGATTAGGATTTGTCACTCCGATTGTCGGAGAGGTATCTCTGGGCCCTCTTGGTAATGCACATCACTATAAGCCTTGCAAGCAATGTGACTAATGAGTTAGTTGCGGGATGATGCATTACGGAACGAGTAAAGAGACTTGCCGGTAACGAGATTGAACTAGGTATTGAGATACCGACGATCAAATCTCGGGCAAGTAACACACCGATGACAAAGGGAACAACGTATGTTGTTATGCGGTTTGACCGATAAAGATCTTCATAGAATATGTGGGAGCCAATATGAGCATCCAGGTTCCGCTATTGGTTATTGACTGGAGATGTGTCTCGGTCATGTCTACATAGTTCTTGAACCCGTAGGGTCCGCACGCTTAAAGTTCGATGATGGTTATATTATGAGTTTATGTGTTTTGATGTACCGAAGGTAGTTCGGTGTCCCGGATGTGATCACGGACATGACGAGGAGTCTCAAAATGGTCGAGACATAAAGATCGATATATTGGATGACTATATTTGGACACCGGAATGGTTCCGGGTGAGATCGGGATAATACCGGAGCACCGTGAGGTTATCAGAACCCCCCGGGAGGTATATGGGACTTAATGGGCTTTAGTGGAAAGGAGGGGAAAGGAGCAAGGGAGGGGGCGCCCCCCACCAAGCCCAATCCGAATTGGGAGCGGGTCTGGCCCCCCTTTCCTTCCTCCCTCCTTCCTCTTCCTTCCCTCTCTCTCTCCAAATAGGAAAAGGAGGAGTCCTACTCCCGGTGGGAGTAGGACTCCCCCCTTGGGCGCGCCTCCTCCTCCTGGCCGGCCCTCTCCTCCCCTCCTTTATATACGGAGGAGGGGGGCACCCCATAGACACAACAATTGATCTCTTGGATCTCTTAGCCGTGTGCGGTGCCCCCCTCCACCATAATCCACCTCGATTATATCATAGCAGTGCTTAGGCGAAGCCCTGCGTTGGTAAAACATCATCATCGTCACCACGCCGTCGTGCTGACGGAACTCTCCCTCGAAGCTTGGCTGGATTGGAGTTCGAGGGACGTCATCGAGTAGAACGTGTGCTGAACTCGGAGGTGTCGTGCGTTCGATACTTGGATCGGTCGGATCATGAAGACGTACGACTACATCAACCGCGTTGTGCTAACGCTTTCGCTTTCGGTCTACGAGGGTACGTGGACTCACTCTCCCCAGTCAGTGCAATGCATCACCATGATCTTGCGTGTGCGTAGGATTTTTTTTTTCAAATTACTACGTTCCCCAACACGCCCAGCATCACAGAAGACGCGCCGAACAGCCCGGAAGCCGCGCCGATTCCTCCCAGCCCGCGTACGGCGACGACTATGCCGCCGAAGGTTGAACTCGACGCTTGATGTAATCCTTTCCACGCGCCTTCCTTTTTTGTATGCCGAACTACTGCGTGTCCTTTTATTTTGATCGCCGAACTGTGTCACCGAGTCGACGAACTATTGTGATGATCACCAGTTTGTTGTTTCTTTGAGCGGGAATGATGGATTTCGAATATGGAGCGCCTTGGGGGGCGGCGCCTGGGCGCGTGGCTGGGGAGAAACAAACCCCAGGGGCCGATCTAGCGCCGGCTCGCCCCCAGGCCGCTCTTTTTTGGCGCCCTGGGAGGCCGAACGGCTGGAGATGCTCTAATGCTTTGGTCTGGTTCTCTATTAAAAGGAGGCCTTAATATCACTTAATTAGTTTCCATTTGGACTCGCTGCCACGGGAGGGTAGGACAAAAGATGTCATGCAAGTTCTTTTCCATAAGCACGCATGACTATACGGAATACATGGCTACATTATATTGATGAATTGGAGCTAGTTCTGTGTCACCCTAGGTTATAACTACTATATGATGAATATTATCCAACACAATTATCATAGACGATCCAATGCCTACGAGCTTTTTTCACATATTGATCTTTGCTAAGTTACTTTCATTGCTACTGCTATTACAAGCACTACAAAACTGCAACTATCACTTTTGCCACTGTTACCGCTACTTCCATACTACTTTGCTACTAGATACTTTGCTGAAGATATTAAGTCTTTCAGGTGCAGTTGTATTGACAACTCAACTGCTAATACTCGTGAATATTCTTTGGCTCCCCTTGTATCGAATCAATAAATTTGGGTTGAATACTCTACCCTCAAAAACTGTCACGATCCCCTATTGTCGTGGAATTAACGTGACAGATGCCCTAGCAAGAGGACTTAGGTGTGGAGACATTGCTGCTAGTTAGCTTGAAGGAGTTAAACGGGACAAAGGACACAGAGAGTTTTTACCCAGGTTCGGCCCCTCTCAATGAGGTAAAAGCCTACTCCTGCTTTAGGTTGTATTGCTTGGGTTTGATTACCATGGAGCGAATACGCTTGACCTAGTTCTCGACTTGTTGTTCCTTGCCTTAACCTGCCGCCGGGTCACCCCTTTATATACACAGGTTAATGCCCGGTGGCTTACAGAGTCCCGACCGGCTCATACGCAACGTGTCTGGCTTGGTGACCAAACTAAGCTTTCCTTAACATACAAGTTAAACATATGGCGGTTTATACCCATGGGCCTCAAGTCGCCTCCGGGTCTTGGGCCTCCAGTAAGTTTTCTTTATGGACCGCCATCTTCAACATCTTCTTGGGCCTTCTCATCATGAACCCCAGGGGTATGACCCGGCCCCTCCTGGGCGGGCCATATCTAATAGTTATATCCCTAACATTAGGCCCCAGGTTGATGTGAACTTGTTCATACCAATCTTCAGTACTTGGGCCTCATCACTCTTTATGAAATCTTATAACCAACCATGACATCAGCTCACACAATTGTGTTAACCCGCCATGACGTCATCTTGCATTAATATCACATGAGGCCCAAAACATCTCAGTATATCTTCATATTTAATGAACCTCCTGAAAATCGAGGCGTCCGTGCAGCTACATAATCATTTTTTGGTCTCCTCGATTCCCGCACATGCCATCTATCTACTGCCTTATAAATAGGGACAAGGGACCCCTGTTTTCACTTTTACCCCCTAACCGCTGCCTCTTCTTCTTCCTTCCTCTCAACACCAACGCGACCAGAGCTCCACCGTCGTTGTCGACCTTCTTCCACTTCACCAACTCCGGCTGCTACATCACCCTGAACAGACCAGAGCTCCGCGGTGCACCTCCACTATCCATCAGCGTTTAGTAAGTTCAACTTCACCCAGAACAGATATGTAGTTAGGATTTTCACTTGTTTGTCGGTGTTCTTCGCCATTCCTCGTTTTCTCCTCTAGATCGAGTTGTTTTTGATCTGACCGTGGTACCAAACTTGTGCGGTAGCAACATAGCACTCATTTTTAATATCTGAATACCTCCCCTCCATAGAAGATCTCATCTGAGCATATGAACTTTTCTGCTGCCGCCACCTTAGGTTTAGAATTTTTCTTCATTATCTAAACTGTTGTAGATCCAAAATTATAATACCAATCTATGAAAACCGTTTGTCCAACACTTAGCAATCCTTCACTCATGGATCTGAAGAATAACAGCTGTGTGGGTGGCTTAACCGATAAAACCATAACCCTCCAAGTACCATTAGCCCTCTTTTAAGCCGCCGATAGATATATCTGCATAACTCAACGCTATCCTCCGGCTTAACACATTGCCTATTTATAGGTCTTACCTTTGAATCGATGGCTAGTTTAACAACATAATCTTAAATCGGCAATACTTTTCTTTTCAGACCTTCATCCTCAAGAATGATTAAGACCATCACTTCATGCAACTGGGTAGCTTCCCGGGTCACCGAGGAGGATTTGAACGACTTTGTGCAGACAGGCGTCTTAGCCAAAAAAGATGTCATCCACTAGAGGGTCCCAGGCATTCAAAATCCTCCTGAGCCCAAGGAGGGCGAAGTAATTGTGTTTACTGATCATATGATCCGGGGGATCACCCCGCCCGGTTCAAAATTCATCCGCGACGCACTACACTTTTTCCAGCTCCATCCTCAAGATATCGGGCCAAATTCTATTTCAAACATCTGTAACTTTCAAGTGTTCTGCGAGGCGTACCTTCAATAGGAGCCCACTGTAGAACTATTCAGAGAATTTTATTACTTGAACCGGCAGACAGAGTTCACAGACGGGCCCAGTATTGAGTTAGGTGGAATTTCAATTCAGAGGCGGAAAGAAGCCACCTTCCCAGCCCCCAAGCTGCCCAGTCATCCTAAGGACTGGAACCAAACTTGGTTTTACTGCCAAGATACATCTCCAGAGGGTGAAAATCCCCTGCCGAGTTACCGCAAACACCGGCTTAGCAACCAACACCCACTCCCAGACCGAATCAGCACAAAGGAGCGGGCCAAATATGCGCCCATTTTTTCAAAAATTAGAGCCTTCATGGCTAATGGCTTAACCGACATCGACCTTGTTCGGTGCTGGGTCGCTTGGAGAATTCTGCCCTTAAGCCGTCGCCCTGGCTTAATGTGCGAGTACACCGGGGAATTAAAAGATCCACAACGCCATTGCCAGATTCAACTAACCGATGAGGATATCAATAATATGACCAATACTCTATTGAACGAGAGCTTGGCAGACTGCAACAAAGCTGGACTGAATCCTTTCTGCTCTCTCAACAAGCCGCCAACTGTAAGTTTCGCACATAATTTTCAGTTGAATCATAGTTTCATTTAAACTCTCCTCTTATAGTCGTCTGACTTCCACAAGCCGATTCTCCTTTTTGGAAGAAGAAGCTGCAGGACAAGCCGGCCAACAAGACCCGGACAAAGAACAAGGCTCAAAAACCCGCCAAGAAGAAGATCAACCCCTCTGAGTTAAACTTGGATGATGATGATGTTGATGAGTCAGAGGTAGAACTTGATTCTCTTGGCTCATTTTTTATACATCTCATTGACAATGACTGTTATTAGGATGACGCGGAAGCCAGCCGTGCGGGTGATGAAGAGGTAATTGTTCTTTCCTCTGGCTCAGAACCTCTGCCGAAACAGAAAACTCGACAAGCAAGCCGGAAAGTAAGGTTTTCTCATCCTTTAGCTTATTTGGATCCCAACTTTATTTTGAAGAAGCAACAACATGAAGTTCGCTGCATGACCCAGAACAACGAAGGTGGGATCCTCTCTTCCGGCTTACCAAACACACCAGCTCCTCGTAATCGTTGTCCAGAGGTTTCACCAATTTCAAACATAGCTTATCCCAAGGCAGGTCTTTTTTGACAACCTCTTAATCCTTCCGACTCAAATTACCAGGGAACCTCTCATTCCTCATCTGGCGACTCAACGGGAACTCACGTCCTAGTCTTCAAGACTGTGCCTTTGTAAGAATGTTAAATCTCTGCTTTCAATCATGTACCCAATTGTTGGATTAACCTCGTCTTGCGCTTCATTTTCAGTGCTATGGCAAAGCCCAGCAAAAAATTGAAGGTGACCAAAACAGCTGAATCCCTTAGTGAACCAGAGAAGCAATCAACAGAAACTTCTCTCCAAGCTGCTAAGGCCCCCCATGATGATTCACCACCAGAAGAGCACAATGTCACCATCGATCATATGGATGTTGACCCTACCACTACCAAGCCGCAAAGTCCCATCATGCCTACTGAAGAAAAGGCTGATGATGTCTTCATTACAGGACTTGGTTTCACAGCGCCGGGAAACCCCACTGTCTTGTCAAAGCATAGTGCTAAAGAGAAAATCTCTACTGCTGACAAAGGCAAATGGTCGGTAAATTTGGAAAGCTATACCCAATATAGCGCTCAAGAGATCCAGTCTGGGTATCTGAACTGTCTACATACAAGCTGTTACTTTGAGGCCGGCTTAGTTAATCTGATGAAGGAACATTTTGAGGTAAACGCTACAGCCTTCTTCATATAAATGTACTTGTATCAGCCGCCAAGTCTACTGGATATGATATCATTGAATGTACTGTAGACTTTAGATAACCTTATAGATATATAGATCAAAACAAGTAGTGCCCAAGAGCCGGCTTAATCTGTCAAGATAAGCCGGGACTTCGAATAGTAGGGAGTAACTTTGCATCTGTAGCCCCCAAGGGACGGCTTAATCTGTCAAGATAAGCCGGGACTTATCACCATAACTATCAATAAAATCCAAGTATGTAGCCCCCATGAGTTGGCTATAGTCATAATAGTGTAGCCGAGTCATCATAAAATTGCCTTCAAAAAGAGCAATGTGCATTAGCCCCCAAGTGCCAAGTGAAATACTTGTATTGTGCTTGGGACTTTAAACAAAATGATTGTAATAATGCCCATTGTTTGCATACTGCAGGCTGAACTCAATGCAAAAGAATCCCAAGTCGTCGACCTTCAAGAAAATATCAAGTCCCAACAATCTGAAAATTCCAAGGCCAAATCAGAATTGACAATTGCCTTGGAAGCAATGGAGAAGTTGAAAAAGGACTTCAAAGCTGACAGGACAACCTGGGAAACTGAGAAAGCAGCTCTATTGAAAAGAGCAGAAGAAGCAGAGGAGACCCTTAAGCCGGTGGCTGAAGACCTTTCCGGTTTAAAGCATCAAATTAATACCATGACAGCCGTCGTCTTTGGTAAGTAAAATTATCTCAATCTTTCACCATACATGCAGTTGAATAATCATTCATCTGGCTTATCAATTTATTTGGAAATGCTGGTTGTAGAATCGCCCATCTTGGCTCAGACATGCGCATGAAGTTGAAAGCCGCCTATACTCTTATAGAGCAATTGTACGCTGGCGCGTAACGAGCTACTTTTGCTATCTCTCATAAAAACAACCACTAACCCTCATCAAAGACACGCTAGAAAATTTATCTGTGCTGCCCCAAAGGGTTGAGGATCTGAAGCGATTAGCTGCTAGAGCCGGTGCAATCACTGTGTTAACCCGGGCAAAGGTGTGGCAAGCAGATCTGGATCTAGAAGATTTGGCCAATGGCTGACCAAGTGTTAAAGAGGACGGGTCTCCCTTCAGTGTTGATGAATTTGCTGAAATAGCAAGGGAAATGTGCCCATTAGCAAGCAAACTGGCGGAAGACACGGACCTCTCTCATTACCAGGCGGTCTATGATGCTGACAACAAGAAGGTGAAAGTGCCGATTCATGACGCCCAGGAGCTTATTCCGCCAATCCGTAATCACACCTTTGCCCCTAATATTGACTCGTCAACACTTATTGATGATGAAGCTGTGTTCAAAGCTTTGACTGGCATCAATTGGGCCACCTATGACTTCCAGTCAACGGGTGAAGAAGAACGAGATGAACTAGTGCAAGATGACCCGGAATCCTCTACCCGCCAAGGTCAAGATCATTAATCCAAGGGTCGGCTTATCATCTGCCACTTGGGATACCTTGTGCCTCAAAACACTTGTTCTTTTGGGCCGTCCGGTGCCTTGTAATAGGCTAGTTTGAAAACAATGATCTGCCATGCCATCGTGCATGTTGGTTTGCATAACACTTTTGAACCGCCGATCTGATGTTTGAAGACCTGGCACTTATGCTTTATAATATCATCAGATTATGCAGACCATAGTTATCATATTTCCTGCACATAAGAAGATAACATGTGCCCTGGTAGTTTTACCCTAGGGCGGGTCACAATTCCCCATTTAAAATCCACTTGTGACTGTATAGTCCATAACCAGGGCCGGTTTATCAAAACCTCATATAATCATAACAAAATAAATATCATACCTGTGATACTTATGCATATTTTTGGCTTACAATGCCCAATGTAATAAGGGTAACAATCCAAAACTCAGAGCGCAATGCCCTGTGGAGTTTACGCAAACCGCCGGCTTACAGCGCCATAAGCAGCAAAGGATAACATCCCAAAACTTAAGAGTACAGAAGTCCAAGTATATAATCATCGCACACTAGCGACTAAACGTCCAAAGCCAGGCCGAGTTAGCAAAACACCAGATATTATAAAGATCAAGGGAACATGGCCCTAATCAATTTTCAACCATATATCAATATGGTACAAACAGAAATCACAAAAAAGATTCAAAGTCAATATAAACTACTCCCTCCGTTCACTTTTGTAAGGCGCGGAGCGAAATAGTGTGCACACTTGCTCGCTCGCGCACGAAAAGGATGTTTTCCATTTTTACCCCCGTGTCGGCCGGGGACACGGTAGCGAAACATCCGCATCCCTTCCCTCACACGCTCGCCCGCATCCTTCCCTCTCTCACGCTCGCCCGCATCACCGGCGCCGGCGTCCTCTCCCTCGCACCTCTCTCACCCGCGCTGCCTCTCCCCGAGCTCCTCGCTCGCCCGCGTCGTCGGCTGTAACGCCCTCGATGCGGCTATAGCTCCCACGTGTCGAAGCACGACTTAGAGGCATAACCGCATTGAAAGCAATGTCGCAAGTGAGGTAATCTTCGCACAATCCATGTAATACATAAGGGGAAAGATACATAGTTGGCTTACAGTCGCCACTTCACACAATTACATGAATAAAGCATTACATCATCCAGATACAATCAAGGTCCGACTACGGAACCAAAATAAAAGAAGAACCCCACATGCGACGCAGATCCCCGATCGCCCCAACTGGGCTCCACTACTAATCGTCCGGAAAAGAAACGTAGTATCGACCAAGGGCCTCATCATATTCCCACTTTAGCTCAGTTGCGCCATCTGCGCTGGCATCACCGGTACCTGCATCTGTTTTGGTAGAATCTGTGAGCCACAGGGACTCAGCAATCTCACACCCGCGAGATCAAGACTATTTAAGCTTAAGGGAAGGCTGGTGTCAAAAAGGAGGAGCTGCTGCAAGCGACTAGCATATATGGTGGCTACTTCGCAAAAGAGAGCGAGAAGAGAAGCAAGGCGCGGTCGTGAAACTATTAGCGATCAAGAAGTGATCCTGACTACTTACGTCAAGCATAACTCCAACACCGTGTTCACTTCCGGACTCCGCGAGAAGAGACCATCACGGTAACATACACGGTTGATGTATTTTAATTAAGGTCAACTTCGGTTTTCTACAACCGGACATTAACAAATTCCCATCTGCCTCATAACCGCGGGCACGGCTTTCGAAAGATAATACCCTGCAGGGGTGTCCCAACTTAGCCCATAACAAGCTCTCACGGTCAACGAAGGAATAAACCTTCACCCAAGACACGCCGATCAGACTCGGTATCCCGGTACATCAAGACATTTCGACAATGGTAAAACTAAACCAGCAAAGCCGCCCGATGTGCCGACAAATCCCGATAGGAGCTGCACATATCTCGTTCTCAGGGCACACCGGATGAGCAAGACGACGGGTTGGCATAGACCACGTTGCCCGGGCGCCGGACATCGCTTCAGTTGGACCAACACTCGAAGGAGCACCGCCCGGGGTTAAAATAAAGATGACCCTCGGCTCGCGAAAACCCAAGGGAAAAAGGGTATAGGTGGCAAATGGTAAAACCAAGGTTGGGCCTTGCTGGAGGAGTTTTATTCAAAGCGAACTGTCTAGGGGGTCCCATAAATCACCCGACCGTGTAAGGAACGCAAAATCAAGGAACATAACACCGGTATGACGGAAACTAGGGTGGCAAGAGTGGAACAAAACACCGGGCATAAGGCCGAGCCTTCCACCCTTTACCAAGTATATAGATGCATTAATTAAAAACAATAGATATTGTGATATCCCAAAATAACCATGTTCCAACAAGGAACAAACTTCATCTTCACCTGCAACTAACAACGCTATAAGAGGGGCTGAGCAAAGCGGTAACATAGCCAAACAACGGTTTGCTAGGACATGGGTGATTAGAGGTTGACATGGCAATATGGGTGACATGGTATAACATGTGGTAGGTATCGCAGCATAGGCATAGCAAAAGAGCGAGCATCTAGCAAGCAAAGATAGAAGTGATATCGAAGGTATGGTCATCTTGCCTGTAAGGTTCTCAGAGTTGTCGAAGGCTGGATCCTCGTAGGCGTTCTCAACAGGCTCCTCGCTCACGCACTCGCCTCCGGCTCTACCCAAAGCAATAACACAAGCAACGGAACCACAATCAAACAAGGAACATATGCACAAGCAATATGATGCAATACATGACATGCTATGCGAGATGTGACATGCTATGCATATGTATGCTCCGGAAGGAAAATGATGAACTGGCATCAACTTGGCAAACCAAGTATGCCGCTGAAAGATGAGATGATTTCGGTTGAAATCGATATAAAGATCACCGAATCGGATGCACGGTTTGCAAATGACAAGCAAAACAAGAATGACGCAAATCTGCGTTTAACAGCCCGATGCTACTTAGCACGCAACACGAAACTATGCTACAGCACCCCAACATAAAACAAAGCATATGGCAACGAACTACAGGAGATGCTTAACAATAGAGGAGCACTGAGCTACGGCTAAATCACATCATAACATGTTCAAACAAGCATGGTGAAAGTGCTCAAAATATCAGGTTCACAGACTTAGTGAAAATACTAACATGGCAGGAATTAACATCAGGAAGGCATGTTTAGAGCAAGCAAACAACATGCTACAGGAACTTATAATAGCAAAGCAAGGCATGACATGATTCTACTCAAAGCATATTTCAATAGTCCCTTACTGACCATAAGCCAAAAAGGACCTTAAGAAATGATGGCACCCATGTAAACATTGCAAGTATTATAACAGATTTCAGACTTAGTGAAAATATCAGGACATGGCAAAAACAGATCCAACATGGCATGTTCGTGAGCTCGATGCACTCACTACAGAGAACCTCATGATAAACTAAGCATACACCCATTAAGAAGACATGGCATAGGAGCTATACATGGCAAGAACAACATCATAGCATACACGGATCAACTACAACGACCTCGTGAAAATTGAATCTAATGCAAACAGTCTGCCAGGAAACAATTTCAAGCAAAAGTAGAGCACGAAAATGACATGCTAGACTACTCCATAAATGCCAACAAGGACATGGATGGATAGAGCACAACCATATGTTCAAAAAACCCTTACTGATCATGCTCAAAAAGGGCATAGATCTCTCTGAAACAACCTAAACATATGGCATAAAATTATCAGCAGGATAAGACTTGGTGAAATCACCAAGTCCCTGAAATCAGGAATAACATCATCCCTACTTTGCATGCTTGCTCTAGTCAACACATAGCTCACAAAAATACATGGAAAATACCCCTGGAAAGATGGCATGGCAATGTTCAACTCACATGTAGGACTCAAATCCATAGGGTGCACACATAATTCATGGCAAAAATAACAAAAGAGCTCGAACTGATAAGATTCTGAAACTAACGATCTGAAGCTATCTTCCAACAGCATTTCGGGCATCAAGATGAGCTCAAATGCAAATGATGCAATGGAATGAAATGATGTACTCTTCGAGACGAACATTTTGACATATTATACGCCCAAAACGGAGCAACGGTTGCGGAGATGTGATGCTATGGAAAATGCCGGAAATTATCACAGATTTGGGACTTAGTGGTTTCGGGGGGAGAAGAAAGTCAACCTAGCACTGTAGATCGGATCGGGCGGCGCGGCGCTCGAGGTCGCCGGAGCGGGCGCGGCCGGAGGGAGGAGCGCCGGGCGTCGCCGAGGAGGACCGGCGCGGCGTGTGGCCGGCGGCGGCGGGCGGCGCGGCGTGTGTGGCGGCGCGGCGCGGCGGCGGCGGCATGGCGGCGTGCGTGTGTGTGTGTGCGGCGGCGGCGTGTGTGGCGGCGGCGGCGGGTGGCGGGCGTGCGGCGGCGTGGCGGCGCGGCGGCGCGCGGCGTGTGGGCGGCGCGGGGCGGGCGCGCCCGCGGGCGGCAGGCGGGGCTCAGCGGGCATGGTCAAGAGGCCGGGCAAGGAGGAGGAGCCCACGGGCGCCTCCCGAGTGGCTTGCGCGCGGGCGGCGGACGCGTCGCGCCGTCCGGACGTGTCCGCGCGAGAGAGGAGCGGGGAGCTAGGGTTTGCCCGGGATTTCGGGGGAGGGGTCTTTAAATAGGCATAGAGGGAGCTAGGAGAGTCCAAATGGAGTGTAGTTTTCGCCCACACGATCGTGATTGAATGACCGAGGGCATGGAAGGGAGTTAGATGGGTTATTGGGCTGTTTTGGAGGGTTGTTGGGCTGCAACTCAAAGAGGCCTTTATGAGGGCGCTGTTAACCGTTGAGTACCAAACTAACTCCAAATGACCCAAAACTTGACAGGTGGTCTACCGGTGCTATACCAGGGCCACTTGGCAAGGCTCGGTCCATTCCGAGAATGTTCAACACCCGCACACGGAAAAAGAACAAGAGGGGACGCCGGGGAACATAGGAGTGTCGGATTGCAAAAACGGACAACGGGGAATATGCTCGGAAACATGAGACGAACACGTATGCAAATGAGATGCACATGATGACATGATATGAGATGCATGACATGAACAAAATGCAAAATGAAAACAAAACCCAACCACGGAGGGAATATCACAGCACATATCCGGAAATGGCAATAGTTGGAGTTACAAATATGGAAAGATACATCCGGGGTGTTACATCGGCACCCTCTCCTCGCGTGCGTCGCCGGCGCTCTCCAACACCAGCTCCATTGTTAAAAATGCGATTTCCCCCCCTCCGGCACTCCGATC
The DNA here is from genome assembly GCA_021437245.1 of Aegilops speltoides. Classification (NCBI taxonomy): domain Eukaryota; kingdom Viridiplantae; phylum Streptophyta; class Magnoliopsida; order Poales; family Poaceae; genus Aegilops; species Aegilops speltoides. Next base: position 493,825,181 of record CM038145.1, read on the forward strand.
TGCAGTGGTGGTCCTCGATCTGCTGCGGGCGACTATCAAGACGGCACGACGGAGCTGCTCTCGCTCGTCGCCTGCCTGTAGCTTCTGCTGCCGGTTACTGCCGGAGCTGCTGCTTGCCGGTCGTCCGCACTCGATCTGCTGCTTCAGCGATGCCCACATCGCCATCTCCTCCCGCTCCTCTTCCTCCTCCTCGTCGGTTACTTCACCACCTCAAATCAACGGCGGGGCTGGGAGGGGAGGTGGATGGGCCCTTCTTCAAGGCCTACAACCATCACAGAGCGAGCAGCAGAAGCTCGCCTCCGAGGTGAGGATTTCATCAGAGCCGCTTGCTTAAATGCATTTGGTTCATCCTCTATAGTCTGATTCTGCTCTTCTCACCTCACCTTCGCTAAATGCATCTGTCGTTGATATGATTCAGAGCATCAAATTCACAAGCATGATGGATGGAGGGATCTCTCAAATGGTGTGGCTCCTAGTACTACAACGGCAAAGTGACATGCGGCCTCCCACACATGCATAGCATGCACTGATCGACACCTACGATCGAAGTTGTGACCAACTGTATAACCGTACATGCATACATGATATATACAAGACCACGAGTAGATAAGCATGCATGATATGTGCAACAATTTTAGAGGAAACGCATGCCAATCATGATACTCCATCAAAATTAAGTTTGGAGTATGTGCAAAAGATTCAGGGGAGTAGCTAGCTTTGCATGTATGTGTCAAATGTGTGTGTACTAAGATGAGACAGTTATCAAATTAAGTGCCTTCTGAAAGCAACAAACAATGATGATGGTTCAGGGGAGTAACAATTATGGAGTAGTACAAACTTGTAAGCCACAACAAGCTCTACTTCTGCAAAAAATAGAAAATAACTCTGCCTCTGTTTTGGAGGAAAAAAAAGAGAAGGAGAAAGATTTGTTGGAAATATGCCCTAGAGGCAATAATAAAAGTATTATTATATTTCATTGTTCATGATAATTGTCTTTTGTTCATGCTATAACTGTATTATCCGGAAATCATAATACACGTGTGAACACATAGACCACAATATGTCCCTAGTGAGCCTCTAGTTGACTAGCTCGTTGTGATCAACAGATGGTCATGGTTTCCTGACTATGGACATTAGATGTCGTTGATAACGGATCACATCATTGGGAGAATGATGTGATGGACAAGACCCAATCCTAAGCATAGCATAAAAGATCGATAGTTCGCTTGCTAGAAGCTTTGCCAATGTCAAGTATCTCTTCCTTCGACCATGAGATCGTGTAACTCCGGTTACCGTAGGAGTGCCTTGGGTGTATCAAACGTCACAACGAATCGGGTGACTATAAAGGTGCATTACGGTATCTCCGAAAGTATCTGCGGGTTGACATGGATCGAGATCGATTTGTCACTCCGTATGACGGAGAGGTATCTCTGGGCCCACTCGGTAATGCATCATCATAATGAGCTCAAGGTGACCAAGGTGTTGGCCACGGATCATGCATTACAAGATCGAGTAAAGTGACTTGCCGCAACGAGACCGAACAAGGTATTGGGATACCGACGATCGAGTCTCGCAAGTAACGCATCGATTGACAAAGGGAATTGCATATGTGGTTTGATCGAATCTCGACATCGTGGTTCAACCGATGAAATCATCGAGGAGCATGTGGAGCCAACATGGGTATCCAGATCCGCTATTGGTTATTGCCCGAGAGTCGCCTCGGTCATGTCTGCGTGTCTCCCAACCCGTAGGGTCTACACACTTAAGGTTCGGTGGCGCTTAGGTTAGTAGGAAGTCAAGTATGTGACTACCGAATGTTGTTCGGAGTCCCGGATGAGATCCTGGACGTCACGAGGAGTTCCGGAAGGGTCCGGAGGTAAAGAATAATATATAGGAAGTGGTGTTTCGGCCATCGGGAAAGTTTCGGGGTCTCCCGGTAAAGTACCGGGACCACCGGAAGGGTCCCGGGGGTCCACCGGGTGGGGCCACCTATCCCGGAGGGCCCCATGGGCTGAAAGGGGAAGGGGACCAACCCCCAGGGGGCTGGTGCGCCCCCTAGGCCCACCCCCTGCGCCTAGGGTTGAAACCCTAGGGGTGGGGGGCGCCCCACCTGGCTTGGGGGGCACTCCACCCCCCTTGGCCGCCGCCCCCCAGATTGGATCTCCAGGGCCGCCACCCCTGTGGTGCCTATATAAAGGGGGGAGGAGGGGGCTGCTGTACCCATCTCCAAGGCGCAGCCCTTCCCCTCCCCAACACCTCTCCTCCTCCGTAAGAGCTCGGCGAAGCCTTGTTGGAGTACTGCTTCTCCACCATCACCACGCCGTCGTGCTGCCGGTGGAGCTGTCTTCCTCAACCTCTCCTTCCCCCTTGCTGGATCAAGAAGGAGGAGACGTCTCCCGTCCCGTACGTGTGTTGAACGCGGAGGTGTTGTCCGTTCAGCACTTGGACATCGGTGATCTGAATCACGTTCGAGTACGACTCCATCATCACCTTGCAAGCTTCCGCACGCGATCTACAAGTGGTATGTAGATGCAAACTCTCTCCCGTTGCTCGTTGCTTAGATGAACTCATAGATGGATCTTGGTGAAACCGTAGGAAAAATTTTAATTTTCTGCAACGCTCCCCAACAGTGGCATCATGAGCTAGGTCTATGTGTAGTTCTCTAATGCACGAGTAGAACACAATTTGTTGTGGGCGTTGATCTTGTCATCTTACTTGCCTCTACTAGTCTTTTCTTGCTCAACGGTATTGTGGGATGAAGCGGCCCGACAAACCTTACACGACGCTTACGTGAGACCGGTTCCACCGATCGACATGCACTAGTTGCATAAGGTGGCTGGCGGGTGTCCGCTCTCCCACTTTAGTTGGAGCGGATTCGATGAACAAGGCCCTTATGAAGGGTAAATAGAAGTTGACAAAATCACGTTGTGGTGTTTTTCGAGGTAAGAAAACGTTTTTGCTAGAACCCAATCGCAACCACGTAAAAGATGCAACAACAATTAGAGGACGCCTAACTTGTTTTTGCAGCGATTGATCATGTGATGTGATATGGCCGAAGTTGTGATGAATGATGAATTGTGATGTATGAGATCATGTTCTTGTAATAGGATTCACGACTTGCATCTCGATGAGTATGACAACCGGCAGGAGCCATAGGAGTTGTCTTTATTTTTGTATGACCTGCGTGTCATTGAAGAACGCCATGTAAACTACTTTGCTTCATTACTAAACGCGTTAGTCATAGAAGTAGAAGTAGCCGTTAGCGTGACAACTTCATGAAGACACGATGATGGAGATCATGATGATGGAGATCATGGTGTCAAGCCGGTGACAAGATGATCATGGAGCCTCAAGATGGAGATCAATGGAGCTTTATGATATTGGCCATATCATGTCACAACTATATAATTGCATGTGATGTTTATTATGTTTATGCATCTTGTTTACTTAGGACGACGGTAGTAAATAAGATGATCCCTTACAAAATTTCAAGAAGTGTTCTCCCTAACTGTGCACCGTTGCTACAGTTAAATCGTTTCTAAGCACCACGTGATGATCGGGTGTGATGGATCCTTACGCTCACATACAACGGGTGTAAGACAGTTTTACACAAATAAAACACTTAGGGTTAACTTGACGAGCCTAGCATGTACAGACATGGCCTCGAACACGGAGACCGAAAGGTCGAACACGAGTCGTATGGAAGATACGATCAACATGAAGATGTTCACCGATGATGACTAGTCCATCTCACGTGATGATCGGACACGGGCTAGTCGACTCGGATCGTGTAACACTTAGATGACTAGAGGGATGTCTAATCTAAGTGGGAGTTCATAATTTGATTAGAACTTTATTATCATGAACATAGTCTAAAACCTTTGCAAATATGTCTTGTAGATCAATGGCCAACGCTAATGTCAACATGAACTTCAACGCGTTCCTAGAGAAAACCAAGCTGAAAGATGATGGCAGCAACTATACGGATCGGGTCCGAACCCGAGGATCATCCTCATAGCTGCCAAGAAACAATATGTCCTAGAAGCACCGCTAGGTGACCCACTTGCTCTCCCAAAGACCAAGACGATTTGAACGCTTGGCGGACTCGCTCGATGATTACTCCCTCGCTCGGTGCGGCATGCTCTACAGCTTAGAACCGGGCTCCAAAAGCGTTTTGAGCATCACGGAGCATATGAGATGTTCAAGAGCTAAAACTAGTTTTCCAAGCTCATGCTCGGTCGAGAGATATGATGTCTCCGACAAGTTCTACAGCTTGTAAGATGGAGGAAAACAGTTCACAAGGAGCACATCCTCAAGATGTCCGGTTGCACAACCGTATGACCCAGCTTGAACATTAACCTCCCGTGATGAGGCGGTCATTGACAAAATCCTCCATCGCTCCCACCAAGCTACAAGAGCTTTGTGATGAACTACAACATGCAGGGATGGTAAAGACCATTCTGAAGTGTTCTCGATGCTGAAATCAGCAGAGGCTGAAATCAAGAAAGAACATCAAGTGTTGATGGTCAATAAGACCACTAAGTTCAAGAAGGGCAAGGGTAAGAAGAACTTCAAGAAGGACGGCAAAGATGTTGCCGCGCCCGTAAGCCTGCTGCGGGAAGAAGTCAAAGAATGGACCCAAGCCCGAGACCGAGTGCTTTTATTGCAAGGGAAGGGTCACCGAAGCGGAACTGCCCCAAATACTTAGCGGATAAGAAGGCCGGCAACACCAAAGGTATATTTGATATACATGTAATTGATGTGTACCTTACCAAGACTCGTAGTAACTCCCGGTATTTGATACCGTGCCGTTGCTCATATTTGTAACTCACGGCAGAGCTACGGAATAAACGGAGACTGGCGAAGGGCGAGGTGACAATCTTGCCGGGAATGGTTCTAGAGTCGATGTGATCGCCGTCGCACGCTGCCTCTACATTTACCCACGGGATTAGTTTTGAACCTTAATAATTGTTATTTAGTGCCATGTTTGAGCATGAACATTGTATCTGGATCTCGTTTAATACGAGATGGCTACTCATTTAAGTCTGAGAATAATGGTTGTTCGATTTATATGAGAGATATGTTTCATGGTCATGCTCCGATGGTCAATGGTTTATTCTTAATGAATCTCGAGCGTAATGTTACACATGTTCATAGTGTGGAAGCCAAAAGATGTAAAGTTGATAACGATAGTCCCACATACTTGTGGCACTGCCGCCTTGGTCACATTGGTGTCAAGCGCATGAAGAAGCTCCATGCTGATGGACTTTTAGAGTCTCTTGATTATGAATCGTTTGACACATGCAAACCATGCCTCTTGGGCAAAATGACCAAGACTTCGTTCTCCGAACAATGGAGCGAGCAACCAACTTGTTGGAAATCATACATACCGATGTGTGCGGTCCAATGAGCGTTGAGGCTCGCGGAGGATATCGTTATGTTCTCACTCTCACTGATGACTTGAGTAGATATGGATATGTCTACTTAATGAAACACAAGTCTGAGACCTTTGAAAAGTTCAAGGAATTTCAAAGTGAGGTAGAGAATCAACGTGACCGAAAGATAAAGTTCCTCTGATCGATCGTGGAGGAGAATACTTAAGTCACGAATTTGGTACACACTTAAGGAAATGTGGAATCGTTTCACAACTCACGCCGCCGAACACCTCAAATAAAATGGTGTGTCCAAACGTCGAATTGCACTCTATTGGATATGGTGCGGTCTATGATGTCTCTTACCGATTTACCGCTATCATTTTGGGGATACGCCTAGAGACAGCTACATTCACTTTAAATAGGGCACCGTCTAAATCCGTTGAGACGACACCGTATGAATTATGGTTTGGGAAGAAACCTAAGTCTGTCGTTTCTAAAAGTTTGGGGATGCGATGCTTATGTCAAGAAACTTGAACTGAAAAGCTCGAACCCAAGTCGGAAAAATGCGATTCATAGGATACCCTAAGGAAACTGTCGGGTATACCTTCTACTTAAGATCCGAAGGCAAGATCTTTGTTGCCAAGAACGGATGCTTTCTGGAAAAAGAGTTTCTCTCGAAAGAAGTAAGTGAGAGGAAAGTAGAACTCGATGAAGTACTACCTCTCGAACGGGAAAGTGGTGCATCGCAGGAAACCGTTCCTATGATGCCCACACCAACTGAAGAGGAAAACAATGATGATGATCAAGGTACTTCGGATCAAGTTACTACTGAACTTCGTAGGTCCACAAGGACACGTTCCGCACCAGAGTGGTACGGCAACCCTGTCCTGGAAATCATGTTGTTAGACAACGGTGAACCTTCGAACTATGAAGAAGCGATGGCGGGCCCAGATTCCAACAAATGGCTTGAAGCCATGAAATCCGAGATAGAATCCATGTATGAAAACAAAGTATGGACTTTGACAGACTTGCCCGATGATCGGCGAGCGATAGAAAACAAATGGATTTTTAAGAAGAAGACGGACGCGTATGGTAATGTTACCATCTATAAAGCTCGACTTGTCGCTAAGGGTTATCGACAAGTTCAAGGGATTGACTACGACGAGACATTCTCTCCAGTAGCGAAGCTAAAGTCCGTCCGAATCATGTTAGCAATTGCCGCATACTATGATTATGAGATATGGCAGATGGACGTCAAAACGGCATTCCTTAACGGACATCTTAAGGAAGAGCTGTATATGATGCAGCCGGAAGGTTTTGTCGATCCTCAGAACGCTAACAAAGTATGCAAGCTCCAGCGATCCATTTATGGACTGGTGCAAGCATCTCGGAGTTGGAACATTCGCTTTGATGAGATGATCAAAGCGTTTGGGTTTATGCAGACTTATGGAGAAGCCTGCGTTTACAAGAAAGTGAGTGGGAGCTCTGTAGCATTTCTCCTATTATATGTAGATGACATACTCTTGATGGGAAATGATACAAAACTTCCGGATAGCATTAAGGCCTACTTGAACAAGTGTTTTTCAATGAAGGACCTTGGAGAAGCTGCTTATATATTAGGCATCAAAATCTATAGAGATAGATCGAGACGCCTCATAGGTCTTTCACAAAGCACATACCTTGATAAGATTTTGAAGAGGTTCAAAATGGATCAGTCCAAGAAGGGTTCTTGCCTATGTTACAAGGTGTGAAATTGAGCTCAGCTCGACCACCCACCACGGCAAAAGATAAAGAAGAGATGAGTGTCATCCCTATGCTTCAGCCATAGGATCTATTATGTATGCCATGCTATGTACCGACCGATGTAAACCTTGCCGTAAGTTTGGTTGCAAGATACCAAAGCAATCCCGCAAGGAACACCGGACAGCGGTCAAGAATATCCTGAAGTACCTAAAAGGACAAAGGACATGTTTCTCGTTTATGGAGGAGACGAAGAGCTCGTCGTAAGGGTTACGCCGATGCTAGCTTCGACTCAGATCCGATGACTCTAAGTCACAAACCGGATACGTGTATATGTTCAATGGTGGAGCAATGGTGGTGCAGCTGCAAGTAGAGCATCGTGGCGGATCTACGTGTGAAGCGGAGTACATGGCAGCCTCGGAGGCAGCGCATGAAGCGATTTGGGTGAAGGAGTTCATCACCGACCGGAGTCATACCCAATGCGTCGGGCCGATCAAACTCTTCTGTGACAACACCGGAGCTATTGCCCTTGCCAAGGAGCCCAGGTTTCACAAGAAGACCGAGCACATCAAGCGCCGTTTCAACTCCATCCGTGAAAATGTTCAAGATGGAGACATAGAGATTTGCAAAGTGCACACGGATCTGAATGTCGCAGATCCATTGACTAAACCTCTCTCGCGTGCAAAACATGATCAACACCAGAACTCTATGGGTGTTTGATTCATCACAATGTAACTAGATTAGTGACTCTAGTGCAAGTGGGAGACTGTTGGAAATATGCCCTAGAGGCAATAATAAAAGTATTATTATATTTCATTGTTCATGATAATTGTCTTTTGTTCATGCTATAATTGTATTATCCGGAAATCATAATACACGTGTGAACACATAGACCACAATATGTCCCTAGTGAGCCTCTAGTTGACTAGCTCGTTGTGATCAACAGATGGTCATGGTTTCTGACTATGGACATTAGATGTCGTTGATAACGGATCACATCATTGGGAGAATGATGTGATGGACAAGACCCAATCCTAAGCATAGCATAAAAGATCGATAGTTCGCTTGCTAGAAGCTTTGCCAATGTCAAGTATCTCTTCCTTCGACCATGAGATCGTAACTCCGGTTACCGTAGGAGTGCCTTGGGTGTATCAAACGTCACAACGAATCGGGTGACTATAAAGGTGCATTACAGGTATCTCCGAAAGTATCTGTGGGTTGACATGGATCGAGATCGATTTGTCACTCCGTATGACGGAGAGGTATCTCTGGGCCCACTCGGTAATGCATCATCATAATGAGCTCAAGGTGACCAAGGTGTTGGCCACGGATCATGCATTACGATGCGAGTAAAGTGACTTGCTGGTAACGAGACTGAACAAGGTATTGGGATACCGACGATCGAGTCTCGCAAGTAACGCATCGATTGACAAAGGGAATTGCATACGAGGTTTGATCGAATCCTCGACATCGTGGTTCAACCGATGAAATCATCGAGGAGCATGTGGGAGCCAACATGGGTATCCAGATCCCGCTATTGGTTATTGCCCGAGAGTCGTCTCGGTCATGTCTGCGTGTCTCCCGAACCCGCAGGGTCTACACACTTAAGGTTCGGTGACGCTAGGGTTAGTAGGAAGTCAAGTATGTGACTACCGAATGTTGTTCGGAGTCCCGGATGAGATCCCGAACGTCACGAGGAGTTCCGGAAGGGTCCGGAGGTAAATAATAATATATAGGAAGTGGTGTTTCGGCCATCGGGAAAGTTTTGGGGTCTCCGTAGAAATCTACCGACCACCGGAAGGGTCCCGGGTCCACCGGTGGGGCCACCTATCCGGAGGGCCCCATGGGCTGAAAGGGAAGAGAACCAGCCCACAGGGGCTGGTGCGCCTCAGGCCCACCCCCGCGCCTAGGGTTGAAACCCTAGGGGGGGGCGCCCACCGGCTTGGGGGCACTCCACCCCTTGGCCGCCGCCCCCCTGGAGATTGGATCTCCAGGGGCCGGCCACCCCCCCAGGGTGCCTATATAAAGGGGGGGAGGGAGGGGGGCTGCTGTACCCATCTCCAAGGCGCAGCCCCTCCCCTCCCCAACACCTCTCCTCCTCCGTAAGAGCTCGGCGAAGCCCTGTCGGAGTACTGCTTCTCCACCATCACCACGCCGTCGTGCTGCCGGTGGAGCTGTCTTCCTCAACCTCTCCTTCCCCCTTGCTGGATCAAGAAGGAGGAGACGTCTCCCGTCCCGTACGTGTGTTGAACGCGGAGGTGCTGTCCGTTCAGCACTTGGACATCGGTGATCTGAATCACGTTCGAGTACGACTCCATCATCACCTTGCAAGGTTCCGCACGCGATCTACAAGTGGTATGTAGATGCAAACTCTCTCCCGTTGCTCGTTGCTTAGATGAACTCATAGATGGATCTTGGTGAAACCGTAGGAAAAATTTTAATTTTCTGCAACGTTCCCCAACAAGATTGTGTGTGTGGATGGAAATGAAGCATAGGCAAATAATGTCCAGGCCACTTTAGTGTTCACCACCTAATCCTATCGACCTAATTTGCCTTGCAAATTAACAGATGTGGTGCAGATGTGGTGGAGTATATCTTCTGGAATGGGCAAGAACCGGCCAAAGTTTAGGTAATCTACTTACTGCAGTTGGAGTAGTTTCCCTTCTATTTACTCAACTGAAAGAAATACTCCATAATTTAAATATCATGTGCCAAATATGCGACCTCGTTAGAAATACTCCATAATTTAACCCAATGAAAAGAGCTGATCGACATGAATTTTTCTCGAGTAGTTCGTCGACAAGACATTGAATCTTAAAATTCAGTTAAGCAAGCATGCTACTCCTATTTTTGGAGTAAAAATTCAGTTTAATATTCATTAAAAGAGCTTGGCATCACTGTTTGCATCTAGGAGTATATCTGGATATTCTTTGCTGAAGAGAATATATACTCCTAGAAAACAAGTAAAGAATATACTCCTAGTTGGAGTGTTTTGCAACTTGCTAGAGTAATCGGAGTATCAATCTATCTATAGCAAGTGATTCAGTTCTCTTCTTTTCCAACCATAAATCTTTGAGTATATATTCCAATATATAGCAAGTACTCCAAGTATAAGCTGGAGTATATAGCAATATATAGCACAATATAGTCTGTGGCAACAATAATTATAGACTCCAAGTTCACACATAAACACATACTCCTTTTCTTGTAAACACGGAATACACAAGTACTCCCAACAAACTGGAGTAGAATACACAACAAGTACACACAGAATACACAACAAACTGGAGTAGGATCAGCGTCCAAGCATCTCTAGTGCCATTGCATACACTTCAGAGGAACTGAGATCCAGGCGGTAGCAGTTGTAGCCTTTCTAGCCTATCCTTGTTCATGTGCGGGATTTTGTATTTATTGGCTCCACCATTCTTCATTACTTCAACCATGCAAGTCTGCAGAGTTATGAATACTCTGTTATGTTTTGAAACTTCATATCCATCGAACTCCTCTTGAACACCTTTAATCAGCTCTGAATAGTTTTGGACTTTTGCGATTGTTAGCGATCGAATAGAGCTGAAGAACCCAAGGTCCGTATGCTCATGTCCGGAGAATTTGGAGGCTGATACATTATTCCAATGTCCGGCCACTTTCGTCCACACTTTCTGTGAATGCTTGATCATTAGGTAGGATATGTGTTCTCGCGTTATCTTGCTGGATAAAATGGGTCGCCCATCATCATCTGCAGGCCACAATGCTTGAATCGCTGGCACAACCTTCTCAGATAATGTACTCTCTCATCACATCCCTCGTCACTATGACAGGCTTTGTTTCCAATGTCCCTTTTCCCTATTCTTGCTTCTTTTTGCTGCTGCAGTCACTCTCATGAATGGCCATACCCCAATTTTTCCGGAGAATGTCATGTTCCCATCTTCATCAAACCGTGGTCTTGCTACCGCTGTGAGAAACATCACTTTTCCAATAGAGTTTTTGACAGGTCTTTCCGGGTCTTCTTCGTCAGGCAGCAGATAGTAGTTCCTTTTTTCTTGGTCATGGAGAACCATTTCTCGTCGATGTGAACAATATTATCCATACTCCTGAAACTTGGGCTTGCATCTCCTAATGTTGCCTCATCTAGCATAGAGAGGCAAAAATCCACCCTATCTCTCTTATTTTTCTCTGTTAGTACCGGCTTAACCCTGTTGGAGTGTCTCCTTATCTTGTTCAACTTGAACTTCTTGTATAGTGTAGTAGGGCTTACACCCAGTGCCTTGGCTAGAGATCGAATAGTTGACCTCTTGTTTAAGGGGATTGTCAGAATGAGAGATAGGATATCATCATAAGATTTTCTTCCACAATTTTTCTTTCTTTTGTTTGAAACATCCACCTCCTAACCAAGGCCTTTCTGTTTCATTGCCGTCTTCCATATTCTTTGAATAACTCGAACATGTGCTCCAAATATTGCAGCCACATCCTTCTTATCAGTTCTCTTGAACTTGCCTCCTCTACTCTTATGGAGGGTTTCCAAGTACATGTAAGCGGCATATCTCTGTGCATCAGTGAGCCAATTCCTTTGCCTTTGTACTCCTACAATAGCAATAGAATAATAAAATTAATTATTGCAAGATATTACAAACTGGTTGCTGGAAATGTAAACAAGAGGTCAACAATAGCATTAAATTCCATGGGATAGGAGTATTGCTTGCTTTGCTTGCTGTAAATATAAACATAAATGCTAGTTGCTAAAAATATAAATGTAAACTAAATTTGTAAATATAAACTAAACTTTATACTCCATGATTGACCTCTATTGCAGGTAAGAAAGCAAATTACTCCATAATTTGTCTTTGCATTGCTTTTTCTTTTTAATTTGGAGTAGTCTGAAAATATTTTGAGGTACACCGCTGTTCTTGCAGCAGTTTCTTTTCCATTCCTAGCTGTCACAGTATATGTTTATTTACACACATACATGATGTCAGAGTATATGCCGTTTGAGGTACACAACGGTTCTTGCGGAGTTTGTTCAGTTTGCCTATAAGGAAATGAGGCAAAACTGAAATACCCACGTAGTTGTCCAGGAGACCTCTGTTGCTTGTTGAAAATATAAATGTTGCTTGCTTGCTCAAAATATAAATGTAAATGTTGCTTGCTGAAACTAATGTTGCTTGTGTTATCTCCTTCTTTCTAGTATGCCTTGTGTACCATGACATTTCTTTGTTGTCATTTTAATTACTCCATACAGAAAGAAAGAAAGGCAACAAAAAATTTGCTTACTCCACTAAAATGTTAATTACTCCATTCTAGTGGAGTAATCTTTTTCAGCCTTCCATAGAGAAGACTGTGATATCCATTTCATTTGACTTAGCCACTTTACTACTCCATAGCGTAGAAGTGTTGAATAACATGTGAACAAAATGAAGCTTCCTCATATGCACTATTCAATCTTAGCAATCCCTTCTATGTTACTTCTTTGAGGCATAATTTGATGCAAGATTGGAAGAAATTATACCTGAATTTTGACCAGCATTGTTGCCTTCTTCTTCAGGTTCTTCGTTGCCTTCTTCGGGTGGAGTGAAATTGAGGTCTGGGACTACCATGCTTGCAATTGGCCAATGATTTGCTGCTGTTGCTGTTGAGGATCTACTGACGTTGCTTCTGTTGAGGGCCAGTGATTTGCTACTGTCGATGTTGTGGATCTGCTGCTGTTGCTTCTATTGAGGGCCAATGATCTGCTGTTGTTTCTTCTGTTGAGGATCTGCTATCAAAGGGAAGGAGCTACAGTTGAGGATCTGCTCTCGCTGCTGGGGGACAAGCCGGCAAGGAGCACCGAGCCTGGAGGTGTTCACACATGAGAGGAGCTCCTGATCTTCCCCCCTGGCCCCCGGCGAGCTGGACCTTCTGGCGACATGGGGAATAAGGGAGGTAGTTCTGGGCGAGCTTAAGCTTGCCGGTGAAGTGCTGCTGGGGCCGGCGGCCGGCGAGGTGCCCTCCTTGGGCCGGCAGCGAGGTTCCTGGATGGGCAGGAAGCTGGGCAGGGAGGAGGAGAACCTGGGCGGAGGAGAATCTGGGTGAGGTGGGAAGGGAGGAGATCCTGGCGAGGAGAATCTGGGCGAGGTGGGAAGGGAGGAGATCCTGGCGAGGAGAATCTGGGTGAGGTGGACAGGGAGAATCTGGGAGAGGTGGGCAGGGAGAAGCTGGGCGGCGAGGTGTGTGGCGAGCCGGCGACGCGCTGGGAGGCCACGCACTTGGCGAAGCGATCCCGATGGTTTTTGAATTTCAAACTGATCGAAGGGTATTGTTATCCATTAGCAATTTTTGGGGGCTGTCGGAAATCTCCTTCCGCGCCTTACAAAAGTGAACGGAGGGAGTAGAAAAAACAAGGTATTCAAAGGCTGCCAAGCCTCAATATCAAATGCTATTCAAGGGCCGCACAACCACTGAGTTATTCCTTTATTCAAACCTGTAAGCCGGGCCTCACATGACCAATCGTCGTTTTTAACTTTGACAAGTTCTGGGTTTTTATAAGATTGACTGTCAAGAGTACGACGAGTCATTCCAGGATTACCTGGTCGGAGTGGCAAGCATACAAAGGCAGGATAACCTGGATTTTTGGTGAATACACCTGGCGTCCAAGCCTATTACAAAGGACAACAAAGCTTTGTTCATTTAACAAGGAGCCCCCAAGTAATATTTTGATCCAGGCGTACAAGCCGGATCAGTATGGTAGTCATAGCTATGCTCAATGAGCAGGAAGCCCCCATAATTTGCAATCAAGGCGTACAAGCCGGATCAAGAGGGTAGTCATAGCTATGCTCGATGAGCAGGAAGCCCCCAAGTGACCTTATGAAGAGACAATAAAGACTCAGATTCTCAGAAATGAAACGACAGAGGACCTGAATTATCAGGGATGCTGGCTTTATTATACTAATCACAATATATACATTGGTAGAAGTATGTACTGTCGTGGTTCTAAGTCTGACAGTAGAATAAGGGGTAGGTAAGGAGAGGCGATGTCCTAGCTATGGAGTAGTTGTGAAGACAAGCGATGTACGAGTTCAGGCCCTTCTCGGAAGAAGTAACAGCCCTACGTCTCGGAGCCCTGAGGCGGTCAAGTGGATTATGGATATGAGTATTACAAGAGTGCGAACCCCTCTACTTGTGGAGGGGGGTGGCTTATATAGAGTGCGCCAGGACCCCAGCCAGCCCACGTATTGGAGAGGTTTAAAGTACATAAAGTCTGGGGCGTTACTGGTAACGCCCCTCATAAAGTGTCTTAACTATCATTAAGTCTGTTCAATAGCAAGCCGTTGTCTTTGCAGAGTGTCTTCGACCTTACGGTGGTCGAGTGAGTCTTCATGGTCGAGTGAGTCTTCCATGGTCGAGTCCTTCCGACCACGGTCAGTGGGTTCCTCTTTGGTCGATGGAAGATGATCTCTTCGAGAGTGTCCTTGGGTAGGACGTTCGTGTCGTGCCTATGACCCTACCCTAGGTACATGAATCCATCATTAGCCCCCGAATGGATTGAGGCTTGAGTGAAGGAGGAGTTGACGTTGTTTCCGATTGTCTTTTGCGTACTGGCTACGTGTTGTCTTGGATCAAGATCTTCTCTGTTGATAACAAGCAACTTTTCTTCAGTCGACTTGATCCATTCTTGTTCTTTAGTCGAATGACCTTCTTTTACTTTGCTATTCCCGAGCGACGGATCGCAGGAAATCTCGCATTTGACAGACCGATCTGTCCCTCGCGGATCTCGCGGGATACGAAATTTGGGGAAGCGCGCGAAGCGGAACGGACTGCGGCGTTCGGATGGGACATAACGGGGATGCCTCGATTTCCGCGCCGCTTTTTCTGCCACGTATCGTGCAGCGCAACTGTTCGGGATATGATTGGATTGTTCGGGTCCACCTGTCATCCACTCGGAAAGGATGCTATAAATGCGACTCGTGGGGGCTTCTGCACAGTACCCCGTTCTTCCTCCTCTGCACTCTTCGTCTCCGCCCTCCGCAACCGCTGCTGCTCCTGCTACCTCCTCTCCTCCGCATTCCGCAGGCAGCCATGGGCAAAGAGAAGACGGCGGTGTTGGAGCGTGCGAAGAAGGCGTCGGCGGCGGAGAAGGCGTCGGCGGCTGAGAAGGCGAAGGGGAGATCTACCGGCCGCGGTGGTTCCTCGTCGAGATCCAACTTGCCGAAGGGCTGGGTCCAGGGAGATTGGATCCAGTCGACCATCAAGGAGAAGGATCTCCTCGATATGGCCAACGACGGGTTGATTCCCCACGGCGCCGCGAGGCTTCCCGGCCGAGAGTGGCAGCCCCAGCCAGAAGAGGGTGAGTGCGTGCTCCTGGCCACCCATGTCGACCGAGGATTTTCGCTGCCGCCGAGTGTTTTCTTTCGAGGTTTTCTGAATTTCTTCGGAGCCCAGCTCCACCATTTTACTCCAAACTCCATCGCGTATCTTGCTGCGTTTGTGTCTATGTGCGAAAACTTCCCAGGGCTGTCGATCGTGACCGGGTTTGTTCAAGTATATCTTCACATGTCGCTCTCGGACTGTGAAGAAGGCAAGCCCCGTGACGAGAAGACCCAAGTAGTTCAGATGTGCGGTGGCCTTGGGGTCCAATTGAGGAATAAGAGCACCTTCCCAGCCATGTCTTTTCCCGAGTCGGTCGAGGTGGCAATCGACCTGGTTCTATCGCCGAATGAGACGACGCCGGACGATCGACCGTCTTCCAAAGATTCACCATGAGTCGAGTGAATGACCCTCCTCCTCAAGGTGGTTCCAGAGGAGAGAACTGAGGTGAAGATGCTGATGGATCGCGTGGTGCAGCTGGTTCGGGATGGCGTGGTCGGCATGGACCTCTTGGAGGTTTTTTTTCTTGGAGGCGAATCCAGCCTCTTCAGTTCGAGCCATCGCATGTGGCTGTATCAAGGCACCAAGACTAAACTCGCGTCCACCCGGAGGCGGTCGACGATGTCATAGTGGAAAGATGGATGGCGCGATCATCGAACAAGGACAACCTCGCGGATCCCGGAGGATTTCCCCACTTGACCGTAACAGCGTTCCGTAAAAGGTACATTTGCTCTGCTTTCCATTGTATCTCCGTCAAATGTGTTTCTGTGATTTGGTCGACTGAATTCTGTCTTGATATTTCCAGGCCCTTACTGAGCTATACTCAATGCCCAATGGCGCTCAGACTCCGACTGAGGAGGGGGAAGCCAGCGGGGGCGAGAGCCAGGAAGAGTGGGATTCAGACGCTGCAGAAGATGACGATGATGACGACGAGGATGATGACGACGAGGATGAAGAGGAGGAGGAGGTACCACCGCGCTCGGAAAGGCAGTCCAAACTTGTGCACGACCCTTCGACTGAACGCGGTAAGGGAGTGGCGACTGCCTCACAGTCGACCAAACGCCCTCGGACCGCTTCTCCGGTGCCGACTGAGAAGGCGCCGAAGCAGTCGAAAGTAGCTCCGTCGAGGACGACCAAGCCTCTGCCAAAAATGAAGGTAGCCATCCCCACCATTTCAGCGGCTGCGACTTTCGAAACCTCAGGCAAGGCTGAGGACCATGAGATGGAGGACGCGGCGACTTCAAATCCCGGTACTACAACTTAAAATCTTGTTCTTGGTCGACTGATGCATAATTTCTGACTTTGACTTTTTCCTGAAGCTCCAACCAATGACATTATCACCCTCCCGGCAGCGATGATGAGGATGAGGAACCATTGAGGACTAGGAGGAGCAGGAAGGCGTCTACTGGCCAAGCAGCCCAAGGTGTGATGGCGCCCGAGACCATTGCGACGGAAGGGGAGGTCGGCACTCGACACACCGTGTCATTCGCGGTGCCGTTGACGAGTGCTCGACCCACTTCGTCGAGTGCTGGACAGCCTTCGATCTTTGCCACGCACCACGTCCCGGAGGACCAGGCTAGTGCTGCTAAGGAGGCGATCCGTCAAGCAGAAATCATGATGGAGCAGGTGAAGATCGTTCGGGATGCGAGCCAAGCAGCTTACGACGCCAGCTCCGCCCTTCAGAGCAATGTTCAGGTCAGTCGACCACCGCCTGTTCTGTTAGGATATGTTATCAAAACTTTTCTTTCTGGAATTCATAGCAGTCACCCACTGGGCATAGCAGTCACCCACTGGGTGTGTTGGTAAAAACTCCGTGTTAGCGGGGGCACGCTGAGTGCACCCGCTGGGTGTAGTCCCCAAGGCTAAGGTCGATCACCGGCGATCGGTCTTAGGCTTAATAAGTAAATATTGATCATCACTCGAATGAAACGAATGGGTTTCTGAGATCAGTGGGGGCACGCTGAGTGCACCCACTGGGTGTAGTCCCCGAGATCGTGGTCGATCACGGCGATTGATTACGATCTGAAGAAGTTTCATCGATCGTCGACTCGCTTTTTTTTTAGTCGATAGTCGACTCGACTGTTTGAATAAGACCAGTGGGGGCACGCTGAGTGCACCCACTGGGTGTAGTCCCCGAGACTACGGTCGAATGCTTGCATTCGACTGTAGTCTTAGAAACGCATCATTTTACTTTATTCACTCGGAAGTGGATCATCTATGACATTTTGGTGATTGACTCTTCGTAGAAATCCTGTGATCTTGCGACACGCTATACTGAACTGGAGCAGAAGCATATTCAGCTCGAGTTAGACTTGAAGCTAGTGCAAGAGAATCTGACGAAGGCAAAGGAGGAGACCAAAGGTATGTTTGGTGAGACTTCGACGACTCTTTTCTCCCCTCATTTGCTTCAAACCTGACTTTGCTGTAATTTACACAAGGTGAAGGAGGCCCAGAGGAAGAAGGAGCTTGAGCTGTCTCGAGAAGATCAAGCTCGCTGATGAAAAGCTGGCCTCGATCACCAAACTTGAACAGACAACACCAATCAAGGCGGCTCGCCATTGCCACCAAGGATGTTGATCGATCGAAGTGACAAGACTACTCGACCGAGAGGATCAACCAGATGACTGGAAGAAGAATGAGTGGAAGGCTTCTTGGGTGGTCTTGCTAAAAATTGTTCCTTATGCTTGAATGTGATCTTCTTCACTCGACCAATTCTCTCAACTGTTATGTTCCCATTCGACTATTTTCTTGATTCGGGGTTTTGTCTTTGCAGAGTTCTGTCGCAACTTTGAAGAAGAAACCAGCCAGCTGGAGACGAACCTTGACCCCGTCAATTCTCCGGTGAATGATGAAACTGCCATGAACATCTTCCGACTGGAGTCTCGTGTTGCTGCTGTCGTGGATTATCTCGCAAGACTGAAGGTTGCTACATCCCGCATCGACTCGACGCTCTGGCCCAGGGAGACACTCCAAAATGACCTCGAGTCGTTGGTGGCTCGACTGAACGCCGTCCCTGACCGAGTGCAAGAGTGGAAGAAGTCTTCAGCTCGGTGTGGCGCAGATGTCGCCCTGTGTCTGGCTCGAGTCCATTGCAAGGATGCCCGAGAGGATAAGCTGGCGGCTCTCCGAGTGGCCAACACCAAAAAGCACGACTTCAGGGCCTTCATGGAGACTTTCATTGCTGCTGCTACACGGATTGCAGACGGGATTGATCTTGACGAGTTCGTTGCTCCATCCAGCCCTCCACGGGAGGGGTAAAAAACTTTCCTTGACCTTAAATTTGCCTCGGTATGCCGAGTGGAGTTGTAACCAATAAAACCTTAACAGGCTTAGTGCCTGAGCACTCTCGGTTCTTTTAGGTATCGACCTAAATTTGGATTGGATGTTTGGATATGATTGCTTTTGGTTTGAATTGCCCTTTGCAGGTTAACGAGAAGATGCCTACTGCAATGACTTATTCCTTAGGCGAGCACTGGGCTGCAGCTAAGCCCCGAGTGAGAGGTTTGCTCTTCACTCGGTAGGATTTCTTATATCTTAGGCGAGCAGCACTGGCTGCAGCTAAGCCCCAGTGAGAGGTTTGCTCTTCACTCGGTAGGATTTATTTTACCTTAGGCGAGCACTGGGCTGCAGCTAAGCCCCCCGAGTGAGAGGTTTGCTCTTCACTCGGTAGGATTTCTTTCACCTTAGGCGCAGCACTGGGCTGCAGCTAAGCCCCAGTGAGAGGTTTGCTCTTCACTCGGTAGGATTTCTTTTACCTTAGGCGAGCACTGGCTGCAGCTAAGCCCCGAGTGAGAGGTTTGCTCTTCACTCGTAGGATTTCTTTTACCTTAGGCGAGCACTGGCTGCAGCTAAGCCCCAGTGAGAGGTTTGCTCTTCACTCGGTAGGATTTCCGTTGTATTTGTGGCGGCTCGGAGGAGAGGGTCGCAATGACCTGCACCTCGCCTTCCTTGCTAACGCACATCATACTTATGGTGTAGCTCGGAGGAGAGGGTCGCAGTCGACCTGCACCTCGTCTTCCTTGCGGGTACACACGTTACTTATGGTGTAGCTCGGAGGAGAGGGTCGCAGTCGACCTGCGCCTCGTCTTCCTTGCTAGTACACGTTATACTTAGGCGAGCACTGGGCTGCAGCTAAGCCTCCGAGTGGAAGTCTGGCTTACCACTCGGTAGGATTTTTAATAACTTAGGCGAGCACTGAGCTGCAGCTAAGCCTCCGAGTGGAAGTCTGGCTTACCACTCGGTAGGATTTTTAATAACTTAGGCGAGCACTGAGCTGCAGCTAAGCCTCCGAGTGGAAGTCTGGCTTTCCACTCGGTAGGATTTTTAATAACTTAGGCGAGCACTGAGCTGCAGCTAAGCCTCCGAGTGGAAGTCTGGCTTACCACTCGGTAGGATTTTTTGTTACTTAGGCGAAACGGATTCGCAGCTAAGCCTCCGAGTGGAAGTCTGGCTTACCACTCGGTAGGATTTGTACAAACTTAGGCAAAACGGATTCGCGACTAAGCCACCCACTGGGGGAAAAGTTTACTGGACCAAAAAATAAAAAGTGACAAAAATTATGAAGGAATTATGACACTATTATTTCAAAGCCCATGAACTACGTATATTTTATTACAACTCTTCCGAGTGAAAAATTTTATGTAAAACGGGCGGAGCAGATCCGCTCCAAGCTCGGGCTCTTCGATATTGTGTTCGACGTTGTAGAGACGATATGCCCCATTGTGGAGAACCTTTGTGACGATGAAGGGCCCTTCCCAGGAGGGAGCGAGCTTATGTTGCTTCTGCTGATCCACTCGAAGGACGAGATCTCCTTCCTGGAAGGCTCGACCTCTCACATTTCTGGCATACAGGCGACGCAAGTCTTGCTGGTAAATGGTCGAGCGGATCAGAGCCATTTCCCTTTCCTCTTCTAGGAGGTCGACTGCATCTTGACGTGCTCGCTCAGCTTCTGCTTCATTGTAAAGTTCAATCCGGGGAGCATTGTGAAGGAGATCACTCGGTAGGACTGCTTCTGCTCCATAGACTAGGAAGAAAGGAGTTCTCCTAGTCGACCGATTAGGCGTGGTTCGCAAACCCCAAAGCACTGAAGGGAGTTCGTCAACCCAAGCTCCAGCCGCATGCTTGAGATCTCGCATCGATCGGGCTTGCACTTTGAGGATTAATCCGTTGGCTCGCTCTGCCTGTCCATTCGATCGTGGATGGGCGATCAAGCGTAGTCGACTTCGTGTGCCTTAGGCGCTGCGAAAATCCTTGAATTCTTCCGAGTCAAAATTCACCCATTGTCCGTGATAATACTGTGCGGGACCCCATATCTCGTCGCCCTCGATGAAGGAAACAGCGATCAAGCGCCAAGTTTTTGATTGGTTTAGCTTCAATCCACTTGGTGAACTTGTCGACTGCTACCAGTACATGCGTAAAACCGCTCCGACCTGTTCGCAAGGGACCGATCATGTCCAACCCCCATACCGCGAAAGGCCAGACGAGTGGAATGGTCTTCAAGGCTGATGCAGGCTTGTGTGACATATTGAGTAGAACCGCATCCTTCGTGACTTGTCCACTATTTCTTTCGCCATCTCATTTGCTCTTGGCCAAGAAATCCGGCTCGGTATGCTTTGGCTACAATGGTCCGAGAGGACGATGGTGACCACAGTCCCCGAGTGGATATCATTGAGTATGACTCGACCTTCTTCCGGCGTTATGCATTTTGTCCGACTCGCCGGGCTTTCTATACAACTGCCCATTGATAACGGTAAAGGCTTTGGATCGACGGACGATCTGCCGAGCCTCTTCCTCATCCTCTGGGAGTTCCTTTCTCAGAATATATGCGATGTATGGAATTGTCCAATCGGGAGTGACCACTAAAACTTCCATGACCAAGTCGACCACTGCCGGGACCTCAACCTCAGTCGGGTCCGTGGCACTCTTGGGTTGTGGAGCTTCCTCTGTGAAGGGATCTTCTTTAACTGACGGAGTGTGTATATGTTCCAAAAACACACCACTGAATGGCTTCTCTTTTGGATCCTATCTTCGCCAGATCATCTCGCTGCTTGATTTTTCATCGGGGATGTGATGGAGTTCCAACCCTCGAACTTCTTTTCCAGCTTCCTCACCGCATTACAAAGATCTAGTCATAGCCGGGCTTCTCACGCCCCACTCTTTCATCACTTGATTGACCACTAGATCTGAATCGCCATAGACCATCAAAGCGACGGACACCGAGTGAGATGGCCATGCGTAATCCATATAAGAGGGCCTCATACTCGCCTCATTGTTGGAGGAATCAAAGTGAATCTGGAGCACATACCTAAGCTTATCTCCTCTGGGGAAACTAGAACAACCCAAAGACTGTAACCATTCAAAGATCTTGGAGCCGTCAAGAACATGGTCCAATGCTCCGAGTGAACTTCAATCGGCTGCTGTTGTTCAATCCACTCGCAAGGAAATCCGCTATAGCCTAGGACTTAATGGCTTTTTTGCCTCGAATTTGATATCAAGGGAAGAAGTTCAATCGCCCATTTTGCCACTCGACCGGTTGCGTCTCACAGTGCAGATCTCTCGATAAAGGAGCGTCACGACAACCGTGATAGAATGATCGAGAAATAGTGAGCAACCTTCTTTGTGGTCATGTATATACCATACACAAGCTTCGATAATGAGGATATCTCTGCTTGGATGGAGTCAAGACTTGACAGATAATACACCGGGCGCTGAACTTTGAAGGCCTTTCCTTCCTCTTCCCGCCGACCGTAAGCACGAATCGACAACTTGTCCAAAGGCTGCAATATAAAGCAACAGAGGCTCTTTGCTGATTGGAGCAGCAAGCACCGGCTGGTGGAGAGCGAGCTTTAGCTCGCAAACGCTGCATCAGCTTCGAGTCCACTCGAACTTGTCGCCTTCTTCATCAATCGGTAAAGAGGCAACGCCTTTTCACCGAGTCGAGAGATGAATCGACTTAATGCGCCAAGCATCCAAGAAGCTTCGGACGCCGCACTCAAGACAGGCATTTCATTCGGAGAATAGTGCCGATCTTCTCTCGGATTAGCGCCGATTCCTCGCTCGAAACGAAAACCGTGTAACTTGCCACCGGAACTCCGAATGTGCACTTTGACGGATTGAGCTTGATATCGCATCTTCCGAGGTTGGCAAATGTTTCGCGAGGTCAGCAAGCAGGTCGGAACCTTTTCGCGACTTAACGACGATATCATCCATATACGCTTCCACATTCCGACTAATTTGAGTGAGAAGACACTTCAATCATTCGCATAAATGTGGCTCCGCATTCTTGAGGCCGAATGGCATGGTGATATAGCGTAAGCACCGAATGGAGTGATGAAAGCTGTTTTATTTCATCGGGTCCATACAGACGGATCTGATGATACCCGAATATGCATCTAGAAAAGACAATCTTCACACCCCGCGGTCGAGTCAACAATTTGATCTATGCGGGAGAGGAATGATCCTTCGGCAGGCCCGATTGATGTGCTTAAAATCAATGCACATGCGGAGTGAGTTGTCCTTCTTGGGAACCATGACGACATTAGCGAGCCACTCGGAGTGGTATATCTCTTGAATAAATCCTGCCGTCAACAGTCGAGCCACTTCTTCACCAATAGCTTTTCTCTTTTGGACGGCGGACCGCCGAAGATGCTCTTTGACTGGTTTCGCTGACTTGTCGACTCGGAGGCGATGCTCAGCCAGCCTCGAACACCCGCATGTCACCGGCTTCCATGCGAAATGTCCCAGCTTCTCACGGAGGAACCGGATGAGCGCTTCTTCCTATTTCGAGTCGAGTGTTGTGGAGATGTGGGTCGGGCTGCACCGATCACCGGATGAATATGGATCGGCCGCCTCACCGCACGACGATCGAATGCGCACTCTGTTGCTGGCTTCTTGGATCGTAACAAATCACTTGGATCTGCGGTT
Organism: Aegilops speltoides; assembly: GCA_021437245.1. NCBI lineage: Eukaryota > Viridiplantae > Streptophyta > Magnoliopsida > Poales > Poaceae > Aegilops > Aegilops speltoides. Next base: position 493,848,556 of record CM038145.1, read on the forward strand.
TGCATGTATTCGTCGAATTTGACCGCTGTCACTTGGGAGTCGGCAATCTTCGAGCCCTTCAAAGCACTCTTCTGCCTTCTTCCGATCACCGGTGACAGTGATCACTCCCTTTGGTCCCGGCATTTTCAGTTTGAGGTACACGTAGCATGGTCGAGCCATGAATCATGCGTGGCGGGCCTCCCCAAAATGGCGTGGTATGCACTCAAAATCCACAACCTCAAAGGTGAACTTTTCCTGCGAAGTGCTTGGAATCACCAAAACCACGCCCGTGGCTATTTGGCCGAGTGAGTTGGCCTTCTTCCCGGTATGACTCGTGGAAACTCATATTGTCGGGCGCCAATCGACATCGGAATGCCCATCCTTTCAATGTATCCGCATATAACAAATTCAGCCCACTACCACCATCCATCAAGACTTTTGTCGATCGAGTGCCTTCGACAACCGGATCGACCACTAACGCTTGCCGCCCAGAGTGGCAATGTGAGTCGGGTGATCGACCGGTCGAATGTGATGGGTGTCCGGGACCACTTCACATAACTTGGCTTTACTGGGCAACCATGTTCACCTCCGCTTGATGACTTTCACGACTTTTGCTTTCCACATCCGCGAAGATCATCGAGTGGAATTGACATGCGGATATTCTTCCTCACTTTCCTCTTTGTCTCCGCCTTGTCGCTCCTTCTCCTTGTCCTTAGACTGTTTTCCTGGCTTGTTGGGTCGAGTCGACATCTTGGCGAGTGGTGTGCTTCGTAAATGATGTTGCCCTCTTCATCTTTCTTCGTGTGAATATGGCATGGCATATCCATCACGCCATTGCCTTCCTTATCTTTTACTTTCTTAGGATTCCGGATCCCTTTGGCTTCCCTTGAACTTCCCCGAGTCACGCCGTGGCCTCTCCAGAGCTGCTGGCTCGGCTTTACGCTCGCTTCCGATCGAATTTCCTTCTCCGATCGACTTGGCTTGTACTTGCCGCTCGAGTCGGTCTTCTTCCTCGCCATTGGCGTATTTGCTAGCAATCTCCATCATTCGACCCAGGGTCATGTCCCCGGTTCGACCAAACTTCAGACTCAATTCTCTGTTTTTGACGCCATTTTTGAAAGCGCAAACTGCCTGATGGTCGGACACATTTTCCACAGTATGGTGCAAGGTAATCCACCTCTGAATGTACTCACGGAGAGTTTCATTGGTCTTCTGCACACAAACTTGCAGCTCTGTCAAACCAGCCGGTCGCTTGCAAGTCCCTTCAAAAGTCCTGACGAACACTCGGGACAAATCTTCCCAAGTATATATATCGCTATGAGGTAACCGATTCAGCCATGCTCGCGTAACCTTCCAACATGAGGGGCAATGCTTCATGGCCACCTCATCATTCCCACCACCAATCTGAACAGCCACTGGTAATCTTCAAGCCAAGTTTCGTGCTTGGATTCCCCAAAGGAACTTGCGACGACTGTTGCCAATCTGAAATTGGGGGAATTATCGCGGCTCGATAGCCTGCTAAAACACTCCGACCGAGACATGCACTCGATCGCTGGTGGGTGCATCTCTCTCGGTCCGCCGATGGGCTCTGTTCGGTCGACCAAGCCTTGCACGATAATGGATCGCGCACAAAGCTCGGTTCCCTCGGGTCGACCGAACTCTTCGCCTATCTCGAATCGTCGCTCGTCATCTTGCCGCCGGGAGCGTCGACCCTTCCTCGGAGGGGAAAGGGCACTCGACGCTGTCGTCCCGGTTCCATATCGCTCGCCGGTTGTCGCGCCCTTCTCGCCATGGAGGCGATCTAGGATCGAGCCGATCGACAAGATTCGCAGCGACGGATCGATCGTGAATCCGCTTCGCGATCGCGACACGGCTGAGTTCTCGTCTCCGCAGCTCGGAGTAAATCTACGATCCGCTGCAAGCCTCTCCCTTCGATCGAGACGGTTGTATAGACTCGCTATACGAGTTGCAGCCGCTAAATTCTGAATCGGCGTGCGGTATACCGAGTCGGTGGGAAGAGTCGACGCCGATTGGCTTCGGGATTCGTTGCGCAAGACGCTGCCGAAAGTGCTCGCTGAAGATTCTCCAGCGAAGCGCGTTCAGCCACATTGGCCAAACGTGCTTCCTCCAAGGCACGAGCCTCGTGGGTTTCTCCGGCGATAGGAGTATGAAGTGCATCCATGTTCCTGCGGTGAAGCTCTTCTCTCTGCAGCGAGTCGAGTGTCTCGGGCTGGTACTCTTCGTGTTTTGCACGGGTCTCCTCCTCCGCCCCCCACCGCCGGGGCGGCCGGAGGATCGCGAGGCCGCCGACCATGAGGATCTCCGCCGCTGGATCACTTCTGTCACACTCGGATGCGCTCTCTCGAGCCGCCGACAGATCGAACAGCCGTAGAGGGATTCGCCGGGCTCGATGAACGCGACCGGTGGTGGCTGTCTCGGCGGGCCACCGCGTTTCACCCATCGAAGCCTCGATCACCAGAACGCTTATGCGCTGGTGGGAGACTGGCGGCGACCAATAGGGGAGTCGACCAATACGGGTCAACGGTTGCCGCAGCAGTAACGCCGCGAACACATGCGCGAAGTGCGCGCCCGCGGACGGGAGCGCCGATGTCAAGTGGAGCCTCCACGAGCCATGCGGAGTCGTCGGCGACAAAGGTGAGAGCACCGAGACGGATCTCGCGCCTCAACCAAAACTCCAGCAGTCATCATGATGAAGGTACTCGGAAGTACTGCAACTCCTCCACAAATTGCTAAAACACCAGCCCCATGGTGGGCGCCAACTGTCGTGGTTCTAAGTCTGACAGTAGAATAAGGGGTAGGTAAGGAGAGGCGATGTCCTAGCTATGGAGTAGTTGTGAAGACAAGCGATGTACGAGTTCAGCCCTTCTCGAAGAAGTAACAGCCCTCGCCTCGGAGCCCCGAGGCGGTCGAGTGGATTATGGATATGAGTATTACAAGAGTGCGAACCCTCTACCGTGGAGGGGGTGGCTTATATAGAGTGCGCCAGACCCCAGCCAGCCCACGTATTGGAGAGGTTTAAAGTACATAAAGTTTGGGGCGCATCGTAACGCCTCATAAAGTGTCTTAACTATCATTAAGTCTATTCAATAGCAAGCCGTTGTCTTTGCGAGTGTCTTCGACCTTCCGTGGTCGAGTGAGTCTTCCATGGTCGAGTCCTTCCACCAATCAGTGGGTTCCTCTTTGGTCGACTGGAAGATGATCTCTTCTGAGAGTGTCCTTGGGTAGGACGTTTAGGTCAGGCCTATGACCCTACCCTAGGTACATGAATCCATCATGTACATCACAAGAGCAGGTGGCTCAAGTGTAATAAGGCCGAAGATGAGCAATATTCCACGGCCGGCGGGTCTCCTCCTCCGACGTGCGTGAGTCCTTGTGGTCTCGAACATAGATAAGGTAGTATGACCCGTTGTTTAGATTTTTGCTGACCACAAAAGGCCCTTCCCAAGGTGGGGATAGCTTGCGCATGTCAGTTGGATCCTGGATGAGCCGGAGCACCAAATCTCCTTCTTGAAAGGTCCTGGTTTTAATCCAGCGGTTGTGATAACAACGCAGATCTTGCTGGTAAATCGCCAAACGAGCCGCCGCAAGGTCACGCTCCTCATCCAGAAGGTCAAGAGCATCCTGACGTGCTTTCTCATTATCAGCTTCAACATAAGCCGCCACACGGGGCGAGTCGTGACGTATGTCACTAGGGAGAACCGCCTCTGCACCATAAACCATGAAGAAAGGCGTGTAACGCGTAGACCTATTGGGGGTAGTATTGATACTCCATAGCACTGAGGGCAATTCTTCCACCCAACAACCCAGCCTCCTCTGCAAAGGGACCATAAGCCGGGGTTTGATACCTCTCAAGATTTCTTGATTGGCTCTCTCAGCTTGACCATTAGACTGGGGGTGAGCCACAGACGACACATCAAGATGAATATGCTCTTGTTGATAGAATTCTTTCATTGCACCCTTAGATAGATTAGTACCATCGTGAGTAATGATACTATGGGGATATCTAAAATGAAAGATCACGTTTTTGATGAATTGAACCGCCGTTGCTGCATCACATTTGCTGAATGGCTCAGCTTCAACCCACTTTGTAAACTTGTTAACAGCTACCAGGAGGTGAGTCTTTTTGTCCTTGGACCTTTTAAAAGGCCCAACCATATCCAGTCCCTAGACTGCAAATGGCCAAGTAATTGGAATCATCCTCAGTTCTTGAGCCGCACATGATCTCGTCTTGAAAATTTCTGACAGCCATCACATTTACTGACCAGATCTTCCACATCAGCATGAGCCGCCAGCCAATAAAACCCATGACGAAAAGCTTTAGCAAGGAGAGATTTAGAGCCGGCATGATGGCTGCAATCTCCTTCATGAATCTCCCTTAAAATTTCACGGCCCTTGTCGTGGAATGGTCACAGCGATGTCCTAGCAGAAGGACTTAGTCGTGGAGCCATCGCAACTAGGAAGCTTAAAGGGGTTAAAGTGGGACAAAGGACACGTGAGTTTATAATGGTTCGGCCCCTTGCGGTGAAGGTAAAGGCCTAATCCAGTTTGAGGTGGTATTGCTTATGTCTCGATTACCAGGGAGCGAATTCGCTTGACCTAGCTTTCGATCTGATGTTAATTGTCCTAAACCACCGTCGGGTCGTCCCTTTATATACAGAGGTCGATGCCCAGTGGCTCACAGAGTCCCGGACGACTCATTAACAATGTCTGGCTCGGTGATTATCTATTCTTGCCTTACAATACAAGTCATACATATATGGCGGTTTATCTCTACGGGCCTTGAGCTGCCTTTGGGCCTTGGGCCCTTAAATGAACCGCCATCTTCAAATATCGTCTTTGGCTTCATATGATGAATCGCCATAGGTATAACCCGGCCCCTCCTGGGCAGGTCATACCTAGTAGTTATATCCCCAACATTAGGCCCCAGATTGATTTGAACTGTTTCATGTCAATCTTGAACACTTAGGAAAAAAAATCTTCCGCTCTTCATTGCGCGAGAGTTTTATAACCCGCGATGATGTCATCTTCTGGATTTGTGATAACCCGCCATGACGTCACCTGTCATTAATTCACACTTCATCCAACATATCTCAATAGATCTTTATATTAATAACCATCCGAGAATCGAGGCGTCTGGGCAGCTGGATAACCATGTTTGGCTCCTCGTTTTTTGTGTCCACTTATTAGTCTTTCCTTATAAATAGCCACGACCAGTCTTTCCTCATTCTCCTCCTTTCCATCGTCCTCCTCCTCTTGCGACCTTCTACTGCTCTAGCTCCGCCACCACAGCGAAGCACACCGTCGCCCTCATCCTTGGCCATTGCATCACCCTGAACGAACCAGAGAACGGTGGCGCCCCTCCGCAGTCGATCTGCATCTGTAAGCACTTGCCTTCCTATACCCAGATCCGCATTAGGGTTTCTGAACTTCTCCATGTTCTTCATAGTTCGTCGCAGTTCATCTTCAGTGCTTGCACCGTGACCCTCTTTGATCTGAAAACGGCGCATAACCGATGCGGTAGCTGTTTTGCCTTTGCTTTCAATACCAGCGGACCCCCTTTCCTTGAAGAAAAGAACCCCTTAGAACTTATGAACTCATCTATACTAGATTTTTAGGTCTTGATTTATTTCCTTTTTCTGAACTACTGCTGATCCAAAATAATGATTGCAATCTGTGAAACCTGTTTGTGTGACACTTAGCCAAAAAACTGCATTTTGATAGATCCACCTAGTCATGTCGGCTCATACCACCGGTTTAAATTGCAATGCTCAATAGTCATCGTCAAAATTGCTCATGACAGCTTAAATAACCTGACGTAATTAGTCATATACCATTAGGCCCCTTTATAAGCCGCTAGTCTGATATGTGCTGTAATATTTTTCCCTCCGGCTTAAATTTGAACCGGCAAATTTATTCTTTTTACGCTTCCTTCTTCACAATGCCGCCCAAAACAACCACTTCCCATAACTGGGTTCGCTCCATCATCATGAACAATACTCTGGAAGACTTTGTGAAAACCGGCTATCTGCCCAAAAAGGACGTTATGTCATACCGTTCCCCTAAGCCGACAGAAGAAAAGCCTCAGCCCAAAGAAGGGGAAGTCATCGTCTTCACTGATCACATGAACCGGGGCTTTTCACCGCCTGGCTCTAAGTTCTTTAGAGACGTTCTGCACTTTTTCAACCTCCACCCTCAAGACATCGGACCCAACTCCGTGTCTAACATATGCAACTTTCAAGTGTTCTGTGAGGTATACCTTGAAGAAGAGCCCAACTTGGAACTTTTCAGAGAATACTTTTACTGGAACCGCCAGAATGAATACTCCAATGGACCTAGTCTGGAACTTGGCGGGGTCTCAATCCAACGACGTAGAGACACCATTTTTCCTTATGCGCAACCCCAAAGTCATCCCAAGGACTGGAACCAGACATGGTTCTACTGCCAAGATACTTCTCCGGCTGATGAGAACCCTCTGCCCGGCTTTCACGCCCTGCATCTCGAATCCAATCATCTGCTCCCCGACAAGTTGTCAGCTGCTGATCGCCAGAAGCTCGCCCCTACCATTGCAAAAGTTAAAGCTCTGTTGGGGAATGGCTTAAATGGCATTGATTCGATCCGGTGCTGGGTTGCCTGGCGGATCATCCCTTTGAGCCGCCGCTCCGGGTTAATGTGCACTTACACGGGTGACACAAACGATCCTCTGCGCCACAACCCTAATGAGTTACCTGAAGACCTCATAAATGATATGACGAAGTCGCTTTTGAATGAAAGCCTAGCAGACTGTGGCAAGCACTACAAAAAAAAAGACACATCTGTGACATTTTGGGCCGAACGAATTTTTTTTCTGTCATACATATGACACTTCTATGATGATAATTGTGACAAAACCCGGTATCATCATAGATGTGGTGGGCTCCTACTTCTATGACAAAAAATCATGACAGAAAATGGCTTTTCGTCCTAGGCGGGCCGGAGATGCAGCTGCATGACATTCTTTGGACCGTCCATGACAGAAAAAACCGTGGTAGAAGCAAGGGCGAGGAAAATTTCGGGGATTTACCGGTTACGGTGGATGGTCGGTGGCCGAGCGATGCGTGTTTCTCTCGTACACGTACGCGTGTGTGTGTGTGAGGCATTGGCTCTAACTGAACCCGAGCGAGGCGTTGGGCTCTATCTGAACCCGAGCGATTGCACTGCAGGCTACGCGTTACTAAACCCAAGTGATCTATCGATGGCTGTTAACTAAACCTGATCGAGCGATTCCTTCGCTACTGTTGCTTACTGAAGCCAATCGATGCTACCTCTGGGATGAACAGTGAGCATTGCGGGGGGGGTGGATGAACAGTGAGCGGTGGCGTTGCCTCTGGATGAATAGGACCCCGATTGATCGAGCTGGTTGAGGCTGGATGAACAGGACCCCGTGGAGTGGAGGGCTGGATGAACAGGACGACCCCGTGGAGGGTTGGATGAACAGTAGATGGTGGAGGGGTGCCCATGGAGGGGTAGTTGAATAGTAGCCGGTGGAGTAGCACGTGGTGGAGGCTGGATGAACAGGAGCGTGTGGAGGCTGGAGGAGGTCGACGGTGGAGATGAACAGTACCCGTGGAGTCCCGTTTTGCGGTATGCCACACCCCTCCCGATGAACAGGACCCCTGTTTCGACCGTAGCGCTCCAACACAAGTCTGTTTCGTCCATTTTGCGGTACGCCACACCCCTCCCAATCAACAGGAACCTTGTTTCGACCATAGAAGGTCCGTTTCCTCCGTTTTGCGGTACGCCAGACCCCTCCCGATGAACAGGATCCCATTTCAAACATGGCCGGTCGAACACAAGGCCGTTTCTTCCGTTCTGCGGTACGCCAGGCCTTGTTTCCATCGCATGTTCCGTCCAAGCCCTCCCTATGAACACGACGACGCATTTCGTTCCAACCTAGCCGGTTGGCTCCCCATGAACACGATGACGACGCTGTTTCTCCGTTTTGACCCAGCCATGTACATGAGCCCTGGCCATACGTATGCGCGAGTAGGCGTTCGAGACCCCGCCCGTATGTATACATACGTGGCCGTATTTTCTTTCTTGCACACTGGCCGCTGTAAGTACCTGTACATGCTATGTGCGCGCCTCTATTACGACACGTACGCACCTCTACTACGACACGTGCGCGCCTCTACTACGACATGTGCGCGCATCTACATCGACCAGTATATATGTACCTACACGTCCGTGACCAGAATGACAACGCTACGTACACTTCGACCAGGTGGGTCTTGACTGTTAGGCACTTCCTTGCGTGCAAAGATGTAGCTGGTGGGTCCCAGCAGTTGATTTCTACTACACAACCTTCTTCTTGTAGACGTTGTTGGGCCTGCAAGTGCACAGGTTTGTAGGACAGTAGCAAATTTCCCTCAAGTGGATAACCTAAGGTTTATCAATTCGTAGGAGGCATAGGATGAAGATGGTCTCTCTCAAACAACCCTGCAACCAAATAGCAAAGAGTCTATTGTGTCCCCAACACACCCAATACAATGGTAAATTATATAAGTGCACTAGTTCGGCGAAGAGATGGTGATACAAGTGCAATATGGATAGTAGATATAGGTTTTTGTAATCTGAAAATATAAAAACAGCAAGGTAACTAATGATAAAAGTGAGCGTAAATGGTATTGCAATTGTAGGAAACAAGGCATAGGGTTCATACTTTCACTAGTGCAAGTACTCTCAACAATAATAACATAGATAGATCATATAACAATACCTCAACATGCAACAAAGAGTCACTCCAAAGCCACTAATAGCGAAGAACAAACATAGAGATTATGGTAGGGTACGAAACCACCTCAAAGTTATCCTTTTTGTTCTATCTATTCAAGAGTTCGTAGTAAAATAACATAAAGCTATTCTTTCCGCTCAATCCATCATAGAGTTCATACTAGAATAACACCTTAAGACACAAATCAACCAAAACCCTAATGTCACCTAGATAAAGACCGGTTCAGGGGCTACTGACAGTGTCCTGAACTAGGAGGTACCCACCACGTCGTCTCCTGAACAGCTGGATCGTGCCGAGGACCCCCATGGCGATTCACTAATGGGCCACTTTAAGAAACCCATGCTGCATACAAGGAAGACTCCGTAAGACTTGGCGCTCAAGCCAAGGACTCTCCTAAAAACCCTAGGCCTCTGATGTGTTATATAAACCGAGGCCAGGCTAGTCAATAGATCAACTTATATTCATTAGAACAATCTCGTGGTAGATACATGTACTCTGTACTATCCCCCCATTTGAATACAATCAAAAGTAGGATGTAGGGTATTATCTCTTCAAGAGAGCCCGAACCTGGGTAAAACCCTGTGTCCATGTTACCATTGCATCAAGACGCTTAGCCTAGGACCCCTACTATGAGATACGCCGGATATAGAACCAACATCGTGCTTAATTATGAAAAATACTTGTCGTCATTGCGTACCATTTCAACATCGAAGGTCTCCTGGAGCTTAATACTGAAGAGCCAACCTTCTACCAGGTGAGGCCTATCGCACAGACCCGGTCATCGCCACACCAGTCGCACTCTGGGAGCCTATTTTCGTCGTCAGACATTTCCTATGTTCATAATTCAAAGATTACACTTGTACAATTCAATATATGTACTACAAAAACTAAATTAGATCATTATTATTCGTCACAGGTTGACTATCGGTCTGTCAAGTCTGTTCTTAAAAACTCTTAGCTCACGTGGAGTCCCGACAGACTTAAAGTTAACCCAAAATGTCGTTTAATTATCTTTCTACAAAATCCGGGCCACTCGATATTTCCTACATATTCTAGCACAAGTCATTCCAAAAATCACGGAAAAAAAATCTGACATGACCTTTGCCAAAAATGACATATATCGAGCGCCTGAAATTTGCCGGAATGGAAATAAATCAACACTCTGGCAAAACATAGGCCACTGTGAGGTGTTCCATGCAAACATAGGCCACTTGGGCAAGCACTAGTACTACAGAACACTACATATCACGTATCTAAATCTCCATCATATTTGAAAGACCTATATTAAAAAAATTCTATTCCATGAAAATTGTCACAGCTACTCATGTAGCTACTACTCTAGTACAACTATCAAAACATCCACATCATCATCGACATGGGGATTTGGCTGGTCTCACCTCGAGGTCGGAGGGGGTCGGTGATGGGGACGACGACGGGGAAGATGCAGGGGCTCCTTGATTTCTCCAAAAACAAAATATAAACAAAAACATTATTATCCTCATCTTACGACTTAGTGAAACCCTATAAGCTATCAACTAAACCTTATTATGCTGATTCAAAAGACCTACATTTACTAAAAATTTGTAAAACCTAGTTCTAACCCTAAAAATTTGTACTGCCCATCTATCCATCCATTCGTCTAAACCTATTTCTAACCCTAAAAATCTGTAAAACCTAGTTCTAACCCTAAAAATTGAATAGACATATACATTTACTAAAAATACCCTAGTTCTAGCCCTAACATCTATCCATCCATCCATCCATCCATATATCCATCAATATAACCATCCATCCATTTTTCTATCTATGCAATATATCAAAACGTCTACATCATCATCTAATGAAAATGTTCTATACCTAAAACATCTACATCATCATCCACTATTACTATTTTTTACTAAACCCTAAAAATATGCCGTAAGTTCAGAATATAACAAGTACATGACTTTTTTTTCAAATTCTACCAACTAAAAATTTCCATTACTAAATTTCTAATCAAAAGACCTAAAATTTACTATTCTATTCAAAACACCTAAAATAGTCAAAAAAACCTACATTTACTCACATGACCTAAAAAATCATTCTATTAAAAAACATACATTCTACAATGTCTACATTCTAAAACCTACATTTAAATTACCTACATTCTACAAGAACAGAGAGAAGGGAGGGAGGAAGGAGGGGTAGGAAGGAGGGAGGGAGGAGGGGGAGGAATGAGGGAGGAGGCTGGAAGGAGGGGGGAGGGAGGAGGAGGGAGGTAGGAGGAGCTACCCCGGTGGCGGTGAAGGCGGCGGCCGGGGGGGGCAGGGGGCAACGGTGGTGGGATGGAGGAGGGACCTAGGGAGGGAGGGGAGACGACGGCGGGATGGAGGAGGGAGCTAGGAAGGGAGGGGTGATGGCAGCAGCAGCTGGCCGCAATGCGGCGGCGGCGACGACGGGACGTGCGGGGGAGTGTGAGAGTGGAGTGGAGAGGGGAGAGTGAGGGGCGGGTGGAGAAGATAGGATGGCTTTAGCAGTAGCGTACGTTAGGATAAAGCAGCATTAGCGCCTTATGAGAAAACGCGCTACTACTAAGGCTAAGCATGTAAAAAAAATTAAAATACATTGGTCATCAATGATCTTTGTGTAGAATCTAAATTGTTAGTATGAATCCTCACTGATTTAGAAACCGGTGAAGATTCATATTGCGACCACAAATCCTACATATAGAGTTCAATGAAGGCCAAGTGGTTGTGATGGTTTGAGAAGTAACGCATTTAAGGTGGTAAATACTCTGTCCGCGGAGCGAGGTGGGACTAAGCTTAGTTGCAAGGAGTGGACTAAATTTAGCAGCAGCGAGGGTTGGCGAAAAGCGCTACTGCTAAGTTCAATAGCAGTAGCGTGGTTATGAAAACGGCGCTACTATTGTAGCTAGCCTGGCGGCAACGTCATGGCAATTGTAGTAGTAGCGTTGTTTCCTCCTGACGCGCTACTGCTATGTGGATATCAGTAGTGCAGTTTGTTTTCGCGCGCGCCTTATTTTAAACCGCATGACTGGTAAGATTCTGTGTATAAAGTTTTTTCTAGTAGTGATACTATATTTGCTAGGGAGCGCGTTGGGGGCATGTCTAGCTATGACATGTTTGTGCTGCAGGCAGCACTTAACCCCCGTGCGGTTGCTAAACCGAGCTTAGCAGTTTTTCTTATGATTCACTTTCGGCGGCAGGCCAGACGACCGTCGGGACATATTCACGTTGGTAGTCTTGTTACTCGTATCGCTGAGCGCTACCACTTGGACCTGGGGAGACTTAAGCACATCACCGGCCGACCCACTGAGCTTAATAGGGGATTTATGATTAACTGTCATTTTATTGCTCCCAATTGGATTCATGGAGAGGACCACTCTTATAAGTGCCTCATGCCCGGCGGTGAGATTGTGACTGTTTGCTTGCCACAAAGTTCCTTTGTAGCTCGTCCTACATGGAACCTCTTATCTTCAGCCCTTCAACATTGCTTTGAGATCCGTACTCTCCAACTAACTTGCAACAAGCAGATTTCTCTTTTTTGTTTCTCTCAAATAAAAGAACATATGGACTTCAAACTTTGCAGCTCAAAGAAACTTTACAACTTCAATGTGTGAAAAAACTTTCAAATTTTTTGGACCAACATAACTATACAAAATGAGGATTTTTTTGATTAAAAAAATAAATTTTAGCATTTTAAATGCATGAAAAAAATCTGAAAGTTTTTTTCCATGTAGCAATTAGAATGTTTTGTTCTCCTGCAAAGTTTGAAGTTTATACGTTGTTTCGTTTGAGAGAAACAAAAATGACAAATATGCCTGCACGGATCTTGATGCCAAAATGGATGGCTAAGATAAGGGGTACCGTGTAGCTCAAGCTACATAAAACCGCAAGCCCTTTTCTGTGCCCACTCACAACATGTGGGTACTCACTATCGACGAGCTTAACGAGTTTAGGAAAGCAGCAGTCTAAGGTACCTTCCTCTCCTAATCCCCCCATTCACTCCCAAGCCTCCTACCAATATTTTTCATGATGGGGAGGGTGAGTGTGATGAGGAGGAAGTCTTGATAAGGCGCATGGGAACATGTGCTCTCTTAAAGGGAAGAATCTCACTATCTTTCATAGTCTCATGGATATTATGGGTAAGCACACAAAGACCATCGAGGAGCTCGAAACCCTTCTTGTTGAGGAAAAGGAGATAAATGATCTCCTTGAGTGGAATGTCCAAATGGGGAAGCACATGATGGTTCCTTATGCACAACTATCAATCTAATGATAAGGAATACATGACTTGGATTCTTTGAAAAAGACAACTAAAACTTGTCAAGAGCTAACTATTTCCAAGTGCAAAGTCGAAGTAGCTTATGCTTTTCTCTAAGATTTTGTGATCTTTGGCATGTCTTTCAAAGCTAAGACGGGGGGCTCATCAAACTTAAAGAGAGTCATGAGAAACTTGAACTTACTCATTTTGTAACTCATTTACAGCTGATATTGCGGTCCGGTTATATGTTTTATTCGATTTTAGTAAATGAAATTGGGGAGAACCCTTGATACAAAAAAATCACACACGGGAAAACCATAAGCTCAACACACATTTACAAAGTAGAAGATGAGTTTTGCTAGTGCCTTCAAGTTGTTGTTTGATTTGCTACAGTTGGAAAAAGGTGCGCAGGTGATGGTAAGACGAGATGGCAAAGCAATGAAGGGAGAAAAGAATGAAGTGGATTGCAGGAGAGGTGAGGAGAAACATGCTTACCTTCATCACCCACGGACAAGAGAAAAATGGTCAAAGTAATGCACAGTGGGCGAAGAGGTAAGAAGCGGGGATTTTTTTTCCGAAGGAGGTTAAAAATCCCGACAATGCATCATTATGATGCACACAACTATTTTATGAATTAATAAGTAGAGTATAGAATAAAGGCAACCACCGTCAAGCCATTACAAGATATGAAATAAATACCTTTGACTAAGCCGATTTCTTCCACAACAACGCCTTAAAGAAGATATGAACGTCATCGCGCCATCGTTGCCAAGTCTAGCCAGAGACGACATCGACAAGGATTTCCATCCTGGTTGCCAAGATCGATCAATGAAGCATCACAACAACAAGTCAACAAAACCTTCAATAAGGTAACAATGCAAATTCATTACCGTTCAGTTCGACCAATAAAGGTGCGCCAAATACATCGATGCGCGTGCACATGCATCAACACCCCCCCCCCCCCTCCCCCGATCTCCTTGTTGTGGCCATCGAGGGTCGCCACCCCTGCCGCAATGACCCAAGTTCAGGTTGGGATGACATCATGTTCAACGCACATTTTGACTTAATAAAACTATTTGATTGGTATATGTATCTATATTCGGGTTTGCTAATTCTCATCTAGATGAGAATCAAAAAAGTCTTATCTAACTCCTGCATCATTTGATTAATTAAATAAAGAAAACCTACACAAATCTTCATGCAAAAATCAAATGGTGTAGAAGTTAGATAAGACTTGATTAATTCTCATGTAGAACTAGAGCTAGCCACACCAATCCATATTTTTTTTTCATCCGGTGGCAAGGCACTGCCATTTAACTAGAGCATTTACCTCAACTAATTATCATATTCTTAATTGGACGGTGCTGAAACTAAGCTTGGCGGTGACAGAGCAACAAGGTCATGGTCCTTGGTCTAAAAGCTAAAGAAATGCTTAACTTCTCCTGGGTGCATTCCACGTCAAACGACCCCGGCGGATATTGACTAGCACAGTAGATGAGCCCACTTCGCAAAGCCCTATATATAGCTTGCACGGCCGAAGCCGAACGAGTATCACACCGGGCAACTAAGCGCGTGACCGTCTACGAGTCATTGTGCGAACGTAAGTATACGTACATACACGCTGACCACGACCACGACCGACCGCCAGCCCACCGATCATCATGGCGATGCCCCCTCCTCCGCCGCCTCCTTTTCATCCTGCGACGGCCGGCGGCAAGCCTGAACGGAAGACGGTGGAGCGCAACCGTCGCAACCAGATGAACGCGCTCTACTACCGCCTGGACACGCTCGTCCGCGCCGGCGGCGCCGCCCCTTCTCCCGCAGTTCGTGCACATTTTACATCGATTGACCTCATATGTATATGTGTTTATATATACGCGCCACGCGCATGCATGGACTCATGATGTTTATGTATGTACAGCCGGCGGCGGCGACGAGACCTGACAGGCTCGGGGAAGCGGCGGCATACATAAGCCAGACGGCGGAGCGGGTGGAGAGGCTCAAAGATAGGAAGCGCGAGCTGATCGCGGCCAGGGCAGCATCGACGACTGAGCTGGGCTCCGGCTCTGGTTCCTCGTCGGGGGCGGCGACCGTCGTGGTGGAGGTTCAACATCTTGGCTCGGGTCTGCACGGCATCCTCGTCACCGGCGCCCCTCCTAGCGACGGCTCGATGTTCCACCGTGCCGTGCGCGCGGTGGAGGAGGCCGGCGGCGAGGTGCAGAACGCGCACTTCTCCGTGGTCAGCGCTAGGGCCGTGTACACCATACACACGCTGGTGAGCTCGCGCCGTTAACCATTAGACATTTTGGGTTACAATATGTCCTTCAAATGAATACAATCTAGCGTCATGATATCTTTAACGAATATCGATCTTGTAGGTTGGAGAGCAGCAGGGCAGCATCGAGAGGGTGGTGCAAAGGCTCAAGGAAACAGTACGTGGACGCTAAGATCCCATCGTGAACGAGAAAATTCTCCTTAATCCCAGACAGAAACTAAACTATTTCGTGTGAAACTGATTACAAATTTGTATGTTGCATTGTAATGCTACTACAGTAGTAACGCGAGTCGGCCAGCATGCATGCATGGATACATAGCGCATGCAATTCTTCTTGAGCAATTAGCGTGTTGGCTATCAGTCAACGCGGCATGCAATGGTATACACAGCTCAAAATGTGTTACAAAACCAGTAGCCCTACGCAGATTGCAGATGATCTACGAATATGTGTGGTTTCTTATTGTTCACGCTATTGAAAAAAATTGTACTCTTACATCGAGTCTAATAAAGAAGATATATGTATGTATATGCTATATCTCATGTCTTACTTTTGATGACTGTTTTGATCTACGACATGTTGCAGGCCTTTGCAGGGCCGTCTCCAATAATTTGGAGCCCTAAGACGAGATATAAATTGGGGCCCTAAAATTTGACGAGTCAACTAAAATTCATGTGCCTGCTCGACATAGATGGATGTGCTGTTCTCATCCTTGAGCAGCCAAGTGAATGAAGTGCCGAGCGGCATGCTTTGCAGTTCTCGAACCTAGAGAAGTAGTGATGCGGAACTTTGTACTTCAGCGGGCTAGGGTTAGAACGTGGAGACCGTGGTGCTGGCCAGATCGGGATGGGGATGGGGTTAGGAGAATTGGTGGTAGCATGAGTGAGTTGGACCAGGCGGCTCCGAGCGGTTTTGAGGGTTTTTAAGGGGAAAACCGACATGAGATGGAGGTGGGTGAGGTAGAAGAAGTGATCATGGAGAGGGCTTGAGTTAAATGCTCAAGAGCGAGGCAAATTTTTTACCCCTATTGTTCTACTCCCTCCGTTCCAAATTTTTTTTATTAGATTTGTCTAAATACGGATGTATCAAGTCACGTTTTAGTATTAGATACATCGGTATCTAGACAAATCTAAGACAAGAATTTTGTGACGGAGGGAGTACGATATAATTTGCGTTAAAAGTATAATTTACAAGTGGAGTACATCCAACTCCAGTTTTCTCTGACATGAGAAACATCAAACAGAAACGGAATCAAATGAATTCTGGGATGCAATCCACTCACTGAGATAGTCAACATTCTTTGCCTTTGTCCTATGCTTGACCAGCAGAAGATTCTGTTCGTGTCTGTGCTTCTAAGACATAATTCCTGTCACTTCATTTTTAAGAATCTTTCCATTCTATTCCATCCAAATATTCCAGCAACCCGTGATGATAATATCTAAAGCAATCTACTTGGGAAAAGTCTGATGCAGTAACACAACTTCATTAAAGAATAAGATTCCCCTGTGTCTATTTGGAGAGATTGAATGCCAACAAGATTGAGCAAAGGTACAGTCCCAAAGAAGATGCCAAATTAAATGTTCTCATCTATGTTTTCATTACAAAGCACACATTCAAAAGAATCCATGTGAAAGGATTTCCTATTAAGTAGACCCTTGGTGTTGAATCTATCATACAATGACAAAAAAAATAAATTGTGTTTGATCCTGCTTGCACACTTCTAGAGCCAATTATAGAGAAAGCAAACACTAGATTGACCCATGATGTGCCTTTACATTTTCCCAGAGAAGTATGCATTTGTTTTCTAGTTGTATGACCAAGTATTAGCAGTTGTAGAGAAATTGGCCTGAATGAGTGTCTGCTCGAGCTATTAAACTGTAGAAAAGGCTTGTTTTGAAAGTGGCCCTCTGACACTTCTCAGTGATATTCTGATCAACTAGCATTGTTGCCAAGGAGACTTTTTTATTAGTGGCAAAAGAGTGAAGCTCTGGGAATTGTTGAGCAAATGGAGGTCCATTGCAACTATCTTCCCAAAATAATACTAATTGTCTAGTGCCAACAATGCAATGTGCCACTTCCTTGTATAGTGGAATGAGCTTTATGTGTGATTGCCACTAAAATGAACCCTCCAGTTTTCCATGAGGAGGGGTTAATGGATAAATATGATTCCCAAATTAGACTAACCCAAGGAAGATTCTCTTTGTTGTGAGACTTGTGCAGATTTTTAAGGAACAAAGCTTTATTTTGTTTGGCAATATACAAAACTCCTAAGACCCCATGTTTTTAGGTTTGCGAACAATCTCCTAGGCAATCAGAGTTGGTCTAGTTTCTTCAGATCCAAGTTTCCTACACAAACGCCTGAAATACTTGTTGATCTAGTACAATACTCCCAGAAGGAGTGGCAAGACAACACATGAAATATGTAGGCAAAGACGAGAAGGCAGTCTCGATGGGTTGTAATCTGCAATCGTATGAGATTAGAGTTGAGCATCCTGAAATTCTTCTCTCAATTATCTGCATCGTAGCATTGAAGTCCTCAATTCTGAGCTTGCTTGTGCTGAGAGCCAGTCCCAAGTAGGTAAAAGGGAAGGATCCCAACTCACAACCAATAGTGGTTATAATGGATTCCATCTTCCCAGGAGCAACATTAATGGGAATTAACACAGATTTGATATAACTGACCTTAAGTCCACTTTGAGCAGTGTGCAGTAGGAGGTATTTGACTTGGAGCAGTTGCATATCTTCAGCGGGCAAGGCCAATTCATCTACATATTGGATGGCAGGGGAATCGGAGCATGAATCAACTTGGAGTGGAGCACATATGATGTTGTTTCGCATGGCTTCATTAATAATTGACTGTAGAAAATCAGCAAACATGACAAAGAGTAAAGGAGAGAGGATATCCCTCCTCACTCCCCTTTACAGTGGAATTGTATTCCTAAAATCCCATTTAGTAGAACAACACAAGTACCAGACTCAAAGATCACTTTAATCCAGCAAATCCATCTTTTTCCAAATACTCTAGTCTCCAAAATGTCTAAGATGAGGTCATGCTCAATGAGATCAAATGTTTCAAAATCCAGTTTAAGAATGATAATCTCCTTGTTGGACTAATAGCATCGGTTAAGGTATTCAAAAGCCCAAGTCAAGCAATCTTGAACCAATCTAGACTTCAAAAAAACCATATCGATTGACATGAACCAAACCGAGAATGATTTTCTAGAGCCTATTTGCCAAAAGCTTGGTTATAATCTTAATAGTGTAGTTTAGCAGGGAGATGGGCCTGAAATCACTTGGAAGCATTGGGTTATCCTTATTTGGGATCAAGGTGATGAAGGATGTGTTGATACTTTGGAAAATAATATTACCTTGGAAGAAATATAAACTAGATTATAAAAATCTTCAAAAATGATATTCCAGCAAGACTTGATGAAGGCTCCATTGAAACCATCAGGGCCTGGTGCTCTTTCTAAACGAAGTTGGTCCACCACAACATCAATCTCTTCTTTAGAAAAATGAGCTTCCAAATCTTGAAATCCATCACAACTCTCAAGCAAAGTGCTAAGATCAAAATCTTCATAAATCTGAGTTGCATTACTTAGTCTCTGCTTGAATGGCCTCCAAAGAGCAACAGCTTTTGCATGATGATCAGTAACTTCTTTTCCTAGTATGTCTAGCAGGGTGGAAATATGATTTGCTCTGTATTTCATGATTGCTTTGGCTTGGGAAAACTTGGTATTTTCATCCCATAATTTCTATCATCTAATAGTAGCTCTCTGTTTCCAATAAGTTCTTTGATAAGATAGCAACTTGGGATAGTGCTCCCTAATAATCTTTCAGCTATTCCATTCCTCATTTGTCCGTACTCTGAATTCCTCAATTAGATCAAGCATAAAGATAACTTCATTTCAAGCCTTAATAGTAGCAGCAAGGTTGAAAAAAGTTCTTGGACCAAATGTGTAGACCTTTCCTAAGTCTCTTGAATTTTGTAGTAATTCTTTCAACACTATCTTGCTCATTTATATTTTGATTCCAAATTCCTTGAACTACGTCTTTGAAATCATTGTGCTCCAACAAAAAATTCTCGAATCTAAGAAGCATGGATCAAGAGCAAAACATAGGTAATCTCATTCATTTTTTAAGATCAAGATAATTGACTGGTCACCCACTCACTCATTCCCCGGCCAAGGAGTGGAGACCTTGGAAATCGTTGCATGCGTGTAACAATGTATTAGCAAAACTACAAAAAAAGAAGACAATGCGTGAGAGAGGGATGTTTTTAGAAGAAAATTTATGGCACCCATGTCTCTGAAATGGAGAGATCGCAAAGCCTATCTCGCGTCTCTAAAGATACTAAGCTCTCTAAAAAAGGAGCTATCTGATTGATTAGGGTTGTAGGGAGTGCTAGGGCCACATTGTCAGCCGATGAGGTGGCTTGTTCACCACTGAGTCCACCTTCCGTTCCACATTTCAAAGAGGAGAAATGGTGCAAATTATTGATACATGTAGCCAACAAGCTCATAAACTCTACTATGAAGTTAAAGGTTATACAATAGAAACTGATACGCCAGTTAACTGAAATTCTTTTCAGTTTTACAGTCAAGTAGATCCAAGCCGTTGGATGTTGGATGGGAAACAAACAGATGAATGTCTTTTCTCTTCCTCTGAAACGTTTTCTGAACAGACAACGAACAACGCACCCTCTTTCTCCCCTAAACATTTTCTCTCCCTTGCCTTGCTTGGGCGGGCTCCTGGAACCACTTAAATTTATTTCAGACTTTTCGGTGATATCCGTTCAGTGGGAGGAGACATTTCCCTCGACTACAAAATGCCTACAATGATTTCATCAATCTCAAGATGTTATGCTGGCTCAGTATCTCGGATGTGCTCATAGGGTGTCCATGCGTCTTTTCAAGTGGTGAGTGTATGTGCATGTTGTGAGCATCTGCGATTGTACTGTGTTAAAAAATACGCCAAACTATTGTGTTGTGCTATGTTGTATCTCTCTCTGGTATATGTATCTGTTGTGTTGTATCTCTCTCTCTCTCTCTGGTATATGAAATGAGCTTGCGTATTCGCGAAAAAAATATGCCAAACTCATGCACGTTTGATGCTTCACATCCGCTAGATGATCTCATCCTTTTGTCTCTAAGATCAAGCAGAGTCTCCGAGCGATATATAGGATATAGATTAGATCATTTGAAAAATCCTCCGTTTCTTACAGTGACTAAACGGAGATAGCAATAATACACTGCGCTGGCCGGCATGTCTAAACGCCTATAATTAATTATTAACCGGAGGTTTTGATGCTTAAGCATTTAACTATTTCGTGATAGTAACATCCGTGATAATACACACGTTGCATATATATGCATGCCCCACGGGCTGCGCATCACAGCAGTGCGCCCAGAACACACAAAGGACATGATGAAGAAAACCCCTGCCGCTCTCGGCCGCCAGCAGGCCATCACCGTTCTCGTCGCCTTCGTTGCCGCTGCCAACCTTTTCCGGGCTTCCATCGCCCAGGTATGCCCGCCGCCGCCGCCGGAAACAATCCAGCGAACCGACGTCAACCGGCCCGTGACGATCGAGAGGTTCGTGTGCAACATCGAGAACCGCATGGGGAACAAGGACTACGAGATCTCCTTCGGCGGCTGCGACAACGGAATGTCGTTCGACGTACGCGACGGCAAGTCGACCGAGTCCCTGTGCTACTATTCGGCGGCCGGCCGGGTGGGGAAGACCGTCAAGAATTTCGGCCAGCCCCTCATCCTCCCGGCAAGCACCAGTGTGGCGTGCCGGTGGGTTTACGCCGGGAACTACATGGACGGGGTGGAGGTGTGGAACGAGGACTGGCCGGAGGCGGGTCGTGCAAGGAGGGCGCCGGCGGGAAGTGCAGGATCGTGTTCGACGAGCACAAGGTGGTGACCCTCGTCACGGCCAAGGGGAGGAGGGTGCTGGGCGACGTCGCCGTCAAGGAGTGCAGCAAGAACTGGTTCGGGTGGCTGCCGTTCGGGCTCGGCTGCACCTACCCCAAGCACGACCACCGCTACGTTGGCCGTATCGTGCAGTAACTAGCAAGGACAGTGGTATATAACTAGAGGAACAGGCGCGCTTTGCGGCGCCGGGTTAAGAGCTTTGTTCGACCATCCTTGTTGCCGCAGTGTTGCGTCACATGCAAATCTAGTTTTGAATGAAGTGTCATTGTTTGTGATGGCGTTTTACATGAGCTTTTAGATGTATGGTCCTCTAATTTGAATGGCATTTGGATGTATGGTCATTTGTGTTTTTTTTTCGAAAAGGGGTTTTACCCCAGCCTCTTCATCAGAAAGATGCATACGGCTCATATTATTAACAGTTTTGCTAGAACTCATCTAGATGAGATATAATTTGGTCTCATTCACTTTTTATAGCCATTGGATTGATGCTATAAGATGCGTGTGTGCTGACGTGGGTTGTATCTATTCTTGTTTTTAAAGTGAATGACAGGGCCGTCCAGGGGCCTGTGCGGGCAGTGCGACCGCACAGGGCCCCCAAAATTCCAGGGGCCCCTCGTTTTGGGCCAACGCCTAGTATACATTTCATTTTGGGCCCTTTTTCACACCTATTCGCTGGCTCCCCCGAACTGGGCCTGCTCCTAAATCTCCCAAACCAAGCCTTTCCCGAGTCCCGATCTACACAGCATGCGGATCGATCGATCGACCTATCGATCTTTCCGAGATGAACTGACGGAAGGGCGCCGCCGTCGCACGGTGACCTACGCTAGCAGTGTATTCTCGTTTTTGATTGTTTCCTGCCCAGAGACATAGCCCATAGCCCTGCTCGTATGAA
This sequence comes from Aegilops speltoides, assembly GCA_021437245.1. Classification (NCBI taxonomy): domain Eukaryota; kingdom Viridiplantae; phylum Streptophyta; class Magnoliopsida; order Poales; family Poaceae; genus Aegilops; species Aegilops speltoides. Next base: position 493,870,693 of record CM038145.1, read on the forward strand.
GAGCTAATTCATGATTCTGCTGGCCGCCGGACGCTTGGCAAGTCACAGCAAATCACAACGCACAAGTAGAAGGAGCAGGTGGCCGAGACCAAGGTGAGGCATCAACAATCTGTCATCAGGTGCGCTCAAATTGATTCCCTATTTTGTGAGTATATTGTGTGCATATATATGCAGCACTTCATCAATCAATTTTTTGTAGGGAAGATATATACGGAGTAGTTGGTTAGTTAATTACGTTGATACACATCAAGATTTTCAAGATACTCCTTGCTCGTTTAAAATTCAGGTTCAGTCTTTTTTTTGTAATATTATCTTGACAAGCCTATAATTTATACAGTGTTTGCATTTATTCAATTTTTTCTATTAATAAACCGTGTACTGGAGAAATTTTAGGGCCACAATTTGTATTTCGCACCGGGGCCCCAAATTTCTGGAGACGGCCCTGGTGAATGAGACCAAATTATATCTCATCTAGATGAGTTCTAGGTACTCTCTATTATTAATAAGAATCCAGCAACAAAGTCTCCAAGTCTCGAAGTAAGAAATAAAACAAAACGCTCATAAGAGCCTAATCGAAAGCCACAACCGGCTGGCAAATATAATAGGAGTACTACAGCCCTATCCTATTACGGTTTTGCTGAAACTCAGCTAGCTGAGTTTTAAGTATGGTCTCAGTCACGTTTTTGACCTTCCAATCTGTCAAACATCAGATTGTAGTCTTTTTTTTAGCGTTGTAGTCGATTCGGTCTTTCAATCCGAGCGACGCGGCTCTAGTCTCGTACAGGGCGTAGCCCAAGTGAATGAGTACTTACCTTTTTTGTATTTTGCTTACGGAGCTGGGCTATATGGGCTTTTCTTCATCTTTTTTTTACCCAGACGAATAAGAGAAAGATGATATGATCTAAGGATGCGAATAGTTGCTAGCTGCTTGCATTCTTCCTTGCATGCTATTGTCACTTGTTTTCGTTTTTTAATCATGTTATTGTCATTTGTTGACCATAGTTTTCAGGGGTCAGCTCTTTGTAACGACTTTCTTTTCATTTTTCTCTCTCATAATTAATTGTTTTTTATTTCACTACATGTAGTAGAACATTATTCCTCTCTTCTTCCTTTTCCTATTTTCGTGTATTCATTTTTTAGCTTAATATTCATTTTTTTACCGTAGATTGAAAAATTGATTTATTAGGGATTTCACTATTTTTTTCATTGTTCTCTTCCATTTTTCCATTTTCTATATTTCTTGTTTCCTAATTTTTCATCATTCAATTTATTTTTTATGTTTATTCCTCATTTTTATTTAATCTTTTTTGTGTCTTTTTTATTCTAATGATATCAAAACCCATGCCTCCTTTTCGGTAGAAATGCTTGTTCCTTGAGTTTTTCAGTCAAATAATTTGTGTGACCAAAGTTTTTAAGTCTGGTCACAACTACAAAGTTTTTCAAATTTGGTGATAATTGCAATCCATCAAGCCAGGTTGCAAGTGCTTGTTTTTAGATGGAGTCGCAACCTCGAGGTTTCCAAAAACTGATCACAGACAACTGTTTTCCAAATGTGGTCGCGATTGCAGGCTTTCAAGTCTGGGTTGTAAATGCAAGTTTCTGAATCTAGTCGCAACTGCAAGTTTTCAAGTTGGGTTGCAACTGCAAGGTTTTAGGTGTGGTCGCAACTGCAAGTATTCAAAGTCGGGTCACAACTTCAGGTTTTCAAAGTCGGGTCGCAACAGCAAGTTTTCAAAGTCGGGTCGCAACAGCAAGTTTTCAAAATCTGGTCGCAACCATAAGTTTTCAAACTCGGGTTGCAACCGCAAGTTTTCAAGGTCGGGTCGCAATTGCAAGTTTTCAAGGCCGGGTCGTAACCACACATTTTAAAGGTCTCATCGCAACCATAAGTTTTTAAAGTCAGGTCGCAACCGCAAGTTTTCAAGGTCGGCTCGCAATTGCAAGTTTTCAGTACCGTGTTGTAACTGCACATTTTGAAGGTCAGGTCGCAACTGCAAGTTTTCAAAGTCGGGTTGCAACTGCAAGTTTTCAAGGTCGGGTCGCAACTGCATGTTTTCATGGTCGGGTCATAGCTGCAAGTTTTCTAGGTCGGGTCGTAACTTCAAGTTCTCAAGGCCGCGTCGCAACTGCAAGTATGCAAAGTCGGGTCGCAACTGTAAGTTTTCAACATCGGGTCGCAATTGCAAGTTTTCATAGTCGAGTCGCAACTGCCAGTTTTCAAAGTCGGATCGCAACTGCAAGTTTTCATGGCTGGGTCGTAACTGCAAGTTTTCAAGATCGGGTCGCAACTGCAAGTATTTGAAGTCAGGTCGCAATTGCAGTCTTCTAAATGCATCTTTTTTTTATGTGATGACAAGCCCAACTAGATAGTATTTTTTTGTGTGTGTACATATAGCTAATGAAAATCTACCCCCTAGTAACAAATGGAGACTGTCAGCCGAGGCATAGAAGTAGCGACCAATTCCCTACAGACAAACTGCGAACTCCATCATTTTTAAGACAATTTTATGGATATTTAATAAATAAGTAATGCATGGGACAAAACCAGGATAGATCCTATGCTAGGCATCATGCTGGTGATTACTGCAGAACTAAGTAAAAACTGAAAATCAACAAAGAAAACACTCTTTTTTAAGATAGCGAAGAAAACATTCCAAAACTGTGTTGTGGAAACTAAAATATGTTGTACAGGCCAGCCCACTAAGATGTACGTGCTTCTCTTATGGACTCGTATGTAGTATGCTCTAGCACGAGCTACAGAGAAACAAAAAGGCCAAGCCCAAAAAGAACAACATGACACGTGCAAATCATGGGGAGAAGAAAAAAGTCTAGCCAATATATATGATGATGTCATGTGAATGAGACCATAGATAAATCTCAGCTAGCTGAGTTCCAGGTGCTCCCATCCTATTACATGACCGCCATCCAAGCCGGTTGAAAATAACCCGAGCTACCATCTCCCATCGGGTAGACGCAGCACCTTATTGTCTGCAATGCAATCTGAAGCACCTTATTGTCTCCAGGGGCGGAGCCAGAAAATTTGCTAATGGGTTCACTAAAGGTTTGAGTATGAATTAACTATTGCATGCAGTGGTGGAGTTTGCTAGAAATTTCCAATATAGGCTCACCAGAAAAATATCTGATCCAAGGTTGGGGGGCCAATGCCCCCCTCCCCCCTCATAACATTATTCAATGGGGTCATTCTAGACTTTCTATTGGGTTAAAGTCAAGCAAATACATACCTATATGTAGGTGGCAGATAAAATCCATTGGGTTCACTCGAACCGAACCTTTCTACGCTGGTTCCGCTGTTGATTGTCTCCATGTGCATGTGTCTCTTATAGTCCGATTAAATATTTTATCAGAAAGAGTCCCGTTTGGTAGGAATTGATTTTTACCTCTAGCCATTGACGCCCTGTATCTCAAACCTTGTAGCTCAAATTTGTTTCGGTTACCAATGATAGTATCTATGAACATGCAAAGTGCAAGCCAAAATCAGATAGTAAAATATACAATTATCTACTCCTTTCGTCCCACGTGTCAAAAACGTTCTTATATTATGAAAGGAGGGAGTAGGTGCAAACAATGTACGTTTTCAACACTCAATTACCAATAAATTTTGATACATAATCCATAAAACGAACCTAAAAAAGATAGTTTCCCAGTGTTAGGGGTCATAATAGGATAAACACTAACATGAAGTAAACAGAAGGACATAATGTAGTCTGGACAAATTTAAATAAAGGGGTGCATATCATCACCTTACCCAAAGCTCTACCTAACATTAGCCAAACTCTTTCAAAAGTAAGAGCGGCTAGAGGATGAGCTACATGTACAGTCTAATGGGTCTCCACAAAATATATAGGCAGAAATTACACATGATGTGGGACCGATCAACTTTCCATAGTGGCAACTTTTTTGAGCCCCCTCTCTATCATCAGTTATCATAGCCTGGTTGACATGCCAAATTATTAGTCCCCCATATATCACTGTATTTACCTATTTGAAGAGCGACTATTGAATTTTGCCGCAGGATGCAAGCCACATAGGACGTACAACTCACGACCACAACATAAGAGTATCTGTAGCCGGGCGCCCCCAAACCGGTCTCAAACGACCAAACCGGCCTCAAACGACCGGATGGCCCGCCCGGTCACTGACCGGTCACAATTTTTCGACCCAGACGCCCCCCTCAAATGGGTCTCAAACGCCCGGGCTGACCGACACCCCTCTTATCCAACCAAAATATTGGGCGGATACGGAGGCGTCAGGGCACGCCCACCACGTCGGTCTGCCACGGTGTGAACGCTGCATGACACCGCTCCGGCTCGCTGCCCGATACCAAATCCGGCTATTTACGCCGGTCGGCGTCCCGCAACCCTAACCCATCCACCTCCCCTGTCCACACCGCCAGTCCGAGCCCATCCACCTCCTCCCTCGCCCGCTCCGATGCTCTGCCCACGCTCCGGCGCTCCGCCACGGTCCAGAGGAAGATCACCTACTACGCAATGCTCACGCCGGAATGCCGGTACAGGATCCAGCGGGAGATCTAGATGAGACAGGACGCGCACGCCACCCGCATCATTGTCGGGCTGCCTTCGGACACGCCGCAGTCGGAGAAAGAGGAGGAGGAGCCGGGGAAGAGGAGGGAGAGGAACCGACTTCGATGGAGGTGGAGGAGGCGGAGCAGCCTAAGCCGGAGTTGTCGGGCTTCAGCATGGAGCAGGCGAAGATAGAGTTCGCCGTCGCCCAATCGGAGGAGATGGCGGAGCAGCAGGCCATCCTGGAGTCCATCCAGGATGATGCCTATGTGGAGGCCAACAGGGCGTTCCTCCAGCAGGAGCGGGCGTTGTCTGACACGCTCTTCGCCGAACTCGACGCGGAGATAGAGGCGGAGGGGGCCAAAGTGGAGCAGCCGGAGGATTAGGAGCGGTAGCTGCCGCCCATGCTGCCGGAGCCGGGCACGGAGATCGTTGAAATCTCCAATGACGAGTAGCTAGGTGATCAGCGTAATACGTAGGTTTATTTATTTTGCATATCTTTGTATGAATTTGAGAATCTAGTATGAGATGTCCGGATGTAACTCTTGAAAATTAAAGGGTCATATTTGACATATCCGGTTGTAGATGTTCTAAGCTACTTTACCAATGAGATATTGAGATGTCCCAGCATAGTGAAATTGTTTCAACCATCAATCTGTTACCAGATGATATAATGAGGCACTCCCTCTGTCTCAAAATATAAAACGTTTTCTTGCATGTCTTATATTTTGAGCTAGAGTACCTTGTATCTGTAAAACCGTGCAATCTCAGTCAATGGTAAGCATTCTAAAATGAGGAATAATCTAGAATATTAAAAGATATCATTAAGGTGGTAGGCACAAAACTGCCAAATGGTATAAGAATGAGATTATCAGTTTGATTTCTTGAAGACTGGCAGGACTAATTGCTAGTATATTTTAAAAAAATACTTAAAATGCTAGTATTGTATGTGATCACATCATGAATAATGCAAAATCAATGTAAAAAATAATAGTGAAGGTAGTACTATATGATTGAGAGAAACATATTGACCGGAGCACAAGGTTAAGCATATTCATTCTCGGCCTCCGCTTCGCTACCCCCTCCAGACACACACAAACCACAGAAGGGCAGATGGGTCATTTCAAGAAAATGTATACCCACCTCCTATTGTACACGTACCCGCCGGTCGTACCGATACGTGCGCCCATGCAAAAAAAATCCACGATCACGCCCGCCTGCCGCCCGCCTAGGCAAAAAAAAAGAAGAAAAACAACTTGCACGATCTCGCCGCCCGCCCGGCGATCACGCGCCTCCCGATCCATTTGCCCAACTGGTCGATCGTCGCCGGCTTCGGACACTGTTCCAACCCCATCATACGCCGCTTCTCACCGTCCCTATCCCACGCGGCGGATCCTGCAGGCACTGACCGCCCCGACGTCCCACACCGCGTTCGCCTCCACTAACCGCAGTCGTCCCCAGCCGCGGGTCCGTCCCATAATCCCGCGGCTTCCTCATCTTCCACGCCGCCGCTGGCTAGAATCACGCCTGAGACCCCTTCCTCAAGGCCCCGGCGGCCTTGACCGGTGACATCAACACTGTCGCCCAAGGTTTGCCATCTAAACCTAGCATGGCCGATCAAAGTGATTTAGTTTTTGTAAAAAATAGTTTATTTTTTTAATCTTGCAATTTTTTCATCGGCATGACCCACTATATGAACTTTAACATGAGATAAAGTTTATTTATCAATGTTGTGCAATGTTGCTAGTTAGGTGTGTTCACATGGATGAAGAAACCGCATTCATGGGCGATGAGAATGGTACTGATAAGGTCACTCGGACCTATAACGATAGTATTAACGAAGATGATGATAACAGTGACAACGAATGATGCTCGTCATATAATATCTTACCTTCGGAGGATTTTGAAAATAATGAACTTGGTGCAAACAATGAAAACGTAAGTGATGTATATTTTGATTACATATTTGAACTTGCAAAGTACCGTATGGCTAATTATTTGTCTATGTATATTAATTTACAGGAAGATGTGGACGTTGAGAATGAGCAAAACAATTTCCAGGAATCATTCACCGATAACTGAGCCATGTTCGTTCAATCATTTTGTACGGCGCGAAGTAGTATGAAATAAATGATGGTAATTGGCATAGTTTCATATGTAATTTTGTAGGAGGGGTCAGCTGATTCTGGCGATGATCACGGCAAAGCAGAGATGGACAATGAGGAGCCTCAAAACCAGCAACGGATGCCGGAGACACATTGGAAGGTCATGGCTTTGACATTTCGGTCACAAGGGGATGCATTCATATTCTACAGCAAGCACCCCAAAGAGTGTGGGTTCAGCATCAGGAGGGAGAAGCTGAAATGAGGGAAAGGGCCTTCAGGAATTATTCGGTTCAGGCGGTTCTTTTGCTCCAGGGCAGGGAAATGGCAAAGCAAATTCATAACCATGGAGAACCGCACCCACAGGCTTAGACCTAAGACTCGTTGTGAGTGCGATGCATAGATGGCGGTGAAGTTGGACAGAGCATGTGGAGTTTGGTTCGTCGCGTCATTCATGGACGATCACAACCACGCGCTGGCGCAACCCGGCGAGGTCCCATTTTTGTAGTTACACAAATGGATTGGAGATGGCACGAGGGCAGAGATATTGGCGATGCAAGGGGCTGGGATCAAAAAGCAAATAATGGTCGACAACTTCATCAGCAGCTATGGTTCGAATGATAAGTGCGGACTTATTAGGTGAGATGTTTACAATATGTGCTGCAGAGAGAAAATGAAGGTCATTGCAAAGGGTGATGCTGAGACGGTAGTGGACATTATGAGGAGCAGAAAGTCGAAGGACCCTGACTTCTTCTTTGAGTACGTAGTTCATAAGGAAGGACGGTTGAAGAGTATGTTTTGGTGCGATGCACAGTCACGGAGGGACTATCAGGACTACGGAGATGTGGTCATGTTTGACAGCACATATAAGATGAACAGATATGGTATGCCGTTCATCCCCTTTGTCGGTGTTAATAACCACCGTTGCACCACTGTTTTTGGTTGCGCCATTGTTTCTGACGAGACCAAAGGGACGTACCTGTGGCTTCTCCAGACATCTATGAGGCAATCTGTCAGCAGAAGCCAAAGTCAATTATCACGGACGGTGACGCTGCAATGATCCGAAACCAGCGCAAAATCTCATCTGACTCCTACGTCATTTAATAATTAATCATGTAAAAAAAACCTGTGCAAATCTTGGCGTAAAATCAAATGATGTAGAAGTTAGATGGGACTTGGTTAATTCTCAAAGGGATAGATGAGAGCTAGCCACACCAATCCATATTTTTTCATCCGGTGGCAAGGCACTGCCATTTAACTAGAGCATTTACCTCAATTAATTATCATATTCTTGAATGGACGGTGCTGAAACTAAGCTTGGCGGTGACAGAGCAACAAGGTCATGGTCCTTGGTCTAAAAGCTAAAGAAATGCTTAACTTCTCCTGGGTGCATTCCACGTCAAACGACCCCGGCGGATATTGACTAGCACAGTAGATGAACGTAAGTATATATATAGCTTGCACGGTGGAAGCCAAACGAGTATCACACCGGGCAACTAAGCGCGTGACCGTCTACGAGCCACGGTGCGAACGTAAGTATACGTACATACACGCTGACCACGACCACGACCGACCGCCAGCCCACCGTTGCTCATCATGGCGATGCCGCCTCCTCCTCCGCCTCCACTTCATCCCTGTGTTTTGATTTTCGGCCGCAAAAAGTGGATTTCGGCCGAATTTCGGCCATCTCGGCCTGAGGCGAAAAGTATATTTAGGCCGAAATTGCTCAAATTTGGGAAATTTTGGTCAAATTTAAGTCAAATTGCAGTCAAAATTTGTCAAATTTCAGCCGGAATTTTTGAAAATGGCCGAAATTCGGCCATCTCGGCCTAGGGCGAAAAAAAGCTCAAACCGAAAATCAAAACACAGCTTCATCCTGCGACGGCCGGCGGCCAGCCTGAACGGAAGACGGTGGAGCGCAACCGTCGCAACCAGATGAACGCGCTCTACTACCGCCTGGACACGCTCGTCCGCGCCGGCGGCGCCGCCCCTTCTCCCGCAGTTCGTGCACACATTTTATATCGATTGACCTCATATGTATATGTGTTTATATATACGCGCCACGCGCATGCATGCACTCATAGTCTGATTTTGTATGTACAGCCGCCGGCGGCGACTAGGCCTGACAGGCTCGGGGAGGCGGCGACGTACATAAGCCAGACGGCGGAGCGGGTGGAGAGGCTCAAAGATAGGAAACGCGAGCTGACGGCGGCCAGGGCGGCATCGACGACCCAGCTGGGCTCCGGCTCTGGTTCCTCGTCGGGGGCGGCGACCGTCGTGGTGGAGGTTCAACATCTTGGCTCGGGTCTGCACGGCATCCTCGTCACCGGTGCCCCTCCCAGCGACGGCTCGATGTTCCACCGTGCCGTGCGCGCGGTGGAGGAGGCCGGCGGCGAGGTGCAGAACGCGCACTTCTCCGTGGTCGGCGCTAGGGCCGTGTACACCATCCACACGCTGGTGAGCTCGCGCCGTTAACCATTAGACATTTTGGGTTACAATATGTCCTTCAAATGAATACAATCTAGCGTCATGATATCTTTAACGAATATCGATCTTGTAGGTTGGAGAGCAGCAGGGCAGCATCGAGAGGGTGGTGCAAAGGCTCAAGGAAACAGTGCGTGGACGCTAAGATCCCGTCGTGAACGAGAAAATTCTCCTTAATCCCAGACAGAAACTAAACTATTTCGTGTGAAACTGATTAAAAATTTGTGTGTTGCATTGTAAACCTACTACAGTAGTAACGCGAGTCGGCCAGCATGCATGCATGCATACATAGCGCATGCAATTCTTCTTGAGCAATTAGCGTGTTGGCTATCAGTCAACGCGGCATGCAATGGTATACACAGCTCAAAATGTGTTACAAAACCAGTAGCCCTACGCAGATTGCAGATGATCTACGAATATGTGTGGTTTCTTATTGTTCACGCTATTGAAAAACCATCGAGTCTAATAAAGTGTCTTATTGTTCACGTTCCGGCTATATCTCATGTCTTACTTTTGATGACTGTTTTGATCTACGACATGTTGCAGGCCTTTGCAGGGCCGTCTCCAATAATTTGGAGCCCTAAGACGAGATATAAATTGGGGCCCTAAAATTTGACGAGTCAACTAAAATTCATGTGCCTGCTCGACATAGATGGATGTGCTGTTCTCATCCTTGAGCAGCCAAGTGAATGAAGTGCCGAGCGGCATGCTTTGCAGTTCTCGAACCTAGAGAAGTAGAGATGCGGAACTTTGTACTTCAGCGGGCTAGGGTTAGAACGTGGAGACCGTGGTGCTGGCCAGATCGGGATGGGGATGGGGTTAGGAGAATTGGTGGTAGCATGAGTGAGTTGGACCAGGCGGCTCCGAGCGGTTTTGAGGGTTTTTAAGGGGAAAACCGAGATGAGATGGAGGTGGGTGAGGTAGAAGAAGTGATCATGGAGAGGGCTTGAGTTAAATGTTCAAGAGCGAGACAAATTTTTTACCCCTAATGTTCTACTCCCTCCGTCCCAAAATTCTTGTCTTAGATTTGTCTAGATACGGATGTATCAAGTGGAGTACATCCAACTCCAGTTTTCTCTGACATGAGAAACATCAAATAGAAACGGAATCAAATGAATTTTGGGATGCAATCCACTCACTGAGATAGTCAACATTCTTTGCCTTTGTCCTATGCTTGACCAGCAGAAGATTCTGTTTGTGTCTATGCTTCTAAGACATAATTCCTGGCACTTCATTTTTAAGAATCTTTCCATTCTATTCCATCCAAATATTCCAGCAACCGGTGATGATAACATCTAAAGCAATCTACTTGGGAAAAGTCGGATGCATTAACACAACTTCATTAAAGAATAAGATTCGCCTGTGTCTATTTGGAGAGGTTGAATGCCAACAAGATTGAGCGAAGGTACAGTCCCAAAGAAGATGCCAAATTAAATGTTCTCCTCTATGTTTTCATTACAAAGCACACATTCAAAAGAATCCATGTGAAAGGATTTCCTATTAAGTAGACCCTTGGTGTTGAATCTATCATACAATGACAACTAGAAAAAAAATGTGTTTGATCCTGCTTGCACACTTCTAGATCCAATTAAAGAGAAAGCAAACACTAGATTGACCCATGATGTGCCTTTACATTTTCCCAGAGGAGTATACATTTGTTTTCTAGTTGCATGACCAAGTATTAGCAGTTGTAGAGAAGTTGGCCTGAATGAGTGTCTGCTCAAGCTGGTGAGCTCGCGCTGTTAACCATTAGACATTTTGGGTTACAATATGCCCTTCAAATGAATACAATCTAGCGTCATGATATCTTTAACGAATATCGATCTTGTAGGTCGGAGAGCAGCAGGGCAGCATCGAGAGGGTGGTGCAAAGGCTCAAGGAAACAGTGCGTGGACGCTAAGATCCCGTCGTGAACGAGAAAATTCTCCTTAATCCCAGACAGAAACTAAACTATTTCGTGTGAAACTGATGACAAATTTGTGTGTTGCATTGTAATGCTACTACAGTAGTAACGCGAGTCGGCCAGCATGCATGCATGCATACATAGCGCCTGCAATTCTTCTTGAGAAATTAGCGTGTTGGCTATCCGTCAACGCGGCATGCATTGGTTTACATAGCTCAAGATGTGTTACAAAACCAGTAGCCCTATGCAGATTGCAGATGATCTACGAATATATGTGTGGTTTCTTATTGTTCACGCTATTGAAAAAAATTGTACTCTTACATCGAGTCTAATAAAGAAGATATATGTATGTACATGCTATATCTCATGTCTTACTTTTGATGACTGTTTTGATCTACGACATGTTGCAGGCCTTCGCAGGGCCGTCTCCAATAATTTGGAGCCCTAAGACGAAATATAAATTGGGGCCTAAAATTTGACGAGCCAACTAAAATTCATGTGCCTGCTCGATATAGATGGATGTGTTGTTCTCATCCTTGAGCAGCCAAGTGAATGAAGTGCCGAGTGGCATGCTTTGCAGTTCTCGAACCTAGAGAAGTAGAGATGCGAAACTTTGTACTTCAGCGGGCTAGGGTTAGAACGTGGAGACCGTGGTGGTGGCCAGATCGGGATGGGGATGGGGTTAGGGGAATTGGTGGAAGCACGAGTGAGTTGGACCAGGTGGCTCCGAGAGGTTTTGAGGGTTTTTAAGGGGAAAACCGACATGGGATGGAGGTGGGTGAGGTAGAAGAAGTGATCATGGAGAGGGCTTGAGTGAAATGCTCAAGAGCGAGACAATTTTTTTACCCCTAATGTTCTACGGTATAATTTTCGTTAAAAGTATAAAAGTATAATTTACAAGTAGAGTACATCAAACTCCAGTTTTCTCTGACTTGAGAAACATCAAATAGAAACGGAATCAAATGAATTCAAGGATACAATCCACTCACCGAGATAGTCAACATTCTTTGCCTTTGTCCTATGCTTGACCAGCAGAAGATTCTGTTTGTGTCTATGCTTCTAAGACATAATTCCTGGCACTTCATTTTTAAGAATCTTTCCATTCTATTCCATCCAAATATTCCAACAACCCGTGATGATAATATCTAAAGCAATCTACTTGGGAAAAGTCTGATGCAGTAACACAACTTCATTAAAGAATAAGATTCCCCTGTGTCTATTTGGAGAGATTGAATGCCAACAAGATTGAGCAAAGGTACAGTCCCAAAGAAGATGCCAAATTAAATGTTCTCCTCTATGTTTTCATTACAAAGCACACATTCAAAAGAATCCATGTGAAAGGATTTCCTATTAAGTAGACCCTTGGTGTTGAATCTATCATACAATGACAACCAGAAAAAAATTGTGTTTGATCCTGCTTGCACACTTCTAGAGCCAATTAAAGAGAAAGCAAACACTAGATTGACCCATGATGTGCCTTTACATTTTCCCAGAGGAGTATACATTTGTTTTCTAGTTTTATGACCAAGTATTAGCAGTTGTAGAGAAATTGGCCTGAATGAGTGTCTGCTCAAGCTATTAAACTGTAGAAAAAGCTTGTTTTGAAAGTGGCCCTCTGACACTTCTCAGTGATATTCTGATCAACTAGCATTGTTGCCAAGCAGACTTTTTTTTTATTAATGGCAAAAGAGTGAAGCTCTGGGAATTGTTGAGCAAATGGAGGTCCATTGCAACTATCTTCCTAAAATAATACTAATTGTCCAGTGCCAACAATGCAATGTGCCACTTCCTTGTATAGTGGAATGAGCTTTAAGTGTGATTGCTACTAAAATGGACCCTCCAGTTTTCCATGAGGAGGGGTTAATGGATAAATATGATTCCCAAATTAGACTAACCCAAGGAAGATTCTCTTTGCTGTGAGACTTGTGCAGATTTTTAAGGTACAAAGCTTTATTTTGTTTGTCAATGTACAAAACTCCTAAGCCCCCATGTTTTTAGGTTTGCGAACAATCTCCTAGGCAATCAGAGTTGGTCTAGTTTCTTCAGGTCCAAGTTTCCTACACAAACGCCTGAAATACTTGTGATCTGGTCCAATACTCCCAGAAGGAATGGCAAGACAACACATGAAATATGTAGGCAAAGACGAGAAGGCAGACTCGATGGTTTGTAATCTGCAATCGTATGAGATTAGAGTTGAGCATCCTGAAATTCTTCTCTCAATTATCTGCATCGTAGCATTGAAGTCCTCAATTCTGAGCTTGCTTGTGCTGAGAGCCAGTCCCAAGTAGGTAAAAGGGAAGGATCCCAACTCACAACCAATAGTGGTTATAATGGATTCGATCTTCCCAGGAGCAACATTAATGGGAATTAACACAGATTTGATATAACTGACCTTAAGTCCACTTTGAGCAGTGTGCAATAGGAGGTATTTGACTTGGAGCAGTTGCATATCTTCAGCGGGCAAGGCCAATTCATCTACATATTGGATGGCAGGGGAATCAGAGCATGAATCAACTTGGAGTGGAGCACATATTATGTTGTTTCGCATGGCTTCATTAATAATTGACTGTAGAAAATCAGCAAACAAGACAAAGAGTAAAGGAGAGAGGATATCCCTCCTCACTCTCCTTTATAGTGGAATTGTATTCCTAAAATCCCATTTAGTAGAACAACACAAGTACCAGACTCAAAGATCACTTTAATCCAGCAAATCCATCTTTTTCCAAATACTCTAGTCTCCAAAATGTCTAAGATGAGGCCATGCTCAATGAGATCAAATGTTTCCAAATCCAGTTTAAGAATGATAATCTCCTTCTTGGACTGATAGCATCGGTTAAGGTATTCAAAAGCCCAAGTCAAGCAATCTTGATCCGATCTAGACTTTAAAAAAACCATATCGATTGACATGAACCAAACCGAGAATGATTTTCTAGAGCCTATTTGCCAAAAGTTTGGTTATAATCTTAATAGTGTAGTTTAGCAGAGAGATGGTCCTGAAATCACTTGGAAGCATTGGGTTATCCTTCTTTGGGATCAAGGTGATGAAGGATGGGTTGATACTTTGAAGAATAATATTACCTTGGAAGAAATCCTGAACTAGATTATAAAAATCTTCAGAAATGATATTCCAGCAAGACTTGATGAAGGCTCCATTGAAACCATCAGGGCCTGGTGCTCTTTCTAAACGAAGTTGGTCCACCACAACATCAATCTCTTCTTTAGAAAAATGAGCTTCCAAATCTTGAAATCCATCACAACTCTCAAGCAAAGGTCTAAGATCAAAAGCTTCATAAATCTGAGGTGCATTACTTAGTCTCTGCTTGAATGGCCTCCAAAGAGCAACAACTTTTGCATGATGATCAGTAACTTCTTTTCCTAGTACGTCTAGCAGGGTGGAAATATGATTTGCTCTGTATTTCATGATTGCTTTGGCTTGGGAAAACTTGGTATTTTCATCCCATAATTTCTATCATCTAATAGTAGCTCTCTGTTTCCAATAAGTTCTTTGATAAGATAGTAACTTGGGATAGTGCTCCCTAATAATGTTTCAGTTATTCCATTCCTCATTTGTCCGTACTCTGAATTCCTCAATTAGATCAAGCATAAAGATAACTTCATTGCAAGCCTTAATAGTAGCAGCAAGGTTGAAAAAAGTTCTTGGACCAAATGTGTAGACCTTTCCTAAGTCTCTTGAATTTTGTAGTAATTCTTTCAGCACTATCTTGCTCATTTATATTTTGATTCCAAATTCCTTGAACTACGTCTTTGAAATCATTGTGCTCCAACAAAAAATTCTCGAATCTAAGAAGCATGGATCAAGAGAAAAACATAGGTAATCTCATTCATTTTTTAAGATCAAGATAATTGACTGGTCACCCACTCACTCATTCCCGGCCAAGGAGTGGAGACCTTGGAAATCGTTGCATGTGTGTAACAATGTGTTAGCAAAACTACAAAAAAAGAAGACAATGCGTGAGAGAGGGATGTTTTTAGAAGAAAATTTATGGCACCCATGTCTCTGAAATGGAGAGATCGCAAGGCCTATGTCGCGTCTCTAAAGATACTAAGCTCTCTAAAAAAAGGAGCTATCTGATTGATTGGGGTTGTAGGGAGTGCTAGGGCCACATTGTCAGCCGATGAGGTGGCTTGTTCACCGCTGAGTCCACCTTCCATTCCACATTTCAAAGAGGAGAAATGGTACAAATTATTGATACATGTAGCCAACAAGCTCATAAACTCTACTATGAAGTTAAAGGTTATACAATAGAAACACTGATACGCTAGTTAACTGAAATTCTTTTTAGTTTTATAGTCAAGTAGATCCAAGCCATTGGATGTTGGATGGGAAACAAACAGATGAATGTCTTTTTTCTTCCTCTGAAACGTTTTCTGAACAGACAACGAACGACGCACCCTCTTTCTCCCCTAAACATTTTCTCTCCCTTGCCTTGCTCGGGCGGGCTCCTGAAACCACTTAAATTTATTTCAGACTTTTTCGGTAATATCCGTTCAGTGGGAGGAGACATTCCCCTCGACTACAAAATGCCTATAATGATTTCATCAATCTCGAGATGTTATGCTGGCTCAGTATCTCGGATGTGCTCATAGGGTGTCCATGCGTGTTTTCAAGTGGTGAGTGTATGTGCATGTTGTGAGCATCTGCGATTGTACTGTGTTAAAAAATACGTCAAACTATTGTGTTGTGCTATGTTGTATCTCTCTCTGGTATATGTATCTGTTGTGTTGTATCTCTCTCTCTCTCTCTGGTATATGAAATGAGCTTGCGTATTCGCGAAAAAAATATGCCAAACTCATGCACGTTTGATGCTTCACATCCGCTAGATGATCTCATCCTTTTGTCTCTAAGATCAAGCAGAGTCTCCGAGCGATATATAGGATATAGATTAGATCATTTGAAAAATCCTCCGTTTCTTACAGTGACTAAACGGAGATAGCAATAATACACTGCGCTGGCCGGCATGTCTAAACGCCTATAATTAATTATTAACCGGAGGTTTTGATGCTTAAGCATTTAACTATTTCGTGATAGTAACATCCGTGATAATACACACGTTGCATATATATGCATGCCCCACGGGCTGCGCATCACAGCAGTGCGCCCAGAACACACAAAGGACATGATGAAGAAAACCCCTGCCGCTCTCGGCCGCCAGCAGGCCATCACCGTTCTCGTCGCCTTCGTTGCCGCTGCCAACCTTTTCCGGGCTTCCATCGCCCAGGTATGCCCGCCGCCGCCGCCGGAAACAATCCAGCGAACCGACGTCAACCGGCCCGTGACGATCGAGAGGTTCGTGTGCAACATCGAGAACCGCATGGGGAACAAGGACTACGAGATCTCCTTCGGCGGCTGCGACAACGGAATGTCGTTCGACGTACGCGACGGCAAGTCGACCGAGTCCCTGTGCTACTATTCGGCGGCCGGCCGGGTGGGGAAGACCGTCAAGAATTTCGGCCAGCCCCTCATCCTCCCGGCAAGCACCAGTGTGGCGTGCCGGTGGGTTTACGCCGGGAACTACATGGACGGGGTGGAGGTGTGGAACGAGGACTGGCCGGAGGCGGGGTCGTGCAAGGAGGGCGCCGGCGGGAAGTGCAGGATCGTGTTCGACGAGCACAAGGTGGTGACCCTCGTCACGGCCAAGGGGAGGAGGGTGCTGGGCGACGTCGCCGTCAAGGAGTGCAGCAAGAACTGGTTCGGGTGGCTGCCGTTCGGGCTCGGCTGCACCTACCCCAAGCACGACCACCGCTACGTTGGCCGTATCGTGCAGTAACTAGCAAGGACAGTGGTATATAACTAGAGGAACAGGCGCGCTTTGCGGCGCCAGCTTTGTTCGACCATCCTTGTTGTCGCAGTGTTGCGTCACATGCAAATCTAGTTTTGAATGAAGTGTCATTGTTTGTGATGGCGTTTTACATGAGCTTTCAGATGTATGGTCCTCTAATTTGAATGGCATTTGAATGTATGGTCATCTGTGTGACTTGTGTCTGCAATGCAATCTGAAGCACCTTATTGTCTCCGGGGGCGGAGCCAGGAAATTTTGCTAATGGGTTCGCTAAGGGTTTGAGTATGAATTAACTATTGCATGCAGTGATGGAGTTTGCTAGAAATTTTCAATATAAGCTCGCCAAAAAAATATCTGATCTAAGGTTGGGGGCCAATGCCCCCGTCCCCCCCTCATAACATTATTCGATGGGGTCATTCTAGACTTTCTATTGGGTTAAAGTCAAGCAAATACATACCTATATGTAGGTGGCAGATAAAATCCATTGGGTTCACTCGAACCCAACCTTTCTACGCTGGCTCCGCCGTTGATTGTCTCCATGTGCATGTGTCTCCTATAGTCCGATTCAATATTTTATCGGAAAGAGTCCCGTTTGGTAGGAATTGATTTTTACCTCAAGCCATTGACGCCCTGTATCTAAAACCTTGTAGCTCAAATTTGTTTCGGTTACCAATGATAGTATCTATGCAACATGCAAAGTGCAAGCCAAAATCAGATAGTAAAATATACAATTATCTACTCCTTTCGTCCCACGTGTCAAAAATGCTCTTATATTATGAAAGGAGGGAGTAGGTGCAAACAATGTAAGTCTTCAACACTCGATTACCAATAAATTTTGATACATAATCCATAAAACGAACCTAAAAAGATAGTTTCCCAGTGTTAGGGGTCATAATAGGATAAACACTAACATGAAGTAAACAGAAGGAAATAATGTAGTCTGGACAAATTTAAATAAAGGGGTGCATATCATCACCTTACCCAAAGCTCTACCTAACATTAGCCAAACTCTTCCAAAAGTAAGCGCGGCTAGAGGATGAGCTACATGTACAGTCTAATGGGTCTCCACAAAATATATAGGCAGAAGTTACACATGATGTGGGACCGATCAACTTTCCATAGTGGCAACTTTTTTGAGCCCCCTCTCTATCATCAGTTATCATAGCCTGGTTGACATGCCAAATTATTAGTCCCCCATATATCACTGTATTTACCTGTTTGAAGAGCGACTATTGAATTCTGCCGCAGGATGCAAGCCACATAGGACGTACAACTCATGACCACAACATAAGAGTATCTGTAGCCGGGCGCCCCCAAACCGGCCTCAAACGACCAAACCGGCCTCAAACGACTGGACGGCCCGCCCGGTCACTGACCGGTCACGATTTTTCGACCCAGACGCCCCCCTCAAATGGGTCTCAAACGACCGGGCTGACCGACACCCCTCTTATCCAACCAAAATATTGAACGGATACGGGGGCGTCAGGGCACGCCCACCACGTCGGTCTGCCACGGTGTGAACGCTGCATGACACCGCTCTGGCTCGCTGCCCGATAGCAAATCCGGCTATTTACGCCGGTCGGCGTCCCGCAACCCTAACCCATCCACCTCCCCCTGTCCACACCGCCAGTCCGAGCCCATCCACCTCCCCCCTCTCCCGCTCCGATGCTCTGCCCGCGCTCCGGTGCTCCGCCATGGTCCAGAGGAAGATCACCTACTACGCGATGCTCACGCCGGAATGCCGGTACAGGATCCAGCGGGAGATCTAGGTGAGAGAGGACGCGCACGCCGCCCGCATCATTGTCGGGCTGCCTTCGGACACGCCGCAGCCGGAGAAGGAGGAGGAGGAGCCGGGGAAGAGGAGGGAGAGGAACCGGCTTCGATGGAGGTGGAGGAGGCGGAGCAGCCTGAGCCGGAGCTGTCGGGCTTCTACATGGAGCAGGCGAAGACAGAGTTCGCCTCGCCCAATCGAAGGAGATGGCGGAGCAGCAGGCCATCCTGGAGTCCATACAGGATGATGCCTATGTGAAGGCCAACAGGGCGTTCCTCCAGCAGGAGCGGGCGGTGTCTAACACGCTCTTCGCCGAACTCGACGCGGAGATAGAGGCGGAGGGGGCCAGAGCGGAGCAGCCGGAGGATTAGGAGCGGTAGCTGCCGCCCATGCTGCCGGAGCCGGGCACGGAGATCGTTGAAATCTCCAATGACGAGTAGCTAGGTGATCAGCGTAATACGTAGGTTTATTTATTTTGCATATCTTTGTATGAATTTGAGAATCTAGTATGAGATGTCCGGATGTAACTCTTGAAATTTAAAGGGTCATATTTGACATATCCGGCTGTAGATGTTCTAAGCTACTTTACCAATGAATATTGAGATGTCCCAGCATAGTGAAATTGTTTCAACCATCAATCTGTTACCAGATGATATAATGAGGCACTCCCTCTGTCTCAAAATATAAAACGCTTTCTTGCCTGTCTTATATTTTGAGCTAGAGTACCTTGTATCTGTAAAACCGTGCAATCTCAGTCAATGGTAAGCATTCCAAAATGAGGAATAATCTAGAATATTAAAAGAAATCATTAAGGTGGTAGGCACAAAACTGCCAAATGAAGACATTTTAAACTATTCGGGGCCGGACTGGTTACTTATTTTATTGGATCAGTTAAGTTCGCCTATGCGTGAGCAAACAATTTTCATGTTCTGGAGAGCTTGGCATTTGAGAAATGACTTGATTTTTGGTAAAGGAAAGGAATCTATCTCGGCCTCAGTGAGTTTTATTTAAAATTATTGGGCTTCATTCTCATCTTGTCATGCAAAAACGAAGGTAGAGGTAAGTAACAAAGGTAAGGGTGTAATTGATGGTTTACAACCCATTAGTACTGTGGAGAGGATTTGTGTTCCATGGCTGCCTCCCACTCCGGAATTCCTCAAGATTAATGTTGATGCAAGTTTTGTGGAGGCCATTAGCGCAGCGAGCGTTGGGGTGGTTGTTAGAAATCATTCTGGAGAAGTTCTTATTTCTTCTTGGGATTATATTGGTTCATGTCTTTGTGCTGAGGAAGCGGAACTTCGAGCAGCCATCTCAGGCCTTTACATTGGTATCACTCTTCACAAGCCCATTATTTTAGAAACTGACTGTTCTTTTGTGGCCTCGGTTTTTGCAAATGATAACCTGGACAGGTCAAATCTTGTGGATTTGAAGAAGGAAGCGTTGAGTGTCTCCAAGATGATGAGTACTTTAAAAATCACCAAGATTAACAGAAAGGCGAATATGGTGGCGCATGAGATTGCAAAATTTAGTTTTATAAATAGGTCTGATGGTATTCTTATTAATAGTGTTCCCCCCTGCGTGGCAAGAGCTGTAACGAATGATTGTACGAACATTTGTGTCAATTAATTAATATATGGGTGGGGTTTTTCAAAAAAAAAAACTGCCAAATGGTATAAGAATGAGATTATCAGCTTAATTTCTTGAAGACTGGCAGGACTAATTGCTATATTTTTTAAAAAATACTTAAAAATGCTAGTATTGTATGCGATCACATCATGAATAATGCAAAATCAATGTAAAAAGTAATAGTGAAGGTAGTACTATATGATTGAGAGAAACATATTGACCGGAGCACAAGGTTAAGCATATTCATTCTCGGCCTCCGCTTCGCTACCCCCTCCAGACACACACAAACCGCAGAAGGGCAGATGGGTCATTTCAAAAAAATGTATACACACCTCGTATTGTACACGTACCCGCCGGTCGTACTGATACGTGCGCCCATGCAAAAAAAAAATCCACGATCACGCCCGCCTGCCGCCCACCTAGGCAGAAAAAAAGAAGAAAAACAACTTGCACGATCACGCGCCTCCCGATCCATTTGCCCAACTGGTCGATCATCGCCGGCTTCGGACGCTGTTCCAACCCCATCATACGCCGCTTCTCACCGTCCCTATCCCACGCGGTGGATCCTGCAGGCACTGACCGCCCCGACGTCCCACACCGCTTTCGCCTCCACTAACTGCAGTCGTCCCCCGCCGCGGGTCCGTCCATAATCCCGCGGCTTCCTCATCTTCCACGCCGCCGCTGGCTAGAATCACGCCTGAGACCCCTTCCTCAAGGCCCCGTCGGCCTTGACCGGTGACATCAACACTGTCGCCCAAGGTTTGCCATCTAAACCTAGCATGACCGATCAAAGTGATTTAGTGTTTGTAAAAAATAGTTTAATTATTTTTAATCTTGCAATTTTTTCATCGGCATGACCCACTATATGAACTTTAACATGAGATAAAGTTTATTTATCAATGTTGTGCAATGTTGCTAGTTAGGTGTGTTCACATGGATGAAGAAACCGCATTCATGGGCGATGAGAATGGTACTGATAAGGTCACTCGGACCTATAACGATAGTATTAACGAAGATGATGATAACAGTGACAACGAATGATGCTCGTCATATGATATCTTACCTTCGGAGGATTTTGAAAATAATGAACTTGGTGCAAACAATGAAAACGTAAGTGATGTATATTTTGATTACATATTTGAACTTGCAAAGTACCGTATGGCTAATTATTTGTCTATGTATATTAATTTACAGGAAGATGTGGACGTTGAGAATGAGCAAAACAATTTCCAGGAATCATTCACCGATAACTTGAGCCAGGTTCGTTCAATCATTTTGTACGGCGCGAAGTAGTATGAAATAAATGATGGTAATTGACATAGTTTCATATGTAATTTTGTAGGAGGGGTCAGCTGATTCTGGCGATGATCACGGCAAAGCAGAGATGGACAATGAGGAGGCTCAAAACCAGCAACGGATGCCGGAGACACATTGGAAGGTCATGGCTTTGATATTTCGGTCCCAAGGGGATGCATTCATATTCTACAACAAGCACCCCAAAGAGTGTGGGTTCAGCATCGGGAGGGAGAAGCTGAAATGAGGGAAAGGGCCTTTAGGAATTATTCGGTTCAGGCGGTTCTTTTGTTCCAGGGCAGGGAAATGGCAAAGCAAATTCATAACCATGGAGGGCCGCATCCACAGGCTTAGACCTAAGACTCGTTGTGAGTGCGATGCATAGATGGCGGTGAAGTTGGACAGAGCACGTGGAGTTTGGTTCGCCGCGTCATTCATGGATGATCACAACCACGCGCTGGCGCAACCCGGCGAGGTCCCATTTTTGTAGTTACACAAATGGATTGGAGATGGCACGAGGGCAGAGATATTGGCGATGCAAGGGGCTGGGATCAAAAAGCAAATAATGGTCGACAACTTCATCAGCAGCTATGGTTCAAATGAAAAGTGCGGACTTATTAGGTGAGATGTTTACAATATGTGCTGCAGAGAGAAAATGAAGGTCATTGCAAAGGGTGATGTTGAGACGGTAGTGGACATTATGAGGAGCAGAAAGTCGAAGGACCCTGACTTCTTCTTTGAGTACGTGCTTCATAAGGAAGGACGGTTGAAGATTATGTTCTGGTGCGATGCACAGTCACAGAGGGACTATCAGGACTACGGAGATGTGGTCGTGTTTGACAGCACATATAAGATGAACAGATATGGTATGCCGTTCATCCCCTTTGTCGGTGTTAATAACCACCGTTGCACCACTGTTTTTAGTTGCGCCATTGTTTCTGACGAGACCAAAGGGACGTACCTGTGGTTTCTCCGGACATCTATGAGGCAAACTGTCAGCAGAAGCCAAAGTCAATAATCACGGACGGTGACGCTGCAATGATCCGAAACCTGCGCAAAATTTTATCTGACTCCTACGCTATTTAATATTTAATCATGTAAAAAAAAACCTGCGCAAATCTTGGCGTAAAATCAAATGATGTAGAAGTTAGATGGGACTTGGTTAATTCTCAAAGGGATAGATGAGAGCTAGCCACACCAATCTATATTTTTTTATTCGCTGTCAATGTATTGCCCTTTAACTAGAACATTTACCTCAATTAATTATCATATTTCTTAAATGGACGGTGCTGAAACTAAGCTTGGCGGTGACAGAGCAACAAGGTCATGGTCCTTGGTCTAAAAGCTAAAGAAATGCTTAACTTCTCCTGGGTGCATTCCACATCAAACGACTCGGACGGATATTGACTAGCACAGTAGATGAACGTAAGTATATATATAGCTTGCACGGTGGAAGCCAAACGAGTATCACACCGGGCAACTAAGCGCGTGACCGTCTACGAGCCATGGTGCGAACGTAAGTATACGTACATACACGCTGACCACGATCGACCACGACCGACCGCCAGCCCACCGTTGCTCATCATGGCGATGCCGCCTCCTCCTCCGCCTCCACTTCATCCTGCGACGGCCGGCGGCAAGCCTGAACGGAAGACGGTGGAGCGCAACCGTCGCAACCAGATGAACGCGCTCTACTACCGCCTGGACACGCTCGTCCGCGCCGGCGGCGCCGCCCCTTCTCCCGCAGTTCGTGCACACATTTTATATCGATTGACCTCATATGTATATGTGTTTATATATACGCGCCACGCGCATGCATGCACTCATAGTCTGATTTTGTATGTACAGCCGCCGGCGGCGACTAGGCCTGACAGGCTCGGGGAGGCGGCGACGTACATAAGCCAGACGGCGGAGCGGGTGGAGAGGCTCAAAGATAGGAAACGCGAGCTGACGGCGGCCAGGGCGGCATCGACGACCCAGCTGGGCTCCGGCTCTGGTTCCTCGTCGGGGGCGGCGACCGTCTCCGTGGAGGTTCAGCATCTTGGCTCGGGTCTGCACGGCATCCTCGTCACCGGCGCCCCTCCCAGCGACGGCTCGATGTTCCACCGCGCCGTGCGCGCGGTAGAGGAGGCCGGCGGCGAGGTGCAGAACGCGCACTTCTCCGTGGTCGCCGCCAGGGCCGTGTACACCATCCACACGCTGGTGAGCCAGCTCGCGCGTCGACCATTAGACATTTTGGATTCCAATCTGTCCCTCTCTCCAAATATGATCTAGCGTACGTGATGATATCTTTAACCAGAAGCTATATATCGATCTTGTAGGTTGGAGAGCAGCAGGGCAGCATCGAGAGGGTGGTGCAAAGGCTCAAGGAAACAGTACGTGGACGCTAAGATCCCGTCATGAACGAGGGAAATTCTCCTTAATCCCAGACAAAAACCAAACTATTTCATGTGAGACTGATTTCATATTTGTGTGCTGTATTTTACAAGGCCCTAAAATTAGTACTACTAGACTTACTAGTAGTAACGCTAGTTGTGTTGGTTATCAATCAGTCAACGCGCGCGGCATGCAAGGAGAGCTGCCTACCCATACTGTTCTCTGTAGTTGCTGGTACGATGGCTCAAAATACCAGTCCTCGCGGCGTGGGGACGCAGGACAGATTATTGTTGGTAATTTAGGGCATGTACAGTCTTATCTTAAATCTTGCATGTAATTTAAAGATGGCAAAAAAACATGTCAACAATGGGTCATCTCTTAGCCTTATCTTCAATAACTAGTTATTTTTAAAAGGGCACCGCTAGTCGCCGGCGCACCGGCCGAAACTTTCGGCCGGTCCAGCCATAGCCGCTCGATGCGAGCCGCGCGGCGGTTGGATCTGGAGCCAAAAAAATAAAAAATCGCCCCAGCTTCTTCTTCCTCGGGCCCGTGGCGCATCTCCGGCGAGATCCCCTGTGGCTCGCAGCACGGCGCATCTCCGGCGAGATCCCCCGCGGCTCGCAGCACCGTGCAGCTCCGGCAAAGGCCCCCACGGCGCATCTCCGGCGAGGCCCAGCTCCAGCAAGGCCCCTGCGGCGCATCTCCGCGCGAGGCCCAGCTCCAGCAACACCCCCGCGGCGCATCTCCGGCGAGGCCCCCCGCGGCTCGCGGAGCCTCACGTCGCCGGCCGCAGCACCCGTTGTAGAGCTCGTGTTGTTCCTCGTCCTTAATTTGCCGGTCACAGCAAAAAATTCCACCGGTCGTAGCAAAAATTCTTGACAGTTCTAGCAAAAATTAATAAAACGTTGGTAGCAAAATTAGAAAAAAATCAACGACGCTCCAACAAACCAAAAACCTGATGGTAGCAAAAATTGAAGCTTGTTCCAGCAAATCGAAACGCTAGTGGTAGCAAAAATAAAAAATCGAGCGCGGGTTCCAGAAAAATCAAAGAAGTCGGTGGTAGCAAAAATTGACACTGGTTACAGCAAACCACAAAACGGTTGTAGCAAAAATAATTTGTGGTCCAGCTAGGGGCTTGTCCAGTAGTAGCAAAAAATGCAGAAGGTTGTAGCAAAAGTTGTACATGGTTGTAGCAAAACACACAAGCGCAGGGTCTCGACAATCTCATGAAAAAGGATGTAACAAACGACAGTGCCGGTAGTAGCAAAAAACCAAAACTGTTGGCAAAAAAGTGGTACAAAATGATTCCAGCAAAAAGACATGGCAGCAAAATTTGGTTAGTTCCAGCAAAAAACAAAGACGGTGGTAACAAATTAGTACACTGGTTCCAGCAAAAACAAACATGGAAGCAAATCTGGAGTTGTAGTAACATGCCTCGAGCTCAGTAAGCCACAGCGCCTGGCCTGTGAGCTCGCAGCCATGGCCCCCTAATAAATAGTAGCGCCGGTGCTCAGCCCCGTCGCGTTCGGCCATGGCGAAGGGCACGGCCATGGCGATGGCATCCCTTGCAGCAGCAACAACTCCCGCGGCGCCGCGCTTCGTGGGGGAGGGCGCACCGCGCTTCGTGGGGGAGGGCGCCCCGTGCAGCAACTCTACAACAATGGCATCTGAGAAAAAGTAGATAGGCAGAAGCAGCGACGTGGGAAGCCCAGGGAAGAAAGGAAAGAGATGTGGTGTGTGTGGACGCAGCCGCGCTGGAAAGGATAAGAAAGCAGAGCGGTGTGCGGGCCCCCGCGGGATGACGTGTCCCTCCTGCTTTAGCACTACGCGCGAGGGTGAGCGAGTGGACCGGCCGAAGTTTCGGCCGGTGCCCTGGCTCTAAACGTTTCCCTTTTTAAAAATGTGGGGAGACATATTGTGCTAAGAGATCATCTCTTGTCTTCTCTTAATTTTATATTGTACATACAAAATAGCTTGACTATGGCTGGTCATTCCCGGTACCAGCCGAGCAGTGTAGTAGCTCTGGGAAATCGTTGCACGCAGCAGCGCGTACGTGGTAAATGGATGTGTCTGAAACGGAGAGATCAGTAAATGCACTGCCGGCCCAAACGCATGTAATGAACCGGAGGTGCGTTTTGCAAATTATCCTCCCTGCATGCATGCACGTTTCCCAGTCTGTAATTGAACCTGAGAACGCACGACACGACCAATAAATAGAGAGATCGATCAATGTGCGTTGCATTGCATTCCCGGCCAAACGCCACACAAAACAACGAATAACCACCGCATGGAGAAAGCCTCGGATCACCGTCGGCTGGCGCCCGCCATAGTCGTCGCCCTGGTCGCCACCGCCGTCGTCCTGGCCCCTCTCCCATCCGCCGCACAACGACGCCCAGCGGCGCCGCCACCACCACACACGCAGACCGAACCAAGCCCAAAGCCGGAAGCAGCAGTGGCGACAGCCGCCGACCGGCCGACAGACTGCGTGGTCAAGGACAGGAACGGCCGGCCGTGGCCGTGCTCCCAGCCGATATACGCGTGCGACATTGAGAACAGCATGGGCGACGACGAGTACGACATGGCCTTCCACTGCGACGACGACGGCGACACCGAGTGGCTTCTCCCCAATGGCGCCAGCACGGAGCATTGGGTCTACAGGGAGCCCAAGGTGACGTGCGGGTGGAGGTACGCCGGGAACACCATGAGCGGGGTGGTGGTGTGGGACGTCCAGTGGCCGGGGGCGAAGTCGTGCAAGGTGGCGACGGAAGTAGGGGACTCGCCGTGCAAGCTCGTGTTCGAGAACAGGACTGTGACCTTCGTGACGCCGGCGGGGAGCAGGGTGCTGGGCGACGTCGCCATCAAGGAGTGCAGCAAGAACTGGGGCGGGTTCGGCGGGTGGCTGCCGTTCGGTCTCGACTGCACCTACCCCAAGCACGAGCACCCCTACGTCGGCCGCGTCGTGGAGTAATTAAGTGAGGACCCAACAAGTATGCACTCATGCACAGAGAGCCAGCATATATTGATCCATGTACCAAGCCCTACTATTGGCAAGGTGAATCTATGAGCTTTAATTATGAGTTTCATTGCCCAGGCTTGCATCGATACTCATCGATTATGCACGTGTGTTAGAGGCGCATTAGTATAGGGACGTGCGTGCCATGTGTGTGGGGATGGAGGGATGGTGTGTATTGACGCTCGTATCTCCTTTGTAGTTCAAAAAAAAAGAGGGTAGGGTAGGGTAGAGGTTGAACTCACATCGGCATCGATGTTGGATGTGGGAGGCGGTATATGCGCCTTTTGGGGCCTTCAGATCTGGCGAGCGCTTCGTGTGTATCATTGTATTGACGTTAAGGTAACGGTTCGCATCCTCATATTCCTTGCGGTGGTGGTGGTGCGTGTAGCCAATGGTGTCAACGACGAAAGGCCGGCCCTTGGGGGTCGAAGGTGACATTCCTTGGCCGCTTTTGCGACAGCGATGAGGCTCTGACCTCCTTTTCTCCCTTAGTTGGGTGTCTCCCTCCTGCGACGATGCATTCTCTGTTGGTTGGTGCTCCTTCATTGCAATGAAGTTCTCTCCATAGCCGTTGTGTAAAGCATTTTTTGTTGTGAGAAATCATAGGGTTTTATTCCAAGATGACAGAATTACAATCTTCAGCGACTAATTCATTGACACACGAGGGAGGTTGCCCAAGCCAACATGATGTGCTATCTCCACACCATCCAAAATTTGCTAAACAATCTGCAACCCTGTTCTGCTCACGAGTAATTTTTACAGGAATAAAAATCCTATCACTTCAAAAAAAAACTTAATCTGTCCTTGTCCGGTTGCACTTGCTTTTGGTTGGTTTGTTGCGTTTAGTGGGGTAACCATGCTTTAGATGTAGATGGATCTGTGGTTCGAGTCCGCTAAAAAGTGGTGTTTGTAGCTCTCTTTTGGTTTCCCTTAATAGAAATCGGAGGGGCAAACCCTTCTTTGAATTATAAAAAATAGAACCTAATCTCCTAAATCAAGTGGCCATAAGTCGATCTGTCCAAAGAAGCATCAGAGAGCGCTTTGAGAGCCGAGGCACAATCTGACTGCACCATAATCATGGTGTTCGAATGCTCAATCGCCAATTTAATTAAGCCCTTCCAGGAGAGCATGTAATTCAGCTTCTAGGGCTTCATTACAGTGAAATAACTTGCGATAGGCAACGAAGATCACACCTCCTTTATCATCTCTCAAGATCATACCTAAACCCGCTGAGCCGTCCGTAGCATTTTAAGATCCATCCACCGACAGCGCCAGGCTCCTGCCTGCGGATTTGGCCAAGGTTTACGGGGAACAGTGACCTGCCGTTCCGGTAACTCAGCAGGTATCTCAACATACATGGGAGACTTGCCTTTGATAATTTCTTCCACACCCAAAGAAATATGGTTGAATGTGTTGTAGTAGCTGAGAAGGAACGAACATGATGGTTTTGTTCATTACGTAGATGCCATGTGTTGTAGTAGCTGAGAAGGAACGAACATGATGGTTCTGTTCATTACGTGAATGTGTTGTAGTGACGGGATTGGTTTACCACGGTCAAGTTCATTACGTAGATGCCATGTTCTCCATAATACCATGATGATTCTGCTTCTGATATGGTCATGTGAATCTGTGAGGAGATTGAAGAACCACGCGTCACTGGTATACTTGACTTCCGATCGAATTGGTAGTGGCCAGTGACCCTACATTGCATCCCAGAGGCTAGCAGCATTTGGAAATGCAACCAAATCATGAAATGGTAATTCCCGTTCCCGATCTCACACCCTACAACACCCATTAGAGACGAGGCGCCTTCTTCTTTTTTCCGCATTCGTAGGCAATGCTCCTGAGGACACCTGTCATGCAAAGGTTTTCATCTTTGGCAGCACTGTAGCACTCCAGACTAGTATCCAAAGGGATCAGTCACCAGATGGTGACGAACTCGATGCTCCTCGACAGAATTCTTCATTGTAGTTGGACATAGCAACATGGTAAGCATTCTTTACTGTTAGATTACCCGATTTATCCCATGGCCATGATAAAAAAAGATCCTCATACTGCCGCGAGGATGTCCTGATCCTCAGGATCGAATCGACATCCACCAGACAGAAGTAACGTTGTAGTAACTCCAACTTCCAATTACCGTGATCATCTAGAAAATCACTAACTCTGTTGAGCAGCATTCCTCTTGGGAAGGAAGGATGGGTGTGTATGGTGGACCACGTGGAATCCATGGGTCTCTCCAGACACGAATATTACACCACTGCCGACGCGCCACAACATACCTTTCTTGACTACCTCTAGGCGATACTCAATTTCTTTCCACATTGCCAAAGAATTGCTTGGAAATACCGTGTCCACTAAGTTACCAATAGGATAATATTTGGCACGAAGGAGCCTCCACATATTGACACCTGTGTCATGAAGAAACGCCAAGCTTGTTTGCAAGCAATGCCTGATTATAAGCTCTCATGTCACGGAAACCAAGACCACCTTAGACTTGGGCAGAGTTAATTTGTCCCATGCAACCCATGCCATATTCCTCCTACCATTCTCCACACCCCACCAATATTGTTTCATTATTTGTGTCAAATCATCACAAACTGAGAATCGAAGTTTAAAGATACTCATGACATAAACTAGGATGGCTTGTGAAACAGACTTGATTAGCACATCTTTACTAGCATGTGAGGAATACCTTTCGCTCCAGTCCACTAATCTCTTACTCAATCTTGACTGCAAGGACTCAAAACGTGCTTTGTGCATTCTACCTTCGAGTACAAGAAGACCCAAATATTTAGGTTCAAATTCCTGTTGTGTGATGCCCAGGATATGTTTCACCTCATCAACCACTGGAGTAGGGCAACTGTCGGCAAACATGATGGAGAACTTCAAAGGATTAATGAGTTGACCCATCACTGAAGCTTAGGTGTTCAGAACATCCTTGACAATCGCTGCATGACCCGCTGTTTCTTGGAAGAAGAGAAGGGAATCATCCGCAAATAATAAATGTAAAATAGTCGGTGCCCTCCAACATATTTTGAGAGCCTCTAGGCCTCTTCCTTGTACAACATCATGTAATAGAGCGGACAAAACGACAGCAACAAAGAGGGGGGGGAGTTGATAACGGGTCACCTCGACACAAGTCGCGAGATGGTGAGAATTGCTTCAACAGTCTTCCATTAAACTGTTGGGGAACGTAGCAGAAATTCAAAATTTTCCTACGTGTCACCAAGATCTATCTATGGAGAAACCAGCAACGAGGGGAAGGAGAGTGCATCTACATACCCTTGTAGATCGCTAAGCGGAAGCGTTCAAGAGAACGGGGTTGAAGGAGTCGTACTCGTCGTGATTCAAATCACCGGAGATCCTAGTGCCGAACGGACGGCACCTCCGCGTTCAACACACGTACAGCCCGGTGACGTCTCCCACGCCTTGATCCAGCAAGGAGAGAGGGAGAGGTTGAGGAAGACTCCCTCCAGCAGCAGCACAACGGCGTGGTGGTGATGGAGGAGCGTGGCAATCCCGCAAGGCTTCGCCAAGCACCAAGGGAGAGGAGGAGGAGGGAGAGGGGCAAGGCTGCACCAAGAGGAGAAGTTCTCATGTGTGGATAGCAGCCCCAAACCTCAAGTATATATAGGGGAGGGGAGGGCTGCGCCCCCATCTAGGGTTCCCACCCCCCCCAAAGGGTGCGGCCAGCCCTAAATGGGACTTGGGGAGGCGGCTAAGAGGGGAGAGAGGGGGAGGCGCCCACTAGGTGGGCCTTAAGGCCCATCTGGACCTAGGTTTTGCCCCTCCCTACACTTCCCACGCTTGGGCCTTGGTGGGGCGCCCAGCCCACCTAGGGGCTGGTCCCTCCACACTTGGCCCACGCAGCCTTCTCGGGGCAGGTGGCCCCACTTGGTGGACCCCGACCCTCCCGTGGTCCCGGTATGCTATCGATAAACCCCAAACTTTTCCGGTGACCAAAACAGACTTCCCATATATAAATCTTTACCTCCGGACCATTCCGAACTCCTCGTGACGCCCCGGATCTCATCCGGACTCAACAATATTCGTAACCACATACAAGCTTCCTTTATAACCCTAGCGCCATCGAACCTTATGTGTAGACCCTACGGGTTCGGGACACATGTAGACATGACCGAGACGTTCTCCGGTCAATAACCAACAGCGGATCTGGATACCCATGTTGGCTCCTACATGTTCCACGATGATCTCATCGATGAACCACGATGTCAAGGACTCGGTCGATCCGTATACAATTCCCTTTGTCTAGTGGTATTTTACTTGCCCGAGATTCGATCGTCGGTATATCGATACCTTGTTCAATCTCGCATCGGCAAGTCTCTTTACTCGTTCCGCAACACATCATCCCGTGATCAACCCCTTGGTCACATTGTGCACATTATGATGATGTCCTACCGAGTGGGCCCAGAGATACCTCTCCGCTTGCATGGAGTGACAAATCCCAGCCTCGATCCGTGTCAACCCAATGACACTTTCGGAGATACCGTAGTGCACCTTTATAGTCACCCGATTCGCCAGACGCTTGATACACCCAAAGCACTCTGCGGTATCCGGAGTTACACGATCTCATGGTCTAAGGAAGAGATACTTGACATTGGAAAAGCTCTAGCAAACGAACTACACGATCTTTGTGCTATGCTTAGGATTGGGTCTTATCCATCACATCATTCTCCTAATGATGTGATCCCGTTATCAACGACATCCAATGTCCATAGCCAGGAAACCATGACTATCTGTTGATCACAACGAGCTAGTCAACTAGAGACTCACTAGGGACATATTGTGGTCTATGTATTCACACGTGTATTACGATTTCCGGATAATACAGTTATAGCATGAATAAAAGACAATTATCATGAACAAGGAAATATAATAATACTTTTATTATTGCCTCTATGGCATATTTCCAACAGTCTCCCACTTGCACTAGAGTCAATAATCTAGTTCACATCGCCATGTGATTTAACATTGACAGGTCACATCGCCATGTGACCAACATCATCAAATGAGTTCTGGGGTTTGATCAAGTTTTGCTTGTGAGAGAGTTTTTAGTCAACGGGTCTGAACCTTTCAGGTCCGTGTGTGCTTTGCAAATTTTTAGGTCATATTGTAAATGCTGCTTCCACGCTCCACTTGGAGCTATTCCAAATGGTTTGCTCCACTATACGTATCCGGTTTGCTACTCAGAGTCACTCGGATAGGTGTTAAAGCTTGCATCGACGTAACCCTTTACGCCGAACTCTTTATCACCTCCATAATTGAGAAACATGTCCTTATTTACTCCAAGGACAATTTTGACCGCTGTCCAATGATCCATTCGTGGATCATTCTTGTACCCCTTGACTGACTCATGGCAAGGCACACTTCCGGTGCGGTACACAGCATAGCATACTAAGAGCCTATGTCTGAAACATAGGGGGCGACCTTCGTCCTTTCTCTCTTTTCTGCCATGGTCGAGCTTTTAAGTCTTAACTTCATACCTTAAATCTCAGACAAGAACTCCTTCTTTGACCGATCCATCTTGAACACCTTCAAGATCATGTCAAGGTACGTGCTCATTTGAAAGTACCATTAAGCGGTTTTTGATCTATCCTCATAGATCTTGATGCTTAGCTCAAGTAGCTTAAACCGGGTTTTCACTTGAAAAACACTTTTCAAGTAACCCTATATGCTTTACAGAAAATTCTACATCATTTCTGATCAACAATATGTCAACAACATATACTCATCAGAAATTCTATAGTGCTCCCACTCACTTCTTTGGAAATACAAGTTTCTCATAAACTTTGTATAAACCCAAAATCTTTGATCATCTCATCAAAGCGCACATTCCAACTCCGAGATGCTTACTCCAGGTCCTTAGAAGGATCATTGGAGGTAGCATACCTTTAGCATCCTTAGGATCGACAAAACTTTTCTAATTTTATCACATACAACCTTTCCTTACGAAAACTGGTAAGGAAACTCATTTTGACATCCATTTGCCAGATTTCATAAATGCAGCTAATGCTAACATGATTCCGACGGACTTAAGCATCGCTACGAATGAGAAAATCTCATTGTAGTCAACTCCTTGAACTTGTGAAGAACTCTTCGCCACAAGTCGAGCTTCATGGATGGTGACATTACCGTCCACGTCCGTCTTCTTCTTAAAGATCCATTTATCTCAATGGCTTGCCGATCATCGGGCAAGTCCACCAAAGTCCATGCTTTGTTCTGATACATGGATCCTATCTCGGATTTCATGGCTTCTAACCATTTGTCGGAATTTGGGCCCACCATCGCTTCTCCATAGCTCGTAGGTTCATTGTTGTCTAGCAACATGACCTTCAAGACAGGATTACTGTACCACTCTAAAGTAGTATGCATCCTTGTCACCCTACGAGGTACGGTAGTGACTTGATCCGAAGTTTCATGATCACTATCATAAGCTTCTACTTCAATTGGTGTAGGTGCCACAGGAACAACTTCCTATGCCCTGCTACACACTGGTTGAAGTGATGGTTCAGTAACCTTATCAAGTCTCCACCATCCTCCCACTCAACTTTGCGAGACAAACTTTTCCTCGAGAAAGGACCCGATTCAAGAAACAATCCCTATTGCTTTCGGATCTGAATTAGGAGGTATACCCAACTGTTTTGGGTGTCCTATGAAGATGCAATTTATCCGCTTTGGGTTCTAGCTTATCAACCTGAAACTTTTTCACATAAGCGTCGCAGCCCCAAACTTTTAAGAAATGACAGCTTAGGTTTCTCTAAACCATAGTTCATTCGGTGTCATCTCAACGGAATTATGTGGTGCCCTATTTAAAGTGAATGTGGTTGTCTCTAATGCCTAACCCATAAACAATAGTGGTAATTCGATAAGAGACATCATGGTACGCACCATATCCAATAGGATGCAACTATGATGTTCGGACACACCATCAAACTATGGTGTTCCAGGCGGTATTAATTGTGAAACAATTTCCACAATGTCTTAATTATGTACAAAGCTCAGAACTCAGATACTCATCTCTATGATCATATCATAGACATTTCATCCTCTTGTCACGATGATCTTCAACTTCACTCTGAAATTACTTGAACCATTCAATAATTCAGACTTGTGTTTCATCAAGTAAATATACTCTACATCTACTCGAATCATCTGTGAAGTAAGAACATAACGATATTCATCAGATGCCTCAAAGACTCATTGGACTGCACACATCAAAATGTGTTACTTCCAACAAGTTGCTATCTTGTTCCATTTTACTGAAAAACGAGGCTTTTTAGTCATCTTGCCCATGTGGTATGATTTGCATATCTCAAGTGATTCAAAATCAAGTGAGTCCAAACGATCCATCTGCATGGAGTTTCTTCATGCGTATACACCAATAGACATGGTTCGCATGTCTCAAACTTTTCAAAACGAGTGAGTCCAAAGATCCATCAACATGGAGCTTCTTCATGCGTTCACACCAATATGACTTACATGGCGAGTGCCACAAGTAAGTGGTACTATCATTACTATCTTATATCTTTTTGGCATGAAAATGTGTATCACTACGATCGAGATTCAATAAACCATTTCTTTAGGTGCAAGACCATTGAAGGTATTATTCAAATAAATAGAGTAACCATTATTCTCCTTAAATGAATAACCAGATTATGCATGCACATAATCCAATCATGTCTATGCTCAACGCAAACACCAAATCTCGATGGTAGAGGGAGCGCGATGCTTGATCACATCAACCTTGGATACACTTCCAACACATATCGTCACTCACCTTTAGCTAGTCTCTGCTTATTCCCTAGCTTTTATTTCGAGTTACTAACACTTAGCAACCGAATCGGTATCTAATACCCTGGTGCTACTAGGAGTACTAGTAAAGTACACATTAACATAATGTATATCCAATATACTTCGATCGACCTTGCCAGCCTTCTCATCTACCAAGTATCTAGGGTAATTCTGCTCGATGGTGGTTCCTTTATTACGAAGCACTTAGTCTCGGTTTGGGTTCAACCTTGGGTTTCTTCACTTTGCAGCAGCTGATTTGCCGCTTCATGAAGTATCCCTTCCGCCCTTGCCCTTCTTAAAACTAGTGGTTTCACCAACCATCAACAATTGATGCTCCTTCTTGATTTCTACTTTCGCGGTGTCAAACATCACGAATACCTCAAGGATCATCATATCTATCCCTGATATGTTATAGTTCATCACGAAGCTCTAGCAGCTTGGTGGTAATGACTTTGGAGAAACATCACTATCTCATCTGGAAGATCGACTCCCACTCGATTCAAGTGATTGTTGCACTCAGACAATCTGAGCACAAGCTCAACGATTGAGCTTTTCTCCCTTAGTTTGCAGGTTAAGAAAATCGTCGGAGGTCTCATACCTCTTGACGTGGCACGAGCCCGAAATCTCAATTTCAGCCCTCGAAACATCTCATATGTTCCGCGACATTTCGAAAAACATCTTGATGCCTTAATTCTAAACCGTTTATCTGAACTATCACGTAGTTATCAAAACGTGTATGTCCGATGTTCGCAACATCCACAAACGACGTTTGGGGTTCAAAGCACATGGAGCGTGCATTAAGGACATAAGCTTTCTACTGTCCGCATAATCGCTACTATCAACTTTCAACTATATTTTCTCTAGGAACATATCTAAACAGTGGAACTAAAGCGCGAGCTCACGACATAATTTGCAAAGATCTTTTGACTATGTTCAGGATAATTAAGTTCATCTTATGAACTCCCACTCAGATAGACATCCCTCTGGTCATCTAAGTGATTACATGATCCAAGTCAACTAGGCCGTGTCCGATCATCACGTGAGACGGTCTAGTCATCATCGGTGAACATCTTCATGTTGATCGTATCCTCCATACGACTCATGCTCGACCTTTCGGTCTCCGTGTTCCGAGGCCATGTCTGTACATGCTAGGCTCGTCAAGTTAACCCTAAGTGTTTTCGCTGTGTAAAACTGTCTTACACCCGTTGTATGTGAACGTAAGAATCCATCACACCCGATCATCACGTGGTGCTTAGAAGCGACGAAACTGTAGCAACGCTGCACGCTTAGGGGAGAACACTTCTTGAAATTTTGTAAGGATCATCTTATTTACTACCGTCGTCCTAAGTAAACAAGATGCATAAACATGATAAACATCACATGCAATCAAATAGTGACATGATATGGCCAATATCATTTTGCTCCTTTGATCTCCATCTTGGGCTCCATGATCATCATCGTCACCGCATGACACCATGATCTCCATCATCATGATCTCCATCATCATGTCTCCATGAAGTTGTCTCGCCAACTATTACTTCTACTACTATGGCTACCGGTTAGCAATAAAGTAAAGTAATTACATGGCGTTGTTCAATGACACGCAGGTCATACAATAAATAAAGACAACTCCTATGGCTCCTGCCGGTTGTCATACTCATCGACATGCAAGTCGTGATTCCTATTACAAGAACATGATCAATCTCATACATCACATATCATTCATCACATTCTTCTTGGCCATATCACATCACATAGCATACCCTGCAAAAACAAGTTAGACGTTCTCTAATTGTTGTTTGCATGTTTTACGTGGCTGCTATGGGTTTCTAGCAAGAACGTTTCTTACCTACGCAAAACCACAACGTGATATGCCAATTGCTATTTACCCTTCATAAGGACCCTTTTCATCGAATCCGTTCCGACTAAAGTGGGAGAGACTGGCACCCGCTAGCCACCTTATGCACGGTGCATGTCAATCGGTGGAACTTGTCTCACGTGGAGAGTACGTGTAAGGTCGGTCCGGCCGCTTCATCCCACAATACCGTCAAACAAGATTGGACTAGTAACGGTAAGCATATTAAACAACATCAACGCCCACAACTACTTTGTGTTCTACTCGTGCAAAGAATCTACGCAATAGACCTAGCTCATGATGCCATTTGTTGGGGAACGTGGCGAAATTCAAAATTTTCCTCGTGTCACCAAGATCTATCTATGGAGAAACCAGCAACGAGGGGAAGGAGAGTGCATCTACATACCCTTGTAGATCGCTAAGCGGAAGCGTTCAAGAGAACGGGGTTGAAGGAGTCGTACTCGTCGTGATTCAAATCACCGGAGATCCTAGTGCCGAACGGACGGCACCTCCGCGTTCAACACACGTACAGCCCGGTGACGTCTCCCACGCCTTGATCCAGCAAGGAGAGAGGGAGAGGTTGAGGAAGACTCCCTCCATCAGCAGCACAACGGCGTGGTGGTGATGGAGGAGCGTGGCAATCCCGCAGGGCTTCGCCAAGCACCAAGGGAGAGGAGGAGGAGGGAGAGGGGCAAGGCTGCACCAAGAGGAGAAGTTCTCATGTGTGGATAGCAGCCCCAAACCTCAAGTATATATAGGGGAGGGGAGGGCTGCGCCCCCATCTAGGGTTCCCCCCCCCAAGGGGTGCGGCCAGCCCTAGATGGGACTTGGGGAGGCGGCTAAGAGGGGAGAGAGGGGCGCCCACTAGGTGGGCCTTAAGGCCCATCTGGACCTAGGTTTTGCCCTCCCACACTTCCCACGCCTTGGGCCTTGGTGGGGCGCCCCAGCCCACCTAGGGGCTGGTCCCTCCCACACTTGGCCCACGCAGCCTTCAGGGCAGGTGGCCCCACTTGGTGGACCCCGACCTCCGGTGGTCCCAGACGTTACCGATAAACCCCAAACTTTTCCGGTGACCAAAACAGACTTCCCATATATAAATCTTTACCTCCGGACCATTCCGAACTCCTCGTGACGTCCCGGATCTCATCCGGACTCAACAACATTCGGTAACCACATACAAGCTTCCTTTATAACCCTAGCGCCATCGAACCTTAAGTGTGTAGACCCTACGGGTTCGGGACACATGTAGACATGACCGAGACGTTCTCCGTCAATAACCAACAGCGGATCTGGATACCCATGTTGGCTCCCACATGTTCCACGATGATCTCATCGGATGAACCACGATGTCAAGGACTCGATCGATCCCGTATACAATTCCCTTTGTCTAGCGGTATTTTACTTGCCCGAGATTCGATCGTCGGTATACCGATACCTTGTTCAATCTCGTTCATCGGCAAGTCTCTTTACTCGTCCGCAACACATCATCCCGTGATCAACCCCTTGGTCACATTGTGCACATTATGATGATGTCCTATCGAGTGGGCCCAGAGATACCTCTCCGCTTGCACGGAGTGACAAATCCAGATCTCGATCCGTGTCAACCCAATGACACTTTCGGAGATACTTGTAGTGCACCTTTATAGTCACCCGATTCGCTGTGACGTTTGATACACCCAAAGCACTCCTGCGGTATCCGGGAGTTACACGATCTCATGGTCTAAGGAAGAGATACTTGACATTGGAAAAGCTCTAGCAAACGAACTACACGATCTTTGTGCTATGCTTAGGATTGGGTCTTGTCCATCACATCATTCTCCTAATGATGTGATCCCGTTATCAACGACATCCAATGTCCATAGCTAGGAAACCATGACTATCTGTTGATCACAACGAGCTAGTCAACTAGAGGCTCACTAGGGACATATTGTGGTCTATGTATTCACACGTGTATTACGATTTCCGGATAATACAGTTATAGCATGAATAAAAGACAATTATCATGAACAAGGAAATATAATAATACTTTTATTATTGCCTCTAGGGCATATTTCCAACATAAACTTCACCGAGAACCTTACTAAGCGCACACACTCCATAATTTGAGAGACCCATCGGGGGGCAAAACCCCACTTCAACAAAGCACGTTCCAGGAAAACCCAATCCACGCAGTCGTAGGCCATTGCCGCTGTGTAAAGTTGATGGAAGTTTTATTAAGGAGGTGGTTTGTCTATGGGATTTTCAATATACATTGTGCTTCTATGATGAAAACTTCTTCTCCCAGGTTGAAGTCGATTGATTGTTGCAATTAACGAAGTAAACCTATGGGCTTTAGGGCATCTCCAAAGCTCATCCCCAAATTTCCTCCTACATCCATCCATGGACATAGGGGGACCAGTCTGCAGACACGGTTGCGGGAGCCGGCCATCCAATGCTATCTGCATGTCTCCTGTTACATTTTGGAAAAAAATGAACAAAAATAAAAAAATGATGCATATTTGAATAGACCGGACAATATTCATTCATGCTTCAATGATTTTTACATAAAACTAGATGCTTTTATCTAAACCGAAGCAAATTCATTACAAGTAAAGGTAGGGATGAATTGGAATGGTTTCATGTCCTACTGCGTGAGAACTAAGTGTGCGAACACGTTTGGTAAAGGTAGCGATGAGAGGCCATATAGGAGTACAAGCTGAGTTCTGTGTATGTTATCCAAGAACAATTACTACCACACACTAGATTGTGGCTGGCGCGCATTGCCGCGCCCTTCCTTTTTGAATGTAGTATGAAATGCTAGAGATTTATGCAAAAACATGGAGTTGTTTTTTCAGCAAAATTATTGTTTCTTTCTCAAAGATGAGTGCAGAATGGAAGTTTAACCATTTTCAATGGGCCTGTTATGCGCCTTATTTGTAGATACTTGGAAGACATATATGGTATATTTGCAATAAATGTGAACAGTATTAAATTGATAGGCACAATGCTAATATGTATCATGCGGAACTGGATCTTAAAAAGAACCATACCTAAAGGAAATTGTTTACAGAGCCCACTTTCAAGCTATAATAAAATAAAATCACAAAATACAAATCAAACTGATAACAAATTACCATCGGTACTTCCCAAGTCATAGCACTAAACTTTAAGTAGCAATGTGTCATCCTCTGTCGGCTACACATACAACTACATGCACCATGACCACCTCAATCGTGCATTATGCACCAATTTGGTCAGAAACAAGAGCACAATAGCTCCATCTCCATTTTATGCTCAATTGGTAGCTTGCAGATAAGTGAAAACCAACAAAATAATAAAATGGCAACTTGTGTTTCTTTGGTACTCACAAGCATAGAGATTAGAAGTTTGCAGGTGTGAAATTTTAGATGATAAAACTATTTCCTTTGAAATTTGAAGGAAATATGATATATGTAGTAGACCAAAATACATGAACATGAAATATCCCATGCCATGCTAAATAAAGCATAAACACTGGTAATGAAAGTGAAATCCTCTAGTGGAAACGTAAACTATAACGCGAGAAGTAAGGCCAGATTTCAACTTCATCAATCTAGATAGTGAAGTTTACTTTAATGACTTCAACAGTTAACACCCCCTCTTCCAGTATCTCTGAAACAACCACACAAAATTATTTTTATATGAAAAATACATGAAAAGTGGATCACAAAGGCAGGAAAAAATACAAGACTCGGTAACTCACTTGACCAAGAATATTTTCTAGTAAGGACTTCATCATACCAGGTAGGACATTGTTCGTTGCTGCCATCAAGTAATGCCTATATAGTCAACTTTATTCCTATCAGCACCAGCCTGTATAAATAAATTATAATTTATTTGAGAAGTGCTTGAGATGCCGTCTGCAGAAAATGTATGCACCAAGAAATGAAGATGCATCTATAGACTACATACTGAAGGAAGCTCCATGAATGAAGAAAGATTAAGAAGTGATGCTTCATAAAAATAGCAAGAACTACTCAAACAGTATACACACATATTAAACAAAAACCAAGTTTTTAGTTATTTCTTAATTCTATGGAAATAAATTTGCTAGGTGTAGATCCTCCTATATGATGGGCTTATTTCTTTTTTTTAGAAAAGGAGGATGACCCCCGGCCTCTGCATCTGGGAGATGCATACGGCCACTTTATTGATTATTCTCGAGGACCTTACAAAGTATTACAACAATGAGCCTGAATCCACCATCTTGGCAACACATGCCACTACTTCTATCCAAAATGATGAAGGGGTGCTAGCTGGGCCACTACCCAAACCACTCACCTAAACCTAACATCAAAAAGCCGGAAACCGAAACATATTCGGAAGCCCCACCGAGCCACATACCGGTCCAGGGCACAATCCGTCGACGACTCGTGTGTCGCCACCGCCATCTTCCACAGTCCATCTTCAGATCATATTGAGGCTTCTACCTTGTCCGCCACTCGCCATCGACGTCACCATGACGCCAGACAACAACCTCCTCCTGCGCGAGTCCATCTCCGCGCATCGGGCGGCGAGCCTCCACAGCGCCATGCCACCGATCTTCGCCGCCATCAATGAGTGAGATGAAGTACCGCTCCACCACGGCATGTACAAGGTGAGGAAGGGCGAGGTCCTCATCAGAGACACGGCCGGAAGAGAAGCACCGCAGCCCCGAGACACTGCCCGGAGCTGCGACGCAGTAGACCAGGCGGGCCGCCACCAGGAACCAGACAAGCTCGCCATGCACACCCAGCATCCCCATGCCCAAGTCGGCGCCTTCAAGAAGGTGACGACGCTGTGGCGCCGCCGCCGCTTAGCACCGGGGCTAGGGTTTTCACCCGGGCGCAGGGGAAGGGGGGGCAGGGGAGGTTTAGCCTCGGCGCCGCCACCAAGGAGGGAATGGCGTCCGGGACGCCATCGACGCCGTGTCCGCCGCTGGCGGTCAAGGGATTCCCCCGGCCAAGCACCCTACCGCCACCTCCGAAGCAGCCACAACATCAGCAGGCGCGTGTACGCCGGAGATCCAGGCCGGCCGGAGGTCATGCATCACGAGCGGACCAGAATCGCCTCCGATCTGACGAGGGGAGCCCGGGCCTCCCCGCGCCATGTCCTGCGCCCACCGGGACCTCGCCGCTCACAAGAGCCGAGGGAACTGCCTACCTCACCGACGAGCACTCCCTGCCGCCGGAGGAGCGCCGTCCGCACCAGCGAGGCCGCCGCCTCAGATCCGGACCCTCACCACTGAAAGAGAGCGATCAAATTGGGGGGATTGCTGGATCCAGCCAAGTCGCCCCGCCGCCACCATCTCGGGAGCCGGCGCCGGCTTCGCCGGCCGTTCCTCCAGTGGCGGCGAGGTGGGGAGGGAGATGGGAAGGGTGTAAGGCGCGGGGATCTGGGTTCCCCCGTCGCCGCCAGGGAGGGCTTATTTCTAATTACAACTTATTTAATTCAAGGAAGTTCTCTATGTAAAGCTTAGAATGGACATCAACATTTGTGAATTGCCAGAATGGCTGCTCTGTGATGTCCGATTCTAAGAGGCGAACAAGTTGTCTGGTGTATCCCGGGTTAGTGGATAACTGCAAACAAATTTACCTAGGGTCCATACACACATCCGGTAGAGACCACAGGAACCCATACACTGTAAAGCAAATCCAGTAAAGTGGTAAGGTGTTTATTAAAAGCATGCCTTCTTCTAATTAGATTTTACCTTTGCTTCTTGGAGAACATACATACGACTGGGCAGCTTTGTGTATGCTCTGAAGACATAACAGAAAAAAGGAACCGAAACATGAAGTCATTCTTGGGAGCTCCCCCAATAAACATTTCAAAATAACATTTTCCAAATAAGTTTTCTGCTACAAACGTTTTCTGTTTAGGACAGGAATTCTAAGAACAAAGCGCTTTAGATTTTCATGTTTAAGACAGGACAACGAATAGTGTCCTGTTGGCTGGAAAATAACAAACACATTCCAGTACGTGATTTCATCAACTTTGTGTCCGTTAGATTTCCTGTCATTAGATTGAAGGAAATATGCCCTAGAGGCAATAATAAAGTTATTATTTATTTCCTCATATCATGATAAATGTTTATTATTCATGCTAGAATTGTATTAACCAGAAACATAATACATGTGTGAATACATAGACAAAACTATGGTCACTAGTATGCCTCTACTTGACTAGCTCATTAATCAAAGATGGTCATGTTTCCGACCACGCACATGTGTTGTCATTTGATTAGTGGGATCACATCATTAGAAGAATGATGTGATTGACATGACCCATTCTCGTTAGCCTAGCACTTGATCGCTTAGTATTCTGCTATTGCTTTCTTCATGACTTATACAAAGTTCCTGCAACTATGAGATTGTGCAACTCCGCTTACGGAAAGAACACTTTGTGTGCTAACAAACGTCACAACGTAACTGGGTGATTATAAAGGTGCTCTACAGGTGTTTCCGAAGGTACATGTTGAGTTGGCATAATTCGAGATTGGGATTTGTCACTCCGATTGTCGGAGAGGTATCTCTGGGCCCTCTCGGTAATACTCATCACCTAAGCCTTGCAAGCATATAACTAATGAGTTAGTTATGAGATGACTTATTACAGAATGAGTAAAGAGACTTGCCGGTAACGAGATTGAACTAGGTATTGGATACCGACGATCAAATCTCGGGCAAGTAACATACCGATGACAAAGGGAACAAAGTATGTTGTTATGTGGTTGACCGATAAAGATCTTCGTAGAATATGTAGGAACCAATATGGGCATCCAGGTCCCGCTATTGGTTATTGACCAGAGACATGTCTCGGTCATGTATACATTGGTCTCGAACCGTAGGGTCCGCACGCTTAAGGTTTCGATGACAGTTATATTATGAGTTTATGTATTTTGATGTACCGAAGGTTGTTCGGGGTCCTGGATGAGATCACGGACATGACGAGGAGTCTCGAAATGGTCGAGACATAAAGATTGATATATTGGACGGATATATTTGGACACCGGAAAGGTTCCGGAGAGTTTGGGAATATACCGAGTTCGGGAGGTTACCGAACCCCGGTAAGTATATGGGCCTTATTGGG
The DNA here is from genome assembly GCA_021437245.1 of Aegilops speltoides. Classification (NCBI taxonomy): domain Eukaryota; kingdom Viridiplantae; phylum Streptophyta; class Magnoliopsida; order Poales; family Poaceae; genus Aegilops; species Aegilops speltoides. Next base: position 493,914,356 of record CM038145.1, read on the forward strand.
CCCTAGTGGAAGGAGGAGAAGGAGCAAGAGAGGGGCCCCCAAGCCCAATCCGACTGGGTGGGGGCCGGGCCCCTTCCTTCTCTCCTTCCCCCCTCCTTCCTACTAGTACTACTCCTTCCTTCCCTCCAACTTGGATTAGAAAGAGGGAAACCTACTTGAGTAGGTTTCTCCCCATGGCGCCCCCCTTGGGCCGCCACCTCCTCCCTCCCTCCTTTATATACGGGGGTAGGGGGCACCCTAGACACACAAGTTGGTGTGCGGTGCCCCCCTCCACGATATTACACCTCGGTCATATTGTAGCGGTGCTTAGGCGAAGCCCTGCGACAGAGAACATCAAGATCTTCACCACGCCGTCAGCCGATGGAACTCCTCCAGCGCCTCTGCTGGATCGGAGATCGGGTGCGCCATCGAGCTGTCGTGTGTGTCAAGAACTCGGAGGTGCCGGAGTAACGGTGCTTGGATCGGTCGGACTGGGAGGACGTACGACTACTTCCTCTACGTTGCGTCAATGCTTCTGCTTCGGTCTACGAGGGTACGCAGACAATACTCTCCCCTCGTTGCTATATCATCACCATGATCTTGCGTGTGCGTAGGAAAATTTTTGAAATTACTACGTTCCCCAACAGTGGTATCAGAGCCTAGGTTTTATGTGTTGATGTTATATGCACGAGTGGAACACAAGTGAGTTGTGGACGATATAAGTCATATTGCCTACCAGCATGTCATACTTTGGTTCAGCGGTATTGTTGGATGAAGCGGCCCGGACCGACATTACGCCAGACGCTTACGCGAGACTGGTTTTACCGCCGTGCTTTGCACACAGTGACTAGCGGTGTCTGCTTTCTCCAACTTTAGTTGAACCGAGTGTGGCTACGCCGGTCCTTGTGAAGGTTAAAACGAGTCTATTTGACAAACTATCGCTGTGGTTTTTATGCATAGGTAAGAACGGTTCTTGCTAAGCCCGTAGCAGCCACATAAAATTTGCAACAACAAAGTAGAGGACGCCTAACTTGTTTTTGCAGGCATGTTGTGATGTGATATGGCCAAGACGTGATGCTATATTTTATTGTATGAGATGATCATGTTTTGTAACCAAAGTTATCGGCAATCGGCAGGAGCCATATGGTTGTCGCTTATTGTATGAAATGCAACGCCTCTGTAATTGCTTTACTTATCACTAAGCGGTAGCGATAGTCGAGAAGCAATAGATGGCGAACGACAACGATGCTACGATGGAGATCAAGGTGTCGCGCCGGTGACGATGGTGATCACGACGGTGCTTCGAGATGGAGATCACAAGCACAAGATGATGATGGCCATATCATATCACTTATATTGATTGCATGTGATGTTTATCCTTTAAGCATCTTATCTTGCTTTGATTGACGGTAGCATTTTAAGATGATCTCTCACTAAAATTATCAAGAAGTGTTCTCCCGAGTATGCACCATTGCCAAAGTTCGTCGTCCGAGACACCACGTGATGATCGGGTGTGATAAGCTCTCGTCCATCTACAACGGGTGCAAGCCAGTTTTGCACACGCAGAATACTCAAGTTAAACTTGACGAGCCTAGCATATGTAGATATGGCCTCGAACACGGAGACCGAAGGTCGAGCGTGAATCATATAGTAGATATGATCAACATAATGATGTTCACCATTGAAAACTACTCCTTCTCACGTGATGATCGGTTATGGTTTAGTTGATTTGGATCACGTGATCACTTAGATGACTAGAGAGATGTCTGCCTAAGTGGGAGTTCTTAAGTAATATGATTAATTGAACTTAAACTTATCATGAACTTAGTACCGATAGTATCTTGCTTGCCTATGTTTGTTTGTAGATAGATGGCTCGTCTTTGTTGTTCCGTTGAATTTTAATGCATTCCTTGAGAAAGCAAAGTTGAAAGATGATGGTAGCAATTACACGGATCGGGTCCGTAATCTCGAGGATTATCCTCATTGCTGCATAGAAGAGTTATGTCCTCGAAGCACCGCTGGGTGCCGTGCCCGCTTGATGCAACCGACGACGTTAAGAACGTCTGGCGAGCAAAGCTGATGACTACTCTATAGTTCAAGTGCCATACTTTACGGCTTAGAACCGGTCTTCAACGATGTTTTGAACGTCATGGAGCATATGAGATGTTCCAGAGTTGAAGTTAATATTTCAAGCAAATGCCCGGATTGAGAGATATGAAGTCTCCAATAAGTTCTATAGCTGCAAGATGGAGGAGAATAGTTCTCGGTGAACATATACTCGAATGTCTGGGTATAACAATCACTTGATTCAACCGGGAGTTAATCTTCCGATGATAGTGTCATTGATGTAATTCTTCAATCATCGCCACCAAGCTACAAGAGCTTTGTGATGAACTATAATATGCAAGGGATGAACAAGACTATTCCCGAACTCTTCGCGATGCTGAAAACCGCGGAGGTAGAAATCAAGAAGGAGCATCAAGTGTTGATGGTCAACAAGACCACTAGTTTCAAGAAGAAGAGCAAAGGGAAGAAGAAGGGGAACTTCGAAAAGAACGGCAAGCAAGTTGCAGCTCAAGAGAAGAAACCCAAGTCCGGACCTAAGCCTGAAATCGAGTGCTTCTACTCGCAAGCGCATCGTCACCGAAGCGGAACTGCCCCAAGTATTTGGCGGATAAGAAGGATGGCAAAGTGAACAAAGGTATATGTGATATACATGTTATTGATGTGTACCTAACTAGAGCTCGTAGTAGCACCGGGTATTTGATACTCGGTTCCGTTGCTAATATTTGCAACTCAAACGGGGCTACGGAATAAGCGAGCATCGCCAAGGACGAGGTGATGATGCGTGGGAACGGTTCCAAAGTCGATGTGATCGCGGTCGGCACGCTACCTCTACATCTACCATCGGGATTAGTTTTAGACCTGAATAATTGTTATTTGGTGCTGCGTTGAGCATGAACATTATATCTGGATCTTGTTTGATGCGAGACGGTTATTCATTTAAATCGAGAGAATAATTGTTGTTCTATTTATATGAGTAATATCTTTTATGGTCATGCACCCTTGAAGAGTGGTCTATTTTATTGAATCTCGATAGTAGTGATACACATATTCATAATGTTGAAGCCAAAAGATGCAGAGTTGATAATGATAGTGCAACTTATTTGTGGCACCGCCGCTTAGGTCATATCGGTGTAAAACGCATGAAGAAACTCCATACTGATGGACTTCGAATCACTTGATTATGAATCACTTGGTACTTGCAAACCGTGCCTCATGGGCAAGATGACTAAAACACTGTTCTCCGAACTATGGAGAGAGCAACAGATTTGTTGGAAATCATACATACGTATGTATGTGGCCCGATGAATGTTGAGGCTCGTGGCGGATATCGTTATTTTCTCACCTTCACAGATGATTTGAGCAGATATGGGTATATCTACTTAATGAAGCACAAGTCTGAAACATTTGAAAAGTTCAAAGAATTTCAGAGTGAAGTAGAAAATCATCGTAACAAGAAAATAAAGTTTCTACGATCTGATCGTGGAGGAGAATATTTGAGTTACGAGTTTGGTTTACATTTGAAACAATGCGGAATAGTTTTGCAGCTCACGCCACCTGGAACACCACAACGAAATGGTGTGTCCGAACGTCGTAATCATACTTTACTTGATATGGTACGATCTATGATGTCTCTTACCGATTTACCGCTATCGTTTTGGGGTTATGCTTAAGAGACGGCCGCATTCACGTTAAATAGGGCACCATCAAAATCCGTTGAGACGACGCCTTATGAATTGTGGTTTGGCAAGAAACCAAAGTTGTCGTTTCTTAAGGTTTGGGGCTGCGATGCTTATGTGAAGAAACTTCAACCAGATAAGCTCGAACCCAAATCGGAGAAATGTGTCTTCATAGGATACCCAAAAGAGATCATTGGGTACACCTTCTATCACAGATCCGAAGGCAAAACATTCGTTGTTAAGAATGGATCATTTCTAGAGAAGGAATTTCTCTCGAAAGAAGTGAGTGGGAGGAAAGTAGAACTTGATGAGATAATCAGATCTACTCCCTTGTTGGAAGGTAGTTCATCACGAGAACCGGTTCCCGTGACAACTACACCAACTAGTGAGGAAGCTAATGATATTGATCATGAAACTTCAGATCAAGTTTCTGCTGAACCTCGTGAGGTCTACCAGAGTAAGATCCGCACTGAGTGGTACGGTAATCCTATTCGGAAGTCATGTTACTTGACCATGATGAACCTACGAACTATGAGGAAGCGATGATGAGCCCAGATTCCGCAAAATGGCTAGAGGCCATGAAATCTGAGATGGGATCCATGTATGAAAACAAAGTATGGACTTTGGTTGACTTGCCCAATGATAGGCAAGCCATTGAGAATAAATGGATCTTTAAGAAGAAGACTAACGCTAATGGTAATATTACTGTCTATAAAGCTCGACTTGTTGCGAAAGGTTTTCGACAAGTTCAAGGGGTTGACTACGATGAGACTTTCTCACCCGTAGCGATGCTTAAGTCTGTCCGAATCATGTTGGCCATTGCTGCATTTCATGATTATGAAATTTGGCAAATGGATGTCAAGACTGCATTCTTGAATGGATTTCTAGAAGAAGAGTTGTATATGATGCAGCCGAAGGTTTTGTTGATCCAAAAGGTGCCGACAAAGTGTGCAAGCTCCAGCGCTCCATTTATGGATTGGTGCAAGCATCTCGGAGTTGGAATAAACGCTTTGATAGTGTGATCAAGGCATATGGTTTTATATGCACTTTTGGAGAAGCCTCGTATTTACAAGAAAGTGAGTGGGAGCTCAGTAGCATTTCTAGTTTTATATGTTGATGACATATTATTAATTGGAAATGATATAGAATTTCTGGATAGCATAAAGGATACTTGAATAAAAGTTTTTCGATGAAAGACCTCGGTGAAGCTGCTTACATATTAGGCATCAAGATCTATAGAGATAGATCAAGACGCTTAATAGGACTTTCACAAAGCACATACCTTGACAAAATATTGAAAAAGATCAATATGGATCGTGCAAAGAAAGGATTCTTGCCTGTGCTACAAGGTGTGAAGTTGAGTCAAACTCAATGCCCGACCACAATGCAGAAGATAGAGAGAAAATGAAAAATGTTCCTATGCTTCAGCCATAGGCTCTATCATGTATGCAATGTTGTGTACCGCACTGACGATGCTTAGCAATAAGATTAGCAGAAGGTACCAAAGTAATCCACGAGTGGATCATCGGACAGCGGTCAAGAACATCCCGAAATACCGAAAAGGACTAAGGATATGTTTCTCGATATGGAGGTGACAAAGAGCTAGTCGTAAATGGTTACGCCGATGTAAGCTTTGACACCGATCCGACGATTCTAAATCGCAAACCGGATACGTGTTTATATTAAATGGTGGAGCTATAAGTTGGTGCAGTTCTAAACAAAGCGTCGTGGCGGGATCTACATGTGAAGCGGAGTACATAGCTGCTTCTGAAGCAGCGAATGAAGGAGTCTGGATGAAGGAGTTCATTTCCGATCTAGGTGTTATACCTAGTGCATCGGGACCAATGAAGATCTTCTGTGACAATACTGGTGCAATTGCCTTGGCAAAGGAATCCAGATTTCACAAGAGGACCAAGCACATCAAGAGACGCTTCAATTCCATTCGGGACCAAGTCCAAGTGGGAGACATAGAGATTTGCAAGATACATACGGATCTGAATATTGCAGACCCGTTGACTAAGCCTCCCTCACGAGCAAAACATGATCAGCACCAAGACTCCATGGGTGTTAGAATCATTACTATGTAATCTAGATTATTGACTCTAGTGCAAGTGGGAGATCAAGGAAATATGCCCTAGAGGCAATAATAAAGTTATTATTTATTTCCTCATATCATGATAAATGTTTATTATTCATGCTAGAATTGTATTAACCGGAAACATAATACATGTGTGAATACATAGACAAAACTATGGTCACTAGTATGCCTCTACTTGACTAGCTCATTAATCAAAGATGGTCATGTTTCCTGACCATAGACATGTGCGGTCATTTGATTAGTGGGATCACATCATTAGAAGAATGATGTGATTGACATGACCCATTCTGTTAGCCTAGCACTTGATCGTTTAGTATTCTGCTATTGCTTTCTTCATGACTTATACAAAGTTCCTGCAACTATGAGATTGTGCAACTCCTGCTTACCGAAGAACACTTTGTGTGCTACCAAACGTCACAACGAATCGGGTGATTATAAAGGTGCTCTCTGGTGTTTCGAAGGTACATGTTGAGTTGGCATAATTCGAGATTAGGATTTGTCACTCCGATTGTCGGAGAGGTATCTCTGGGCCCTCTCGGTAATACTCATCACCTAAGCCTTGCAAGCATATAACTAATGAGTTAGTTATGAGATGACGACATGTAAGCGAGTAAAGAGACTTGTCGGTAACGAGATTGAACTAGGTATTGGATACCGCGATCAAATCTCGCAAGTAACATACCGATGACAAAGGAACAAAGTATGTTGTTATGTGGTTTGACCGATAAAGATCTTCGAGAATATGTAGGAACCAATATGGGCATCCAGGTCCCGCTATTGGTTATTGTCCGAGACATGTCTCGGTCATGTCTACATTGTTCTCGAACCGTAGGGTCCGCACGCTTAAGGTTTCGATGATGCTTATATTATGAGTTTATGTATTTTGATGTACCAAAGGTTGTTCGGGTCCCTGATGAGATCACGGACATGACGAGGAGTCTCAAATGGTCGAGACATAAAGATTGATATATTGGACGGATATATTTGGACACCGGAAAGGTTCCGGAGAGTTTATGAATATACCGGAGTCCGGAGGTTACCGAACCCCGTAAGTATATGGGCCTTATTGGGCCCTAGTGGAAGGAGGAGAAGGAGCAGAGAGGGGCCCCCAAGCCCAATCCGACTGGGTGGGGGCCCCCCCTTCCTTCTCTCCTTCCCCTCCTCCTTCCTACTAGTACTACTCCTTCCTTCCCTCCAACTTGGATTAGAAAGAGGGAAACCTACTTGGAGTAGGTTTCTCCCCATATGCGCGCCCCTGGGCCGCCACCTCCTCCCTCCCTCCTTTATATACGGGGTAGGGGCACCCTAGACACACAAGTTGATCATTGAGATTGTTCCTTAGCCGTGTGCGGTGCCCCCTCCACGATATTACACCTCGGTCATATTGTAGCGGTGCTTAGGCGAAGCCCTCGACAGAGAACATCAAGATCGCCACCACGCCGTCAGTCCGACGGAACTCCTCCCCGCGCCTCTGCTGGATCGGAGATCGGGGTGCGTCATTGAGATGTACGTGTGTCAAGAACTCGGAGGTGCCGGAGTAACGGTGCTTGGATCGGTCGGACCGGGAGGACGTACGACTACTTCCTCTACATTGCGTCAACGCTTCCGCTTTGGTCTACGAGGGTACGCAGACAATACTCTCCCCTCGTTGCTATATCATCACCATGATCTTGCGTGTGCGTAGGAAATTTTTTGAAATTACTACGTTCCCCAACATAGAGTACCTTCTATGAAAACACGGGAGTTATTATTAGAAAATTTACCAACTGCATATCAGTATATATCTTAAGTTGAAAACATTGTGCAAACCAATAACCAGTATAACCTCCAATATAGAAATATACCTAATGGATCTTTTCAAGGCACAGATCAAACAATGTTGTGTTAACTTCCCCATTTTTCTATATGGATGCGTACACTACAAGAGAAGCCACTCCCAAGATCAAACATCATCAGAATTGGTACTCTAGCTTTGGTAATCGTCCCCCTTGATCAATCATTTCCTTTTGAGAGTCCGACTAATCCATTTAACTTGGAGCATGCTGGAAAACCAAATCGACAAATAGAAAGTTTTGGAACAAAATTAACAGCCGCTATCCATCAGTGATTGAAAACTGAAAATTCCCCAAATGCGCTAGTAATAACCTGTCCAATGCCCTCAGAGATTGAAGAACAAAAACATTCCCCATATCAAAATGCTAGAACTTGCCTCCAAGATTTACCCGAATCAATAATTGGCTGCAGCCAGTATGAACACCACCTACACAAAATAAGGATTGGTGGGATATTAGAACACCATAATCATTCCGTTGAAGAATAATGGGTCATAAAGTAAAGAAACATGTAGATAGAGGGTAATATAGCCAAGAACCATGCTGCTAGAGTAGAAAGGGCAATGGGAGAGTGCCAGGTGAGGAAGCTTATATACACATACAGAGGCTTGTGTACTGAAGAAAATAGAAAGTCACCTACAACATTAAGTGTTGCCGGGAAGTGGCACACATCGTCCACCATAAGTGTGTCCAGAAAATGAAGATTGATTAATTCCTTCAAACCATAGCGGATCTGTTTCGCCTGCCAAATAGACAAAGAGTCGAGCGTCGGTCCGCATCAAATCAGTCCAGGACGTCTGTGTATGGATGAGTTCGGGCAACAAATCACATGAACTAAATACAACTTACAGGACCCTCATCTGGATCAACGACATTCGGTACTCAAGTTTGACAACTTCCGATTCAGATTTCTTGAAGTCTCTAATACACTGATCACCTTCTGTATACTCAAGTTTGACAACTTCCGATTCAGATTTCTTGAAGTCACTGATACACTCATCACCTTCTGTAGACATCTTACATAGGAACTATAAATAAAGAAATCAGATGTAGAGTAAATTCGTGATTGCACATGAACGAACTTGTCTTATACCCATTCGAGCCCCCCGAAGTGATGCATGCCCTGAGTCTTTCCCAACCGAGAGGCCCCAATTGAAACCGATCTGATGTCTGCACGTACCTCCGGCTGGGCGCTCGATGTAGTGGATCTGGCGACGGCGCTCCCAAAGCCTCCAGATATGGCTTGAAAATCGGACACATGCTTCAAAGGTTTAGTGTGCCACCGATCTGGGGATGGTGCTTGCCGCCGGCTCGAGAAAAGATGCTCCTGCTGCACCTTTAGGGAAGACAGGAAAGGGAGGACAGCAGAGGGTAGGCGTAGACGAAGCCGGCGATCCAACAACGATGGCGGCGCAACCTCCACGTAGTGCGAGAGAGGAGAGATTGGGGAACGAGAGAGGAGCGGTCGGGAAGGGAATGGGAGGAAATGTCGGATGACCGTTCATCAGGGATCGGACGTTACAGCGTATAGGTGAATGAGAGGGCCTGGATTCAGTTTCGGGAATAGCTGCCCATAGGACAGCCAGCCCAAGAGCAGCCCACACGCGAGGGAAGCTGCATCGGACGACCAGCAACAGCCTGTCAACGAAATCTGACGGTCAGGAGCATGAATGCGTGAGAGAGCTTGCTTTAGGTGCGGTAATACTGTCCTAAATTGGGCTCCTGGTACTCTAAGCTCTCTCGACTTATTAATCTCCTTGATCTCTGTCCAAGAGTTGCAACTAGTTTATGTTGTTTGTAGGATATGTGTTGGGGCCATGTTTAGCGCTGCCCGACGGGGTAGGCTTCAGTGCGGTAGATGCACCATGACACGGTGTACCGTGTGGCACCCGATTGGTCGACTTGGGAACCCTCCTCACATTTGGAGTCCTAATAGAAATTTCGACCTGACTTCCCTTGCGGATACAACCTCAAATAGGAGATAAACCTGGACTACAATCTTGCATGGTTAACGGTTGTGGCCGACACCCTCGCCAGGCTTCTGCTTGAAGGTTGCCGAGATACATGACGTGTATATGGTGGTAAGTGATGAGAGCGTGTGTGAAGAAGTACACCCCCGCAAGGTTAACTGAACTATTTGAATAGCTGTGTCCTCAGATATGGACTACTTGTAGACTTATATTATTCATAAACAAGTTGAAATGGATACTTTAAAATGCGCAAGATAAGCATGAGTGTTATGGATGGCCTTCACGTAGGGAGATGGGAGAGGATCCATAGTGGTGTATTGATATGGTGACTATGTGGAATCGTGTGCGCTCTCTCACCCCCAAAGAATACTCGTGGTCGTAGTACAAGTTAGCCAAGAGTCAAAGCTGGCTTGCTGCAGTTAAACTCCACAACCCCATTGTTTACACTGATGCATATGTAGATTGTTCTAATGAGTACCTTTGTACTCACGGTTGCTTAATTTATGTTTTTGCAGAGGAGACCTTAGTTTCACTAGTGATTTCTATGTGAAGTTTGACGTTGACCAAGTAGCTTGGGAATCCCAGACAGAGATCTGGTTCCTATGGTGGGTTTTTTTAGATAGACATGCTTTCTAGCTTTCTTTCTTTTCAGTTGTCTATACTCAGACAAGTTTATGCTTCCGTTGTTTATATGACTTTGTATGTTGGGTCATGACCTATGTTTGTAATATCATGTTATATATGGCTTTTTCAAGCCTTATCTATATTTGAGTTATAGAGTTATGTTGTGATGCCATGTTGTACAACACGTACTTGCATGTCATGCGTACGTGTGATATGTATTGCTATATGTGGGGTTCAACACCTAGTTGCGTGTCTTTGGTAGCCTTTCCTACAAGGAAATGTCTCCTAGTACTTCTACTGCTTTGCTTTGAAACACATGGATTGATCGACATGTATCCTTCTTTGCTCATGTGTTTGTCCCTATGAGAAATGTCACACGGTGTATACTGGAGTCCTTATATCTTGCTACGACTCGGTTACACACGCTGATGACCGACATGTGCATTGTTGGGTTACCTATGTCTGTCCTTATATGTTACTGTCACCTTGGTCTATAACTAATCATGTTGTCCCGGGATCTGTATCATATGGATGCTAACGACATAATCATATACGTGAGCCAAAAGACGCAAACGGTTCCGGCCAAAATAATGGCTAGAGCCGTGGGATATCGTGCGTGAGGCCGCAAAATGATATGATGTGTTATCTGCTAGATCTGTATAACCAAAATCGAGATCCCGACACCTTCCTCCCCTCCCCTCCCCCGCCCGATGTGTCGTCGCCTTCTTGCCTGTGCTCCCTTGGTTCGCTGGTGCCCTCTACCTGTTCGGGTAACAAGTTTTGGGTTCGGGTAACAAGTTTTGGGTCCTTCCCTGTGCTCGCTGCTAGGGTTGTCGGTGGCGATCAAGTTTGCGCTGGATGGCCGGGGCCGTGGCTATTTTTCTTAAGACCAAAATAGCTTGTTGGTCACCCACTGCTCACTCCAAGCCAAGAGTGGAGTGGAGCCCTTGCAAACCGCTGCGGTGTGTAACAAATAAGTGAGCAAAACTGTAGGAAAGAAAACAAGATAAACTTAATATTTATGTCTCTGAACTTTCTTAAAATAATTTCTCAACTTCAAAACTAGCAAAACTTAGTCCCAAAGCCTCTCAAACCAGATTAATTTAGTCCATTGGTTCCAAAAAAAATAGTTCTCGTATTGTTGGCTGGTCACTCCAAGTCGAGACCGCCGAGTAGTGGAGCCATCGTAAATCGTTGCATGTATAGCTGTGGTTAGAGCATCTATAGCCGGACTTGGCAAATCTAGCCCCTCAAACATACGCAGACGCGTTCGGACGCATCCGCGGGAACTGGTCGGTCAAATAATGGCATCCACATCTGGACACCTCAATTACCATATCTCCAATCCATTCAAACTCATGCAACTACGTCGATGCACACACATCGTCCGGCTACTCCATCACTACTACACTGCATGCCATCGACTACCAATATTTGGCATGTTTGGCTATGGTGAAGTTCATTCACGGCTGCCCTTGCCCTTCCCGGTGTCCTGCCGTCCTTCTCTCAGAAGTACCGGTCGAAGACGCAGTACGGATCGAGTCGGATCTGCTCGTCGCCGGAGTTGTCCTCACAGTAGTCGTCTTCCTTCTCCTCCTTTAGTGGCAGTCCGGCCATGGCACGGACCACCCGATTCTGCTCTCGGGCGAGGGCGCGCGTGTTCCTCCGCTGCCGTTTCTTCACAATGCAGGCGCGGATGGCTTCCTCCTCTGCGGCCTCCCGCGCCGCCGCCATTTCCACCTCGATACGGGCCTCGGCGGCCCTTATCCTCTCCTTCCCACGGCGGGCCGCCCGGTCCCGGTCGGACTCATACTCTGCCCGACCGGTGATGGGGAAGGAGAGGTGTTCCGGCTGGGACCGCGAGGATCCAGCACCAGAGGACCCGAGCGCCCGGTGAGCCGACGCTATGGAGTCGCGGCGGACGGATCCGTCCGTCGGCCGGGCGCTATCCTCCCGGGAGCGGCGGAGTACAATGTGGACTGCCATTGCCTCCTTCAACCCGCAAGGGATGACACCCCAGTTGATGGATCCGGAGTGGTCTGAGTCTGATCCGCCGTCTGCCATGCCGGAGACGGTCGGAACTCGCCGGAGACGAGCTCGGGTGGCAGGGGGGAGGGGAGTGGAGCGGAGGGGAGGGGAGTGGAGCGGAGTGAAGTGTCTAGAGTTTGCTCCGGCGAGCGGATGGGGACGAATATATGTGGGGTCGGATGGGCCAGCATGGGTCGGGTCCGACGTGGCGGGCGTGCACGGGCTAGGATATGGGGGTGCCGGTCAGTCCGGGCGTTTGAGGCTAGTTTGAGGCGTCCGTCTAGGTCGAAAAAATGTGACCGGGCAGTGACCGGGCAGCCCGCCAGGATGTATGAGACGGATTTGAGATGTCCGGTTGTAGATGCTCTTACACGTGAGAAATGGATGTTTAGGCAAGATTCATGACACGTACACATGTGTCTGAACTCTGAAATGGACAGATCAGTTAATGCACGGCCGGCACAAAACCGACCTAATTAAAGGACCGGAGGTGCGGTTTTGCAAATTACCGGTCTGTACGTGAGATTGAACCTGAGAATGCTCGTCGACACTAAACGACCTGACCCAACAAATAGAGAGATCGACGTGCGTTGCGTTGCATGCCCAGCCAAACGCCACACAAGAAACCAACTGGCCTACCCTTAAAAAGAAAAGAAAAAACTAGCCAAGACATCAAGAAAGCCGCGGATCACCGTCGGCTGGTGACCGCCATTGTCGTCACCTTGATTGCCACCGCTGCCGTCTTGGCCCCTCTCCCAGACGGCGCCCAGGGCGGTGTGCCGACCGAACGAAGCCTGAAGCCGGAAGCAGCGGCAGCGGCAGGCAAAGACTGCGTGATCACGGACAAGAACGGGCGGCGGTGTCCGTGCTCCCGTGTCCTGACGAAGTTCCGGTGTGACGTCGAGGACCGCATGGCCAACGACGACTACTCCATGTTCTTCTACTGCGACGACTCGCCCATCGAGTGGTGGGTGGACAACGGCACGGCAATGCGGCGGGTCTACGACAGCGTCTTCGACCCGGCGCCGAAACGGCGCGACTCTGGCGGGTACCTGCTGCATGGATCCGGCGAGCCCAGGGTGAGATGCGAGTGGAGGTACGCCGGAAACATCATGAGAGGGGTGGTGGTGTGGGACGAGCGGTGGCCGGATGCGTGGTCGTGCAGGGTGGGGGCGGGGACGAGTCGTGCACGCTCGTGTTCGAGAACAAGGTGGTGACCCTCGTCACGGCCAAGGGGAGGAGGGTGCTGGGCGACGTCGCCGTCAAGGAGTGCAGCAAGAACTAGGGCGGGCTCGGAGGGTGGCTGCCGTTCGGGCTCGGCTGCACCTACCCCGAGCACAGACACCCCTACATCGGCACCGTCGTGTCCTGATGGGGTTAGCGAAGATCACCATGAATCTCTACAGAGAGCTACTTCATCAACCTTGGTTCAAAACTATGACACTTGTTATGAATCGAAATATCGAATAAAGTAGCAGATATTGATTCATGCACCAATGTTAATCATTTTCTCACTCTTTATGCTCGAACTGAACCCCGGACTGCGGTGTTCCTTAAGGACCCCCCCCTGCTCTATATGGACGATGTCCAAATATTGAGTAATAAATTCCTTTCCAAAAGAAAAAAAAGAACCATTAACTTCACAGGTTTTTATAAAGGGAATGCCTCCTGGCACTTTATTGCATAGGTAACCGTGTCACGTCATTTAGAATATACGATAATACAAATCTTTTTTTTTTTAGAAATTCTTCATTCAAATTACGAATCAGTACAAAGTTGACTCTTACCAGCACACTGAAACGCAAACACAAAGGACCATGAACACCTAGAGTACAACCATAACACAAAAAGATCTCCGGAGCCCTGTGTCATCATCCCTGAATCTTGAGAGAAGATCCCTGCAGCAGAAGGATCTGCAACCAGTCACAAACAGGTCATCATCTTCGACCACGGTACAATTGCCACCACGTTGCTTCCTCCTTTCTTGACACCATCGCTGAGAGGGCATGGACATCAATCCAACACACCTGCAACAGCCGTCGCCATCTTTGGCTTTGAGTACCGCAAAAAGTGTCCCTTCCGAAAGGAAGAGAACTCGAGTCATCCGACCGTCCAGCACTCGGCCGGGCCATCCGCCCGACAAAGCAGGATCTCCCACCAAAGATCGCCGCAGAGGAAGAAGAAGAACAGCAGCAGCAAATCATACCAATAAGGAAGAAGAAAGGTCTTCATCTCCCTGCATCCATCGCCCATCTGAGGATCCAAACGGCCAGTGCTGATGGACCTCCAACCACCATAGCCCGCGACCTCGACGAGATCCGGGGATCCCCAACACCGCTGGCTCCTAGACGAAGGCAAAAGCGCTTGACCGCGAACGGAGCCCGGAGAAACTTATTCTGACGCGACACCACCGCAACGGCCTCGGCAGCGTCTCCCTCAACCCTAACCCTACCGCACATCCACCTAGAGAACAGACCCGGGGTTCCCCCTCCCTCCCGCCGTCGGAGCGGCCGACGGAGAGAGAGGGAACCGGCGGCGTCACCGGCGGTGCGCAAGGGATCCTCCTCCGATCGCCTGATGCGATCTTGGCGGAACAGATGCGATCTTAGCGGCTGCTTTTTCCTTTTCTCTGTGGTTTTGGAGACCGAATCTGCACGATAATACAAATCTAGGAGGATCATCGTCGCATGAGTATAAAAAATTTGAGTCATAAGGGCATCTCCAATGATGACTCTCAAATCGATAGTAACCGTTTGGACCGCACGATTAAACCGCACGATTTGGATGTGTTATGTCATCCAATGCAGCACTGCATCGGTCTATCGGATGGTCGTGACGCATTTTCTCCCGCAAACTGAAGATAAACTAGGGGCTTTGCGGGCGTTCGAACAGCAGCCACGCCTTTTGACCATCCCGGTCCACCTAAAACCCTTCTCCTTGGCCCGCGCGTGTTCCTGCCCGACACCAACAGCCCACATTCATGTCGTTGTAGAGCAGTCGCTCCATATTGAAGCTGGACGCAACCTCTCGCTGGCTTCGACATTGAAGTGGCACGCCGACCGAGGACACCGCCCACGATGCGTCCACGCCTGTTCAATCCGGAAGACGTGTTACTGGACAGGATGGATATCTACAGTAAGTTCAATGTCTCGTCTGTCCGTATGTTACTATTAAGCAGGCTCGCCAGCCGCGATACCCACTCTGGCACCACGCATTGACGCACACAGACGTCTAGCGTCACTGAAATCCGCTATTTAAAGGCGGTCACACCCGGCTGACTTCACGCCCCAACACAAGCCGCTCCACACCCCCTCCTTCGCACCACACTGATACGTCTCCAACGTATCTATAATTTTTTATTGTTCCATGCTATTATATTACCCCTTTTGGATGTTTATGGGCTTTATTTTACACATTTATATCATTTTTGGGACTAACTTACTAACTGGAGGCCCAGTCCATATTGTTGTTTTTTGCCTATTTTCGTATTTCGAAGAAAAGGAATATCAAACGGAGTCCAAACGGAATGAAACCTTCGGGAGCGTTATTTTTTGGAACAAATCTGATCCGGAGAGCTTGGAGTGCAAGTCAAGAAGGTCCCGAGGGCCCCACGAGATAGCCCCCCCTGTAGGGAGCGCCCCCCTGTCTCGTGGGCCCCTCGGGCGGCCACCGACGTACTTCTTCCTCCTATATATACATACGTACCCTGAAAACATCCAGGAGCACCACGAAACACAATTTCCACCACCGTAACCTTCTGTATCCGTGAGGTCCCATCTTGGAGCCTTCGTCGGCACTCTGCCGGAGGGGGAATCAACCATGGAGGGCCTCTACATCAACATCCTTGCTCCTCCGATGAGTTGTGAGTAATTTACCACAGACCTACGGGTCCATAGTTATTAGCTAGATGGCTTCTTCTCTCTTTTTGGATCTCAATACAATGTTCTCCCCCTCTCTTGTGGAGATATATTCGATGTAAACTCTTTTTGCGGTGTGTTTGTCGAGATCCGATGAATTGTGGGTTTATGATCAAGTTTATCTATGAATAATATTTGAATCTTCTCTAAATTCTTTTATGTATGATTGAGTTATCTTTGCAAGTCTCTTCGAATTATCAGTTTGGTTTGGCCTACTAGATTGGTCTTTCTTGCCATGGGAGAAGTGCTTAGCTTTGGGTTCAATCTTGCGGTGTTCTTACCCAGTGACAGAAAGGCTTGCAAGACACGTATTGTATTGTTGCCATCGAGGATGACAAGATGGGGTTTATATCATATTGCATGTGTTTATCCCTCTACATCATGTCATCTTGCTTAATGCGTTACTCTGTTCTTATGAACTTAATACTCTAGATGCAGTAGAGTCGGTCGATGTGTGGAGTAATAGTAGTAGATGCAGGCTGGAGTCGGTCTACTTGTTATGGACGTGATGCCTATATACATGATCATGCCTAGATAATCTCATAACTATGCACTTTTCTATCAATTGCTCGACAATAATTTGTTCACCCACCGTAATACTTATGCTATTTTGAGACAAGTCACTAGTGAAACCTATGGCCCCCGGGTCTATCTCCTATCATATTTGCTTTCAATCTACTTTATTTGCATCTTTACTTTTTGCATCTATATTATAAAATACCAAAAATATATTTATCTTATCATACTATCTTTATTAGATCTCACTTTCGCAAGTGGCCGTGAAGGGATTGACAACCCCTTTATTGCATTGGTTGCGAGTTCTCAGTTTATTTGTGTAGGTGCGTGGGACTTTTGAGAAGCCTCCTATTAGATTGATACCTTGGTTCTCAAAACTGAGGGAAATACTTACGCTACACTTTGCTGCATCACCCTCTCCTCTTCGAGGAAAACCAACGCAAGCTCAAGACGTAGCACACACCCGCCATGACTGCAGGTGGCAACACTCTGTGGGAGACCCTTTCGACGGGGATGAAGCATGAGGTGGCCGCCCCTTGCGCCGCCGCGCCAACCGGATCGAGGTCGGCATGCTGGCTAGTTCGCCCAAGGTCTCCAATGATCCCACAATGAAGATTGGCTCCGGTGACACCGCACCGGAGCCCACTCATGTGCATGTCGACTTCACCATGGAGTAGGCACGGGCGCACTTCAACACCGCCATGGCGGAGGAGCCTGCACGGGCGCCTATGTCGGTGTTCCAGCAGGCGCAGGAGGAACAACAATACAACATGTTCCTCCTCGAGCGACACTAGCTGGTGGAGGGCCAAATTGACTGGGAGCATGCAAGCGAGGAGGCTGTGGCGGCCATGGCCGCGGCCAACCCAACTTCGTCGCACAGCAGTGTGTGCTACCTCTTGAGCATGCGTTGGTTTTCCCTTGAAGAGGAAATGGTGATACAGCAAAGTAGCGTAAGTATTTTCCTCAGTTTTTGAGAACCAAGGTATCAATCCCGTAGTAGGTTACACGCAAGTCTCCTTGTACATGCACAAACAAATAAGAACCTTGCAACCAACGCGATAAATGGGTTGTCAATCCCTTCACGACCACTTGCAAAAGTGAGATCTGATAGAGATAATAAGATAAATATTTTTGGTATTTTTGTTGTATAGATTGAAAAGTAAAGATTGCAAAATAGTAAACGAGATGCAATGTAAATAAAAGAGATATAATACGATGGAAAAGAGACCCGGGGGCCATAGGTTTCACTAGTGGCTTCTCTCAAGATAGCATACCTTATGGTGGGTGAACAAATTACTGTCGAGCATTTGATGGAAACGCGCATAGTTATGAGAATATCTAGGCATGATCATGTATATAGGCATCACGTCCATGACAACTAGATCAAAATGATTCTGCATCTACTACTATGACTCAACACATCGACCGCTATCCAGCATGCATCTAGAATATTAAGTTCATAAGAACATAGTAACGCAATAAGCAAGATGACATGATGTAGAGGGATAAACTCAAGTAATATGATATTAACCCCATCTTTTTATCCTCGATGGCAACAATACAATATGTGCCTTGTTGCCCCTGCTGTCACTGGAAAAGGACACCGCAATATTGAACCCGAAGCTAAGCACTTCTCCCATTGCAAGAAAGATCAATCTAGTAGGCCAAACCAAACTGATAATTCGAAGAGACTTGCAAAGATATCAAATCATACATATAAGAATTCAGAGAAGAATCAAATATTGTTCATAGATAATCTTGATCATAAACCCACAATTCATCGGATCTCGACAAACACACCGTGAAAAGTATTACATCGAATAGATCTCCAAGAAGATCGAGGAGAACTTTGTATTGAGAATCAAAGAGAGAGAAGAAGCCATCTAGCTAATAACTATGGACCCGAAGGTCTATGGTAAACTACTCACACATCGTCAGAGAGGCTATGGTGTTGATGTAGAAGCCCTCCGTGATCGATTCCCCCTCCGGTGGAGCACCGGAAAAGGCCCCAAGATGGGATCTCACGGGTACAGAAGGTTGCGGCGGTGGAAATAGGGTTTTGTGGTGCTCCTGAATGTTTTCGGGGTATATGAGTATATATAGGCAAAAGAAGTAGGTCGGTGGAGCCATGAGGGGCCCACGAGGGTGGGGGCGTGCCTACCCCCCTGGGTGCGCCCTCCTACCTCGTGGCCACCTCGTTGCTTCCTTAACGTCCACTCCAAGTCTCCCGGATTGCGTTTGTTCCAAAAGCGATTCTCCTAAAGGTTTCATTCCGCTTGACTCGCTTGATATTCCTTTTCTCTAAACATCAAATAGGCAAAAACAACAATTTGCACTGGCCTCCGTTAATAGGTTAGTCCCAAAAATAATATAAAAGTGCATAATAAAGCCCATTAAACATCCAAAACAGATAATATAATAGCATGGAACAATAAAAAATTATAGATACATTGGAGACGTATCAGCGTGCGATCTATGAGGTTGTCCGCGTTCAGGACGAGAACAACGCCAACTATGCGTTATACGCGCCGCGGACGAAGTTTCGGGCGGCCCGGTTGGACGACGAGAGCCTCGACGCCTCTATTTCCATCGTGGACCTCAAGTCCGCCAGCGACAGACAAGGCGCAGACTACTCCGAGGATGAGTAGGGCATGGGAGGCGGCAGGGCCTTGTGTCACATGTGGGTCGGTCCGTATCCCATGTTCTACTCTTCCTCGCCGGCGACCGCACTTTCACTTCATTGGTCTTATCACCAGTGCTCATGGAGACGACAGATTGAAGGACTCGGGCCCAGAAAGGGAACAACATGGGCTTGGACGCCGCCAACCGCCGTAGGATAGGTTAAGGGTCGGAACGGGTTTTTTTGTTCTACATGTTTGAAATGTAATGAAAATTCGATGTATTTGCATGAATGTCGTCTGGTTTATGTGAAATCCGTTGTGTTTGCACGAAATTCATCTGCTTAGTTCGAATAGTTGTTGAAATGCATGCTGGCAGCGTTGGATGGCGGCGTCTGGCATCAGTGTCCGTGGACGGATGCCAGAGCAAATTTGTAGGTCAGTGTTGGAGATGCACTAAGCATGTCTAGCTAAGAAGTGTGCCAAGTTATTTGCTTCCCTTGGGCCATGCTTGAAGTGAATCGATAATATCTCATGAGCATATTGAAAACAATCAGCCAATATTGTAGAAGATGGAGCCAAAATATGAGAATATCATGTGCAAGCCTTGATGACCTCAAGACAGTCGGATTCCACCATAATCTTCCAGCACCCAATATCATGTACTAAATGGAGTCCTCGTTTAAGAGCCATGACTTCAGCTGTTGCGACTGAAGGAAATATGCCCTAGAGGCAATAATAAAGTTGTTATTTATATATTTCCTTATATCATGATAAATGTTTATTATTCATGCTAGAATTGTATTAACCGAAAACTTAGTACATGTGTGAATACATAGACAAATAGAGTGTCACTAGTATGCCTCTACTTGACTAGCTCGTTAATCAAAGATGGTTAAGTTTCCTAGCCATAGACATAAGTTGTCATTTGATAAACGGGATCACATCATTAGGGAATGATGTGATTGACTTGACCCATTCCGTTAGCTTAGCACTTGATCATTTAGTATGTTGCTATTGCTCCCTTCATGACTTATACATGTTCCTGTGACTATGAGATTATGCAACTCCCAAATACCGGAGGAAAACTTTGTGTGCTACCAAACGTCACAACATATCTGGGTGATTATAAAGGTGCTCTACAGGTGTTTCCGATGGTGTTTGTTGAGTTGAGATAAATCGAGATTAGGATTTGACACTCCGATTGTCGGAGAGGTATCTCTGGGCCCTCTCGGTAATGCATATCACTATAAGCCTTGCAAGCAATGTAACTAATTAGTTATTTACGGGATGATGCATTACGGAACAAGTAAAGAGACTTGCCGGTAACAAGATTGAACTAGGTTTTGAGATACCGACGATCGAATCTCGGGCAAGTAACATACCGATGACAAAGGGAACAACGTATGTTGTTATGCGGTTTGACCAATAAAGATCTTCGTAGAATATTTGGGAGCCAATATGAGCATCCAGGTTCCGCTATTGGTTATTGGCCGGAGACATGTCTCGGTCGTGTCTACATAGTTCTTGAACCCGTAGGGTCCACACGCTTAAAGTTCGGTGACGATCGATATTACGAGTTTATGTGTTTTGATGTACCGAAGGTAGTTCGGAGTCCCAGATATGATCATGCACATGACGAGGAGTCTCGAAATTGTCGAGACATAAAGATTGATATATTGGACGACTATATTTGGACGTCGGAATGGTTCCGGGTGAGTTCGGGCATATACCGGAGTACCGGGAGGTTACCAGAACCCTCCGGGAGGTATATGGGCCTTATTGGGCCATAGTGGGAGAGAGAGGAGAAGGGAGCAAAGGAGGGGGCGTCCCCCCAAGCCCAATATGAATTGGGAGGGGGGCCGCCCCGCCCCCCCCCCCCTTTCCTACCTCCTTCCTCCTCCTTCCTTCTCTCCTAATCCAACTAGGGAAGGAGGAGGGGATCCTACTCCTGGTGGGAGTAGGACTCCCCTTGGGGCGCGCCTAGGAGGCCAGCCTCCTCCCCTCCTCCACTCCTTTATATACGGGGGAGGGGGCACCCCATAGACACACAAGTTGATCATTGATCTCTTAGCCGTGTGCAGTGCCCCCCTCCACCATAATCCACCTCGGTCATATCGTTGCAGTGCTTAGGCGAAGCCTTGTGCCGGTAGCTTCATCATCACCGTCATCACGCCGCCGTGCTGACGAAACTCTCCCTCGACACTCAGCTGGATCATGAGTTCGTGGGATGTCACCGAGCCGAACGTGTGCAGATCGCGGAGGTGCCGTGCTTTTGGCATTAAGATCGGTCGGATCATGAAGACTTATGACTACATCAACCGCGTTGTCATAACGCTTTCGCTTACGGTCTACGAGGGTACGTGGACAACACTCTCCCGCTCGTTGCTATGCATCACCATGATCTTGCGTGTGCGTAGGAAATTTTTGAAATTACCAGGTTCCCCAACAGTGGCATCCGAGCCAGGTTTATGCGTAGATGTTATATGCACGAGTAGAACACAAGTGACTTGTGGGAGATAATAGTCATATTGTTTACCAACATGTCATACTTTGATTCGGCGGTATTGTTGGATGAAGCGGTCCAAACCGACATTACGCGTATGCTTACGCGAGACTGGTTCTATGGACGTGCTTCGCACACAGGTGGCCGGCGGGTGTCAGTTTCTCCAACTTTAGTTAAATCGAGTGTGGCTACGCCCGGTCCTTGTTGAAGGTTAAAACAGCACATACTTGACGAAAAATCGTTGTGGTTTTGATGCGTAGGTAAGAACGGTTCTTGCTTAGCCCGTAGCAGCCACGTAAAAGTTGCAACAACAAAGTAGAGGATGTCTAACTTGTTTTTGCAAGGCATGTTGTAATGTGATATGGTCATGCTAAATTTTATTGTATGAGATGATCATGTTTTGTAACAGAGTTATCGGCAAGTGGCAGGAGCCATATGGTTGTCGCTTTATTGTATGCAATGCAATCGCCCTGTAATTGTTTTTACTTTATCACTAAGCGGTAGCGATAGTCGTAGAAACAATAGTTGGCGAGACAACAACGATGCTACAATGGAGATCAAGGTGTCGCGCCGGTGACGATGGTGATCATGACGGTGCTTTGGAGATGGAGATCAAAGGCACAAGATGATGATGGCCATATCATATCACTTATATTGATTGCATGTGATGTTTATCCTTTATGCATCTTATTTTGCTTAGTTCGACGGTAGCGTTATAAGATGATCTCTCACTAAATTTCAAGGTACAAGTGTTCTCCCTGAGTATGCACCATTGCGGAAGTTCGTCATGCCGAGACACCACATGATGATCGGGTGTGATAAGCTCTACGTTCACATACAACGGGTGCAAGCCAGTTTTGCACATGCAGAATACTCGGGTTAAACTTGACGAGCCTAGTATATGCAGATATGGCCTCGGAACACTGAGACCGAAAGGTCGAGCGTGAATCATATAGTAGATATGATCAACATAGTGATGTTCACCATTGAAAACTACTTCATCTCACGTGATGGTCGGACATGGTTTAGTTGATTTGGATCACGTGATCACTTAGATGATTAGAGGGATGTCTATCTAAGTGGGAGTTCTTAAGTAATATGATTAATTGAACTTTAATTTATCATGAACTTAGTACCTGATAGTTTTTTGCATGTCTATGTTGTTGTAGATCAATGGCCCGTGCTACTGTTCCTTTGAATTTTAATGTGTTCCTTGAGAAAGCAAAGTTGAAAGATGATGGTAGCAATTACACGGACTGGGTCCGTAACTTGAGGATTATCCTCATTTCTGCACAGAAGAATTACGTCCTGGAAGCACCGCTAGGTGCAAGACCCGCTGCAGGAGCAACGTCGGACGTTGTGAACGTCTGGCAGAGCAAAGCTGATGACTACTCGATATTTAGTGTGCCATGCTTTACGGCTTAGAACCGGGACTTCAACGACGTTTTGAATGTCATGGAGCATATGAGATGTTTCAGGAGTTGAAGTTAATATTTCAAGCAAATGCCCAGATTGAGAGATATGAAGTCTCTAATAAGTTCTATAGCTGCAAGATGGAGGAGAATAGTTATGTCAGTGAACATATACTCAAAATGTCTGGGTATAACAACCACTTGATTCAGCTGGGAGTTAATCTTCCTGATGATAGTGTCATTGACAGAATTCTTCAATCACTGCCACCAAGCTACAAGAGCTTTGTGATGAACTATAATATGCAAGGGATGAACAAGACAATTCTCGAGCTCTTTGCAATGCTAAAGGCTGCGGAGGTAGAAATCAAGAAGGAGCATCAAGTGTTGATGGTCAACAAGACCACCAGTTTCAAGAAAAAGGGTAAAGGGAAGAAGGGGAACTTCAAGAAGAACGGCAAGCAAGTTGCTGCTCAAGTGAAGAAGCCCAAGTCTGGACCTAAGCCTGAGACTGAGTGCTTCTACTACAAAGGGACTGGTCACTGGAAGCAGAACTGCCCCAAGTATTTGGCGGATAAGAAGGATGGCAAGGTGAACAAAGGTATATGTGATATACATGTTATTGATGTGTACCATACTAATGCTCGCAGTAGCACCTGGGTATTTGATACTGGTTCTGGTGCTAATATTTGCAACTTGAAACAGGGACTACAGATTAAGTAAAGATTGGCTAAGGACGAGGTGACGATGCGCGTGGGAAATGGTTCCAAAGTCGATGTGATCGCGGTCGGCACGCTACCTCTGCATCTACCATCGGAATTAGTTTTAGACCTGAATAATTGTTATTTGGTGCCAGCATTGAGCATGAACATTATATCTGAATCTTGTTTGATGCGAGACAGTTATTCATTTAAATCTGAGAATAATGGTTGTTCTATTTATATGAGTAATATCTTTTATATTCATGCACCCTTGAAGAGGGGTCTATTTTTATTTAATCTCGATAGTAGTGACACACATATTCATAATATTGAAGCCAAAAGATGTAGAGTTGATAATGATAGTGCAACTTATTTGTGGCACTGCCGTTTGGGTCATATTGGTGTAAAGCGCATGAAGAAACTCCATTCTGATGGACTTTTGAAATCACGTGATTATGAATCACTTGGTACTTGCAAACCATGCCTCATGGGCAAGATGACTAAAACTCCGTTCTCCGGAACAATGGAGAGAGCAACAAATTTGTTGGAAATCATACATACTGATGTATGTGGTCCGATGAATATTGAGGCTCGCGACGGGTATCGTTATTTTCTCACCTTCATAGATGATTTGAGCAGATATGGGTATATCTACTTAATGAAACATAAGTCTGAAAAATTTGAAAAGTTCAAAGAATTTCATAGTGAAGTGGAAAATCATCGTAACAAGAAAATAAAGCTTCTACGATCTGATCATGGAGGAGAATATTTGATTTACGAGTTTGGTCTTCATTTGAAACAATGCAGAGTAGTTTCGCAACTCATGCCACCCGGAACACCACAACGCAATGGTGTGTCCAAATGTCATAACCGCACTTTATTAGATATGGTGCGATCTATGATGTCTCTTACTGATTTACCGCTATCTATTTGGGGTTATGCTTTAGAGACGGCTGCATTCGCGTTAAATAGGGAACCATCTAAATCCGTTAAGACGACGTCGTATGAACTATGGTTTGGCAAGAAACCAAAGTTGTCATTTCTGAAAGTTTGGGGCTGCGATGCTTATGTGAAAAAGCTTCAACCTGATAAGCTTGAACCCAAATCGGAGAAATGTGTCTTCATAGGATACCCAAAGGAAACTGTTGGGTACACCTTCTATCACAGATCCGAAGGCAATACATTCGTTGCTAAGAATGGATCCTTTCTATAGAAGGAGTTTCTCTCGAAAGAAGTGAGTGGGAGGAAAGTAGAACTTGATGAGGTAACTGTACCTGCTCCCTTATTGGAAAGTAGTTCAGCACAGAAATCAGTTCATGCGATCCCTACACCAATTAGTGAGGAAGCTGACGATAATGATCATGAAACTTCGGATCAAATTACTACCAAACCTCGTAGGTCAACCAGAGTAAGATCCACACTAGAGTGGTACGGTAATCCTATTCTGGAGGTCATGTTACTTGACAATGACAAACCTACAAACTATGAGGAAGCGATGATGAGCCCAGATTCCGCGAAATGGTTTGAGGCCATGAAATCTGAGATGGGATCCATGTCTGAGAACAAAGTGTGGACTTTGGTTGACTTGCCCGACGATCGGCAAGCCATCGAGAATAAGTGGATCTTCAAGAAGAAGACTGACGCTGACGGTATGTTACTGTCTACAAAGCTTGACTTGTTGCAAAAGGTTTTCGACAAGTTCAAGGAGTTGACTACGATGAGACCTTCTCAACCGTAGCGATGCTTAAGTCTATCTGAATCATGTTAGCAATTGCTGCATTTTATGATTATGAAATTTGGCAAATGGATGTAAAGACTGCATTCCTGAATGGATTTCTGGAAGAAGAGTTGTATATGATGCAACCCGAAGGTTTTATTGATCCAAAGGATGCTAACAAAGTGTGCAAGCTCTAGTGATCCATTTATGAACTGGTGCAAGCCTCTCGGAGTTGGAATAAACATTTTGATAGTGTGATCAAAGCATATGGTTTTTTACAGACTTTTGGAGAAGCCTATATTTACAAGAAAGTGAGTAGGAGCTCTGTAGAATTTCTAATATTATATGTGGATGACATATTATTGATTGGAAATGATATAGAATTTCTGGATAGCATAAAATGATACTTGAACAAGAGTTTTTCAATGAAAGACCTCGGTGAAGCTGCTTATATATTGGGCATTAAGATCTATAGTGATAGATCAAGACGCTTAATTGGACTTTCACAAAGCACATACCTTGATAAAGTTTTGAAGAAGTTCAAAATGGATTAAGCAAAGAAATGGTTCTTGTCTGTGTTACAAGGTGTGAAGTTGAGTCAGACTCAATGCCCGACCACTGCAGAATATAGAGAGAAAATGAAAGACGATCCCTATACTTCAGCCATAGGCTCTATCATGTATGCAATGCTGTGTACCAGACCTGATGTGTGCCTTGCTATTAGTTTAGCAGGGATTTACCAAAGTAATCCAGGAGTGGATCATCGACGTTAGCCAAGAACATCCTGAAATACCGAAAAGGACTAAGAATATGTTTCTCGCTTATGGAGGTGATCGATCGTCTCCAACGTATCTATAATTTTTATTGTTCCATGCTATTATATTACCCTTTTGGATGTTTATGGGCTTTATTTTACACATTTATATCATTTTGGGACTAACCTACTAACCGGAGGCCCAAATTTGTATTGCTGTTTTTTTGCCTATTTCAAGATTTCAAGAAAAGGAATATCAAACGGAGTCCAAACGGAATGAAACCTTCGGGGCGTGATTTTTGGACTAACGTGATCCGGAGAACTTGGAGTGCAAGTCAAGAAGCTTAGAGGCGGCCAGGAGATAGGAGGCACGCCCACCCCTCCGGGCGCGCCTATCTCCTGCCCCCAGTGCCACCGACGTATTCTTCCTCCTATATATACCTACGTACCCCTAAACATCCAGGGAGCCAACGAAAAACAATTTCCACCGTCGTAACCTTCTGTATTCGTGAGATCCCATCTTGGAGCCTTCACCGGCGCTCCGCCGGAGGGGGAATCGAGCACAGAGGGCTTCTACATCAACACCATAGCCCCTCCGATGAGTTGTGAGTAGTTTACCATAGATCTTCGGGTCCATAGTTATTAGCTAGATGGATTCTTCTCTCTTTTTGGATATCAATACAATGTTCTCCCTCTCTCTTGTGGAGATCTATTCGATGTAAACTCTTTTTGCGGAGTGTTTGTCGAGATCCGATGAATTGTGGGTTTATGATCAAGTTTATCTATGAGAAATATTTGAATCTTCTCTGAATTCTTTTATGTATGATTGATTTATCTTTGCAAGTCTCTTCGAACTATCAGTTTGGTTTGGCCTACTAGATTGATCTTTCTTTCCATGGGAGAAGTGCTTAGCTTTGGTTTCAATCTTACGGTGTCCTTACCCAGTGACAGAAAGGGTGCAAGGCACGTATTGTATTGTTGCCATCGAGGATAAAAAGATGGGTTTATATCATATTGCTTGAGTTTATCCCTCTACATCATGTCATCTTTCTTAATGCGTTACTCTGTTCTTATGAACTTAATACTCTAGATGCATGCTGGATAGCGGTCGATGTGTGGAGTAATAGTAGTAGATGCAGGCAGGAGTCAGTCTACTTGTTGCGGGCGTGATGCCTATATACATGATCATGCCTAGATAATCTCATAATTATTCGCTTTTCTATCAATTGCTCGACAGTAATTTGTTCACCCACTGTAATACTTATGCTATCTTGAGAGAAGCCTCTAGTGAAACCTATGGCCCCGGGGTCTATCTTTTATCATATAAGCTTTCAATCTACTTTTATTTGAATCTTTACTTTTTGCATCTATATTATAAAATACTAAAAATATATTTATCTTATCATATTATCTCTATCGATCTCACTTTCGAAGTGGCCGTGAAGGATTGACAACCCCTTTATTGTGTTGGTTATGAGTTCTTTGTTTGTTTGTGTAGGTGCATGGGACTTTTGAGGAGCCTCCTCTGGATTGATACCTTGGTTCTCAAAACTAAGGAAATACTTACGCTACTATTGCTGCATCACCCTTTCCTCTTCAAGGAAAACCAACGCAAGCTCAAGACGTAGCAGTCACAAAGAACTCGTCGTAAATGGTTATGTTGATGCAAGATTTGACACTGATCCAGATGACTCTAAGTCACAAACCAGATACGTATTTATATTGAACGGTGGAGCTATAAGTTGGTGCAGTTCTAAGAAAATCGTCGTGGCGGGATCTACGTGTGAAGCGGAGTACATAGCTGCTTCAGAAGCAGCAAATGAAGGAGTCTGGATGAAGGAGTTCGTATCCTATCTACGTGTCATACCTAGTGCATCGGGTCCAATGAAAATATTTTGTGACAAACTGGAACCATTGCCTTGGCGAAGGAATCCAGATTTCACAAGAGAACCAAGCACATCAAGAGACGCTTCAATTCCATCTGTCATCAAGTGTCGGAAGGGGACATAGAGATTTGCAAGATACATACAGATTTGAATATTGCAGACCCGTTGACTAAGCCTCTCTCACGAGCAAAACATGATCAGCACCAAGACTCCATGGGTGTTAGAATCATTACAATGTAATCTAGATTATTGACTCTAGTGCAAGTGGGAGACTGAAGGAAATATGCCCTAGAGGCAATAATAAAGTTGTTATTTATATATTTCCTTATGTCATGATAAATGTTTATTATTCATGCTATAACTGTATTAACTGGAAACTTAGTACATGTGTGAATACATAGACAAATAGAGTGTCACTAGTATGCCTCTACTTGGCTAGCTCGTTAATCAAAGATGGATAAGTTTCCTAGCCATAGACATGAGTTGTCATTTGATAAACGGGATCACATCATTAGGGAATGATGTGATTGACTTGACCCATTCCATTAGCTTAGCACTTGATCGTTTAGTATGTTGCTATTGCTTTCTTCATGACTTATACATGTTCCTATGACTATGAGATTATGCAATTCCCGAATACCGGAGGAGCACTTTGTGTTCTACCAAACGTCACAACGTAACTAGGTGATTATAAAGGTGCTCTATAGGTGTTTCCGATGGTGTTTGTTGAGTTGGCATAAATCAATATTAGGATTTGTCACTCCGATTGTCGGAGAGGTATCTCTGGGCCCTCTCGGTAATGCACACACTATAAGCCTTGCAAGCAATGTGACTAATGAGTTAGTTACGGGATGATGCATTACGGAACGAGTAAAGAGACTTGCCGGTAACGAGATTGAACTAGGTATTGAGATACCGACGATCGAATCTCGGGCAAGTAACATACCGATAACAAAGGGAACAACGTATGTTGTTATGCGGTTTAACCGATAAAGATCTTCGTAGAATATGTGGGAGTCAATATGAGCATCCAGGTTCCTCTATTGGTTATTGGCCGGACACATGTCTCGGTCATGTCTACATAGTTCTCGAACCCGTAGGGTCCGCATGCTTAAAGTTCTGTGACGATCGGTATTATGAGTTTATGTGTTTTGATGTACCGAAGGTAGTTCGGAGTCCCAAACATGATCATGGACATGACGAGGAGTCTCGAAATGGTCGAGACATAAAGATCGATATATTGGACGACTATATTTGGACGTCAGAATGGTTCCGGGTGAGTTCGGGCATATACCGGAGTACCGGGATGTTACCGGAACCCTTCGGGAGGTATATGGGCCTTATTGGGCCATAGTGGGAGAGAGGAGAAGGGAGCAAAGGAGGGGGCGCCTCCCCCCCCCCCAAGCCCAATCCGAATTGGAAGGGGGGGCGCCCCCCCCCCTTTTCCTTCCTCCTTCCTCCTCCTTCCTTCTCTTCTAATCCAACTAGGGAAGGGGGGAATCCTACTCCCGGTGGGAGTAGGACTCCCCTTGGGGCGCGCCTAGGAGGCCGGCCTCCTTCCCCTCCTCCACTCCTTTATATACGGGGAAGGGGGCACCCCATAGACACACAAGTTGATCATTGATCTCTTAGCCGTGTGCGGTGCCCCCTCCACCATAACCCACCTCGGTCATATCGTTGCAGTGCTTAGGCGAAGCCTTGTGCCGGTAGCTTCATCATCACTGTCATCACGCC
The DNA here is from genome assembly GCA_021437245.1 of Aegilops speltoides. Taxonomy (NCBI): domain Eukaryota; kingdom Viridiplantae; phylum Streptophyta; class Magnoliopsida; order Poales; family Poaceae; genus Aegilops; species Aegilops speltoides. The sequence continues at coordinate 493,944,388 of CM038145.1, forward strand.
GTCGTGCTGCCGAAACTCTCCCTCGATACTCTGCTAGATCGTGAGTTCTAGACGTCACCGAGCCAAACGTGTGCAGATCGCGGAGGTGTCGTGCTTTCGGTACTAAGATCGGTTGGATCATGAAGACGTACGACTACATCAACCGCATTGTCATAACGCTTCCGCTTACGGTATACGAGGGTACGTGGACAACACTCTCCCGCTTGTTGCTATGCATCACCATGATCCTGCGTGTGCGTAGGAAATTTTTGAAATTACCGCGTTCCCCAACAGCGACATCCACAACATTATCGAATGGTTCAACTATACCATACATGGCCTCCCCACGGTTGTTTCGAAGGATGACAACAATCAAACCTGAGCCATCCTGAAAACATGGTAGACTTTACAAGTTTAATTAGCAGGTTTGTGTCGATCTCCATCGATTTTATATGCACGTGTGTCAAAGGGAAAGGGGTGCATTAGTATGGGGGCTATCTATCAGTTAACTCGGCAACTGCCTCCATGGACACCCCGCGTGCCATCATCAGCCTGACCGTCGTTCCCCGCCGCCCGCGACCGGTCACGATGTCGCTCCGCTATGTCGTACCATTGCCGGTCACGACATCCGCTTGATGCTCTGCGTATAATCAACTTTTGCCGAATACACCTTCAGGCAAGTGACATTTCGCGGTTGCGGTTTTGTAAGGATGTGCATGTCATATGTGTCTATAGACCCCTGTATAATCTGTGTAGTCTAAAAAAACAGGCATGATAGAGGTTGAACAGATTTTTTTTAAAACGGGGGCAACTTGCATCATCTATTAAATAAGGAGTTTTGAGTTTTTGTTGCAAGAAATACTAAACAATTAGAAAAATCATTACTCTTCCGGTATGATTTGGCCAAGACGCTTAGCGCCGGCAATGCACCAGAGCTTAGACTCTTTCTTTATGGCCCCGAAAGGACGAACGAAGGAGCAGACTTGTGTCGGAAAACCTGTGCACTTATCTCATTTCAAATCGTCCAAGACACAAGCAAAGTGAGGGATGTCATGGCACTACAATTTGCAACATGGGCGTTCGACATGTTAGTCCACCACTCCTTGATGGGCCTCTCGATGCCTCGGTGCGGCCACTCCTTGATCATGCCCCAAAGTCTCATGATGAAGGGAAAGGGACATTTGTAGAATAGGTGAGATGTGGATTCTTCTTCCCTCTACCATAATGGACACAACCCACAATTTAGCCAACCTCTCTTGGCCAACCGAACCACCATCTAAATCCTTCTTCACCCTGAACGGCTGGATCTGCTGTGCTCGCCTTCTTCGCCCTGTGACGACGAGCTTTGTGTTCCATGGACGTGGCCCTATGGGCGGCAACCACTCTCGGGTCCTCATGTCGGTGGAGAATATGAACGTATATTTCACGAACAGAAAGAGATCGTCTTTTATTTTAATTAAGAAAGGACAAATGTATTTTACTTTCTTAATTTTAAGTCAACCACTAGTAAGGGTGCATGTGCAACGCACGTCTCATGCCTTAACCAATTTCATAATAAGTGGATAATTAAAACATGAAAGTTTTTCAAAAATATATGAACTAAGAAATACACAATGTTTCAACGCCACTCAAGTTGTGTTTCCAATAGTGAGAAACCATTGCGAATTTTTGTGGTCAATAACGTCTGTTGTTTCACTTATTCAATGTTCTCACAGGTTGTAAAATAAGAAGATAAAATCTACTAATCCTTCCATCACAAAATGTACCAATCTTGCACACGCATTTTCCATTCGTGGAATCCAAGCATTCCAGGATTCAATCATCAGCTACATCAAGAATTATATAGGCAAGACAATCCGTGAGCTACATAGAATGGCTTCCGTGAGCATCACCCATGCCCAAATTGGCTAGCACAAATCTTCAAGAAAAAAATGGCTAGCACAAGTGAGGTGAAAACTGCAGCTGCTGCACCGCCTTCTACCTCCTTCAAGCGAATAACTTCCAAACAGAGCATTGCCTTGCCATCCAGTGTTGGAACTCGCCTACTGATGGCAGATTTATTTTATCTCTCTCCCCCACAAGAGTCAAATGAGGAATACTATTTGTAACTGTAGTTTGTCCAGCAACCTGAAAATTTCAGTAGGTACTTAATGTAGAACTGCACTTTCAACAATTTAGTTGTACAATGTGCTTTTGAAAAGTGGCCAGGACTACTAATTTATAGATAACCTGAAAGTGTTCAGAAGTTTCATACATCCTCATGCTCTATGCACAAATGTACATTGATAATTCAACCAGTCTGCACTATCTAATCGAGTTATAATTAAAAGATAAACAACAGTAGTAGTCCCACTGTAACAGCACATGTCATGAACAGCAACACCTTCTCGGCCTTGAAAATAAGACTTATGAAGAGTTCTCTTACAATAAAACCAAATATATGTGTGCAAGCACTGGCTCAATAACTTTGTTGATATACAAGACAGCTTATCAACGTGTCAAACTTGAAGTGCATGACAAGCCTCCAAAATCCAAATGTTATGGAACCAATTTCTCTATTTTCTAATCTTGCCTGAATAGTCACTCTACTAAAAATGTGAAGAAAATGATAGTGGATAAAATTTCGACGACGCTCACCACATCCAGTTTTCATCAATAATAGCGGAGCCAAAGATGTTGATCTGCATCTGCATCCAAAATGTTGCGCGCACATAAAATAAAAGAATTAGTATTTTGTTGTTTCGTACATCATTACTAAGCAGAGCAAGGAGTGGACTAAGTATGTCATCTTCACCAACCAAGGTTATCCCTTCTCGTCATGAGGTTGCTGACTTTGTACATTCCACTCCATAGTTCTGCAAAGCATGAAGGGTGAATATTCCATCAACATGAATAATTGGTACGAAAGACTTTGTACACTCCATTCCATTGTTCCGCTAGCAGTAGATCTCTAGATGTATCTTAACTTCTTAAGTGATAGGAATTTGTTTATGTTTTTTTATAATGCACAACGTCATGGTGAATCCTAGAATGCACATCGTCATGGTGAATCCCAGATTTGCTTCACTTCCTTCCATGCAAGTTGCACAAATATAAAATGGCACGGGATTATATAAAAAAGAGGGGTGTGGAACAAACTGAAGATATACTAATTCACATATGCACAGTAAAGTTATAGAAAACAAACGAATGTTGTGTTACTTATATCTGCATAGTTAGGCATACAAGAGATTAAGTTGTTCACTCTGTTTTGTTGTATGAGTTGTCTGTAGGCTAGACTCATGGACCTGTGTGAGGAAGACAAAGTATAACTACAACCTTTCATTACATATACATGCATGGTAATAAGCAGCAGCCAATGGAAATGATTCACTCAGAAAACATTTCTGACACTCAAATAAGAAATAATTGATTGACATTACACACCTGCACTCAAGCAAGGTTTGGATCAACATCTATTCTTTCAGAACCGTACCTCTATTCTTTTAGAGCACCTAAATAATTCTCACAAAATAAAGCAAACATCAGTTGTACACATGTTCACTTGTAAATTATTCATCTGATAAGAAATCAACTTTTCCTTACCTGCAAATTAAACCCGTGAATGATGATGGCTTGATGACTTTGGAGCAGTTATTTATCCTACTATCAGATACAAATGAAAATGGTTCGGGATATTCAGGTTCAGGTTTGACAGCAAATATTGGATATAACATGGGAGGGAGAAAATCCCAAGCATGATTTCAAAACTATATATCAGTAAGCGTGTTTTGTGCCTCATACTAAAAAATCATATATGAATAGAACAGTCTTGATACTTCAGATTTCCAAACAATGCAAAGGGAAGATTTTTAAACACCCATACTTCAGATTTTCGTATGGATTTCCCAAGCATGATTCTACCCTTGATCATTTTCTTTCTTTTTTGCCTCATATCTTCTATGCTTCCTTGCACATGAACCCTTCTTTGTAGCACAAATCTGTTGCACATCCACATAACAAGCAAGACACATGTTGCATTTACTTTAGAACAGAGATATGAGAAGTAACCTTAAATAAATTCAGAGATAGTAGTTGAGAAGACAAGATAGTAAGTCAAGAACTCCGGCTAACTTCGGCGACATCATCTCGGACGCGTTACCGGCGACATTGATGAAGCCGGGGTTGCTGAGGTCCATCCACACGGCTAACATGTGCTTCACCACCTCGATCAGCCGGTGCATGGAAAGAACCTGAACCGGCAAGAATTTAGAGGGATTTGATGATCCTGTCCGTGACCCTGCTATTGCTGTTGTTGATGCAAATTCAGAGAAAAGCCCGTGGCTGCTGCTACTACCACATGTGCACCACGCACACAGCCAGCAGACAGCCCGTGAATACCACACGCGAATCCCCAGCCGCCGCCCCCGCTCGCCTTTGACCTCCGGCCATTGACCCCACGCCCCTCGGCCCGTCGTGTGCTGCGCACGCGCTAGAACAGCTAACGCCCGTCGCTATGCCTCACTGGGAGAGACACCATAGATGGGAGGGGTGCAGCGAGAGGGAGATGAAGCGCAGCAGGGGTGTGGGGAGGAACCCTAGCGTGAGGCAACTCCCGGTCGGTCCGCCAATGCACCGCTGCTCCCTGCCTCTCCGGACGACCCCACAACCACCATCGGAGGAGTCACCGGCGTCCCCTTGAAGACCACTCGATGGCAAGGACGAAATCAAGTGAGGAGGGGAAGGAGGATCACACCAATGGGAGGTCTTGCGATGACAAGCCAGAGGCGCAGCGGCCGGTTGAGGGTGAGGCGATCCGATTGGGATAGCGGCCGTTGAGGATCTGATTCGATTGCGATGGCAAGCCCGAGACGCAGCGGCCGGTTTCTCTTTTTCGTGCGTGATTGTAGGGGTCGCCTCCGATTGGGATCTGTTTCTTTTTTCCTGCGTGATTGTAGGGGTTGCGGCTGCGGGCGCATGGGATGGCAGAGTTTTCGTCCGTCCTCATCAGGTTCTCTTGTTTAATAGTAGTGTAGATTATTTACGTGGCCATTGTGTACACACTCGCCTGGACAATAACAGGGATGCAAACGGATGGTGTCCACGCCTGTCCACGATAGAAAAATTAAAGTAACATACTCCCTCCGTTCCAAAATAATTGTCTTTCTAGCCATCTCAAATGGACTACAACATACGGATGTATGTAGACATGTTTTAGAATGTAGATTCATTCATTTTGTTCCGTATGTAGTCACTTGTTGAAATCTCTAGAAAGACAATTATTTTGAAACGGAGGGAGTAGTTTTTAAGACAATGAAGATTATGCAATTTTTGCGATTGCATCCCTGGAAAATAACCAGTCACGTTACACGATTAATCTGTTGAGCCCGTAAAGATCAGGTATCAGATTTCTTCTGAAAAAAGGGTTCGTTTGATGTTCCGTACCTATGCTAGTACATGAAGCAGAATCTCTCAGCCACAAGAGGAAAAGGTCCATTTTAAACACTGAACTCGTAGACGTTCGGCGAAACGAACCCCTAGCTCGAAATCCCGGTCGATTGTACCCTGAATTATGCCATCCTGGTCTAGATCAAACCTTCGAGTCGTTTGGATGGCCGAAATTGCTGGGATTTCGCTGAGGGCACACGCCTCCGCCCCGCTTTATTTTTTCCGTTAAGAAATAAAAATTCACAAAGGGCGCTACACCTTGCTCTGCTGGGCTGGCCCGCTTTTGTTTTTTTGTTAAAGAAAAGCGCACGGTGTGCCTTGAAAACGCGACCCCGTGCTGTATTTTTGGTTTACAAATATTTGTTCTAAATAAAAACATATAACTGACTTCAAAAAAACATTTTCTTACAAAGATGTTCAATGAAATAAATATTGTACAATGGATATCACAAAAATGTTCAACATGTATTAAATATTGTTCAGCGTATATCATGAAAATGTTCAATTTTTATTTAAATTTTTTTAACATATGTAAAAAATGTTCAAAGTATATTTTTAAAGAATTGAACGTAGTTAAAAAATCACATTTGTTTCCAAGAATTGTTGAAAACTTTGAAGAAAAAAGAAATCTGTCGCGATACATTGTACTTTAAAATTGGCGCTGCAATATATAAGTACTGAGTAGGTAGCTAGTGTGGTTGCCGTCGCTGCTATTTATTCACTTTTAAAAAAAATCACAATTTTAAATTGTTTAGTGTACAACAAAAAATGTTCAACGGGTATTTAAATGTTTTTTCAGCGCGTATCACAAAATTGTTCAATGTGTAGTTAAAAATTGTTCAGATTATATTACAAAAATGTTCAATGTATAAAAAAAGTTCATCGTATATCAAAAAAATGTACAATATGTTTTAAATTATTTCAATGGATATCACAAAAATGTTTGCTTTGTAGTTAAGAATTGTTCCTCGTACACTTAAAAAATGTTCAATGTATATTTTAAAATTGTTCGTCGTATATAAATTATGTTCATGTTTTAAATAATTGTTCACGTTTTAACAGTTTGTTTGAGTTTTAAATTTCTTCAAGAAAACATTGTTCATTTTTTTGAATGAAGATTAAAAAAACGGATCTGCCGCTGACCATACTACTCGAAACTTACGTTTTACTCTAATACCAATCCCAATCACTAGCTGCACTGGCTGGCGTCGCGGCTATCCAACGATTACATTTTTTTCGTACGTTCGCTTGTTTCCTGGCAATGGGCCAGCCCGTTTGCGCAAGCCTTACGCGGAAGTTTGATGCTATCCACGATTCTGCCGTAAAAGAGCGACAGAAAAATAAAGATAATTTTTTTTTGAGCAAACAAAAAAAATGGGCTGGCCCAGCGCGGAGGCCGGGTGCTCCTTGGCCCACCAGCTAGACAAATCCCGGTTGACATTTGTCAGGATTTGATTTAGACCGGGATTGCACAGTTCAGGGTGCAATCGACCGGGATTTCGACTTGAGGGTTCGTTTCGCTGAACGTCTACGAGTTCAGGGTTTAAAATGGAATGTTTCCGCCACATGACGTACATAACAGAGAGTAACGGTGACAAAACAGAGAGAGTGATGTATTGAGCTGGCCGGGATATCTAAACGCATGCATTAATTAACCCGAGATTAGTAACATCCTTGTTTTTTTTTTTTTTTGAAATCTAGTAACATCCTTGTTAATTAGGCTACCGCATACAGATGAGTTATTTGTCCTGAGCACGCACCCGACTACTCGATCCGAGAGACATACGCGTTCCATATATGCATCCATCCCTCGCTCACAGCAGTGCACCGAAAGATCACAAACAAGATGGAGAAAGCCTCCAGCGCCGCGGCCATCATCGTCCTCGTCGTCTTTGTCGTCCTCATCCCGGCCGCCATCGCCCAAGTATGCCCGCCGCTGCGACCAGGCGAGCAAACCCACAACAAGAGCAGCAACATGACGAGGTTCGTGTGCAACATCGAGGACCGCATGGGGAACAAGAACTACGAGATGAGCTTCGCCTGCAACAACAAAATGTCCTTCGACCTCAACGACGGCGGCTCGACCACATCGTTGTGCTACAACGGCGTGCTCGGCCGGGCCGCGCCTCCGCCGCCAGCCATTGGGTGGAGCAGTCCGCAGCCGGTCAACCCGCCTAGCCCCAGGGTGATGTGCCGGTGGACGTACGCCGGGAACATCATGGACGGTGTGGTGGTGTGGGACGAGGAGTGGCCGGAGGCCAGGTCGTGCAGGGAGGGGGCCGGCGGGATGTGCAGGCTCGTGTTCGAGAACAAGGTGGTGACCCTCGTCACGGCCAAGGGGAGGAGGGTGATGGGCGACGTCGCCATTAAGGAGTGCAGCAAGAACTGGTTCGGGTGGCTGCCGTTCGGGCTCGGCTGCACCTACCCCAAGCACGACCACCCATACATCGGCGCCATCGTGGAGTAATTAGTAAGGACCGAGCACCACCGTGGGATTGATGTGTCTGATACGTGATAATTATCCACCGTACGATCTATAATGCGATGAGATGGCTAGTATAATTTTGTTTCTACCTTCGCTTGAGTTTCACGAGTTTAGTAGATCCATTGTTTTTTGTAGAAGAAATACTTACCGGTGTTTCAGTATATCTACATTGACAAATACTACAAAAATAAACTGAAAGACACCCTCCGCCCCCCTCCCTCCTCAAGAATTTATCATAGTCTCCAAAATCTTTCAACTCCAGCTTCTTGTCCAGTCCTACGAAGAATGTCGTCGATCTCGCCACTGGGTCGTATGAATGGAGTTGTTGCAAATAGCAAACGAGAAAGCTCACTAATAACACTCGTCACCATTGGCTACATTTTTTTTTGCGGGGAACGTCACCATGGGCTCCATAAACTGCAATAGAAACATGTCGGGAGATGCAGGAGAAAGCACACATTGAAAGAGTGTCGACCAGGGGCGTACAGACGCACCCTGTGAACAAGTTGTTGAAAGTGTTCCACATAGCCCACCAACACGAAGCAAGAACACACCCATCTGATGCTTGACAAAGAGAGGAGGCACCCCCTCACCACCTTGACAGTCACCCATATCTAATAAATGGCTTGATTATCCCCGCCATCACTAATGATCGTGTCGCCCCATAGATTTGGCTTCCCAAATTGACGTGACCATGCCCTTACGAGGTTGTCACCGGTCTCAGAGTGAACAACGCCGAGGCTAGGAAGAGGTCGGAGGGATTTATTCCATCGCCATAATGTCGATGCTGTTAGGATGCATCTACAAAGGCCTATATAAAAAAGAGCCCAATATGGCACGAACGTCATATTTGTTGCCTCACTGGGGCGAACATTCCGCTCGCTACTGGGGAGAGGGAGATCCATTGAACGACGGGGCCCTCCCTCATTGGCCCTACAAACCTTTTTCTGTAGAAAATAAAAAGGAAAAATAAAGCCCAGTAGCAATAAGAGCTATATTTGTTTTTTTGTTGTGACTAATAAGGTCCAGTTTTTGTTGTGCTATGATTTTTTTGCCATGCTCCAAAAAATAGAGGAAAGAATACCATGGGTTGTTTTAGTAAAATTTGCTATGGTTCAAACTAGAGATGTGCATCTAAAGCCCGACCCGGAGGCCCGAGCCCGAAAGCCCGACATTCTTCGAGCCGGGCTTGGGCTCCATTTTCTAGCTCGAAGCCCGGTCTTGAAGCCCGAAACGACAACAAATGTATGTTTTATTCAAAATATAGGTATATTATATTTTTAAATATCCAAATATAATTTTTTTAATTGGAAAATGCCATTGTTCATGTGTTTCGGGCCAGGCCGAGCTTGGGATTTTTGCCTCGGGCTTTGACGAGCCCAACCTGAAAACTGGCCCAGCCCAGGGTATGATCAAGTTTGGTTCACACCAAAAAAAAAATGCCATCATCTTTAAAACCAGAAATTTGCCGTGGTAAAAAGTTTTCTTTTGCAATGACCAAAAGAAAAGGTCATGGCAAATTTCCATCTGTACATAAGTGGTGGCAAAAAAAAAGTCGATCAAAATTTGTGAGGTATTTTTGGTATGTAAATGAAGACACAAAACAACGCTATTGAAATTAATAAGGTATTTTAGCATACCGGGCATTCCTGGATGAGGGCATGGCAATTTGAAGTAAATAAACTGAAAAATGGAGCAAAAAGGTTGGGCGAGGTGCTTCTTGCAGAGAATGGAGCCAACACCGGGGCCTTGTGCAATGCGTCGCGGTGGTGGTCGATCTTGAGTGTAACACCCCCAGTGTCATGCTACAGTAATCCTCTATTAATGGTGCCAGGTCACCATGCTTACTGAGCTAATTATCACTTGATGAAAAATCCAAGTCAAATTCTAATTCAAATTATGAGTGAAATTCAAAATTTCTCAAACATGAAAACTAAAATGTCCTTCATGTGCCAAATAATCCATAACTAATATTGGTAGTGAACCAACATTTTTGCAAATGTCTAAGTGCCCTAAACCACTTTAAAACAGTGGCTAAAACTATAGTTTAAATGCCTTTTTAAATTACGAAGGTTGCAAACTATTTCAAAAGCCTCACAATCTTTTTTTGTGGCAGTGCCCAATAATTCTTTGAAATTATTTTGGCCAGTGGCATATTTTTGCAACGTCAATTGTGGCTAAAAGAAAAGGCAAAAGCTATTAAAAAAGAAATATAAAAAAAGAAAAGGCAAAGGGGTGGGAGAGCCCCTTGCCTTCCCATGGGCCTCGGCCCGACCCAACTGGCCCAGCTAGGCCGGCCCACTCCGCCTCCCCCGGTCGCTTCCTGTTCCTCCGACCGGGCAGGACAACACGCGCCCGTCGTCGTCCAACCACCTCGTCGGCGACGCCCGACGAGGGGATAAGGCCCCGCGCCTCCCCGCCTCCTCGATCCCCGCCTCCACTCACCCCACCTACCTCCACCCACTCCCTTCTCCATCTTGGCCGCTCTCTCCCTCGCTCTCCAGATCCCCATCCACCTCCGAGCGCCATCACCGCCACGTCTTCGTCATCTCCGTGGCCATCGTGCCTTCGACGCGGCCTGGCCGTGCTCGTCGGCATCGCCATGGACTGCCGCGTCCTCTGGAGCCGCTAGAAGGAGCCGAGGAGCTTTGCATCTCCAACCACATCGTCGTCTTCCTCGGGTCGCCAGTGATCCCCTTCTTCCCCGACAACGTTCTGCAGCTCCTAAACCGTCACGGGCCTACGTGTGAGCCACGCGGTGAGCTTCTCCGTCTCCTGCTCCCCTTCGTTAGCCTCTTCGCGCGCCCTAGCTACCTCGTCGCTGCCGCTGCGGAGCCTGCCGCCGAGGATCGCCTGCCCGCGTGGCTATAGCCTGTCGCGCTCACACAGGCGACGGCGATCGAGCTCCTCGTGCTCCCATGAGCCCAATGAGCTCGAGCTCGTGCCTCCCCGTGCCCTCTAGCCTCGTTTCCGACCACGCCCGAACGCCGACGTTTGCCCGGCCTCTCGCCGTCGTTGTTCTAGCCCGTTACGGGCCGCGCCGCCACCGTAGATGGACGCGGCGTCGAACGCCCGATCCAATGCGCATGTGCACGCCCCCTCCCGTGCCTCCTAGTGCCGTCCCTGATGAGCGCTCGAACGCACCGCCGCGGACCTCGTCGCCGGCGACGTTTCTGGCTAGGTTCGGTGATGCCACCACCACCACTCGACGCGCGGACGAGTGGTCGTTCGAACGTGCCTAGCCGCACCTCTTTTCGTGCCCCGTACGCGTTTTCCGGCCAACTCCGGCGATGCACCGTCGTGGGTAGGCTCGTCGGCATTGCTCCGGCCGCTGTGCTGACCTGGCGCTGACGTGGCCCTATGGGGGCCACCCCAGTGAGGCTACCAGGGGGCCTCGGCGCCAGAGTTGACCACGTTGACTCTGGTCAACGCAGTTACTGTGCATGACATGTGGGTCCTGTATATTAATTAGGCTAACTAAACGTTATTATTAGTAAAAGTAATTAGTTAAACTAAAATAGTCACTGGCTGATGGGGCCCACACCTGTAACTAGTACTGTTAGTCATTTTAATCCACCGTTATTGCCATAGTCGCTGACATGTGGGACCCACTGGTCAGGATTGACCTGGTCAGAGCGACTATTGAGTGCTGACATCATCTCCATGTCATGCTGACGTCATATTCCTATTATGTTAATTTTGTTAATTTAAATAATTTCAGAAAACCTTTAAAACTTTAGAAAATCATAGATAATAAACCGTAGCTCGGATGAAAAAACTTTATACATGAAAGTTGCTCAGAACGACGAGACGAATCCGAATATGCGGTCTGTTTACTTGTCAGATGCCTCTAACTATCTGAACATGGAACATTCCCCTTCGGTCATCTATCTGACACAGGTCCAGAACCGAGAATACATTCCCGGTTGAATTCCCCCTTCACCTATATCGTGTAGCCATACGTTAGGTCACACCCGCCACAACATATTGCCACGTTATGCTTTGTGATGCTATGTTTGCTTTATATTTACTGTTTCTTCCCCCTCTTCTCTTCGATAGACCCCGAGACCGATGATGCCCCTGTGATCGACTGCATCGACGACGACACTTCTTCCCTTTCAGCGGAGCTTCCAGGCAAGCCCCCCCCCCTTTGATCATCCCGATATCACCCATACCATTCTCTCATGCTTGCATTAGATTTTGCTACTGTTATTGATTGCTCCTATTCTGATGCATAGCCTGCTTTTGTATCTGCTGTTGTACCTTACCTGCTTATCCTAAACTGTTTAGTATAGGCTGAGTAGAGACCCATTAGTGACCCCACCTTTCCTTGTTGCCCCTTCTTCATAATTGAAGACCCGATCAACGGGATCGAAGACCAGGCCCCGGCACCGCACATCACTTCCCCTTAGTTGCTCGACACTACTGGGTTACCATCGAGTACCGAGGGTGAGACCTCATCAGCACTTCTGATGTTAACCCTGTAGTGTAGCTATTCGATCATGGTCATCGAGGGTGATTTCCTCTTTAACCTCTTCTGATACGACTCTGTCGTGCAACCCCTCAAGTGTGAACCTCGAGGGTGGTCCCTCTTACGTTCACCTTGATGATTACATCGAGTGGAATTCACCAAGGGTGATTCCTCGGGGTTTCCCCTTGATGTTTGGACACACGGTTACTATGGTTACTATGACTTTACACTGAACAATGTTACTAAAGACGGGTCGACCCTGAGGGGTACTCGCGCGAGCATAATTGCGAGTGATGTGGAGACGGGTTGACCTAGAAGGTGCCCGCGAGATACTTACGAGGCGTGGCCGGGCATTCCTAGCCCTTGCCGCAAGTCCTCGAGATGGGGCAACGGGGTCACATCTTTCATGAGTCTCTGCTTGTTACCGCGTGCTCCTAGTCCACTACGATTTGGATATTTGATCCGAGGGGCCTCTGGCCTGATAGCACTAACCATCACGTGGGCATAGTATGGGTGTTCTGCGTCGTATACATCAGCCGAAGCTTAATAGACGTCGGCGATCGAAGCGGCGCGCCGGGTTGGACTGCGTAAGCACCGCCTTTTGAAGGAGGTAGCTAGGTCTGCTCACCGGCCGCCTACGCAACGTGCAGGTGTTCCCGGGGAGATGTCCCATGACCCCTGGGGGCATAGTTTTAGTCCGGCGTGTTGATCTCTCTATTAAGCCTAGGTCGGGTTGCGGCGTATTGTTTGGCCGAGGCCGGGCATGACCCAGGAAAGTGTGTCCGGCCAGAGTTAATCGAGCGTGGTGGGTAAGTTGGTGCACCCCTGCAGGGAAGAAAACATCTATCGATAGTCTGTCCTACGGTAATGGACACTTGGAGTTGTATCCCGATCGATACAACTAGAACTGGATACTTGTGATGAGAATTGGATTGTGATGAGAAATGGATAGTATGGCTCTGGATTGCTTTCTCGCAGGGAGCCGAGAAAGGATATCTGGCCGAGGTTGATAACACTACTACTTTACTTTATGCTACTCTACTCCCTCCTGTTTGCTGCAAGATGGTGGTTTCTAGAAGATGCTAGTCTTCGATAGGACTAGGCCTTCTCTCTATTCTGGCATTTCTGCAGCTCAGTCCACATATACAGCCTTCCTTTGATAATGTTGCATATGTAGTGTAGATCCTTGCTTGCGAGTACTTTGATGAGTACTCACGGTTGCTTTGCTCCCCCTTTTCCCCCTTTCTTTTTCCTTTCCGGTTGATGCAACCAGATGTCGGAGCCCAGGAGCCAGACGACACCACCGACGACTACTACTACCCCGAGGGTGCCTACTACTACACGGAGGCCGCCGACAACTAGGAGTAGTTAGGAGGCTCCCAGGCATGAGGCCTTGCCTTTTCGGTCATTGTTGCTTTTATGCTAGCCTTCTTAAGGCAAACTTTTCTAACTTATGTTTGTACTCAGATATTGTTGCTTCCACTGACTCTTGTGTTTTCGAGCTTATGTATTCGAGCTCTCGAGGCCTTGGCTTGTAATATAAAGCTTGTATTATTTTAATTTGTGTCTAGAGTTGTGTTGTGATATCTTCCCGTGAGTCCTTGATCTTGATCGTACATATTTGCGTGTATGATTAGTGTACGATTGAATCGAGGGCGTCACAAGTTGGTATCAAAGTCGACTGCCTGTAGGTAGCCCCCTTTCCAGCTTCTTGGCCGAAGTTCGGTCTAGTCATCCAAAACTGTTTTACTAACTTGGCTGAGTGGCTTAGGGGCCCACGACGCCATTGGGTGGTATTAGGATCTTTTACTCCTTGTCTATACTCTGGGACTCCGATCTCTCTTCCATTCGGGTTAAACGAACTTACTAACTCCAACACTAGGATCTCGTAATTACTTCGTCCCAGAGAGCCCCTTATTACAGATGATCGCCTACTGCACCAGAAGATTTCGAAGATACTCTATGATGTTCTCTTGAGACGTTGTGCCTGTCGCTTTTGCAATTCCCTACCACCGATATATCCTTATGGATAACTACATACACTTGTCATTCATACAATCATTGCTTGTTGCTCTTGTTATTCCAATATGCCCTAAAATACTCTTCGTTGCCCCGAGAATCCTTTGAGCTTACTGCCTTGCAGTTCTTTACCACATGAATACCCCTACGGATAATTCCTCGCACCTATCTAGTATCCGTTCATCCCCAGTTGTTCGTATGCTTCATAAGATTCTCCGAAACACTATTCGATCTTCCGAGAATCCTCTTCAAACTATTGCCCGACAATTACTTGTCTGCTTACATTATGGATGCTTCTCATATGTCTAGCAATATTCATTAGTATCATCTGACACCGTCATTTTGTTCCTATTGATTCAACATGTGAGCGAATGCGCGGAATCATAAGTTGATCCCTTTAAATGATCTTTCCGGCTCAGACGTCACTCCGGACATGAGCTGGTTCTCGGCAAACCAAACCTTAATTGATTGTCGATCTATATCTATTCAACTTACTTGTCTTTTGATCAGAGTATCTGCTTCTGATCTTATAATTTTGAAATCATAATTTCTTTGCATTAAGCATCGAATTATTCAGATGTTTCTATAATCCAATGCCTTTGCATTTTTTCCTTCTTCTGATTGAGTACTGGTACTCAAATTAGATCCATTGAGGACCGTTGAATCCTTTGTTGGATTATTATCCGACAGTTTCCTTCATATTCAAAATTTTGTGAGCTCTTCCCCTGTTACATATTGCCTTTGGTAAATTGTATTCTCTGCTTTGTCAACCATGCTCTACTTCCGAGCTTGAGTTAATTATCTCTAAAGTTTCTGCAAATGTTCCTAAGATGCACCGACGGGTTGAACTAATGCTTTCCCTAATTTGTGTGAACCCGAAAATTTCTATGGGTCATACTCTACTAGTGTTACGCCGGATAAAAAAATTCTACACTGCAACTTTGTCAAAAGCGAGAAGTAAACGATAGGCTATGCATTGAAGAAGTGGTAGTCGACCTTGAACTTTGTGTTCATGCCCATAGCCACGATGTAGATCTTATCATGGAAGCTTCTCTTATAATCAAATGTTCCCTTGGTATAAGCTCATCTTACATCTTTAAATTGATTCTTTGCAATCGTGGTTCCGACCATATTTTCTCCTTGATTCTATTTCCCGGACTAGTTGAAATACTTGTCTTCTGCAGATCATTTCATCTGTCCAACCTCTATTTTGATCTACCTCGAGTATTGGACCCTGTTATCTCTAGAATATCACGGGACTGCATAACTTCTTATGAGTTCTTCCTCAACTATTATTTCTCGCCGATTCCAATTGTCCATGGGTTCTGGGTTATTAGTCACTTGAGAACACCGATAAGTGAATCGATTCCGCACTATGATTCTATAACTCTAAGTAATTTTCGTTGCTTACGAGTTTAATAATCCTTCAAGTCATTCCTAGCCTGATCAACTATGTCATTATCGTACTAAAAATTTTAACTGTGCTATCTGGTCCTTCTTCCTGGAGCACAATTTCTGACAATGAGCTAAGCTTACATCGATCTTCTTTGTCTTATCATTTTTCGTCTTGAACAGCAAGCTTGATTTCGAGTTTGTGTTGTACCTGAAAGTGCTAGTATCGACTAGAGGGGGGGTGAATAGGCGATTTTTATGAAAGTCTTCAAAACTTGGAAGTTTCAAAGACAAACAACAGAAACAACCTAATTGATATGCAGCGGAAGATAAACTAACCTAAACAAGCCATAGTCAAGTATATAATGATATGAAAGTACAGGACTAATAGCAGTTAGGCAGTACGGATCAAGATGGAAGATAGTATGAAGCCAATAAACAATAGGAGTCAAGCAATGAAGTCAAACAGATAAACAGATAAGCAATGACTTCATGAAGACAAACTTAAGTAAGGTTGGAAGGGATATAACAAGTTGCTTGTTGAAGACACAGGATTTGTTGGACTAGTTCGATTCTTTGTACTAACCTATGCGTCTAGTTAGGGAGGCTGAGATTTAACTCGAAGACCATGTCTTCACCTTATTCCCTTGAGCTAAGGACACCCAGTCCTCGCCCAATCACTCGTAAGTCTTCAAGGAGACTTCCAAACCTTCACAGACTTCGTTCACCGCAATCCACAATTGCTCTTGGATGCTCGAATCGACGCCTAACCACCGGAGGATTCACAGGTCCTCAAGTGTAATAAGTCTTGTGTCACACAGACAAAAGACTTCATGATGCCTAACACTCTTTGGCTCGGGTGTTTGGGCTTTGTCCTCGCAAGGATTTCTCTCTCTCTCTCAAATGCTTGAGGTGGGTTGCTCTCAAACGACAAAAGGCGTGCACAAACTCGAGCAGCCACCAATTTATGGTGTAGGGGTGGGCTATTTATAGCCACTAGGCAACCCGACCTGATTTGTCCAAAATGACCCTGGTCACTAAGGAACCGACACGTGTTCCAACGGTCGATTTCAAACACACGCTGCAACTTTACTTGGGCTACAAGCAAAGTCGACTCATCCACTCTGGATAAGATTTGCTCTCATTGTCTTCGCCAAGACATAGGATTTGGGTTGAGCATCACTTGACCATTCGACTTAGTTCACTTGGACCCCACTTAACAAAGACGGTGGTTCCTATGACTCAACAAAGAAGAAACGAAACAACAACAAAAACACAGTCTTCGCGCTCCAAAGTCTTCACGCAATGTCTTCTCATGTCATAGTCTTTAATATGAATATCTTCTCATACCACCATTGTCTTCAATGTCTTCATACATTTTAGGGTCATCTCCGGTAGTTAAACCGAATCAATGAGGGATACTACTGCGTTATCTGCAATTCTCACAAACGCATTAGTCCTCAACCAACTTTGTCGTCAATACTCCAAAACCAACAAGGGGTGGCACTAGATGCACTTACAATCTCCCGCTTTTGGTGATTGATGACAAACTGGTTGAAGTTTTCAACGGGGATAAAGTATGTGAAATTGTAAGGATAAGAATTTGTCTTCATAAGTTGCAAGGGCTCCCCCTGAAGATGTGCATATAAGTAATTTGCTTTTGGAATGCAAATGCACATGGCAGGTTGTACTTGTGGAGATCCACTTCAACTTATGAAGATAATTCATCATGCATGAAATGATATAGCAATAAGAATGACATGCATAATGAAAAATGGATGTCTGCAGAATGATCTAAGTGCGGAAGTTATCATCGCACATGCGGAAGTTATCATCGCAAAGCAAATAAGTAGCAGAAGTAGCAGACGACCATCAAGTTTAGGTGTTACAACTCAAAGAACCAAATGTTTCAAACGCAAGAGTTGTAAGCACGCAGCAAAATATAATGCAACCGCCCATATGAACCCGCTTGAAGACTATCAACTCATACGCTTCTCCCCCTTTAGTCAGTAATGACCAAAAAGGTTTGAAGACATAGAGCATCTACTCGTCATCATGAGTAGGTGAAGCAGCAGGGTTGTCGTCGTTGGTTGGCGGTGCAGACGAGCTTGGTGCAGTGTCGATGCGCACAGTTGTAGTTAGAGGTGGTGAAGTAGCGTCATCTTCATCATCGATCACTCTGCATTAATCTTGCATGAGGAGGAATATTCGAGTCTTCAAGAGATGGAGTTCGACGCAGGTAGCAGATCCTTGGAGGAGTGGAGTCGAACCGAATCTTTCATTGAAGCCATCATCTTGAAGATCAGCTTTAGCATCGAAAGCGGTCAAACTCTTCCATGATCTTCGCAAGTTTCATGAGCAACAAAGGTATTCTTGGTGGCAAGGTTGCGAATGCGATTGACATCCACCAAGAGGCTTTGCATTTGGCGCTTGAGCCAGAAATGATGCTTATCCTGCTTCTGATGAAGAGCCACAAGAAGCTCTCGGTCATTAAGAACACGAGAACGCTTCCGAGGCCTTTGCGCAATGGTGCTTTCAGTGGCTTTAGTTGGCGCTCTGTGACGCAGACGAGTGTTACCAGCTAGTGGGTAGACTCTTGTTGCTGCCTGAACACCTTCAATAGGCTGAGTGAAGCTTTGGTGCTCAATGTTCTGAAGACAAAGTGGCGTCTTGGCAGGGTCAGAATATACAGCATCAACTGACATATCAACCTCGGGCAGAAATATGATGTGATTTCGAGCAGAGGGCTGATAATTGACAGATGAGTGTCGCTTGATGAGGCGCATGACCCATGGAGCATAAAACTTAAGACCAAATAGGTCAGATCCGGAAGTAGCAAGTTGCCTAATGAAGAATTCCTGAGTGTTGAAGCTGATGCCATTTAGAATATAGAAGACCAAAATCTTCATGGCTCCTTCAAGCTTGGCCGATGACGAGTGTCCCTTGACTGGCCATAGAGTTCGCCTGATGATATGATATATGGTGCGAGGCAGATACTCAAGGTCTTCAACAAAGAAATGTGGGATACTCAGCGTCGATGGCAAAGGCTTCATCATGCTCAAGATCTCGGCTCATGTTGGGTTCGGCTTATGAAAGATGCTCTCCACAAAGATTGCGGCGTAGGTCGACAGCTAGGCTCATACAGCTTCTCCAGAGTGGCTAGCCCAGTAAGCTCGATGATATCCATGGCTTTGGCTTCATGATGAACATTGCGAGTCATCCACTCGAGAACCCATGTCTTGATGTCTCTGTAGTATCCGCTAATGTGCAGAGTGGCGTAGAATTGAAGCAATAGCTCTTCATTCCAAAGTTCCTTATGTCATCACAAAATGAAGCAAACCAGCATCGCGAAAGCAGTCAAGTGCTTCTTCCAAGCACGGCAGTCCAGCAATGGCTTCAGTGTCAAGGCGCACATGAGGGAAAATGTGAAGGAAATATGCCCTAGAGGCAATAATAAAGTTATTATTTATTTCCTTATTTCATGATAAATGTTTATCATTCATGCTAGAATTGTATTAACCGGAAACATGATACATGTGTGAATGCATAAACAAACAACATGTCACTAGTATGCCTCTACTAGACTAGCTTGTTAATCAAAGATGGTTATGTTTCCTAACCATGAACAAAGAGTTGTTATTTGATTAACAAGGTCACATCATTAGTAGAATGATCGATTGACATGACCCATTCCATTAGCTTAGCACACGATCGTTTAGTATGTTGCTACTGCTTTTATCCATGACTTATACATGTTCCTGTAACTATGAGATTATGCAACTCCGTTTACGGAGGAACACTTTGGTGCTACCAAACGCGTCAACGTAATCGGGTGATTATAAAGGAGTACTACAGTGTCTCCAAAGGCGATGTTGGGTTGGCGATTTGAGATTAGGTTTTGTCACTCCGATTGTCGGAGAGGTATCTCTGGGCCCTCTCGTAATACACATCACTGAAGCCTTGCAAGCATTACAACTAATGAGTTAGCTGTGAGATGATGTATTACGGACGAGTAAAGAGACTTGCGTAACGAGATTGAACTAGGTATTGGATACCGACGATCGAATCTCGGGCAAGTAACATACCGATGACAAAGGAATAACGTATGTTGTTATGCGGTCCGACCGATAAAGATCTTCGTAGAATATGTAGGAACCAATATGGGCATCCAGGTCCCGCTATTGGTTATTGACCGAGACGTGTCTCGGTCATGTCTACATTGTTCTCGAACCGTAGGGTCCATGCACGCTTAAGGTTTCGATGATGCTTATTATGAGTTTATGTATTTTGATGTACCGAAGAAGTTGAGTCCGGATGTGATCACGGACATGACGAGGAGTCTCGAAATGGTCGAGACATAAAGATTGATATATTGGAAGCCTATATTTGGAGTTCGAATGGTTCCGGTGAAAACGGAATTTATCGAGTACCGGAGGTTACCGAACCCCCGGAACTAAATGGGCCTTAATGGGCCTCGAGGGAGAAGAGGAGGGGCGGCCGGGGGTGGCCGCGCCCCTCCCCCCAGTCCGAATAGGACAAGGAGGGGGCGCGCCCTTCCTCTTCCCCTCCCCAATCCTACTCCAACTAGGAAGGGGAGTCCTACTCGGTGGGAGTAGGACTCCTCCCAGCCTCCCTTGGGCCGGCCGCACCTCCCTCCCTCCTTTATATACGGGGCAGGGGGCACCCTAGACACACAAGTTTGATCTACGGATCGTTCCTTAGCCGTGTCGGTGCCCCCTCCACCATATTCCACCTCGGTCATATCGTCGCTGCTTAAGCGAAGCCCTGCTACGATAGAACATCAAGATCGTCACCACGCCGTCGTCTTGACGGAACTCTCCCTCGACACTCGGCTGGATCGAGTACGAGGGACGCCATCGAGCTGTACGTGTCAAGAACTCGGGGCGCCGAGTAACGGTGCCGGATCGGTCGGATCGCGAGGAGAACGTCGACTACTTCCTCTACGTTGTTATCGCTTCGCTTGGTCTCACGAGGGTACGTAGACAACACTCTCCCTCTCGTTGTTATACATCACCATGATCTTGCGTGTGCGTAGGAAATTTTTGAAATTACTACGTTCCCAACAATGGCATCCGAGCCTAGGTTTTATGGTTTGATGTTTTGCACGAGTAGAACACAAGTGAGTTGTGGGCGATACAAGTCATACTACCTACCAAAGATGTCATACTTTGGTTCAGCGGTATTGTGAGATGAAGCGGCCTGCACCGACATTACGCCAGACGCTTACGCGAGACTGGTTTCACCGCCACGAGCACTCGTTGCTTAAAGGTGACTGGTGGGTGTCTGTCTCTCTCACTTTAGTTGAACCGAGTGTGGCTACGCCCGGTCCTTGAGAAGGTTAAAACGGAGTCTATTTGGCGAAGTATCGTTGTGGTTTTGATGCGTAGATGAGACTGGTTCTTGCTTAAGCCCGTAGTAGCCACGTAAAATTTGCAACAACAAAGTAGAGGACGTCTAACTTGTTTTTGCAGGGCATGTTGTGATGTGATATGGTCAAGACGTGATGCTATATTTTATTGTATGAGATGATCATGTTTGGTAACCAAAGTTATCGGCAACTGGCTGGAGCCATATGGTTGTCGCTTTATTGTATGCAATGCAATCGCCCTGTAATGCTTTACTTTATCACTAAGCGGTAGAGATAGTCGTAGAAGCATAAGATTGGCGAGACGACAACGATGCTACGATGGAGATCAAGGTGTCGCGACGGTGACGATGGTGATCATGGTGGTGCTGCGGAGATGAAGATCACGAAGCACAAGATGATGATGACCATATCATATCACTTATATTGATTTGCATGTGATGTTTATCCTTTATGCATCTTATCTTGCTTTGATTGACGGTAGCATTATAAGATGATCTCTCACTAAATTATCAAGAAGTGTTCTCCCCGAGTATGCACCGTTGCCAAAGTTCGTCGTGCCCAGACACCACGTGATGATCGGGTGTGATAAGCTCTACGTCCATCTACAACGGGTGCAAGCCAGTTTTGCACACGCAGAATACTCGGGTTATACTTGACGAGCCTAGCATATGCAGATATGGCCTCGGAACACGGAGACCGAAAGGTCGGCGTGAATCATATAGTAGATATGATCAACATAAGATGTTCACCATTGAAAACTACTCCATTTCACGTGATGATCGGTTATGGTTTAGTTGATTTGGATCACGTGATCACTTAGATGACTAGAGAGATGTCTTTCTAAGTGGGAGTTCTTAAGTAATATGATTAATTGAACTTAAATTTATCATGAACTTAGTACCGATAGTATCTTGCTTGTTTATGTTTGATTGTAGATAGATGGCTCGTCTTTGTTGTTCCGTTGAATTTTAATGCGTTCCTTGAGAAAGCAAAGTTGAAAGATGATGGTAGCAATTACACGACTCGGGTCCGTAACGAGGATCATCCTCATTGCTGCCTGAAAGAGTTACGTCTGGATGCACCGCTAGGTGCCAACTTCTTCTTTGAGCAACACCGATGTTGTGAACGTCTGGGAGAGCAAAGCGATGACTACTCTATAGTTCAATGTGCCATGCTTTACGGCTTAGAACCGGGACTTCAACGACGTTTTGAGCGTCATGGAGCATATGAGATGTTCCAGAGTTGAAGTTAATATTCCAACAGAATGCCCGGATTGAGAGATATGAAGTCTCCAATAAGTTCTATAGCTGCAAGATGGGGAGAATAGTTCATTAGTGAGCACATACTCGTAATGTGCGGGTACTACAATCACTTGACGCAATTGGGAGTTAATCTTCCGGATGATTGTGTCATTGATGAATTCTTCAATCACGCCACCAAGCTACAAAGGCTTCGTGATGAACTATAATATGCAAGGGTTAGTAAAGACTATACCGAGCTCTTCGCAATGCTAAAGGCTGCGGAGGTAGAAATCAAGAAGGAGCATCAAGTGTTGATGGTCAATAAGACCACTAGTTTCAAGAAGAAAGGCAAAGGGAAGAAGAAGGAACTTCAAGAAGAACAGACAAGCAAGTTGTCGCTCAGAGAAGAAACCCAAGTCTGGACCTAAGCCTGAAATCGAGTGCTTCTCTTGCAAGCGATCGTCATTTGAAGCGGAACTGCCCCAAGTATTTGGCGGATAAGAAGGATGGCAAGGTGAACAAAGGTATATGTGATATACATGTTATTGATGTGTACCTTACTAGAGCTCGCAGAGCACTGGTATTTGATATTGGTTACTTGCTAATATTTGCAACTCGAAGCAGGACCACGGATTGCGAACACCGGCAAAGGGCGAGGTGACGATCTGGCGTGGGAAATGGTTCCAAAGTCGATGTGATCGCGGTCGGCACGCTACCTCTACATCTACCTTGGGATTAGTTTTAGACCTAAATAATTGTTATTTGGTGCCCGCATTGAGCATGAACATTATATCTGGATCTTGTTTGATGCGAGACGGTTATTCATTTAAATCGAGAGAATAATGGTTGTTCTATTTATATGAGTAATATCTTTTATGGTCATGCACCCTTGAGGAGTGGTCTATTTTGATGAATCTCGATAGTAGTGATACACATATTCATAATGTTGAAGCCAAAAGATGCAGAGTTAATAATGATAGTGCAACTTATTTGTGGCAATGCCGTTTAGGTCATATCGATGTAAAGCGCATGAAGAAACTCCATCTTGATGGACTTTTGGAGTCACTTGATTATGAATCACTTGGCACTTGCGAACCGTGCCTCATGGGCAAGATGACTAAAACCCGTTCTCGGTACTATGGAGAGAGCAACAGATTTGTTGGAAATCATACATACGATGTATGTGGTCCGATGAATGTTGAGGCTCATGGCGGATATCGTTATTTTCTCACCTTCACAGATGACTTAAGCGAGATATGGGTATATCTACTTAATGAAACATAAGTCTGAAACATTTGAAAAGTTCAAAGAATTTCAGAGTGAAGTTGAAAATCATCGTAATAAGAAAATTAAATTTCTACGATCGATCGTGGAGGTGAATATTTGAGTTCTGAGTTTGGTCTACATTTGAAACAATGCGGAATAGTTTCGCAACTCACGCCACCCTAACACCACAACAGTAATGGTGTGTCCGAACGTCAGAATCGTACTTTACTAGATATGGTGCGATCTATGATGTCTCTTCTGATTTATCGCTATCGTTTTGGGGTTATGCTCTAGAGGCGGCCGCATTCACCTGAATAGAACACCGTCAAAATCCGTTGAGACGACACCTTATGAACTATGGTTTGGCAAGAAACCAAAGTTGTCGTTTCTTAAAGTTTGGGGATGCGATGCTTATGTGAAAAAGCTTCAACCCGATAAGCTCGAACCCAAATCGAGAAATGTGTCTTCATAGGATACCCAAAGGAGACAGTTGGGTACACCTTCTATCACAGATCCAAGGCAAGACATTCGTTGCTAAGAATGGATCCTTTCTAGAGAAGGAGTTTCTCTCGAAAGAAGTGAGTGGGAGGAAAGTAGAACTTGATGAGGTAATAGTACCTTCTCCCTTACTTGAAAGTAGTTTGTTGCGAAACCGTTTACGAGACATCTACACCAAGTAGTGAGGAAGTTGATGATGTTGATCATGAAACTTGAGATCAAGTTACTTCAGAACCTCGTAGATCAACGAGTAAGATCCGCACCAGAGTGGTACGGTAATCCTGTTCGGAAATCATGCTATTAGATCATGATGAACCTACGAACTATGAAGAAGCGATGGTGAGCCCAGATTCCGCAAAATGGCTTGAAGCCATGAAATCGAGATGGGATCCATGTATGAAAACAAAGTATGGACTTTGGTTGACTTGCCCGAGGGTAGGCAAGCAATAGAAAACAAGTGGATCTTCAAGAAGAAGATCGACGCCGACGGTAATGTTCTCGTCTACAAAGCTCGACTTGTCGCAAAGGGTTTTCGACAAGTTCAAGGGATTGACTACGATGAGACCTTCTCACCGTAGCGATGCTTAAGTCTGTCCGAATCATGTTAGCAATTGCGCATTTTATGATTATGAAATTTGGCAAATGGATGTAAAGACGCATTCTGAATGGATTTACGGAAGAAGAGTTGTATATGATGCAACGAGAAGGTTTTGTCGATCCAAAGGGTGTTAACAAAGTATGCAAGCTCCAAATGATCCATCTATGGACTGGTGCAAGCATCTCGGAGTTGGAATAAACGCTTTGATAGTGTGATCAAAGCATTTGGGTTTGTACTGACTTTTGGAAAAGCCTGTATTTACAAGAAAGTGAGTGGGAGCTCAGTAGCATTTACGATATTATATGTAGATGACATATTGCTGATCGAAAATGATATAGAATTTCTGGATAGCATAAAGGGATACTTGAATAAGAGTTTTTCAATGAAAGACCTCGGTGAAGCTGCTTACATATTGGGCATTAAGATCTATAGAGATAGATCAAGGCGCTTAATTGGACTTTCACAAAGCACATACCATGACAAAATTTTGAAGAAGTTCAAAATGGATCAAGCAAAGAAAGGGTTCTTGCACGTGTTACAAGGTGTGAAGTTGAGTAAGACTCAATGCCCGACCACTGCAGAAGATAGAGAGAAATGAAAGATGTTCCTATGCTTCACCATAGGCTCTATCATGTATGCAATCTTGTGTACTGACTGATGTGTGCCTTGCTATAAGTTTAGCAGGAGGTACCAAAGTAATCCAGAGTGGATCATCGGGAGGGTCAAGAACATCTGAAATACCGAAAAGGACTAAGGATATGTTTCTCGTATATGGAGGTGACAAAGAGCTCATCGTAAACAGTTACGTTGATGCAAGCTTTGACACCGATCCGGACGATTCTAAATCGCAGACCGGATCGTATTTACACTAAGCGGAGGAGCTGTCGGTTGGTGCGGTTCTAAACAAAGCGTCGTGGCGGGATCTACATGTGAAGCGGAGTACATAGCAGCTTCGAAGTAGCTAATGAAGGAGTGCGGATGAAGGAGTTCATATCCGATCTAGGTGTCATACCTAGTGCATCGGGTCCAATGAAAATCTTCTGTGACAATACTGGAGCAATTGCCTTAGCGAAGGAATCCAGATTTCACAAGAGGACCAAGCACATCAAGAGAAGCTTCAATTCCATCCGGGACTTAGTCTAGGTGGGAGACATAGAGATTTGCAAGATACATACGGATCTGAATGTTGCAGACCCGTTGACTAAGCCTCTTCCACGAGCAAAACATGATCAGCACCAAGACTCCATGGGTGTTAGAATCATTACTATGTAATCTAGATTATTGACTCTAGTGCAAGTGGGAGACTGAAGGAAATATGCCCTAGAGGCAATAATAAAGTTATTATTTATTTCCTTATTTCATGATAAATGTTTACCATTCATGCTAGAATTGTATTAACCGGAAACATGATACATGTGTGAATGCATAAACAAACAACATGTCACTAGTATGCCTCTACTAGACTAGCTTGTTAATCAAAGATGGTTATGTTTCCTAACCATGAACAAAGAGTTGTTATTTGATTAACAAGGTCACATCATTAGTAGAATGATCGATTGACATGACCCATTCCATTAGCTTAGCACACGATCGTTTAGTATGTTGCTCTTGCTTTTATCCATGACTTATACATGTTCCTGTAACTATGAGATTATGCAACTCCGTTTACGGAGGAACACTTTGGTGCTACCAAGCGTCAAAACGTAATCGGGTGATTATAAAGGAGTACTACAGTGTCTCCAAAGGCGTATGTTGGGTTGGCGTATTTGAGATTAGGTTTTGTCACTCCGATTGTCGGAGAGGTATCTCCGGCCCTCTCGGTAATACACATCATCAAGCCTTGCAAGCATTACAACTAATGAGTTAGCTGTGAGATGATGTATTACGGAACGAGTAAAGAGACTTGCCGGTAACGAGATTGAACTAGGTATTGGATACCGACAATCGAATCTCGGGCAAGTAACATACCGATGACAAAGGGAATAACGTATGTTGTTATGCGGTCTGACCGATAAAGATCTTCGTAGAATATGTAGGAACCAATATGGGCATCCAGGTCCCGCTATTGGTTATTGACCGGAGACGTGTCTCGGTCATGTCTACATTGTTCTCGAACCGTAGGGTCCGCACGCTTAAGGTTTCGATGACAGTTATTATGAGTTTATGTATTTTGATGTACCGAAGAAGTTGAGTCCGGATGTGATCACGGACATGACGAGGAGTCTCGAAATGGTCGAGACATAAAGATTGATATATTGGAAGCCTATATTTGGAGTTGGAATGGTTCCGGGTGAAAGCGAATTTACTGAGTCTGGGGAGGTTACTGGAACCCCCCCGGAACTAATGGGCCTTAATGGGCCTCGAGGAGAAGAGGAGGGGCCGGCCAGGGTGGCAAGGTGCCTCTCCCCCAGTCCGAATAGGACAAGGAGGCGGCCCTCTTCCTCTTCCCCCCCCAATCCTACTCCAACTAGGAAGGGGAGTCCTACTCGGTGGGAGTAGGACTCCTCCGCAACGCCTCCTTGGGCAAGCGCACCTCCCCCTCCCTCCTTTATATCTGAGGCGGGGGTCACTGTGCATTCGGTTTTTTCGGTTTGATTCGGTTCGGTTTATACGGTTTTCGGTTTTATACGGTTTTTATACTTCGGTTTATACGGTTTTATACAAAATACGGTTCGGTTTAAGCAATAACCATTTAGTTTCGGTTTGGTTTCGGTAATAACCAAAATAACCAAAGTTGACGCGAATTTGAATTACATATTTTTTTCTCAAAAGAAAATTGGTGTTGTCTCCAAATAATGGTACTAGGCTACTATTACCAGCAGGGGCGTACATGCATTTAGAGCTAAAGCTAGCCTACATGCGTACCTTATGTTAACCCATTAAGATTTAAGAGTAAAGACCATTGACTTTTCAAGCTGACATGACGTGATGATTATAGTGCATAAGATCACCTACATGCATACCTGTACTAAGACTTAAATTTCTCAAAAAAGGAGACCTGAATTGACATTTTTCTAGGCAAATCTGAATTGACATGCAAGAGCCCATGTCCCATCACAAAAGCAAGCCCACGTGCACATAATTAACTATGAAGCCCACTCAGCCCGCCATTTCAACACATGAAATGTCCACTTATGCATTGTTGTTGCGTGGTGGTGAGTTCCGTGAGAATAGTCCCACCTCGCTTGATTGAGGCAAGACGTAGCCGGCTAGTTGGTTATATAAGGGAGCGGCCTCATGATAAAAACGCACACACCACTCTGCGCCTCTCTCGTGTTAGCCCTTGCGTGCACATTTTTTCCAGTTCGGTTAATTCGGTTAAACCGATCGGTTTTCGGTTTTTAACCGAAAAAACCGAGGATCAAATGGTTTCTAAATTTCAAAACTGAAACTGAAACCGAAAACTGAAAAAACCGAAATTTGGTTTCGGTTTGGTTTTTTTGGTTCGGTTTTTGGTTTTCGGTTCGGTTTTGCACAGCCTGAGCAGGGGGGCACCCTAGGACACACAAGTTTGATCTACGGATCGTTCCTTAGCCGTGTGCGGTGCCCCATTCCACCTCGGTCATATCGTCGCGAAGCTTAGGCGAAGCCCTGCGCCGGTAGAACATCAAGATCGTCCTGCACGCCGTCGTCTTGTGGAACTCTCCTCGACACTCGGCCGGATCGGAGTACGAGGGCGTCATCGAGCTGTACGTGTGTCAAGAACTTCGGGCGCCGGAGTAACGGCGCCGAGATCGGTCGGATCATGAGGAGAACGTCGACTACTTCCTCTACGTTGTGATCGCTTCGCTTGGTCTCGAGGGTGCGTAGACAACACTCTCCCCTCTCGTTGTTATACATCACCATGATCTTGCGTGTGCGTAGGAAATTTTTTGAAATTACTACGTTCCCCAACAAAATGCGCCCTTGATCATATAGTACGCATGAGTAATAATTTCTCTGCTCATAGCTCCAGAACCGATCGGATGAAATCCTTGGCTTGGAGTAGGGGTTCTTAGCGCCACGAAAGAAGGTATTGTGGCTCTTGAAGCCATTTGCATTGAAAGACCCGGGAGAGTTGGCGATGCACAGAAACCTTGGCAATCTCGGCTTTGGCTTCTGGACCTGAGGCCGATGCTCAACATGATAGTCAAATTGGGGGCCGGAGGCAGCAGGCGGAGGCACCAGAACGGGCCATCTGACAGTGACAAGCTGACCGTGATCGTATGCTTGCTCAATAGTGTGAGGCCTTGGTGGCGGAACAGGAGTAGGGGCAACATCCGAGGGTCCAGCTACACAACAGTGCTTCAGAGCATTTGTCATATTTGCTCGGTGCAGCCTCCTCATTGTTGTCGGTCTGTGATCTCATTGGCGTCGATTCGGGGGCACATTTGCTTGAACACGATTGCCTCATTGGTTTCGAACATCACTGGTTGGTGCGAGCTCCACATTGGCGTCGGCCATGACCACGTCATTGTCTTCATTGGCATTGGTGGTGGCAGCCTCAACATTTTCAACCTCCTCTTGACTAGCGGGAGGGTCGGGCGCGAACGCGTTCAGATCATGAGCGGCTTCTTCTTCAATAGCTGGTGGTGTTGGTACGAAACTTCTTCTTCTTCAATAGCGGGGAGTTGGTACACGTGCTTCTTCTTCTTTTCTTGGTGATGCAGGCGGAATGTCTTCAAAGCAGATGTGCTTCAGACATGGAGATGTTCACTGTTGGAGCTGGTTCAGAGAATACTTGTCGTGCAATAGGTGAACGTTGCACTTCTTCTTCAGGAACGCTCGATAGAGGGACTTCAAGCCTTTGTCCTCTTCGAAGCCTGCGAAGCGCTGGCTTCAAGTTAGGAGATGGACTTTGTTGAGCCTGAAAGTCTTCATCCTCTTCTTGCACTGGGGGGTGGAGCTTGTTGTTGTTGTTGGGGAGTACTGGGAGAGTCTTGGTGTTGTTGTGGGTGATCATCCCACGAAGCATCCTGAGCAATTGGCGTCAATGGACGACCAATGCTGATGATTTCATTGTTAAATGCGAGCGGCGATGATACCACTTGATGTTCAATCGAGGAAGAACTTCATCATCATTTACATTGTCATCTTGACCAATGTCTTGGCGTTGGGTTAATTTCACCGGAATATCTTCGATCACATGAGCCTCGTGGTAGCGTGCTCATGGACAACCATCCTTCTTTCTTGATGAGCAGACCGCGGGGCGAACAACGGAGATGGGTTCAACGACTAAGGGCTCTGTGGAAGCAGCCCTAGTCTTCTTGGTCTTGCGCTTCTTCTTGGAGGAGCGGCATCAGAGGCTTCAGCATGCTTTCTCTTCCTCGCATCAGCCTCGGCAGCCTTTATCTTCTTCTGTTCTGAATCGGTTGAGGTGACCTTTGGCTTCGAGCCAGTCATGCTGCTCGGGAAGATAATGCGAGGGGCTTCTTGCCTTGAAGGCTCAGGCTGTTCAGCAGGGTGCTTCTTCTTCCTCTTTGTAGCCATCCTAGGGTCAATGCCAGGACGGCCAAGGGACTTGCACTTCTCAGCCTCATTGTATGCGAGCACACACTTGTCAGCCAAAAGCTTCATGCGTTCTCTAGAGCCCTGAGCTTCTTGGCGTTTATGCATAAAAGCTTCTTTGAGCTCATGGAGCATGACCTTGAAGTTACGGACGTCTTGAACACTCAGATTGGCCACATGCTTCTTGAATTGAGCCTTCTCAAAATCAATCTTGTTTTTGAGCTCAACGATGTGCTGAGCGAGAGCTAGCTCAGAAGCAATGGCGCCATTGAAGGCGACACTGAGGCCAACTGGGAGCTGTAAATCTTCAAAGCTGACGTTGGGGGTGTCGAACCATTCATCAATGAAATTGTGAATGATGGCCGCATCGTAGAGAGGCAGGTTCCTGAAGATTTATGCTTCTTCTTTGCTCTTGATGAGCTGCTCAAGGGCATCATCCGCAAGATCTTCATCACTTGATAGATCAATGGGTTCTTCATGCAGAATGGCGGCAGAGTCAAAGCTCACGATCGGATGTTCTAACAAGCTGCTTTTTCTTGTCCGTTCTCTTGGAGACACGGGATGAGATCTTCATTGCACACTGCGGCTTCGGGAGGTGCGATGGCGATGGCCGCACGCAAAGTCTTCGGAGGTGGCTTTGCAGCTGAGGTTGAAGCCTTAGACTTCTTTTGCTTCTGCGGCTTTGGAGGAGGAGGAGCAGGGGCTTCATCAGAGTCAGCACCATCGTCAGAATGATCCACTCTGGCGCCTTGGACCATGATGTAAGTGATGGGGCCGTCAAGGTTGGCATAGGGGCCAATGACATTGGGATTTGCTTCACGGGAGCCATCAGCACGGGGAGCAGAGGGACTTGGATTGAAGTCCAAACCCAAGGTCTTCTTGTTCTCTTTGGCCGAAGCCACAACAAACTGATAGTTGCGCTTGAAGAGCGAATCATCATGACACCATAGTAGTGAAGTGGGATCTGCGTTAGCTGGCTGTGGCCCATGGACCATGCATGGATAGAACCCTTGTTCAATGGCTTCAGCTCGGCTCTTGGGTTGAAGCCCTCGATAGAGGATATCACCCCAAGGTTTGTTGATGGCATTTTTCTCTGCATATTCCTTTGTCACAAATCGTACTTGAACCACTCCTCGGCTAATAGCGTCGAATCCATTGGATTCGCGCCTTCCTCGATGATAATTTTCTTTAGGATCTGTCTTGTACAGTTCGCTAAGTCATCGAGCGAGATCTTTTGATGTGCCTCCTCTGCTGCTCTCGCCACCCTTCCTTGCTGATTTCTCTGTTGCCATGAACTTTAAACCGAAAGGCTTCAATCGTTCAAAGGCTTGAGATTTGGCGCTTGTTTGTCAAGCGAGAACTGCTTCAGGAGAATTCAACCGATGTTGTAAGTATTCGCAAGCGAATGCGACTATGAGAACCAAGGGATTCTCCACGGACATGTATCTGTCACAAAGATTAGAGATGCGAGGAAGGGAAGAGGTCATATGCATTCCCGTAAGATTTTGAAGATAAATCGGTTTGAAGACATTGACCTCATGTTGCGAAGACATTCACTTATATAGATGAGTTGGTTCCAGATTTGTACCAATCCGTGAATAAGTACAAGTGAGGAATCAAACTAGAAGAAATCTAAGTGAATCGACTAAGCAGTATGAGATGCAGACGGAATATATCTAGCTTTGAATAGACAGAAACAACTTTCGGTAAACAGGATGAATCTTGAAGATCAAAAACATGGTAAAAATAGGGTTATAATTACCGCACGAAGAACTGTTAGATGGAGAAGAATAGGAGACCGAGCAGTTCAGCCCACCGTGCCCTAACTTGGCGACGGAGGACACCTACGGCGATGGCGGAGAGAACGATGTTCGCGGCCGGCGTGAGGACGACGTCGGAGAAGTCGCGGCAGCTAAGCGCTTCGTCGCCGGTGTCGTCTCGAGCTAGCGGTGGCGCTAGGGTTTTGACGGAGGGGGAGAGGTGGAAGAAGTATTTCTTTACCGCAGGGGGACAGGTATTTATAAGTAGGTGAGAGACACAGCGCAATTATGCTGGTGCCCCTGGCGGTTCACATCTGAGGGGCACGTGGCGAACATGCAACACCCTCAGGGTTGTCCCACGTTCCCACGCCCGCCAGGCATGTCGGAGAGTTGTTCCGACTTCTCCGGATTTCAACAGTAAAGATAATCCATTAAGAACATATTTAATGTTTGTCTCTTTGCCTTCTGCTGACTAGGACGCAGAGAAGACATTCGACAGTTTCAACAGAATGCATATGATTTGGACAGATAGATTTTGAGATAGTAAGCATAGAGAGATCAGGGTCCGATCACATTCACTTAGTTCAAAAGATCCAATCTTGAAGACATAGCTATAAGTGAATCTTTGAGAGACGAGAATACTAGTATATATATATATATATATATATATATATATATATATATATATATCAAAAAGCAATCAAATCATCATAGTGCAGAAAGTCATGAAGACAAATTGAAACTGAAGACAAACCAAATGCGAAGTCATTGCAATATAACGCCTCGAGTGAAACACTTCAAACTAGAAAAGTTGGTGGTGGCGTTACCCACCGTATAGGAAGTATTAGACCCAGACACGGCGCACAATTATCGTGGCGCTCCGAAGTCGAATTCCATGTTAATGTATTCACACTTAGAGTGTAAATCTTCATTGATTGAAGATATACATTACTTTGTGTGTTGCACATCTAAGTCATCAACATGCATAAGTGTTAGGATGTGTGCCTGATCACAGGACATTTGAGGATTCTAAGATATTTAGCTCACACCGTAACTTGCAAAACCTTTTCTCGTCCAAGGGCTTTGTGAAGATATCTGCCAGCTGCTCATCAGTGTTGACGTGAATGATATCGATGTCTTTCTTCATAACATGATCTCTGAGAAAGTGATGACGAATTTCAATGTGCTTTGTCTTCGAGTGTTGGACTGGAGTGTTGGCTATCTTGATGGCACTCTCGTTGTCACAGAAGAGAGGTACTTTTTGCAGATTGATGCCATAATCCTTGAGGGTTTGCTTCATCCGTAGAAGCTGAGCACAACAAGATCCAGCAGCAATGTATTCAGATTCAGCAGTTGAGAGTGATACACAGTTCTGCTTCTTTGAAGACCAACAGACAAGTGATCAACCAAGAAAATGGCATGTGCCAGAAGTAGACTTGTGATCCACCTTGTCACCAGCATAATCAGCATCCGAGAATCCAACCAAATCGAATCTTGAGCCCTTGGGATACCATAATCCGAGTGTTGGGGTGTAAGCCAAATATCTAAGAATTTGCTTCACAGCTAAGTGATGCGATTCCTTTGGTGCCTCTTGGTACCGAGCACACATGCAAACGCTAAGCATAATATCTGGCCTAGATGCACATAAATAAAGCAAATAACCAATCATGGAGCGGTATACCTTTTGATCGAACTCTTTACCATTGTCGTCGGGACCAAGATGGTGCTTGGTCGGCATTGGCGTCGTGTAGCCTTTGCGCCTTCCATTCCAAACTTCTTGAGCAGTCTTTGAGGTATTTCTCTTGAGATATGAAGATGCCATTCCTCTGCCGATTTAATTTGAAGACCAAGGAAGAACTTCAGCTCACCCATCATGGACATTTGATATTGCTCTTGCATCATGTACCCAAACTCATCATCTTTGTACTTACGGTTGGTGCATCCAAAGATTATGTCATCCACATATATTTGGCATACAAGCAGTTCACCATCATATGTCTTCGTGAAGAGAGTGGGATCGAGGATCCGTGTTTGAAGCCTTTGCTCTTGAAGTCTTTGATTGTATCATACCCGCACGAGGGGCTTGTTTGAGGCCATCTGATTGCCTTGTTTAGCTTGCACACCATATCGGGATGTTTTGGATCTTCAAAGCCAGGTGGTTGTGCGACATACACTTCTTCTTCAATCTTGCCATTGAGAAATGCACTCTTTACATCCATTTGATATAGCAAGATATTGTGATGATTTGCATAAGCTAGCAGTATGCGAATAGCTTCAAGCCTAGCAACAAGAGCAAATGTTTCATCGAAGTTAATTCCTTCCACTTGGGTGTATCCTTGAGCTACAAGACGTGCTTTGTTTCTGACGACTTGACCATGCTCATCTTGCTTGTTTCGATATATCCATTTTGTTCCAATAATGTTATGCTTGCGAGGATCAGGTTGCTTGACAAGTTCCCAGACATTATTCAGTTTGAACTGTTGAAGTTCTTCTTGCATGGCTTGAATCCATTCTGGTTCCATAAAAGCTTCAGCAACTTTCTTGGGTTCTGATATTGACACAAATGAAAAGTGCCCACAGAAGTTTGCTAGCTGAGTTGCTCTTGAACAAGTGAGCGTACCAGGTGCATTGATGCTGTCAATTATCTTCTCTATTTGAACTTCATTTGCAACACGAGGGTGAACAGGACGAAGATTTTGCTCTGGCTGATCATTGTCATCATTGGGAGGATTGTCTTCGGACTGAGCATTGTCTTCAGGTTGATTTGGTGCAGAGATGATGAGTTCCTCTTCAGGTTGTGCTTCAGAGGGCATGATTTCACCAGTTCCCATCAACTTGATTGCCTCATTTGAAGGAGCTTCATCCAGTGTACTTGGCAGGATCTCTCTCTATGAACCATTTGTTTCATCAAATCTCACATCCACAGTTTCAACAATTTTGTAGAGATAAAGATTGAAGACTCTGTAGGAGTGTGAATCCTTTCCATAGCCAAGCATGAAGCCTTCATGAGCTTTAGGTGCAAATTTTGACTTGTGATGGGGATCCTTTATCCAGCATCTTGCTCCAAATACTCTGAAGTAACTGACATTTGGCTTCTTGCCAGTAAGTAGCTCATATGATGTTTTGTTCAGAAGCTTATGAACGTACACACGGTTGATGATGTGACATGCTGTATCAATAGCTTCGGGCCATAACTTTCTTGGTGTCTTGTACTCATCTAGCATTGTTCGAGCCATTTCAATGAGGGTTCTGTTCTTGCGCTCAACGATGCCATTTTGCTGAGGTGTGTATGGAGCAGAGAACTCATGAGTGATTCTCATTGTATCCAGATACAGATCAAGTCCAGTGTTCTTGAATTCAGTGCCATTGTCACTTCTGATGTGCTTGATCTTCACACCATAGTTGTTCATAGCTTGATCTTCACTTCTGAAGACATCTTGCACTTCAGTCTTGTACAGAATTATATGAACCCATGTGTATCTAGAGTAATCATGATCAATGACGAAGCCATAGAGACAGGCAGTTGTTGTGAGGGTGGAGTAGTGAGTGGGTCCAAATAAGTCCATGTGCAACAGCTCGAAGGGTTGAGATGTTGTCATGATTGTCTTCGATGGGTGCTTTGCCCTAGTCATCTTTCCAGCTTCACAAGCACCACACAGATGATCCTTCTTGAACTTGACATCTTCGATGCCAATGACATGCTTCTTCTTGACGAGTGAGTGTAAGTTCCTCATGCCAAGATCTCCCGCCCTTCGATGCGAGCCAGCGATTCGAAGCTTTTGTGAGAAGACAAATGGCAAGTCAGGACCTGCTGAGAAATCTACCATGTATAGATCATCTTTTCGATACCCTTGAAAGACTAGAGATTTGTCAGATTCCATTAGTACAAGGCAGCGATATTTGCCAAATATCACAATCATGTTCAAGTCACAAAGCATTGAGACAGACATTAAGTTGAAACCAAGGGATTCAACAAGCATCACTTTATCCATGTGTTGATCCTTTGAGATTGCAACTCTACCTAGACCCAATACTTTGCTTTTACCAAAGTCAAGAAATGTGATGTGACTCTTGTCGGATGGGCGTAAGGTTGAGTCCATGAGAAGACTTGATCACCAAATCATATGATTTGTGCATCCACCGTCCATAATCCATTCGAAGCTTTTGGTGATGTACCCTACTGATGCGATTAGGAGGATAGGCTTCACACAAGTGTTGTGAAGCATATGCATTTGATACAT
Organism: Aegilops speltoides; assembly: GCA_021437245.1. Lineage (NCBI taxonomy): Eukaryota > Viridiplantae > Streptophyta > Magnoliopsida > Poales > Poaceae > Aegilops > Aegilops speltoides. The sequence goes on from CM038145.1 coordinate 493,980,641, forward strand.
ATAGGGACGATCACACTTATATCAAAGTTAGGACATAGGCGATGATGGATTTAGATGTGAAGCATATAGAATGCTATTTTAACGTCGTCCTTAGTGAGTTTTAGGTCCCCACAATAGTATCGGACGCCATTGATTGCTTTGGTGGAGACCATTTTCGCAAAGAGAGTTAGTTCTTCTTTGCCACCCACATTTTCGATGGGGGCTTAGAAGCAATGAGTCTAAGTCGACATCTGAGAACTTTGGCTTTGAAGCCCTAGCAAATAGCCTTGCAGGAGATGAATGATACTCATATGAATAAGCAGAAAAGTTCTTAGTCCTATGAACATAGCGGTTCGAAGATACCCGCTCATATTCATAAGTCTGAGCATGATTTCCCTGCAAAACATTGGCGTTAGGGCGACTCATGTGAGTCATGTATCTGTATGAAGCCTGTGGGCCATATGAAGCTATAGGTTTGGGGTTTGTCTTCTACCTCGGTGGTGTCATGACGACATTCACATGAAGATTCTCAATGCACCGCTTAGGTACCCAGATCTTCTTTATAGGTGGTCCATTCCTGCAGTTAGTACCAATGTACCTGGCAAACACCTCACCATTTTGATTTTTGAACAGCTTATAGTTTGCATCAAAGGATTCATCAATGGTAATAGGATTAGCAAAGGTAAATCCAGATAAGGTAGATGGATCTACTAAAGGTCCCTTTGCAGCAACCCATGTGGTTTTGGGGAAGGAGCTGACACGTGTTCCAACGGTCAGATTTCAAACACACGCGACAACTTTACTTGGGCAACAAGCAAAGCTGACTCATCCAGCTCTGGATAAGATTTGCTCTCATTGTCTTCGCTCGAAGACATAGGATTTGGGTTGAGCATCACTTTAGTCATTCTGACTTAGTTCACTTGGACCCCACTTAACAGTATGGTGGTTCCTATGACTCAACAAAGAAGAAACGAAACAACGAAAAACACACAGTCTTCGCGCTCCAAAGTCTTCACGCAATGTCTTCTCATGTCATAGTCTTCAATATGAATATCTTCTCATACCACCAATGTCTTCAATGTCTTCATACATTTTTAGGGGTCATCTCCGGTAGGTAAACAGAATCAATGAGGGACATGTTGGGGAACGTAGTAATTTCAAAAAATTTCCTACGCACACGCAAGATCATGGTGATGCATAGCAACGAGAGGGGAGAGTGTTGTCTACGCATCCTCCTAGACCCGGCGCGAAGCGATCACAACTTAGAGGAAGTAGTCGTCGTTCTCCTCGCGATCCGACCGATCCGGCGCCGTTACTCGGCGCCCGAGTTCTTGACACGTCAGCTCGATGGCGTCCCTCGTACTCGATCCAAATTGAGTGTCGAGGGAGAGTTCCACGAGACGACGGCGTGGTGGCGATCTTGATGTTCTATCGGTAGCAGAGCCGCCTAAGCTTGCGACGATATGACCGAGGTGGAATATGGTGGAGGGGCACCGACACGGCTAAGGAACGATCCGTAGATCAAACTTGTGTGTTCTAGGGTGCCCCCTGCCTCGTATATAAAGGAGGGAGGGGAGGTGCGGCCGGCCCAAGGAGGCGCGGGAGGAGTCCTACTCCCACCGAGTAGGACTCCCCCTTCCTAGTTGGAGTAGGATTGGGGAGGGAAGAGAGAGAGGCGCCCCCCTCCTTGTCCTATTCGGACTGGGGGTGAGGCGGCCCACCCCCGGCCGCCCTCCTCTTCTCCCTCGAGGCCCACTAAGGCCCATTTAGTTCCCGGGGTTCCAGTAACCTCCGGTACTCGGTAAATTCCCTTTTCACCGGAACCATTCCGAACTCCAAATGTAGGCTTCCAATATATCAATCTTTATGTCTCGACCATTTGAGACTCCTCGTCATGTCCGTGATCACATCCGGACTCGAACTCCTTGGTACATCAAAATACATAAACTCATAATAACCGTCGTCGAAACCTTAAGCATGCGGACCCTACGGTTCGAGAACAATGTAGACATGACCGAGACACGTCTCGGTCAATAACCAATAGCGGGACACGGATGCCCATATTGGTTCCTACATATTCTCGAAGATCTTTATCGGTCGACCGCATAACAACATCGTTGTTCCCTTTGTCATCGGTATGTTACTTGCGAGATTCGATCGTCGGTATCCAATACCTAGTTCAATCTCGTTACGGCAAGTCTCTTTACTCGTTCCGTAATACATCATCTTACAGCTAACTCATTAGTTGTAATGCTTGCAAGGCTTCATGATGTGTATTACCGAGAGGGCCCAGAGATACGTCTCCGACAATCGGAGTGACAAAACCTAATCTCGAAATCGCCAACCCAACATCCGCCTTTGGAGACACTGTAGTACTCCTTTATAATCACGCAGATTCGTTGTGACGTTTGGTAGCACCCAAAGTGTTCCTCCGTAAACAGGAGTTGCATAATCTCATAGTTACGAGGAACATGTATAAGTCATGGATAAAAGCGGTAGCAACATACTAAGCGATCGTGTGCTAAGCTAATGGAATGGGTCATGTCAATCGATCATTCTACTAATGATGTGACCTTGTTAATCAAATAACAACTCTTTGTTCATGGTTAGGAAACATAACCATCTTTGATTAACAAGCTAGTCTAGTAGAGGCATACTAGTGACATGTTGTTTTGTTTATGCATTCACACATGTATCATGTTTCCTAATACAATTCTAGCATGAATGATAAACATTTATCATGAAACAAGGAAATAAATAATAACTTTATTATTGCCTCTAGGGCATATTTCCTTGATCTCCCACTTGCACTAGAGTCAATAATCTAGATTACATAGTAATGATTCTAACACCCATGGAGTCTTGGTGCTGATCATGTTTTGCTCGTGGAAGAGGCTTAGTCAGCGGTGCGCAACATTCAGATCTGTATGTATCTTGCAAATCTCTATGTCTCCCACGGACTAAGTCCGGATGGAATTGAAGCGTCTCTTGATGTGCTTGGTCCTCTTGTGAAATCTGGATTCCTTCGCTAAGGCAATTGCTCGATATTGTCACGAAGATTTTCATTGGACCCGATGCACTAGGTATGACACCTATATCGGATATGAACTCCTTCATCCGCACTCCTTCATTAGCTGCTTCGAAGCTGCTATGTACTCCGCTTCACATGTAGATCCCGCCACGACGCTTTGTTTAGAACTGCACCAACTAACAGCTCCTCCGTTTAGTGTAACTACGTATCCGGTCTGCGATTTAGAATCGTCCGGATCGGTGTCAAAGCTTGCATCAACGTAACCGTTTACGATGAGCTCTTTGTCACCTCCATATCGAGAAACATATCCTTAGTCCTTTTCGGTATTTCAGATGTTCTTGACCGCTGTCGATGATCCACTCTGGATTACTTTGGTACCTCCTGCTAAACTTATAGCAAGGCGCACATCAGTCAGTACACAACATTGCATACATGATAGAGCCTATGGCTGAAGCATAGGAACATCTTTCATTTTCTCTCTATCTTCTGCGGTGGTCGGGCATTGAATCTTACTCAACTTCACACCTTGTAACACGGCAAGAACCCTTTCTTTGCTTGATCCATTTTGAACTTCTTCAAAATTTTGTCAAGGTATGTGCTTTGTGAAAGTCAATTAAGCGTCTTGATCTATCTCTATAGATCTTAATGCCCAATATGTAAGCAGCTTCACCGAGGTCTTTCATTGAAAAACTCTTATTCAAGTATCCCTTTATGCTATCCAGAAATTCTATATCATTTCCGATCAGCAATATGTCATCTACATATAATATCGAAATGCTCTGAGCTCCCACTCACTTTCTTGTAAATCTGAGCTTCTCCAAAAGTGCAGACAAACCCAAATGCTTTGATCACACTATCAAAGCGTTTATTCCAACTCGAGATGCTTGCACCAGTCCATAAATGGATCATTGGAGCTTGCACACTTTGTTAGCTCCTTTGGATCGACAAAACCTTCGGTTGCATCATATACAACTCTTCTTCTAGAAATCCATTCAGAATGCGGTCTTTACATCCATTTGCCAAATTTCATAATCATAAAATCGGCAATTGCTAACATGATTCGAGACGGACTTAAGCATCGCTACGGGTGAGAAGGTCTCATCGTAGTCAACCCCTTGAACTTGTCGAAAACCCTTTGCGACAAGTCGAGCTTTGTAGACGATAACATTACCGTCGGCGTCGGTCTTCTTCTTGAAGATCCACTTGTTTTCTATTGCTTGCCTACCCTCGGGCAAGTCAACCAAAGTCCATACTTTGTTTTCATACATGGATCCCATCTCAGATTTCATGGCCTCAAGCCATTTTGCGAATCTGGGCTCACCATCGCTTCTTCATAGTTCGTAGGTTCATCATGATCTAGTAGCATGATTTCCGAGCAGGATTACCGTACCACTCAGTGCGGATCTTACTCTGGTTGATCTCGAGGTTCTGCGAAGAACTTGATCTGAAGTTTCATGATCAACATCATCAACTTCCTCACTACTTGGTGTAGGTGTCTCGAAACCGTTTCTGCGACAAATTACTTTCAAGTAAGGGAGAAGGTACTATTACCTCATCAAGTTCCACTTTCCTCCCACTCACTTCTTTCGAGAGAAACTCCTTCTCTAGAAAGGATCCATTCTTAACAACGAATGTATTGCCTTCGGATCTGTGATAGAAGGTGTACCCAACTGTCTCCTTTGGGTATCCTATGAAGACACATTTTCCGATTTGGGTTCGAGCTTATCGGGTTGAAGCTTTTTCACATAAGCATCGCATCCCCAAACTTTAAGAAACGACAACTTTGGTTTCTTGCTAAACCACAGTTCATAAGGTGTCGTCTCAGCGGATTTCGACGGTGTTCTATTCAAGTGAATCGGCCGTCTCTAGAGCATAACCCCAAAACGATAGCGGTAAATCTGTAAGAGACATCATAGATCGCACCATATCTAGTAAAGTGCGATTCTGACGTTCGGACACACCATTACTGTTGTGGTGTTCCGGTGGCGTGAGTTGCTGAAACTATTCCGCATTGTTTCAAATGTAGACCAAACTCGTAACTCAAATATTCACCTCCACGATCAGATCGTAGAAATTTAATTTTCTTGTTACGATGATTTTCAACTTCACTCTGAAATTCTTTGAACTTTTCAAATGTTTCAGACTTATGTTTCATTAAGTAGATATACCCATATCTGCTTAAGTCATCTGTGAAGGTGAGAAAATAACGATATCTGCCACGAGCCTCAACATTCATCGGACCACATACATCTGTATGTATGATTTCCAACAAATCTGTTGCTCTCTCCATAGTACCGGAGAACGGGGTTCTAGTCATCTTGCCCATAAGGCACGGTTTGCAAGTGCCAAGTGATTCATAATCAAGTGACTCCAAAAGTCCATCAGTATGGAGTTTCTTCATGCGTTTACACATCGATATGACCTAAACGGCGATTGCCACAAATAAGTTGCACTATCATTATCAACTCTGCATCTTTTGGTTTCAACATTATGAATATGTGTATCACTACTATCGAGATTCATCAAAATAGACCACTCCTCAAGGGTGCATGACCATAAAAGATATTACTCATATAAATAGAACAACCATTATTCTCTCGATTTAAATGAATAACCGTCTCGCATCAAACAAGATCCAGATATAATGTTCATGCTCAACGCAGCACCAAATAACAATTATTTAGGTCTAAAACTAATCCGAAGGTAGATGTAGAGGTAGCGTGCCGACCGCGATCACATCGACTTTGGAACCATTTCCCACGCGCATCGTCACCTCGTCCTTTGCGGTGTTAAGCAATCCGTAGTCCTGTTTGAGTTGCAAATATTAGCAATGTAACCAAGATCAAATACCAGTGCTCTGCGAGCTCTAGTAAGGTACACATCAATAACATGTATATCACATATACCTTTGTTCACCTTGCCATCCTTCTTATCCGCCAAATACTTGGGGCAGTTCCGCTTCGGTGACCACCGCTTGCGGTAGAAGCACTCGAGCCAGGCTTAGGTCCGGACTTGGGTTTCTTCTCTGAGCAAAGAACTTGCTTGCTGTTCTTCTTGAAGTTCCTTCTTCTTCCCTTTGCTTTTCTTCTTGAAACTAGTGGTCTTATTGACCATCAACACTTGATGCTCCTTCTTGATTTCTACCTCCAGCCTTTAGCATTGCGAAGAGCTCGGTATAGTCTTTACTAACCCTTGCATATTATAGTTCATCACGAAGCCTTTGTAGCTTGGTGGCGGTGATTGAAGAATTACATCAATGACACAATCATCCGGAAGATTAACTCCCAATTGTGTCAAGTGATTGTAGTACCCGGACATTACGAGTATGTGCTCACTAATGAACTATTCTCCTCCATCTTGCAGCTATAGAACTTATTGGAGACTTCATATCTCTCAATCCGGGCATTACATTTGGAATATTAACTTCAACTCTGGAACATCTCATATGCTCCATGACGTTCAAAACGTCGTTGAAGTCCGGTTCTAAGCCGTAAAGCATGGCACATCGAACTATAGAGTAGTCATCGGCTTTGCTCGCGAGACGTTCACAACATCCGGTGTTGCTCCAAGAAGAGCTGGCACCTAGCGGTGCATCCAGGGCGTAACTCTTACGTGCAGCAATGAGGATGATCCTCAAATTCGGACCCGATCCGTGTAATTGCTACCATCATCTTTCAACTTTGCTTTCTCAAGGAACGCATTAAAATTCAACGGAACAACAAAGACGAGCCATCTATCTACAATCAAACATAAACAAGCAAGATACTATCGGTACTAAGTTCATGATAAATTTAAGTTCAATTAATCATATTACTTAAGAACTCCCACTTAGAAAGACATCTCTCTAGTCATCTAAGTGATCACGTGATCCAAATCAACTAAACCATAACCGATCATCACGTGAAATGGAGTAGTTTTCAATGGTGAACATCTTATATTGATCATATCTACTATATGATTCACGCTCGACCTTTCGGTCTCCGTGTTCCGAGGCCATATCTGCATATGCTAGGCTCGTCAAGTATAACCCGAGTATTCTGCGTGTGCAAAACTGGCTTGCACCCGTTGTAGATGGACCTAGAGCTTATCACACCCGATCATCACGTGGTGTCTGGGCACGACGAACTTTGGCAGCGGTGCATACTGGGAGAACACTTCTTGATAATTTAGTGAGAGATCATCTTATAATGCTACCGTCGATCAAAGCAAGATAAGATGCATAAAGGATAAACATCACATGCAAATCAATATAAGTGATATGATATGGTCATCATCATCTTGTGCTTCGTGATCTTCATCTCCGCAGCACCACCATGATCACCATCGTCACCGGCGCGACACCTTGATCTCCATCGTAGCATCGTTGTCGTCTCGCCAATCTTATGCTTCTCGACTATCTCTACCGCTTAGTGATAAAGTAAAGCATTACAGGCGATTGCATTGCATACAATAAGCGACAACCATATGGCTCCACCCGATTGCCGATAACTTTGGTTACAAAACATGATCATCTCATACAATAAAATATAGCATCACGTCTTGACCATATCACATCACAACATGCCTGCAAAAACAAGTTAGGCGTCCTCTACTTTGTTGTTGCAAATTTTACGTGGCTGCTACGGGCTTAAGCAAGAACCGGTCTCACCTACGCATCAAAACCACAACGATACTTCGTCAAATAGACTCGTTTAACCTTCTCAAGGACCGGGCGTAGCCACACTCGGATCAACTAAAGTGAGAGAGCAGACACCCACCAGTCACCTTTAAGCAACGAGTGCTCGTGGCGGTGAAACCAGATCTCGCGTAAGCGTCTGCGTAATGTCGGTCAGGGCCGCTTCATCTCACAATACCGCTGAACCAAAGTATGACATCTTTGGTAGGTAGTATGACTTGTATCGCCCACAACTCACTTGTGTTCTACTCGTGCAAAACATCAAACCATAAAAACCTAGGCTCGGATGCCACCGTTGGGGAACGTAGTAATTTCAAAAATTTCCTACGCACACGCAAGATCATGGTGATGCATAGCAATGAGAGGGAGAGTGTTGTCTCGTACCCTCGTGAACCGGCGAAGCGATCACAACGTAGAGGAAGTAGTCGACGTTCTCCTCGCGATCCGACCGATCCGGCGCCGTTACTCGGCGCCCGAGTTCTTGACACACGTACAGCTCGATGGCGTCCCTCGTACTCGATCCAGCCGAGTGTCGAGGAGAGTTCGTCGAGACGACGGCGTGGTGGCGACCTTGATGTTCTACGGCGGCGAGGGGGCTTCGCCTAAGCTTCGACGATATGACCGAGGTGGAATATGGTGGAGGGGGCACCGCTGACACGGCTAAGGAACGATCCGTAGATCAAACTTGTGTGTCCTAGGGTGCCCCCCCCCTGTATATAAAGGAGGGAGGGAGGTGCGGCCGGCCCAAGGGGGCGGGAGGAGTCCTACTCCCACCGGAGTAGGACTCCCCCTCCTAGTTGGAGTAGGATTGGGGGGGGAAGAGGGAAGGGGCGCCCCCTCCTTGTCCTATTCGGACTGGGGGAGAGGGCGCGGCCACCCCCGGCCGCCCCTCCTCTTCTCCCTCGAGGCCCATTAAGGCCCATTTAGTTCCGGGGGTTCCAGTAACCTCCGGTACTCCGAGAAATTCCGTTTTCACGGAACCATTCGAACTCCAAATGTAGGCTTCCAATATATCAATCTTTATGTATCGACCATTTCGAGACTCCTCGTCATGTCTGTGATCACATCCGGACTCGAACTCCTTGGTACATCAAAATACATAAACTCATAATAACCGCATCATCGAAACCTTAAGCGTGCGGACCCTACGGTTCGAGAACAATGTAGACATGACCAAGACACGTCTCGGTCAATAACCAATAGCGGGACCTGGATGCCCATATTGGTTCCTACATATTCTCGAAGATCTTTATCGGTCGGACCGCATAACAACATCGTTGTTCCTTTGTCATCGGTATGTTACTTGCCCGAGATTCGATCGTCGGTATCCAATACCTAGTTCAATCTCGTTACCGCAAGTCTCTTTACTCGTTCCGTAATACATCATCTTACAACTAACTCATTAGTTGTAATGCTTGCAAGGCTTCGATGATGTGTATTACCTAGAGGGCCCAAAGATACCTCTCCGACAATCGGAGTGACAAAACCTAATCTCGAATATGCCAACCCAACATCCGCCTTTGGAGACACTGTAGTACTCCTTTATAATCACCCGATTCGTTGTGACGTTTGGTAGCACCAAAGTGTTCCTCCGTAAACGGAGTTGCATAATCTCATAGTTACGGGAACATGTATAAGTCATGGATAAAAGCAGTAGTAACATACTAAACGATCGTGTGCTAAGCTAATGGAATGGGTCATGTCAATCAGATCATTCTACTAATGATGTGACCTTGTTAATCAAATAACAACTCTTTGTTCATGGTTAGGAAACATAACCATCTTTGATTAACAGGCTAGTCTAGTAGAGGCATACTAGTGACATGTTGTTTTGTTTATGCATTCACACATGTATCATGTTTCCGGTTAATACAATTCTAGCATGAATGATAAACATTTATCATGAAATAAGGAAATAAATAATAACTTTATTATTGCCTCTAGGGCATATTTCCTTCAGGACACTACCTGCGTTATCCTGCAATTCTCACAAACGCATTAGTCCCTCAACCAACTTTGTCGTCAATACTCCAAAACCAACAAGGGGTGGCACTAGATGCACTTACAGTACCCATGGTTCCAATAACCTTTCGCTTCATCATTCCTTTGACTTGATGTCATCGCCGATTGATTACATCTTCATGAAATCTCTCGACAAATGTGTCATGATCATCACCAACATTCTGATGTTGTTCCAGGATATCAATAGAATTCATGATGAGAAATGACATCCTTGCCCCCTCGATGAATTGTTCCTGAGCCTGTCGACCACAAAATCATCTTTTCTTGCTGCAATTATATGACTTATTTTATAAGTTGTTCCGATGGATCCTTTGTGTATCCGAAGTCTGACCTTTCCCTGATGACCATGTCAACACTATCCCGAAGCATGTGTGTGGTACTCCGATCATCAACAAGAACATTGAGAGCGCAATGCTAACTGTTCTTGATCAATGCCTTTTCGATCATTGTTGCTTTTGTGCTAGCCTTCTTAAGGCAAACTTTTCTAACTTATGTATGTACTCAGATATTGTTGCTTCCGCTGACTCTTGTTTTCGAGCTTATGTATTCGAGCCCTCGAGGCCCTGGCTTGTAATATAAAGCTTGTATTATTTTAATTTGTGTTTAGAGTTGTGTTGTGATATCTTTTCATGAGTCCTTGATCTTGATTGTACACATTTGCGTGTATGATTAGTGTACGATTGAATCGAGGGCGTCACATTGAGTTGGGGTCCCAGTCCTCGTCCTCCTCTGATGTACTCTCATTTGACCCGAACGAGCTTTTGAGAGCCGTTGCAGCCATGCTTCGGTTGGATCCCTGCAGGAGTTGGATGCGAGCTCGCGGTCGTCACCACTGTGTCGGGGAGTGGCAGATGCGTGGTGCTGGTGGTCGTCGCCGCGGGCGTCATCACTGTCGGGGAGTGGCAGATGCGTGGTGGTGGTCGTTGTCGCCGCGGGCGTCATCGAGGCAGACCCCTCCTCTTGCGGTTCCGGTCTCGCCTCTTCTAGATTCGACACCTGGTAGACGACCTCGTCAAAGATCCCACGGCCGTGGCACCGACCTCTGGTGGATCCCACGACCACCTCTTCATCTGGTCTACGGAGGAGCGATCGACACAGCCAGGGCGTCGACCCCGCGACGACGGGCGCGCCCACGAGCACCTCCTTCGGCTTGAATGATCGGCACCAGGGGCGGAGCCCATTGGGCCATCTCGTATGCACAGGAATACGGGTCCAAATATTTGCTAGTAGTACTTATCAATTAAGAAGGCCCGATGCATCGAGTTGGCCCAAGAGCGATTACATCGAGGTCGGCCCTATTCAGCCACTCCTCCGGCTGCTCTGCGTTACAGTGTTGGGCGGTCACGGAAAAGCGAGCGTCGCGACCAACCTCTCCGTAGCCTTAATCGATCCAACTTCCTCCACTTAATAAAACTAAAAAATCCAACCATCGATCAGTGCATGTAGACTAGGCGTATATGATCCGGTCCTCCATACGCCTTGCCCTTGCGTACAAAGGGCGGCGGCGAAGGGCACCGGCGGCCGTCACGCAGCGAATACGGACCCCGAGTCCTCTGGTGATGACGCAATGCATGCGAGCGACGCCGCACACCGTCGGCCGGTCCAGCGCTCCGTAATTTGGCAACCTTTCCCAGGGCCGGGCCGGCAAAATTCGGGGCCCTGTGCCAAACTAAAAAATGAGACCCTATCTCACTAGAAAAAAATTAATAAAGTGACGAGCAATTATAATGTATATAATATAATGTCTTACATAATAATTGGGTATAAAAAATCTTATCTATTCAACTCTCGGTTGCATAATATTTATTATTTATAATATATACTCCTTCCGTCCGAAAAAACTTGTCCCAAGCTTGTCTTTTAAATAGTGATGCTAGATACATATATTTGAGGGACAAGGTTTTTCGGACGGAGGAAACTTAATATAATGACTTACATAATAATTGGGTATATAAAAAATAAAGTGATAGGCAACGCATATTAATTGAAAAATTATGCATCAATGTTTGACAATCACACGAACCGTCTAACTCACCTAGTCTCCTGTTCTATCCGGTTAAACGGCTATACTGAGATCTTTAACAGAGAAGATAAGAACCGACCTCTAATGATCCCTGTTAAAAATTAATTAGATAATTAATAATTAGGACTAGGAACCGACGTTAAATAGAAAGGAGGACTCGCCAACGGCAGGCTACCTGTTTTTAAGATGGAAGCCGTGAGATGGTGAGAGCACCTGAAGGATAAAACTGTTGTGGTTGCCCATCGATCGGACGATCCCGTTTTCAATCGAGGAATGGACAGAGAATCGTCGCCGAATCGCCGATCAATCCTCCTGCACTAGGCGGCGGGCAGAAGCCAAACCTGAGCAGCGATGGCCGACGGCGATGCGATCAATCCCATCTAATTCCCGTCCCGAGACTCCCGGCAATCCTTTTTTTTTCTATTTATGAGGTGGGTGTGAGTCAACCATGTGCGCGTGGGATCAGGTGCTCTGGTCGCTGGACAACCGACGAGAAAAGAACGAGCAGCGATCAAATGCGCCTGGGATCGAGGGGAGGCGGCTGGCACGCGTCGAGGATGCCCACGCCCACAGGCCCAGCGGCCAAGCGAAACTACATTTTTTTTTTTGAAAAATATACATACTAGGCCTATAAAAATTTGGGCCCCCCAAATATATGGGCCCTGTGCGGGCGGCACACTTAGCACAACTATGGGCCCGGCCCTGACCTTTCCAATCTTGAATCTTCGTTTCCATGCGTATCAAAGGCCACAATGGTAACGCCTTTGTCTTGCCGTTCCTAATTTTGTTTACAAACTGCAATGATTAGTCAGTTTGTATAAACTAGTAACAAATAGAATAAACCACTACATTTTGACAAAGCATGAGACATTTTCTAGGGTTATAACTTCTAAATTCTAATTAGGTTATATTTCATTCATTGTCAAATACAAATACTATAACTTCTAATTAGGTTATATTTCATTTATTCTCAAAAGAAAAGCATCAGCACAGGATGTTCTGGAACACATAAATAGGGAAGAGGAGATTCAATATCGCCCGGGCAAGAGAAAATTGATCAAACGTACTAAAGGTAATTTCCAATTTTTTAGCCATTTAAATACTTTCATTTGGACATTTTATTATGTTCTACTAGAAAGTTTAATTTCATTTTTATCTTGTACATTATTGTGCCCTGCTGTCGGAGGATGTATTCTGAATTTCAAAATGCAAGACAACCTTTCCAAGTAATTTTGCCCCCTTCTTTAGAATTATAGTAAACATTTTGATGGCTACATTCTGTTTTTACTTACTGCCTTCTATTACATCCGATAAAATGTGCTAGAAGCTGTGAAACAAACCCTTATTCAATACATCGCTGCTTGAAAATTTTACTCCTTGTTAAAGTGGTGCATCGGGTAACATTTGCTCCAGCTCCGCCCCTGGATCGGCACAATGACCCCCGTAGTTTCACCCAACAACTTCGACACGTTAAACGGCGACCACCACGCCTTCGCCGCTCACTCAGTCGCCGTTGACACAGCGCCGTGCGCCGGGATCCAAGGCACAACTCCACCACAAAATTGTTTGCCTCCACCACAACTCCAAGCGAACGGACCGCGACTAGTGACGTGGCGAGGAAGCTTTGCTGTAGGATTTGTGCGGCTAATCAAACGGCTATGAAGACGTTCGCGCCCAGCCCCTAAAATCTCAGCCTTTTTGCAAGTTTTTTTAGGCCTAGTGGATAGATTAAGTTTTTCGAAGGGGTCACTTAGTACAAATAATACATCGCCGGAAGCTTCTCGAGTCTGCTTCGTGGGAGGTTCACTTTTCTCAGATCTGAGACTGAACCATCACCTCCACGTACACAAACAGATATTTCAGGCCGGTCCGAAGTTGCAAACCCTCCGATCACGATCCAACGTCTGCGGGGCGCGCAGAAAAGTCCGGCCTAGATCGTGACACCCACCGCCGACCGAAGACGCTTTCCCACTAGAGACACACACGGGTTCCCAACGGACACGCCTCCCTGCCCTCCCGCGGCACGCGAGAATCTGCAAAACAACCAGACGCTTCCCAAATTTCCACCCCGGGACACCGCAAGACGGCCCCACACGAACCTTCAAACCCGCGGGACCCATCCGCAGCGACAGAAACTAGGAAACCGTCGCGTACGACGGTCAAGAGTCAAGTAGCACTGCAGTTATGGCGCTGAACTCTGCCAGCCGGGCCCCACCCGATGCTTGCTGGGCTGTGCATGGGCCACGCCTCCGCCGGTTCAGACAGCCGCTCCTGTATAAATAGCGGCCCCGCTCCTCGCTGCCTCCTCCTCTCCCGAGTCCGCAGCAGCCGCCGCCAGCAGCTGCGCAAAGGCTCCACAAACCCTAACCCTAGTCCTTAGCTAGCTTAGCTTCCTTCTCGATCTAGCTAGAGCCATGGCGCCGACCAAGGGCGAGGGGCCGGCCATCGGCATCGACCTCGGCACCACCTACTCGTGCGTCGGCGTGTGGCAGCACGACCGGGTTGAGATCATCGCCAACGACCAGGGCAACCGCACCACGCCCTCGTACGTCGCCTTCACCGACTCGGAGCGCCTCATCGGCGATGCCGCCAAGAACCAGGTCGCCATGAACCCCATCAACACCGTCTTCGGTGAGCCACCCCCCAACACCCTCTCTCTCACTCTCTGTCTCTTCAGATCTGTTTGTATGGTTGGTTTTGCTGCTAGATGCCTCGTTGTCCCGTAGCGCGATGCAAGGTCTTTGCTTCGGCAGATCCAGCAAGTATGTTTGAACGAATTATTAGGATGAGTTTTTTGTCGTTGACCCGTCGCCTCGGTAGATCCGCCGAGTATGTTTGAGCAGTTAGTATGCGGTTTCGGCCGTATCCTGCCAGATTTGATACGCTGGAGGTCATCCATGGTCTGTTCCATAGTAATATATTTTTGGTGGTTAATAGGCTGCATGTGTAGATCTGTGATGTGGCGTGGTCTTCTATAATTGTATATGTCTGCTAACTTTCTTGGATCTACTTTTGAAGCTTGTGTCCAGCTCCACTTATTGTGATTGTTTCTTGGATCTACTTTTGAAGCTTGTGTCCAGCTCCACTTATTGTGATTGTTTCAGGGTCCTCAGCTGTGGTCCGATTAGATCCATATATAGCTGCAGGATCCTTGCTTATATTTTTCACTTTATATTTGGATAAAATATCTTTTAGTCAAGTCCTGTATTTTTTTTCATGGAAATAAATATCCGCAGTACTACACTTAAGTGTGTCCTAGAAGTTTTTTAATCTAAGGTAGTTGTCATCATTTCAACTGCTGTTATTCTTTTGCATACTTTTTCTCAAAATTTTGCAAGGAGCATGTCTTGGATCTACTTTTGGATCTTGTATCTAGTTGTTCCTTTTATTACGTATGTTTTTCCATGGTCCTCATTTTGATCCATATGTAGCTGTAGGATTATTAGTTTGGCTTAATATTATGTATTAATTTTATGGGCCATACATAAATTATTAGAGAAATCACACTTTAATTGTTCGATGTTTGAGTCAATGAGGATGACATTTTGTGCCCAATTGTTTTCTAATTTTTTTTGATAGGTTCTCTCAGCGTATTGTCTGATTGTCTGATGTGAAGCTATATCTTATTTCTAAAAATCCAAGTTAAAGTCATGTTTTTGTTCAACATTTAAATATTGTTTCTTTCTTGGTCGTCCGGAACATTTGCCCTGTTTGGCAAGTCTTTAAGAATTTAGTTAGCATGTTGTGTGCACTTTTTTTGGCAGCTACACTAATAACCAAATAAATTGAGATACTTTTTGGCACACGTATGTGTAACTCAATGTTGTAGATGTTAAATTGGTCATCATTTATGGTGCTTCTGGATTAATCCTTCTTTGCCGTCATTATTCTGCATCCATTCTATAGAAGAATTGTTTTGCGTTCTGTGTGAACGATTGCTGACATTTATGAGTATTTTGTAAGCCGTTAGGAAGCATGTTTATGGTACCTGTGCACTTTATTTTGTCGTATACATGTCCCACTTACAAATTATATTGAGCTATTTTTTGGCATAATATGTAAGTGACTTATAAATTAATGTTCATTTTATTATTATTTGTGGTTGTTCTGGACTATTATATTTTCCCTTTTCTTATTGTGCTTTCTTTCTTGAGAATTATTACTTTTTGTGTTCTCTGAGTGCGTATGTGTTTGAGGCCTAGTGACACTGCTGTTTGGCAGGTTAGCAATTACCTGTTTAACTATATCTAACTTCACATAAACATCTACTCCCTCCGTAAAGAAATATAAGAGTGTTTAGATTACTAAAGTAGTGATCTAAACGCTCTTATATTTGTTTACAGAGGGAGTAGTAGTTAGTTTACTTGTATACATCCTGAATCCTGTAAATTATGAATGAAGTTCCACCCCATACTACTGCTTATAGCTGCCACATATATACCTGGCGTTTTATTGCCCATATTTTTTTTACCATATGTAACTGGATGCAATTATGTGCAAGTTATATGTGGTCACTGGATTGCATGTAACTCTGTACATGCTTGTGAACCAAGTACAAGTAAGGTTCACATAGCTTCTTGAACCTTAGGGAACAGCCGCATAACACCATTAACTTGAAAACCACTTACCTTATCCCAAAACTGCTCCTACCACAATATAAGGGTAAGAAGTGGTTTTTAGTTTGTGAGGTCATGCGGACTTTTCACCAAGGTTCAAGTGGTTATCTGGATCTTTTGACTCAAGTGCATATGAACTATGTGCATGCTTTCACTTACTTTTCCAGTATTGCAATTTATTCAAGGCCAAATAAAAACCTCTACAGAAATATAAAGTTTTAGGAAGGTGCACATAGCCTCTTGAAAGTTGCATAGAACCATTTAATTTGGAACCACATTTTTTATCCCAAAGTTGCTTTGCAGAACAGTTTAAGGGGTACACTATATGGTTTGAGGTTGTGGTTATTCATCAAAGTTGAAGTGTATCCAAATATTTTTGGAAGAACTTTGAATTATATATGTACATATGGGCTGCAAGAATGTGGGAGACAAAATGTGGTCACTGTATTGCATATGAACATTGTGCATGCTTTCAGTTCCTTGTGCAATAGTTTGTAACTTATTCAAGCTATAATAAAGACACATGAATATGTATGAGTAAGGGATAGATTGTTTGGTTTGAAATTTATAAATTTAAGTGGACACTACTCCATCAAAGCTCACTGTTTGTCTAACATGTTCTTCATAAGAACATACATCCTCTAGTACCACCAAATTAATAAATTGGTCAACAGTCTTTTTAAGTGAACCATTGCTGATAAATTCATTCAAATTCTCGAGTCAATGTCTTTGTGTTACCGTTGGAACTTCCAAGCCAGTTCTTCTAACAGTCAGTTTGTTTATGAAACAATGCAGATGCGAAGCGTCTTATCGGCAGAAGGTTTGCTGATGCCCCTGTCCAGAGTGATATTAAGATGTGGCCGTACAAGGTTATTCCTGGCCCCGCAGACAAGCCTATGATTGTAGTGCAGTACAAGGGTGAGGACAAGCAGTTCTCAGCTGAAGAAATTTCTTCCATGGTCCTCATCAAGATGCGTGAGATCGCTGAGGCTTACCTAGGAGTAACTATTAAGAATGCTGTTGTCACCGTGCCTGCTTACTTCAATGATTCCCAGAGGCAGGCAACCAAGGATGCCGGTGTTATTGCTGGTCTTAATGTGATGCGTATCATCAACGAGCCAACAGCAGCTGCAATTGCCTATGGTCTTGACAAGAAGGCTACCAGCGTTGGTGAGAAGAATGTGCTTATCTTTGACCTTGGTGGTGGCACTTTTGATGTCTCTCTCCTTACCATTGAGGAGGGTATTTTTGAGGTGAAGGCCACGGCTGGTGACACTCACCTTGGTGGGGAGGACTTTGACAACCGTATGGTGAACCACTTTGTCCAAGAGTTCAAGAGGAAGCACAAGAAGGATATCAGTGGAAACCCCAGGTCTTTGAGAAGGCTCAGGACTTCTTGTGAGAGGGCGAAGAGGACCCTTTCTTCCACTGCCCAAACCACCATTGAGATCGATTCACTCTTTGAGGGAGTTGATTTCTATTCCACCATCACCAGGGCCAGGTTTGAGGAGCTCAACATGGACCTCTTCAGGAAGTGCATGGAGCCAGTGGAGAAGTGCCTGAGGGATGCCAAGATGGACAAGAGCACTATCCATGATGTCGTGCTTGTTGGTGGTTCCACCAGAATCCCGAGAGTTCAGCAGCTGCTGCAGGACTTCTTCAACGGGAAGGAGCTCTGCAAGAGCATCAACCCTGATGAAGCTGTTGCCTACGGTGCTGCCGTCCAGGCTGCAATCCTCAGTGGTGAGGGGAACGAGAAGGTGCAGGACCTTCTCCTCCTGGATGTCACCCCACTGTCTCTTGGTCTTGAGACTGCTGGAGGAGTCATGACTGTGCTCATCACCAGGAACACCACCATCCCCACCAAGAAGGAGCAGGTCTTCTCCACCTACTCCGACAACCAGCCTGGTGTGCTCATCCAGGTGTTTGAGGGTGAGAGGACAAGGACCAGGGACAACAACCTGCTCGGCAAGTTTGAGCTCTCCGGCATCCCGCCTGCACCCAGGGGTGTTCCCCAGATCACTGTCTGCTTTGACATCGATGCCAACGGTATCCTGAATGTCTCTGCTGAGGACAAGACCACTGGCCAGAAGAACAAGATCACCATCACCAACGACAAGGGCAGGCTGAGCAAGGACGACATTGAGAAGATGGTCCAGGACGCAGAGAAGTACAAGTCTGAGGACGAGGAGCACAAGAAGAAGGTTGACGCCAAGAACTCCCTGGAGAACTATGCCTACAACATGAGGAACACCATCCAGGACGAGAAGATCGCCTCCAAGCTGCCTGCTGATGACAAGAAGAAGATCGAGGACGCTGTCGATGCCGCGATCCAGTGGCTCGACGCCAACCAGCTCGGCGAGGTTGACGAGTTCGAGGACAAGATGAAGGAGCTGGAGGGCCTCTGCAACCCCATCATCGCCAAGATGTACCAGGGCGCCGGTGCTGACATGCCCGGAGGCATGGACGAGGACGCGCCGGCTGCGAGCGGAGGTGCTGGCCCCAAGATCGAGGAGGTCGACTAAGTTAGTCGCTTTCATATAGTGAGAAATACACTATACGCCATTTGATTCAGTCCTGGGTGCCAATCATATCACCTGGGCTGGAAGTTTTGTTGTACTTTTGGTCTGTAGCATCATGAGACTAGTGTGTGTGGTAAACAATGCAATGATGCATGTTTTGGTTCATTGTTGATTTCAGCTTAATGCTTATTATTTGGACTACCTACCCGTGTGATTTCGTTCTGAATTCTTAGAGCTTAAATTTGGTTGCTGTCTCTGAACTCGACTTCAGAGTTAAGTTGCAGCATGCCATTCACTATGCCTTGCAAGTCTGTATCCTTTTCTGCTGCACTCCAGAGCTATTTAGGCTATGACTTCTAGAAATTCTTTCCTGAGCTCAACCTAAAATGCTGGGGTTGGGGCTATGGCTCCAAGCCTAACTCTTGTGGTAGACTGCCCTCCTAGGAGCGCTTGGGCAACTAACTTGCCGGTACAAAGCTTTGTCGCAAAAAGTCTGTTGTCATCCCTTCACTGAAGTCTTGCAGTATTTCCTGTTGAAGAGATTGATATCATGAAGAAGACATGTTGCAAAGTTCGAAAGACACATCTACTTGCAGCAAGGCCGGCCATCTTCTTGGCGAGAAATTGCGCCAGATCCGGCAGTGGAGAAACGCCGTGGGAGTCAGGCGACGCCTGGACGCCGCTGCTCTGGTGGTGGGGGATTTGGGGGCTCGTAGCTTGAGGGGAAAGCATAGGGTGGTGGGCTGGGGAAGAAGAGGATTTCGGGGACAGGAAATGGCGAGGGAAGAAGATCACCGGCGGCTCAGTTTATTAGGAATGATATGTGGATCGGGCTCGTGGCTGCCATTTAGTTAGTGCTATACTGCTATACATCTGCTGCTATGAAATACATTTGCGGCTATATATTTGCTTGCTGCTACTGGTGAGGGAGAGAAACAAAGATTGGCTTCTACTGAATGTATTCAGTCAGTGCTCTGTAGATTTATTCAGAGTGGATTTACCTAGATACTGCTGCTGCTAATGAATACTTCCTCCGGTCCTTTTTACTCTGCACATTGGTTTGGCGAAAGTCAAAGTTTGCTAAGTTTGACCAAATTTATATTAAAAATTATTAGCATCTATAATATTTAATAAATATAATATGAAAATATATTTCAAGATGAATCTAATGATATTGGTGTTGTTATGTGAATGTCTATAATTTTTTATATAAACTTGGTCAAAGTTAGATGAGATTGACTTCGGACAAACCTAATATGCAGAGTAAAAAGGACCGGAGGGAGTATGTTCGATGCTAGCTGAGACTTATGAATTTTGTCAGATATTGTTGCTGCCACTTAGGCTATATGAGCTACTGCTCTATGAAATTTCTATCAAATTTCTGGAGTATTTGACCAAAAACTACCACAATTCACGGAACCGTGACGAAAAACTACCACTTTACGATTTTATGCGAAAAACTACCGCTTTTTTCCTAAACCGTGGCAAAAAACTACCAAGTCTGAAAAGAACCCGATTTGGCTCTTTTAAGCGCGTTTCTGAAGTTGGCCCACATATAAGCAGGCTAAAAAAGCAATCGGGTCCCTAGTTTTTTTTAAAAAGCAATCCAGTCCTCCAATGATTGAGGGCGGCGGCTGCGTGCAGCGCGCTGAGGAGGCTGGGATCTGGATGACGACGGCGGCGGCGAGCTCATGGCGGCGTTCTGCGAGCTCTGCTGCGCCATGGGGCTGGCTGCGTCGAGCGAGGGAGGATCTCAGACGCTGCTGCTGCTGCAAAGCCGTGAGGCAATACTGCTCGGCCGAGCGCGCAAGGGGGTCAGCGCACGGCTGCGTGTCTTGGCGTCTTGCAGATGGGGCTGCGACAAAGGTCTGCAGTGCAAAGTCTTGGCGGGGCTGCTTGAGAGGAGGAGCTCGTGCCCGTCTTCTTCTTGCAAGAGAAGGAGAGGAGGTAGAGGAGAAGGAGGCGGAGAGGAGGCGGTGGAGAAGGAGAAGAGGGTTGGCTCTGCTGCTCGCTCGTAATTTCTTCAGCGAGGAGAAGTAGAGAGCACGAACACCGCCGCCACGACGCCGCCGCTTGCTGGCCGGCTGGCTTGCGTCGTCGGCAAGCCGCCGCCCGCCGCCGTCGCCATGACGTCTTGGGCCTCGCCAAGGACTGGATTGCTTTTTTGAAAAAAAAAACTAGGGACCCGATTGCATTTTAGCCTGTTTATGTGTGGGCCAACTCTGTCAGAAAGCGGGCTCTTTTCAGACTTGGTAGTTTTTAGTCAAGGATTAGTGAGAAAATGGTAGTTTCCGGCACAAATTTGTAAAGTGGTAGTTTGTAGGCACGGTTCCACGAATTGTGGTAGTTTTTTGCTAAATACTCAAATTTTTGCATATGGAAGAAGATGAGAGTTATCTTGACTTGTTGAGCATCGGTGTCTGTATATAGATCGTATGAAATTTCACGATAGAAAAGTAGGCGTTAGGATTAACCACTGCAACTATAAATTGTTTGAATTACTGTTAAAATGGTAGTTACTATAATAGAATAGAGAATCTGCTGCAAAACTGCACGTGTATATGATTGAGGGAATCTTCATAGATCATTGTCTATATGAATATAAAGACATCCAAAACTGATATGCTACAGTATTGGAGAAAGCAATACTTGCAAGTTGAGTTAAGTGATCATCTCAAACCGACGCATCATCATCTGATCATGTAGAGTAGAGTGTAGAGGGGTGGCAAAGCAGAGCGCCAGGAACGAACCTCCTCGCTCACATCCTTCCTGCGTTGTCGCTCTCATAGTCTCATCTACCCATACCTTGGTATTGATGTGCGCTCCGATGAGGGTGGGAGGGACATGTCGGTCCGCCTGATCGCCTTCTAAATCCGCCGCGTCCCCCTCTCTCTTTGGCTTTAATCAGGGGCTGATCCCCCCGATGAGTCATGTAGGCAATAATTCTGCAGGGCCAAAGCGGCGGCAGGCATCCACACCACACCACACCACACCACACCGCCTGGCCCTACCCTAGGTACATACTCCAGCGCACCGACGTACTACGATGCACCCTACACTACACAGTACACAGTACACACCCTAAAGAAGGAGGAGATCCCCCATGATCATCATCATTAGTGCTGCCATGATCCTCTTTAATCCGCCGTACGCACCAGATATAATACTGTCTCCCTCCCGGCACCTCTTCTTCTGCTGAAACAAGTAAAGCGAGCGAGCGAGCGCTCGTCGTCGCCTTTTCACCGGCGGTTGTGAACCGCGTTCTGACGGCGCCTGCTTTGGTTAACCCCCTCGTATTGCGGCGAGGTATATTATAGCCACTGATCACCTCAGTTGAGTAGGGTCGGCGCTCAGCGTGTGTGTGTGTGTGTGTGTGTGTGTGTGTGTGTGTGTGTGTGTGTGGGCTTTACAATGACTCAGACCAGCCATGGCCCATGGGTGAGCTTTCCTGCCATTCTGGTGGCCCATCAACGAACGGGCCCCGGGTGCCCTAAAAAACCTTGTGGTGTGTTCACATCTTCCAGGTTTCGCATTGCGGTTCCTTCTCTGTTCTGACGAGAATTTCTCCTTTTTTGTTTGATGATGGTAAAATTTCCCCATTTCTACACCTTCCTTCTCAGGGCGAAATACAAAATGGAGTAAGTTTTTCAGTCCTTCACCACAAATCCTGTGCACTGCAGCCCAGATCCTCCGAAATATGTAAGCTTGTTCGACCAATGCTTGCAGGCTTGGCTACGCTACCTTTCACTGACCGTTGCAGCATACTCCGATTTTAAAAAATTTCCCGTCGAATGGGAGAAGATGTATAAGGTTGATTAGGCTTGGGAGATTCCTTCCTGGATTAGAGATGAACAGAGTAGCTCTTCGGGGAACAAACAAGTAAAGCTGAGCAGAATCCCAACTGCTAAAGCTACGCTCCACAAAGCTGAATGATGAAGTTTCATATACAACTCGGTCCAGCAGTGATGCATCAGCTGGCCTGTATAGCGGCCAGCTGAACCTGCGAGCCCACAGTTTCTTTTCTTTTTTCTTTTTTTTTTTGGACTTGAGCATACGGAATTCGAAACACACACTAAACTAAGCGAACCGGATCATGCTGTGACACCGTAGGCCAAACGCGTAGCTGCAGTTGCACTGCATATATATTTTTCCAACCGGTCTAACCCACTTTTTCTTCTCCATTAATTGCACAAAAAAAAGAATGGAAAATACCAAATTCATTACAAGAAATTAAGGATACAGAAAACCAGGTAAAGAGTTGGCACTGTTTTAAATTTGGACCCCAATTTGGGGGAAACGTCAGATTTGGGAGGAAGTGAAATCGAACGTTTCGTGCTATGGGACAAACAACATAGTTAAATTTCTTTAATTACCTATGTGTGCTATGGGACAAACAACAAAAAATTAACAAAACTTGCCATTGATTAAAAAACGCAGGAGAAAAGGTTTGTTCGACAATAATTGCAACGATGTTGGGAAAAAAATTGCCATGGTACAGAAAGGTAATTTACTGAAAAATGAATTTACCATCGGATGATGAAAAATGAAAAATGATGAGGCATGTACGAAACTAAGCTTGCCATGGTCAGAAGTTTTTTTGACATGTTCCAAAAAAGGAAAATTGTCATGGTAATCAAAATATATTTGCCATCAGGAACAAATAAAAAATATTAGAAAAAACAATTTGCCATGGTGTAGTAGTATAAATTGCCATATCTTAAAAATACAATTGCAATGGTACAAATAATAACATTGCCAAGGCACAACCAAAAAAATTATCATCATGAAATTTCAAGGGAAAAAAGGAATTTCCCATGGTTGAAAAATTTAACTTGCCATGGTATAATTTCATCATGAAAGCTAAAAAAAGGAAAGTACCATGGAAAATTCTTTTGTAAGGAAAAAATTCTATTTATTTTGCAATGAACAAAGTAAAAAAAAGTTAAAATGAGAATTGCCATGTTTGATAGGTGAACACGGCAAAAAGGATATACAATGTGCACATGGATTGCCGTGGTTGAATTGTTTTTGGAAAATTTATAAATTTGTTCTCTTAAAAACACATGGTAATCTTCTTTTGAATTTGTTATATTTGCAAATATATTTGCCATGGTGAAAAACAGAAAATTTTCCATCACCAAAAACATTTATTTTGCCAATGGTTACAAAATTTATCATGATCAAATGCAACATAATTTATCGTGATCAATACCAAAGTACAAAAAAATGACGTGTAATGGACATCGATGTAATACAAATTAAGATATCGTGACAAACTTAAGATTGCATGGGAAAAAAGATCTTAAGTTTTACTTAAGGTGCATGGTAAAAAACAAGTTGAAAGCTGAGACATGACGAAAACAATGTAACTATGACTATTTTTTTTTTGCCATGGCATGATTGTAGCAATGAAAACAAAGTAAAAATGCCATGTAATGTTGAGACGTGGCAAAAAAAAAAACCGGTCCAACCATGTGATAATTAACTTTTTCCCTGAAAATCATGACGATTTTTGCCATGACAAAAAGAGAAAATTGGGACATGGCAAAAATGTCGAAATATGGCAAACTTAACAACTTTGTTAGTCATGGCATCATATTTTCCCCTAAAAAACACGACAAAACTGCCATGGGTTAAGTTGCCATCCAGTAACAGTAGCTAAAAAATAGTAGATGAAAAATTGTCATGGAAAGTATATGCAGCTGTAAAAACAAAAGTAAAAATGCCATGTAAATGTTGAGACATGGCAAAAAATAACAATGCGGACCTTAATAATTAGGGTTTTCCCTCAAAATCACGACGATTTTTGCCACTGGAAGAGAAATTGGGACATGGAAAATTTAACAAGATAAACAACTTGGCTTGTCATGACATCATGTTTGCCCCTAAAAAACATGGCAAAATTGCCATGGGTACAACAAGAAATGTTAAGTTGCCATCAAACAGTAGTAGCTGAACAATTAATGGCGGAGATCCCCGTAGTGAAAGAACAAATGCAGTAAATTAGGAAGTAGCAGAGCATATTAGTAGAAAAAACTACCAGAAAAAAATGTACCAACTGATTGAGTGATGGCCTGAGAAACGTCAATGCCAGTTGTCGTGCGTAGGCACCACATATCCAGGAGCACGACTGTTCCAGCTCGAGCTCGTCGAGCCTAGGCGTAGCTCCACACCAGCGACACCTGCTTGAGCTCGTTAGAACCAAGGCGAAGACTCCTCCGCCACACCATCACCTCCCCCTCTCTCTCGCTCGAGCGCCCACCGGGATCCATAGGCCGCAGACTTCTGCCAGTGCACAACATTGGGATCTCCCGCAGCCTGCTCCTCTGCTGGCTAGCCCCACTCAATTCTTCCAGTATTCACCGCTCCAGCCTTTGCTGGCCGCCACCCCACCGTAGGGCCGTAACATGGTGCGCACTTGACACAATCCCTCCCACATCACCGCAGCCCTCCCGCAACCTAGCCACCACACTCGCGCGCAACCCCCTCATCTCTTCGACCACCAGGCGACCTTCATCTCTTTCCTCGCCCGCCCAACACCGGCCGCTCCTCCTTCAAATCTGGTGCATAGGAGGTAAGATAGTGGGGGAGTGGGGGGAATTGGCCAGGTGAATAGTGGGGGTGATGGATGAAGGAGAGAATGTGGTGTGTGCCCATGCGAGTGAAAATCCAGGTCAGGAGACTTCTCCCTTGACGTGAGTGAGTCACTAGGGATGATGTGGCAAGTTGCATGCGCCAAGATGCATGCATTCGATCCAATGGCAATAAGAGCATTCACAATAGGAGCCCAGTAACCGGCAATAAGCCATTCGCAGCAACCGACTAGCCTCTTCGCATTCTACTGCCCTGCTTCCCCAGACGTTCTCTTCCACCCAAGATCATCCTCCACTGCCACCCACTACTGATCCCCAATCGGCAATCGCCATGTCCAACTACCCCATGAACCCTATCCGTTTCCTTCCGTCTGGCTAGTCAATCGAGCCCGACCCTGCAGATTGTAAAGTGTGTGTGTGTGTGGATATGGCAGTCAATCCCATCCCACCACTGAGCAACAATCACCTTGGAATCGTAGAGACAAGGAACACGATGGAGGGAATGCTGCATGAAGCTGGACTGTTCACCACAGAAGTCTCGGACCATCCTTTTGACATTGGTATGTTTGCTTTTGCGGATTCTTTTGTTCGAGACACTGCTGTCAACACAACCTTTCCATTAGATGATGAGGATCTAGTTGTTTCTTTCGCCCGCCATAATGTTGCTTTGAATATGAGATCCACTCCTTATGGTCTTGAAGTTTGGCTACTCTATATTGGATTTCCTGATGGTCATTGAACCGATTTCTATTTGCAAAGATCCATGGATGATTATGGTAGATTGGTTTCCTGGAACAACCCTCACACAGACCATACATTTGTGCTTACCAGAGTTAGGGTTATTCACATGGTTCCTTAGAGCATCGTGGTTAGGCAACTTGGAGGGGACATGGAGTGCTGGACTGTGCATGTGAACATACTGTATGGGGTGGACTGGAACATTCATATCCCTGAAATTCATCCTGCTAATCAGGAACCGCCGCCTGCTAATGGTGTTCCACACCCGATGTTTGGAGATGGTATGACTGCTGAACAATTGTATCAGCAACAACTACACAATTGGTTTGCTTAGAATGGCATATGTAATGCTCCTGCTCAGAACAATGGTAACAATGCCCTAAATGACAACCAGCCTGCACAGTGGGGAGCTTGGTGTCGGTGTCAAAACCGGCGGATCTCGGGTAGGGGGTCCCGAACTGTGCATCTAGGCGGATGGTAACAAGAGACGAGGGACACAATATTTTTACCCAGGTTCGGGCCCTCTCGATGGAGGTAAAACCCTACGTCCTGCTTGATTAATATTGATGATATGGGTAGTACAAGAGTAGATATACCACGAGATCAAGGAGGCTAAACCCTAGAAGCTAGCCTATGGTATGATTGTTGTAATGTATGTTCGTCCTACGGACTAAGGCCCTCCGGTTTATATAGACACTTGAGAGGGCTAGGGTTACACAGAGTCGGTTACAATGGTAGGAAATCTACATATCCGTATTGCCAAGCTTGCCTTCCACGCCAAGGAAAATACCATCCGGACACGAGCCGGAGTCTTCAATCTTCTATCTTTGTAGTCTGGGAGTCCGGCGGATATTGATAGTCTGGCTATCCGGACACCCCCTAGTCCAGGACTCCCTCAGTAGCCCCTGAACCAGTCTTCAATGACGATGAGTCCGACGTGCATAATGTTCGGCATTGCAAGGCGGGTTCCTTCCTTGAATAATCCGGAGAAGATAATGAACACCAGGATAGTGTCCGGCTCTGCAAAAATAATTTCCACATTCCATCGTAGAGAGAATAAAACACTTAGCTCAATCTGCTGGCGTATTATACGGCGTGTCAACACACCGCAACCAAGCCTTTGTATGAATTACTATACCACCTCAGCACGCTTAGCGGAGCGGTTTCCTTGGCACGTCCTGTCGAAGCAGAGATCGTGTTCCCCTTATTCCGGGATTCTCATCAATACGTGTGTGGGCAACCCAACCGCGCCATTGATGGTGGCGCTTGGGAGATAAGCGAGATTTACCAGGCCGGTGGGGGACGCATAGTTTTGTCCGCCTATATATAAGGGATAAGGATTCACCTTCTCACCTACGCCTTCTTCCTCCTTTGCTCATCCATCCCTGCGAACTCAAGCTCCAACGCCCAAGCTCGCGCATCTCGCCTCAACCTTCTCCGAATATGTCCGGAGCGGGAGGTAAATGGCTGGCCTCCACCGCTAAGGAGGAGGACATCACCAAGCTGTGCGATGCCGGATACCTTTCCAGCGATATTGCGCATCGTCTGCCCGACGAGGGGCAGCTCATCCCCACCATCGTCTTCCTCCCCCACTTCCTCCGCGGACTGGGCTTTCCGCTCCATCCATTTGTCCGGGGGCTCATGTTTTACTACGGCCGGGATTTCCACGATCTGGCGCCGAACTTCATCCTCAACATATCGGCGTTTATCATCGTGTGCGAGGCCTTTCTCTGCATCCAGCCCCACTTCGGCCTGTGGCTCAAGACCTTCAACGTCAAGCCGAAGGTTGTGAAGGGGACGCAAGCGGAATGCGGAGGCGCCATGTTGGGCAAATTGCCCAACGTCCCTTGGCTAGAAGGGACCTTCGTGGACTCCATCAAGGGGTGGCAATCGGGGTGGTTCTACATCACCGAGCCGCGCAAGCCCACATGGGCGGCGGCCCCCGAGTTCAGATCTGGAATCCCCACGCAGCTCACCTCCTGGAAAGAGAAGGGCTTGCAATGGGGCAGTCCGGTGGAGGTGACGGGACTCCGAGCCTGCATC
Organism: Aegilops speltoides; assembly: GCA_021437245.1. Taxonomy (NCBI): domain Eukaryota; kingdom Viridiplantae; phylum Streptophyta; class Magnoliopsida; order Poales; family Poaceae; genus Aegilops; species Aegilops speltoides. The sequence continues at coordinate 494,008,883 of CM038145.1, forward strand.
AAGAAGATGGTGAGCAATAGGCTCCGGCTCGTCGACGTGGTCCAAGTCATGCTCCTCCAGCGGATTCTCCCATGCCAAGAACGGGCATTCAATTTGTGGGAGTTCAATCCGGAACAGCACCAGACACTAAACGGGCTCTTCGATACAACACACGAAGGTGCCTGGAGGGTGCTGTTCAAGGGCGCCGAAGCCCCCGCATCCGTGATCGAAGACCGCGGATTCAGCTCGCAGTCTCCGACTGACAAGGTAAGTGATTCAACCCCATTATGGGACACTTGTGGTAATTAGATTGACTCTAGTGAGGTTTTAATCTGCCTCTTCCTTTGACAGGAATGGATGGAGAAGGCCAAGCTGCTCATCAGCCCGACTCCCATGCCAGAAGAACCAGTGGATGCCCGCTTAGCAGGGCTGCTGGTTCCGGCACCGCACGTGGTGCCGGAGAAGAAGGCCAAGAAGGTGGCCACGGGGACTCGAAAGAGTTCTCGTAATCAGGCGTCTGACGACGACGAGGACTCCTCCCCTAAAGAAGAGGAGGAGTACTCTCTCCCGGAGGAGGGAGAGAAGAAGAGGAAGGCCTCCCCAATGGGGGCGGCCGAAGGGTCCAAGAGGGGGAGAACTATCCCCCCGGACAGTTTCGCCAACATCAACGTTGGCGAGGATGAGTGGCCTCCAAGGGCCAGGCGTCCGGCCGGATCGTAAGTATTCAGATCATCTATATGCCGTACCTTTCATGTCACGAAGTATCCTTTTGATGCCGCATTCTGTCCGTAGTCCGGCCAAGGATGATCTTCCCGACTCAATGAGCGGGTCGTTGGCCTCGTCGGAAGTAAATTCCGTCCCGACCGCCTCTACCTCACGCGCCGACGAGGACGCCGAGGTGGGATCCCAGAGGGACCCATCGGGAGGAGGCTCGAGGCGCCGTCGAGCGACCTCCCGGACTTTGTGCCGGACTCTACATCGGAACCCGCAGTGGTTCCAGAGTCCGGCAAGCGGCCCCTTCGAAAGAAGGGCAGGACCACGACGCCGGCGGCCTCCGTCCAACCAGAGGCGCCAGATAACCTATTGGAGGCGCTTGAAGGTGCTTCCATCGAGGAAGAACACCGCACTCTCATGAGTGCGGTGATTGAGAAGGTCCAGCTCGCCAAGAGCGGGCTGACCGAAGCCTGCAGCAGCCTTCTAACAGGCTTTGAGGTAAGAATTTAAAATTATGTAATGTAATACCGCATAGACAGTAGCTCCTGATGCTTAGTTCGGTGTTGGAAGGAAAAGCCGGGCTAAGGATCTAACAAGATATCTGTGAGGTTGCTAAAAATATGTCAATATGGGTTTGCAGCTGTTGCGCACTGACCTCCGCCACATTAACGGCGGAGGTCGAGGTGCTGAAGAAGAACCTCGAGCGGTCCGAGCAAGAACTCGGCCATGCGAAGAAGCAGCTCGAGGAGAAAGAAGGTGAGTAACACCTCTTTGGGTAAGTACCTTACAGAAAAGGATTTTGGTTGCAAATAAAATTAACAAGGATAATATGTGTATTGCAGGGGCCACTAATAAGGTGGCAGCCCTGAAGGATGCCGTGTCCGCGACGAGCGCAATCTTGACCCAACGGGCTGAGCGAGAAAAGCAAGAGGCACTGGTGGCGGAAGTTCGGCAAGAGCTCCAGGCTCTCATGGAAAAGCATGAGAGTTTGGAGCGTGACTCCAAGACTCGAGAGTCCGAGCTTGCCTCGGCTCCCGAAAGTGCCAAGTCCGCCAAGGCCGAGGCCTAGAAGGCCCTTCAGGAGGTTGAGGACATAAAGAAGATAGCGGCGGGTAAGGCCTTTTTCATGCAGAGCAGGCATGTTAATGTGAATTACCGGATACTTACCCGATCGGAGCTCTCGTGGCGTTTGCGGATCTGCCGCGTGGTGCGTCCCGATGCCGCCGCGATCTATCGTGGCGAGGAGGGAGCTCGACGGAGAAGGTCTTCGGTCTCGATCTGCTGAGGCCGCCATCCGGTGCCCCAAGTGACCAGGTGAAGCGGTGGTCGAACTCCTAAGGTAGCTGAAGAGGCCATGAAGGGCCTCATAGTCCGACTATGGCTCGGGCAGGCCATGCACAGAAGCTACTTTGGCCTTGTCTTGGCGGCTGGTGGATGCATGCCCAAGGCTGGATGTAGTCAAGCGCTCCGCCTGTATTGAAGGCGCTCGTCGGGCCCTTGCCCGCATAAAGGTGCAATGGGGCAAACTGGATGCGGAGAAGCTTCTCACGGACCCACCGCCGGGCAAGGAGCATCGCACGCCGGAGCGGTATTATAAAGTTGTCCTGAAGGGAGCCTGCGATATTGCAGATGAGTGCTCCCGAAATGTAATTTTTGAGTGAACTCGCTGTGTATTTATCCTGTGCGCCGAAAACTTCGTTTATATGCGCCATGAGCAACGCTTGTTTAATTTAAAATATTACCTTCTGTGCGGCCGTTTGTTAAATCTGAGAGATGGCAAGTCGTTGGCTTCAGCCCCCAAGCCACGAGTGCTGGGGTGTTCGGTGATAAACTTGAGCACTCTTGTTCCCATTTGTGGGTCCATCGAGGGAGGCTCTCAACACGATGAACAAGGCAACCGGACTTATAATGCTTGAACACTCTCAGTTAGCCATAGAATTCTATAATTTTAAATTTCGGCGAAGCCCCTGGTATTCGGAAGACCGAATCCGGGGTGCTATCCACGCCTTCATCGGACATTATCCGGAACTTTGCTCGAAGCGGCGTGAGTCTTTAAGGACCCGAAAGAACCTCTCGAATAGCGACCAGTCTCTCGCCTTATCATGCCAGTCAGTTTTAGCTTTCTCCACTGAGGCGTTAACCCGGCTCAACCGGGGCGCAATCGCAGTGGTTCTCCCAGTGCTACCTTAGCCGACGGAACGGGACGTAAGGCACCAAAACATGGGAGCCGGGCAAACCCAACTATTGACCCAAGACATGATTGAGCCGATTCATATAATGCTATAAGTTCGGGTGCCGCACTTGTGAAAGTGTTCGACTTTATCACACCATAATTTGGGGAATGTAGCCCTGGCGTATTCGGCCGTACCAAAATATACGGTGCAAGTGTCATGTAATGAACATATATAAAAGATAACGCAATTGCAATAAAAAGGTGCTGCATTATTTATGAAAGAAAATCTGCTAGTAGAGCGGACTGATACAAATAGTGCGGTAAGCAAGGGATTTGGACTAAATAAACATGTCCCCCTCCAGGGATGAGCTGCGGACTTGGTGTATGTAATTGAATTTAATGCTTGTAATTGAGACCACCTGAATATTCGCCGCGGCCTCCTTTAGTCCCTGACTGTTTGCATCATGAGTTCGGCAAGTTCGCCGTCGAACAGGGCTTCTGGTTAACAAAGTCCTGTATACATAAAAGAAGAAAAGATAAAAGTAAAAACAAGGGGGGACACTTGTGTGAGCCCCTGGTGTGGTCGAGCCGCACTCTTGGTCCCTTGTGATCGAGCCCCTTCCCCTGCGCCCATGGTATCTCCAAAGCGTAATGATGTACGCGGAGTGTTATTCTCGTGATCATGTGCGGGCGAGGGTTGGGGCCGCATTGCTATACGTGCTCTGATCGCGCCAGGTGGTCTTGGTTAGTATTGCTCCGGGCGCGCTTTGATGTATCCGGCTTTTTAGCTGCCGGACTTGAGAATTGCCTTAGAAGGCTACTCTGTACTTCTGCCGCAAGAGCCGCTGTATGTTCCTCCGTTCGGAGGGAGCGTTCCGTATTCCCATTGACCGTAATGACTCCGCGAGGGCCTGGCATCTTGAGCTTTAGGTATGCGTGTCGCGGCACCGCGCTGAATTTTATGAACGCGGTTCGTCCGAAAGCAGAGCGTGATAGCCGCTTCTGAGCGGGACTATGTCGAAGATTAACTCTTCGCTCGGAAATTATCCGGGATCCAAGACCACTTCGGTGTGGTGAGCCTGCATGATTGGCTTCTACTCACAGGATGACACCTTTAAATGTTGTCTTTGTAGGTTTAATCCTTGATGGGTCTATGCCCATTTTGCGCACTGTATCCTGATAAAGCAGGTTCAGGCTGCTACCGCCGTCCATCAGGACTCTTGTGAGGTGAAATCCATCGACGATTGGGTCTAAAACCAATGCAGCGAATCCGCCATGGCGTATGCTGGTCGGATGGTCTCTTCGATCGAAAGTGATCGGACAAGAGGACCATGGATTGAACTTTGGGGCGACTGGCTCCATCGCATAGACGTCCCGTAGTGCGCGCTTCCTCTCCCTCTTGGGTATATGGGTCGCGTATATCATATTCACTGTCCGCACTTGTGGGGAAATCCTTCATCCTCTATTGTTCGGCGGCCGGGTCTCTTCCTCGTCGTCGCTATTCAGCCCCTTGTCATTGTTTTCGGCAATTAACTTGCCGGCCTGATTGAACACCCAGCAGTCTCTATTGGTGTGGTTGGCTGGCTTTTCAGAGGTGCCATGTATTTGGCATAAGCGGTCGAGTATTCGGTCTAAATTGGACGGACCCGGAGTGGTTCTTTTAAATGGCTTCTTCCGCTGACCGGGTTTGGAGCCTCGGAATCCGGCATTGACCGCCAGATCCTCCTTATCGTCGCCGTTAATCGGCGCTTGTTTTGATTCGACGTGACTGCCATTGTTGTCCTTAGTATCCGGACTGCCAGAATTTTTACGGAGATTGTTGCTTGGGCTAGCTACTGTCCTCTCCGCACAAAAGCGGGTCATTAACGATGTGAGGGCGGCCATGGATTTCGGCTTTTCCTGCCCCTGTGCGGGCTAGCCATTCGTCCGGATGTTATGCTTGAAGGCTGCGAGGGCCTCTGCATCCGGACGATCGGCGATTTGATTTTCTTCGTCAAGAACCGAGTCCGAATTGCTGGCGATTAAATGCGGCTGCTGAATGATGTGGCTTAGGTCATCGGCGTCTGGTGGTCGCACATATGTGCCTTGGAAGTTATCAAGGAATGCGGCCTCCAGGTCTTCCCAACACCCAATTGACTCTGCGGGCAGGCTGTTAAGCCAATGCCGAGCTGGTCCTTTAAGCTTGAGTGGGAGGTACTTGTTGGCGTGGAGATCGTTGCCGCGGGCCATATGGATGTGGAGAAGATAGTCTTCGATCCACACCGCGGGGTCTGTTGTGCCATCGTAAGATTCGATGTTTACGGGTTTAAACCCTTCGGGGATCGATGATCCATTACTTCGTCGATGAAGCATAGAGGTGTCTGGCGCCAGATTGAGCAATGTCGCAACGCAGCTCGAGAGAGCGCGCTATGCGCTATGTTCGGCCCGACCGGTGTTATGTCCGTCGCGACGGTATTCGTCGTGGGTCGTAGGGCGCCCACGTGATCCGTAGATGGATCTGGATTGCCTTGCCTTGTCCTTCAATATGTCTCGCAAGTCCGGCGCGTTCCCTCTTGGCTTCGTACTTTTGGAGCGATGCCGGGGCACGTTCTTGGCTGGGGCTGGATGCCTCTGTCACGACCACGGGGTGGTCGGTCACCATATCGTCTTGCCGGTGAGGAAGGTATGTATGCTTCCTCCTCTAATCGGGGAGCAGCTTGCGTCTTAGGTAACTTTTGGAGGGGCGTTGAGTTTATACTCTTGACGCGAGGACTTGGTCCATCGATCGGCCAGCAGGTCTGATCAGCTTGAAGCTGCTGCTGCTTTTCTTTAGGCTGTTTCTGTGGCGATAAGCCTGCGCTTGAAGCGCTCTTGTTCGACGGGATCCTCGGGTACGACGAATTCGTCATTGTTGAGGCTTGCTTCGTCTTCGGAGGGAGGCATATAGTTATCATCCTCAACCCCTTCGTCTGCCGCCCTCTCGTGGGGGCTTGCTTCTGCATCCTCCTGCGCTGAGTCATGCAGGAGGGGATTGTCTTCGGCGCTCTCTGGAGTGTTATTGTCTCCTGTGCCGGAATCTCCATTCTTGCTGTGGCGGGATTTAGAGCGGCGCCGCTGACGCCGGCGTTTGGGCTGCTTCTTTAAAGAGTCTGCCTCCGCTGCTTCTTCGCCCTCCCCTTCTTTTGGGGTATCCACCATGTATACGTCATATGACGAGGTGGCCTTCCAGTGCCCTGTAGGCGCTGGTTCCTGTTCGTCTCTGGCATCGTCGTCCATAGCGTCGATGTCTTTGGAGTCGTAGTCTAGCATGTCGGTTAAATCCTCGACAGTGGCTACAAAGTGGGTGGTGGGTGGGTTCTGAATTTCTTCGTCGTCCGTACTCCAACCATCCTGGCCATAGTCCGGCCAGGACTCTCCTGATAACGAGAGATGCCTTAACGAGTTTAGGATATCGCCAAAAGGCGAGTGTTGGAATATGTCCGCGGCGGTGAATTCCATAACCGGCGCCCAGTCCGGATTGATTGATAGGGCGCGGGAGGTTGGTCCGGTGAGGAGTCCGGCGCCTCGAATCACGAGTCTCGCGAGGGACAGGTCGGTGTTCGCTCCATCGCCGTGGATGTTGAAGCCCGGGGCGGCGTTTATCCACCGACCCTCGATCTGGGCGATCGGCTCGGGCTAATGGCGAAGCGGATCAAGTCGGCCACCAAGGCCTTTGTCCGTGGCGAGCTAGATCGTGCCCATCGTTCTGATCTGTGGCGGCTTGGCGTGGCTCGAGTCCGTCAAAGATCAAGTCTCCGTGGTCATCGGCCATGAAATTTAAGCTTCCAAATCTGACCTGACGGCCAGGGGCGTAGCTTTCGATCTGCTCCAGATGGCCAAGAGAATAGGCCCGCAGTGCAAAGCCGCCGAATACGAAGATCTGTCCGGGGAGAAAAGTCTCACCCTGGACAGCGTCGCTGGTAGAAGATGCCATCAAGCCTATCAGCAACGACACAGAGGAACTCTCAACGAAAGCACCAATGTCGGTGTCAAAACCGGCGGAACTCGGGTAGGGGGTCCCGAACTGTGCGTCTAGGCGGATGGTAACAAGAGACGAGGGACACAATGTTTTTACCCAGGTTCGGCCCTCTCGATGGAGGTAAAACCCTCGTCTGCTTGATTAATATTGATGATATGGGTAGTACAAGAGTAGATCTACCACGAGATCAAGGAGGCTAAACCCTAGAAGCTAGCCTATGGTATGATTGTTGTAATGTATGTTCGTCCTACGGACTAAGGCCCTCCGGTTTATATAGACACCGGAGAGGGCTAGGGTTACACAGAGTCGGTTACAATGGTAGGAAATCTACATATCCGTATCGCCAAGCTTGCCTTCCACGCCAAGTAAAATACCATCCGGACACGAGCCGGAGTCTTCAATCTTCTATCTTCGTAGTCTGGGAGTCCGGCGGATATTGATAGTCCGGCTATCCGGACACCCCCTAGTCCAGGACTCCCTCACTTGGCCTGAGCCTCAAGTGCCTCAGACTCCCCTGCCTGGGTGAACTCTGAAGCTTGGCTTGCAGCTCAGGGACTGCAAGTTTAGGATGGTATCACGCCTGAAAACAATATAAATGACAGTATCTGTTATGCTTGGGATGGTTCTAGCTCAGGAAACAATAGTCTGAATTCATTTGAAATTGGAGAATCTAGTGGGTTAATTTCCACTATGATTGTTCCACCCCTTGCTCGACATACCGTGGTTGTGGTTGTGGCTATCTTTGCGACTATGATGCAAGTTAGCTTGTCTGTTCAGGGTGAAGATCTGGCTAATGTCCTGCTGAATGAGTATGTGCCTAGAAGTAACTTTAACAGGTACTTATCCAGGTCCATTATGAGTGTGATTCAAGCTTATGGTCCTCGGAGCTCTGGTTATGGCTTACCTGCACTTTCAACTAAGTTTTCACCACCTCCTGCAGTTAGCTATTAGTTTAACATGGATACTGTGGTAATACAAGTTCAGTTTGAGGCAAGAGTCTGTGACACACCCCATGTGGTTACCTCTTCAGTCACCATCTCCGAAATCAACAATGAGGCCGATCTGGGTTTTAGTGACATGCATGCCCTCAATGTCACCAATACAGCTGCTGTTAGCACCAACTCTGACTTGATAAATCAGCAGGTGCAAGAGGCATGGAGGAAAACAATCTGGTTACCCCACCACAGATGTTCAGGACATAAATGCTTGGGCTGATCTTTCTGAATCAACTGGGCTTACAGTCAACACTGCACCCACACAAGTCGCCTCTGCTCCCTCGGCACCAAACAACCACTCAAGCTTTATGGGACTGCATGATGACAATAGTCTCATTGTCTCTGGGCCTGGCCTTGCTCAGATCCGTATGTTGACTGCTGCTAGGACGATGGCCTCTCGTGGCAGACAATCCAAGGCCCAGACACCAATATCTACTCTGGAGGTGAGGCATAGGAACTGTGTCACTAGGTACATCAGTTTCTGTGTGCTCAACCCTCTAACGCTCGAGATCCACGCACCAAAGTTCAGCCCGGGGCTCAGCCGTCGGACGGATCAAGCTCATCCACTTCCATTACTCCAGGTGCTGGAAATGAAATCTCTCTGCCAACTCTCATTTTAATCCCGCAGAACATTGGCACCAACAAATGTGCTGTGCCACCTGAAGAACTATCTGAACCTGCTCTTCTCGCTGAACCAACTGAAGCTACTCCCAGCCAGGAAGATGCATCGCCTGATGCTGGCCACACCAAGGACCTCACCTCCTCCTCCACTTAAGCTCCACCCTTTAATTTATGTCACTTTTGCATAGTTGGAATGTCCTTTGTTGGAACATTCATGGGTTAAATTCTGAAGCAAAACAATTGGCTTTATCTAATGCTATCGGTTCTAGTGGCTGCTCTATCGTATGTCTGCAAGAAAAAAAATAGACTATGATTGATCTTGCTTTAGTTAAGTCTTGCTTTCCCAAACAATTTGATAAATCTACTTATGTGCAGTTGCATGGTGCCTCGGGAGGTCTACTTACCATTTGGTAAAGTTCTGCCTTTGCTGGTGATGTTTTGGCATATGAAGGTTTCACTCTTACCATTGTCTTCACCAACATGCAAACTGCCCAGACTTGGAACCTCTTGAACATTTATGGGCCGTCTCATAGGAGATGGAATAATTGCATACACTAATTGGTTATATAATCTTAATATTCCGGCTTCTGAAGATTGGCTTATTCTAGGTGACTTTAATTATATTCATGCTCTAGATAATCTTAATAAACCAGGAGGTGGTGTAAATGTCATGTTCACATTCAACAACATCATTCGTAAGAAAAAATTGATTGAAATTCCCATCAAGGGCCGATCTTATAGGTGGAGCAATATGCAGCAAGATCCTCTGCTCGAGCAATTGGACTCGTTCCTGACATCACTCCACTGGACCAACATCTACCCTAAAACCATGGTGAAACCCCTTGGCAAACCCGTCTCGGACCACATTCCCTGTGTTGTTAACATTGAGACTACTATTCCTCACAACAAGCTATTTCAATTTGAATATTTCTGGTTGCTTCATCCTAGTTTTATAGAACTTGTCCAGGTAACATGGGCCAAGCCAGCACAATCAAATAATGCAACAACTATGCTTTGCCACAAATTCAAACTCCTAAGGCGTGAATTAAAAATTGGAGCAAAAAAATCTCCCTTATGTCCAATAAAACCCTAGCCGAGGATGAATTGGAAAACAGAAGGCCATTATTGGTCCTAGAAGTCAACTTTTGAAACATACTCAGGAAACATCTGCTCCATTGGCCGGGATATAAAAAACAATACTGGAAGAAACACTTCACTGTTAGATGGGTGAAATTTGGGGACGAAAACACAATTTTTTTCAAGCCATGGCCACGGAAAGTGTGAGAGCCTACCTTAATAGGAATGATAGACTACTCATATCAACAAGGAATTCCTTCTTTTCTGAGAGCCCATTCAAAAAGAACTCCAAAGTCAAGCATGCTTTGCTTGGAGCGATTCTAGGATGGGTGACCGACCGGGAAGTTGGTCCCGAGTGCGCCTGAGGGAGGACAAAGTGCGCAGGAAAGACTAGTGTTGGTCTATGGGGCCAATCTAGATTCTGTTAGGTGTAACGGGGTGTTACAATTGGTATCAGAGCCGACCCTTGTGGTTACACGGGCATGCACAGGTCAAGTGCGTGGGCATGTGGTGAATTGTGCGTGTGGCCCGTTGTGGCACATGACATGGCACATATACCGAACTGGACGCACATACGTGTGCCAAGAGGGAATGTTCTGTAGGATCAAAAGTAGGTCTAGAGGGGGGGAGGGGTGATTAGAATACTTGACCACATAAAAATTTAATCTTTTCCCAATTTATGTTGATGAAGACTTCAACCCACGAAGGTTAACAGCTGCATGATTCTACGGAGGGCTCCACCCATGAAGGGTCCACGAAGAAGCAACCTTGTCTATCCCACCATGGCCATCGCCCACGAAGGACTTGCCTCACTCGGGTAGATCTTCACGATGTAGGCGATCTCCTTGCCCTTACAAACGTCTTGGTTCAACTCCACAATCTTGTCGGAGGCTCCCAAGCGACACCTAACCAATCTAGGAGACACCACTCTCCAAAAGGTAATAGATGGTGTGTTGATGATGAACTCCTTGCTCTTGTGCTTGAAATGATAGTCTCCCCAACACTCAACTCTCTCTAACAAATTTGGAATTGGTGGAAAGATGATTTGAGTGGAAAGCAACTTGGGGAAGGCTAGAGATCAAAGTTCTTGTGGTAGGTTTGGAATATCTTGGTCTCAACACATGAGTAGGTGGTTCTATCTTAGAAAATGTATGCTGGAAGTTTAGGCACGTTCTGATGGATCTCTCACAGATGGAGAAGGGGGTGGAGGGGTATATATAGCCTCAACACAAAATCCAACTGGGACCCAACTCGGTCACACCCAATAGAAGAACTCGGTGAGACCATTCAGTTCAAAATGTGTACGTTAGGAATCTCGATGGGACCGACGGGAACAACTAGGTGTGACCGATGTGCTAGGGCTTCGAGCAAACATCAACTCGGTGGCACCGATTGCATCAACTCGTTGAGACCGAAGTGAAGCAATGAGCAAATAGAGAAGATGTCATGCAAACTCGGTGGGACCAATTGCTCATTCTGGTGAGACTGAAGTGTTACAAAGGGAAACAGAGAGTTTGCAATCGGCGAGACGAGATCCATATCAGTGTGACCAAACTGTTTAGGGTTTCTGGTAGTGGCTATGTCATATGAACTCGGTGTCTCCGGGTAGGACGCTTTGGTGGGGCCGAGTTTTACTTTGAGTTTTGGACATATTTTGATTGAGAAAGTGGTTGAGGGCTTTGGAGCAATATCACTAAGCATTTTGAGCAAGTAGACCATTAAGCAACACTTCATCCCCTTTTAATAGTATTGGCTTTCCTATGGACTCAATGTGATCTTAGATCACTAAAATAGAAATGAAGAGTCTTGAGATTTTTCCAATTTGTGTCCTTACCATTTTGAGGGGTCCACATTCCTAGTCCATGCCATGCCATTCATTGAACTTTCTGAAATATTAAACTTGAACGGATATTAGTTCAATGAGCTATATGTTGTTATGAATTACCAAAACCACCCGGGGATTTGTTGCACTTTCAATCTCCCCCTTTTGTTAATTGATGACAACATATAGATCAAAGCTTTGACAACTGATAATATGAATGAAATACATCATCGCTTTGAGAAGTATGTGATCAGCAAGAGCTCCCTCTAAATTTGTGCATCATTTAAAATTTGCATTTGAATGCAAATGCACAATCGATTAGGATCATGGATCACTCTTCCATGTCACATACATCTTGGTGGAGCGCTCAAAATGATAAAGATTAAGTAACATGCACTCATCACCGAAGATAGAAGTCATTGATCATATAGAAATGTTCATAGGAATAATCATGCAAGCACACATTAAGCATAGTATGATCAAACACATGATCACATAAGTATCTTACGAGCATAACACAAATTGTAGCATAGGAAGCAACAACAAAATGAACCAAAGTAGAAAGAGTAGCAAGGCAAATAAAACCAACAAAAGGCCAAAAGGCACACTCTCTCGAAGCCTATGATCTATACACTTTCTCCCCCTTTGGCAACAAGTTACCAAAAAGGTCGAAAACGTATAGTGCTATACGACACTCTAAGCACGATCTCCGGGAGCTCCTGAAGGGGTCTTCTGGCTTGTCGCTCCGGTGTGCGTAGACGGTGTGGAGAGGAGTCCATCTACAAGTGCATCTGCTGAAGTCTATGGAGATGGAGGAGTGGATACTGGAGGGGCAACTGTGGTAGTGGCTGCAAGTGTTGAAAGAGTAGTCCCGGAGTCTACAACTGGCACAACTAATAATCTTTGTGCCCTTGGCACTGACCGGAATCTATCTGGTGTGGGTCTATCATCATTATCCTTAGCATCATCCCTTAACTATCCACAATTGTTTGAATCTCCTTGACCTTCACATCAAGGTCATGCATGTTTGTCTCAATGATCCTGTCAAGACTCTCTTGATTCTGAGACAAGGTGGCCAAGCTTTTCTAAATCCTCACGGTAGCCTCAAGCAGATAACTGAGCTGATCTTGCTTGGTCTTGAGATTCACTATTGAAGCTTCTGGAGCACTTGCTGCCTTTGCTGCTTTTGCAGCCTTTGCTCTCTCTATCTTCTCCTGAGCCCCGACACAAGTAGGATGTGAAGCATTCATGACAACCTCGTTGTCCTCAAAATCTGGCCTCAGGGATAGATGCTCTTTGTCCAATAGATATGTCCCAGTCCCAACGTTGGACTTGATCAACATCTGGATGTGTGGGGCATATCCACAAGACCTGTTCTGGTCGGCTGCTGTCCTCTTAACTGTATCAACTATCAAGCTCATGACTTTGAATTTCTGTGGCACATCAAACAAATGTAGCAAGTTGATGAAATGGGCACGTATCATCCTGTGATCTCGAAACTTGGGCAATAGGGTATGCCTCAAGATAGTGTTCATTGTGGTCAAACCAGAAAGCAGATAGTAGATAAATCCTAGCTTGTGTGTCTCCAAAGCTGCATCAAGTATGGGCTTGTACATGTTGGCCATTGAGTTGTGATCTTTCATAGGTTTGCTATAAACATCAAGATCATCTTTAATTTCCTTGGGAGCATTGATAAGCTTGGCCCATTCAAAAATTAATGACTGGTATCTGGTGCCCTCAGTCATCCACACAATCTTCCCATCAGGGTAGAAGTGGGCAGTGGAGTAGAACTACATGATCATCTCATCTTTCCATTTTGTCCTTTTCTGTCCAACAAGCTTATCAACACCATTCAACCTGAAGCTCTCATGCACATGGGGAACATTGTCTTCATTATCATCAATGTATTTCTAGTCAACCCATTTCATGTCACAGGCTATGGGCTTCTTGTCAAGCAGCAAAGTCTCATAGAAGTCCTGCTGTTCTCTTGTATGAAAATGATAGTCCACAACAGTCCTTCTCCTTATGTCATATGGATCATTTTGTCTCCATAATCTATGATGCCTACTACACAACCTTCTTCTTGTAGACGTTGTTGGGCCTCCAAGTGCAGAGGTTTGTAGGACAGTAGCAAATTTCCCTCAAGTGGATGACCTAAGGTTTATCAATCCGTGGGAGGCATAAGATGAAGATGGTCTCTCTCAAACAACCTTGCAACCAAATAACAAAGAGTCTCTTGTGTCCCCAACACACCCAATACAATGCTGAATTGTATAGGTGCACTAGTTCGGCGAAGAGATGGGGATACAAGTGCAATATGGATGGTAGATACAGGTTTTTGTAATCTGAAAATATAAAGCAGCAAGGTAACTAATGATAAAAGTGAGCACAAACGGTATTGCAATGCTAGGAAACAAGGCATAGGGTTCATAATTTCACTAGTGCAAGTTCTCTCAACGATAATAACATAATTGGATCATATAACTATCCCTCAACATGCAACAAAGAGTCACTCCAAAGCCACTAATAGCGGAGAACAAATGAAGAGATTATGGTAGAGTACGAAACCACCTCAAAGTTATCCTTTCTGCTCTATCTATTCAAGAGTCCATAGTAAAATAACATGAAGCTATTCTTTCCGTTCAATCTATCATAGAGTTCATACTAGAATAACACCTCAAGACACAAATCAACCAAAACCCTAATGTCACCAAGATACTCCATTGTCACCTCAAGTATCCGTGGGCATGATTATACGATATGCATCACACAATCTCATATTCATCTATTCAATCAACACAAAGTACTTCAAAGAGTGCCCCAAAGTTTCTACTGGAGCGTCAAGATGAAAACATGTGCCAACCCCTATGCATAAGTTCATTGAACCCGCAAGTTGATCACCAAAACATACATCAAGTAGATCACGTGAATATCCCATTGTCACCACAGATAAGCATGGCAAGACACACATCAAGTGTTCTCAAATCCTTAAAGACTCAATCCGATAAGATAACTTCAAAGGGAAAACTCAATCCATTACAAGAGAGTAGAGGGGGGAGAAACATCATAAGATCCAACTATAATAGCAAAGCTCGCGATACATCAAGATCGTATCACCTCAAGAACACGAGAGAGAGAGAGAGATCAAACACATAGCTACTGGTACATACCCTCAGCCCCGAGGGTGAAGTACTCCCTCCTCGTCATGGAGAGCACCGGGATGATGAAGATGGCCACCGGTGAGGGATCCCCCCTCTGGCAGGGTGCCGGAACGGGCTCCTGAGAGGGTTTTGGTGCCTACAGAGGCTTGCGGCGGCGGAACTCCGGATCTATTGTTCGCTTTGATGTTTTTAGGGTATATGGGAATATATAGGCAAAAGAAGTCGGTCGGGGGAGCCACGAGTGGCCCACGAGAGTGGAGGGCGCGCCTAGGGGGTGGGCGCGCCCCCTATCTCGTGGCCTCCTCGAAGCTTCCCTGGCTTGCACTCCAAGTTCCCTGGATTGCTTCTGTTCCAAAAATAACTTTTCCGAAGGTTTCATTCCGTTTGGACTCTGTTTGATATTCCTTTTCTTCGAAACACTGAAATAGGCAAGGAAACAACAATATGGGCTGGGCCTCCGGTTAATAGGTTGGTCCCCATAATAATATAAAAGTGTATAATAAAGCCGATAAACATTCAAAACAGATAATATAATAGCATGAATGCTTCATAAATTATAGATACGTTGGAGACATATCAGTCTCACACCATGATCCTTCCTCAACTTCATGTTTTCTGCCATTGGATGATCATCATTATGATCTGGGATCTTGGACTTCAATTTCCTGAGCACTAGTGGCTCATCATCTTCCTGAACTTCAAGCACTGGGGCCTTGTTCTTCTCTGCAGCAGAGATATTATTAGTGGATCTCTTTGGAATAGAAGGCCGGGGTGCTTGAGATGGAGCTTTGGGCTTGGGGCAGACTTGGGCTTTGAAGGAGTAGCACCAGCCTTGATAGCATCTGCCATCAACTTTTGTGACTTGGCAGGAGGTGCAACAGGCTCTTCCTCCTCCTCATCTTCTTCTTCATCAGAAGAATGCTTTTCAAACACAACCATTGGATCTACAAGTTTGCACCATCTTCCTCTTTTTCTTTCCTTCTTCTCACCTGCACCACTTGGTGCAGCTGCAGTTTCTTGCTCTTAAGCAATTCTGGACTGTCTGACTTTGGACATTGGTGCTTGCTTGGCAGGTTGCTTTTGCTTTTGACTTGTCTTGGTGGTGGCAGCAGTAGCACCATACTCTTTCCTCAACACTTTCTTCTTGGAGGTCACTTCCTCCTCAATGACAAAGTCTTAATCCTCACTATCCGAATTTAGTTTCTTTGTTTGCCTGGTAGCTGCCCTTGGTAAATTGCCGGGAGTGCTCCTACTCCCCTCATCATAGCTGTCAGAGGGACTAGTGCCCTCAATGAGGTGAACTTGCTCCTTAGACTTGTTCTGGCTGCCACTAGCTTCTAACATTGCTGAAACTGACCCCATGAATAGATGGGTGTAGGTAGAGTGGATGAGCATCACAAAATATAGTTGGTTTTTGCAAAAGTTGAGACAAAAACTTAACTTTAGTTTTCTGCAGAAAGCATTTTGGAGCTACCGATTTGACAATCTCGGTGACACCGAAGCACTAACAGAGTCTAAACATGTAGTTTCGGTCAGACCGAGATGCAGTTCGGTGACTCCGAGATGCTAGGGTTTCACTGGGAAAGTGATTTCGGTCTCACCGATTAGTACACTTCGCTTAGACCGAGTATACTTAGTGCAATGGCCAGGGCCAATCGCTGTGACCAAAATCTTCAGATCGGTCGGTCTGAGATGGGTTTTGGCGGAAACCTAACCCTAAGTTTTTGCATCAAATCTATTCTAGAGGAATATTTGCGTGGATAAGAAGCTTTCAATCCTGGCAAGAATACTGGCATTTGCTTTGTGCATTGAATCGGAGATAAAGATAACACAAAGTGGTCGAATATGTACCCTAACTTGGTGACGGTTTGCTACGGCGGCAACGGCGGCGGAGAAATCCATTGACGGCGGCGGAGACCAGCGGCGAAGGAACACTGGCGAAGAAGGCGATGATCCAGGGACCAAGGGGCCGCAGTGCTGGGGCGCGAGCTCGTGCGGTTTGAAGACATTTTCAACCGTATGGGTAAGCGAGATATATATACCCAGGCGCTGTCGGTGGCACCGAATGGATCTAATCGGTGGCACCGAGATGCAAAACTATAGACAGTTACAGCAATTCGGTGAGACTGAGTCACTACAAAAAAAAGACACATCCAAGACATTTTGGGTTGAACAATTTTTTTTCTGTCTGCTTATGACACTTCTACGACGATAATTGTGACAAAACCTAGTATCATCATAGATGTGGGGGGCTCCTACTTCTATGACAAAAAATCATGACAGAAAATGGCCTTTTTGTCTTGGGCAGGCCGGAGACGCAGCTGCATGACATTCTTTGGGCCGTCCATGACGGAAAAAACCGTGGTAGAAGCGAGGGCGAGGAAAATATCGGGGAGTTCCCGGTTACGGTGGGTGGTCGGGGCCGAGCGATGCATGGAGGTTTCTGCGTTTCTCTCGTGTACGCGCGTATGTGCGAGGCGTTGGCGAACTGAACCCGAGCGATCGCACATTACTGAACCCGAGCGGATCGATCCCTTGGCTGTTAACTGAATCCGAGCGATTCATTTGCTGCTGACTGAACCTGAGTGATTCCTTTGTTGCTGCTGCTAACTGAACCGAGCGATCGATCACTGCTGCTGCTTACTGAAGCCAATTGAGCCCCCGTGCGAGACGTAGCCAACCGGTGTTGGGTTGCCTCTCGATGATTAGTGACCGTTGCTACTGTGCACGCGGTACGTAGAACGAGTCAAGACATGGTGAGTCAAGCCGGTTGGTTGGCTGTGGATGAACAGTTCCTGGTGGGGGGTGGATGAACAGGACCCCGTGGTAGTAGGCGGTTGTGGCTGGTTGAATAGGACCCCGTGGAGGCTGCCGCACCCTAGCCGGTTGGGGGTGGATGAACAGGAGCCCGTGGAGGCTCTATGAACAGTAGCCAGTGGAGGCTGGATGAACAATAGCCCATCAATGAACAGTAGCTGGTGGAGGCTAGAGTAGCTCGATGGTGGATGAATAGTAGCCCCATGGAGGCTGGAGCGAGCAGTAGACGGTGGATGAACAAGACCCCGTTTCACCGTAGGTGCTCCAACACAAGTCTGTTTCCTCTGTTTTGCGGTATGCCACACCCCTCCCGATCAACAGGACCCCGTTTCGACCATAGGTACTCGAACAGAAGTCCATTTCCTCCGTTTTTTGGTACGCCAGACCCTTCCCAATGAATAGGACCCTGTATCGACCGTGTGCGATTGAATAGAAGGCCCGATTCCTCCGTTCTGTGGTACGCCAGACCTCGTTTCGGTGGTTCCATCCAAGCCGGTTGGCTCCCGATGAACACAAAGTATTTTGACCCAGTTGGTTGCCTCTCGATGAACACGTTGTTGTTTCCTCCGTTCCGACCTAACCGGTTGGCTACCGATGAACAGGACGACGTTGCTGTACACCTTCGAGACCACGTCCGTATGCACGTACGAAGCCATATTTATTTTCTTGCAGCGTGGCTGTACGTATGTGTACACGCTATAGACGGGATTGCGTGACATGCTAAGTCCATGGCTCTACTACAACACATGCTGCTCCTTACTTGGCCACATTTCATTGCTGCAGAGAGATCGATTGACCAGTATGTACATACACGTTCGCGACCAGACAGACAACGCTATATATGCTATGTTGCTTGCCTGCGAAGATATAGTTAGTGGGTCCCAGCTGTAAGGGGGAAGAATCTTTTTTTTTCATAGTATGGACGCACTTTGTTGCATGCGAAGATGTAGCTGGTGGGTCCCAGATATCATGGGGGGAAATGTTTTTTTGCAAAATACGGTGGACCGTCCGGTGGGTCCCTGCTGGCAGGTGGAGGAATCATTATTTTGCGCATAATAAGGAGGCACTTCCTTGCTGCCGCCATGGACCCAGCTATCAGCCTCTCCACGTACAGTACTCTTCTGATGGAAGTCGTTCCTTGACCACATTGACCACGTCGCGCCCAGAGCACCAAGGAGGTGGACGACGACAAGGCCTAGGAAGGGGACGACACAGAGCCAAGGAAGACGCGACAGTGGATGCCCACACAAGAGGAGTTTGAGGGTTGACTGGTTCGGCTGCGGTGTGAGGCTGCCGTCGCTGCAGTATAACATGGGTTGTGGGTGAGTAGAGGGATGGCCTGGCCAAAGGTTGGAGTAGGGTGGGGCGGTCAGGCCTGCGTGGCAGTAGAGCTAGCCATGGGAGGAAGGAGAAAGTGGCACGACTGGCGCTGGTTTGGACGGCTGGAGCAAGAAGACCAAATGTTGAAGAAGCACTACGGCCGTTGGATGGACATCGTACGGTCACTGGAGCTAGAATCGTTCATATTGACTAAGTTGACAAAGCCCTCCATCTGCATCAACTTAGTAGGCCCACAAGTCAGCCTCCCACTATGGTGGGTCCCAGCTAGCAGGGGGAGTATTCATGTTTTGTGTGTAATAAGGAGGCACTTCATTGTGTGCAAAGATATAGCCGGTGGGTCCGAGCTCTCAGTGCGAGGAACATTTTTTCCGCAAAATACAGAGGCCCTTCCGGTGGGTCCCAACTATCACGTGGAGGAATCATTATTTTGCGTGTAATAAGGACACACTTCCTTGCTGCAACCGTGGACCTAGCTGTCAGCCTCTCCATGTACAGTCCTCTTCCGATGGAAGTCGTTCCTTGACCACATTGACCATGCCGTGCCGAGAGCACCAAAGCGGTAGACGACGACGAGGCCTAGGTGTTGGGGAACGTAGCATGCAATTTCAAAAATTTTCCTATGCTCATGCAGGATCTATCTAGGAGATGCATAGAAACGAGAGGGGAAGAGTGTGTCTACGTACCCTCGTAGACTGAAAGCAGAAGCGTTTATCACGCGGTTGATGTAGTGGTACTCTTCCGATCCGATCACGATCCAACCGATCTAGTGCCGAACGGACAACACCTTCGAGTTTAGCACATCTGCGGCTCGATGACATCTCCTCCTTCTTGATCCAGCAAGCGGGAGAGGAGAAGTAGATGGGATCACAACCAACACGACAACGTGGTGGTGGAGCACCGCCAGCGCTTCGCTAAGCGTCGCCGGGACGATGCGGTGGAACTACAGAGTAACAGGAGAGAGAGCGGCGCCAAGGGCTTGGTGTGTCCTCTTGGGGCGCCCTCTCCTCTCTATATATAGGTGGAGGGGCGTGTCAAACAGCCCCTCCAAGCCCTAGGGCACAACTAAGGGGGAGAGGAGTTGGACTCCAAGTCCAATCCTATTCCTACTAGGACTCCTTCCTTTTTTGCCTTCCCTAGCCACATGGGCTTTTGAGGACTTGGTGCGCCTAGCCCAATAAGGCCAGGGCACCTCCCCGCAGCCCATGCAAGCCCTTGGGTCATGGTGAACCCACTTGCGGACATTCCGTACCCCTCCAAATCCTCCGGAACCTTCTGGAAGCTTCCCGATACAATACCGAAAAAACTGCACCTTTTTCCGGAACACAAAATATGACTTTCCATATATAAATCTCTACCTCTCGACCATTCCGAGACTCGTCGTGACGTCCGGGATCTCATCCAGGACTCCAAACAACATTTGGTTACCACTCATCAAATAACCCAATACTACACTAGCGTCAAAGAACGTTAAGTGTGCGACCCTACGGGTTCGAGAACTATGTAGACATGATCGAGACACTTCTCTGGTCAATAACCAATAATGGAACCTGGATGATCATATTGTCTCCCATATATTCTACAAAGATCTTTATCAGTCGAACTGTTATGACAACATATATTATTACCTTGGTCCATGTGTTGGGGATATAACCATTTGTTTAAGCCGCCCAGGAGGGGCCAAGTTACGCAAAGAGGATTCACCAGAGAGAAGCCCAAGACCAAGCATGAAGATGGCGGTTCAATAAAGGGCTTAAGGCCCACAGGCGACTTAAGGCCCGTTGTAGTAAACCGCCGTAATGGCATGACTTGTATCATAAGGTAGATTTAACTAGTCACCGAGCCGGACACTGTTATAAGCTGGCCGGGACTCTGTAAGCCATAGGGCATCAACCCGTGTATATAAGGGGACGACCTGCTGGCGGCTTAGGGCAAGAAACAACTCATCGAGAGCCGGGCATAGTGTATCTTTCTCCCTGGTGATCGAAACATCAACTCCAACCCAACTAGACGTAGGCCTTACCTTCACCGTAAGGGGCCAAACTAGTATAAAACCTCTAGTGTCCTTTGTCCCGATTTAACCTCTTCAAGCTTCCTAGTTGCGATGGCTCCACAACTAAGTCCTTTTCACGAGGACATCTGACGTGACAATTCCATGACAGTTGGCGCCCATTGTGGGGCCAGCGCATGGTGGATTTGAGTTCTTGAAGGGCAACTTCGAAGGGCTCAGGGGATACGTAGTGGGCCGGATGACCAAGAGTCGTCGCGGCAAGATCTACATCGACGATGAATGCTGGGGTCCCAATGCCGGCTCAATTGAGTATGGATACCGGGTCCCCTTCGGCGGAATCCACGTCTTCATCGGCTGGATCGGTGAGCCGGGCCCTGAGCCGGACAACTGCACCAACCTCATCGAGACGGCTGAGCGTGCGAGGAAGACCCGGACTCAACCTGTTATGAAGCGTGCCTTCGTGGGCTGCATCCACGGAGAGGGACTTTCTGAAGGATATGAAGATAGGGGTGAGACGGCCGTCCTCTCAGACAGTGATTCGTCAGCCGGCTCAACAGATTCGTTGTACCAAGTGCAAGACGGTGTGCTCGGGGGCTATTCCGATGGCATCAGTATTCCGTACCCCTGTGAGCCGCCAAGATGGGCATGAGTCTTTATGGCTGGGACTCAGCCCGGCTCAAACTCTACAACTGCTGCAACAATAACGTCCGGGTTAGGAGCAGCCGGGGCAGGCGGCCCCGTGCGCCCACCGGCTCAGGTGTTGATAGACCTCATGGACAAGCTTACGACCCTGTTAACCGCAACGGTTATTCCCGCAGATAAAGATGAGCATGACACGGAGGTGGCACGGGTGCGTGAGGAAATAGCTCAGGCCAAGGAGGCCTTGGCAGCCGAGGACACTAGATTAGCCACAGAGCGGGCGGCTCTAGATGCCCGGGCACAGCGGCTGCACTCGGAAGCTTACCAGCTCACAATGAGCTTAAACGCATCCAATGAAGTGATGAGGAGGAGACATCAGAAAACCCAGTCCCGTTTGCCTCTGAATTACGACCCTCGGGTTCTTTTTGCTACACCCGGAGCCGGCCCAAGTAACCCGCCAGAGGCCAACCAGCTTATGACAGCCGGAACAGGAGGGCCGGCTCAGCCTCGGGAGATGGCACCACCTCACGTGAGCATGTCACCGCCGCGTTATGTGCCGATACCACCAGGTCACTTTTCCAACCCCATGGAGAACTTAATCGTAGCTTCAACACGTTTGGCGGCTCTTCCCATGGACAGTGATGACCCGGCGGCAGTGGAGACCCGGAGGGTCAGAGAATTTCTCATTTACCTTAGCTCAAGAAGAGACCTATTCTACAGCCGGACAGAATTCATTCAACTCCCCGCTTGGTTAGCGCCGCCGCTGTAACCGGAGCCCGAAGTTATAGCAGGCACATGGAGTCTGAAGCTTTGTCAAGCAACACCCAACGCCGTAACCAGTCCGGTGGCTATAATCCGGTGCAAGACCGAGTACGTTAGGAGAACGAGCGGGCGGCTCAGCTGGCGGCTCAGCTAGCGGCTCAACAGATGGCACATCAAGATTTTCCAGAGTATCCAACGACTTCTGTTGAGGCGGGAGTAGCCACTAGAACTGGTGGTGTTCCTTGCCTGGTACCGGCTTTGCATAATGTGCGGTTGCCCAAGGACTTCAAGGGACCTCGAAAGGTGCCGAATTACACGGCCGACTTACAGCCCGGAGCTTGGATCGAAAGTTATGAGATGGCTATGGTGTTATTGGAAGTTAGCGATGCGGCGATGGCTAAGTACTTCACCATGATGTTAGATGGAACAACCCGGTCTTGGTTGAAGGGTTTGCCACCCAATTCCATTGGTTCTTGGGCAGAACCGAAAGCCCGTTTCATCCAGAATTTCAAAGACACCTGTAAGCAGTCTATGTCAACTGTGGACTTGACAAATTGTAAAGAGGAGGAAGGTGAATCTACGACTCATTGGGTACGTCGGGTCAAGGAGATAATACATTCATCTGACAAGATGGATGCCGGCTCTGCAGTCCTCATGTTGGAGAAGAATTGCCGTTTTGAGCCACTAAGGCAGAAACTGGGGCGCCTTAAGCGTGATTGCAATGATATGGGTACGCTGATGGCGGCTTTAGTCAAATATGCCGATTCTGATAGTACGAAGGATCTTGCGTCTGATGAGGAAAATACCGGGAAGGGAAAGAAGAACGGCAATGGAAAGGGTCAGCAGCATAACCCGATGAATCAAGGAGGCAATAAGCATAAGGCGGACGGTAACCCGGAGTTTGTGGCCAACGCCAATGCGCAAGGTAACAATCAGAGATGTAAGGGTAAGCCGCCTCGATCCGACGGGTCAGGCCCATCTCTTGAACAACTACTCAATGAGCCCTGCCCGAGACACGACACTAGGGAGCGGCCCGCCACACACCTGTGGAAAGATTGCACGATCATGAAGGCGTTTAATAATTCCAACACTTATGATGGCAATAATGGGTCTGGTGGCGGTTTTCATGGCCCGGGTGGCGGCTCAGGTTCCGGCTTTCAGGGACGTCAAGGAGGCTATAATCAACAACAGTCTGGTCAAGGAGAGCAGCAGCAGCAGCAGTCGGGTTATCAAAGCAACCCGAAGCAGTTGAATGGTGGGCAGTACAACGTGTTTACTACTAGCTTATGCAAACGTGACCAGAAGGTTCATAAGAGGGCCGTGAATTCTGTTGAGACGGCAGTTCCCCGTTACTTGAGGTGGTCAGAACAACCCATTGTGTGGAGCAGAGAAGATCACCCTTCATGGGTCGATAATCCGGGCCAGTTGGCCTTGGTGGTAGCACCTCAAGTTGGTGGATACAAATTCACTAAGGTACTCATGGACGGAGGTAGAAGCATCAATATCCTCTATTATGAGACCTTTCGATGCATGGGGTTAACTGATAAGAATCTGAGGACATCCAATACTGTTTTCCATGGAATGGTTCCTAGTAAGTCGGCCTACCCAGTTGGCCAGATTGAGCTGGAGGTGGCCTTCGGAGATGAATATGACTCCAGGGCTGAGAAGTTGACGTTTGAGGTGGTCAAAATCAGGAGCCCGTATCATGCTCTGTTTGGGCGGCCGGCTTATGCTAAGTTCATGGCACGACCATGTTATGTTTATTTGCAGCTCAAAATGCCGGGTCACAAGGGCACCATCACTGTGCATGGAAGTCGGAAGGTGGCGTTGGGGTGTGAAGAAGGCGACGCGGCTTATGTTGAGTGTGCCTGTGCAGCGGAAGAGCTCAAATTTTATCAAGATAATGTTGACCCAGCGGACATGACCTCCCTGAAGAAACCAACTACAGAGCATGACCCGGCGTTGAAGTGTAAATCGGCCGCCGAGACGAAGCTTGTTGACTTTATCCCAGGCGACTCTTCTAAGCAATTCAGCATCAGCAGCAATTTGGATCCCAAATAGGAAAGCACGCTCATCGAGTTCATCCGTGAGAATCGGGACATCTTTGCATGGAAACCTTCTGACATGCCGGGTGTACCGAGGGAACTCGCTGAGCACACTCTCAATATTGATCCGAAGTATTCGTCGTTTTAACAAAGAGAGACGGAAAGCTATTGGAGAGGAAGTCGCCCGGCTCTTAGCGGTCGGGTTTATTATTGAAGTTTTTCACCCGGAGTGGTTGGCTAACCCGGTGCTTGTCCTCAAGAAGAATGGCACTTGGCGGATGTGTGTGGACTACCCGGACTTAAACAAGGCTTGTCCGGCTGATCCCTTTGCTCTCCCCCGTATTGATCAAATCATTGATTCTACAGCGGGTTGTGAACGTTTGAGCTTTTTGGATGCTTACTCTGGTTATCATCAGATCAAAATGGCAGTTAAGGACCAGGAGAAGACGACTTTCATCACTCCGTTTGGGGCCTTCTGTTATGTATCTATGCTGTTTGGACTCAAGAGTGCTCAGGCGACTTATCAGCGATGTGTGCAGAACAGTCTACACGATCAAATCGGGCGGAATGTTCATGCTTATGTAGATGACATCGTGGTGAAGTCCAGAGAAAAGGAAACCTTAATATCCGATTTGAAAGAGACCTTTGATAATCTCCGGGTTTATAAAATGATGCTTAACCCGGCCAAGTGTGTATTTGGTGTACCTGCAGGCAAGCTTTTGGGTTTTCTGGTATCAAACAGAGGCATTGAAGCTAATCCGGAGAAGATTAAGGCAATTACCTCTCTAGCTAAACCGGCGTGCATCAATGATGTTCAGCATTTGGTGGGTCGTGTTGCCTCTTTAAGCCGGTTCATAAGCCGGTTAGATGAGAAGGCCCTACCGCTCTATCAGATGATGAAGAAAACAGACACATTTGTCTGGAGTGATGCTGCTGATGCTGCCTTTGAAGACTTGAAGAGACAGTTGTCTGAACCGCCGGTTCTTGCGGCTCCCATTGATAAAGAGCCGTTACTGTTATACGTGGCTGCCAATTCACGAGCCGTCAGCGTTGCCATCATGGTGGAGCGTAAGGAAGCTGGCAAGGAGCATCCGGTTCAACGGCCGGTTTATTACATCAGTGAGGTTCTCATTAAGTCTAAACAAAGGTATCCACATTGGCAGAAACTCGTTTACGGAGTGTTTATGGCCAACCGGAAATTGAAGCAATACTTTCAAGTCATCCTATAACTGTGGTAAGTTCTGCCCCTTTGGGAGATATCATCCAGAATAGGGAGGCCATAGGACGAGTCGCCAAGTGGGCCATCGAGCTTGGGCCTCATGATTTGAAGTATATGCCACGTACTGCCGTTAAGTCTCAGGCCTTGGTGGACTTTATCAATGATTGGACAGAATTACAGGCACCTGAGGAGAAGCCAGATAACACATATTGGACGATTCACTTTGACGGGTCCAGGCAGCTAGAAAGCTCGGGGGCTGGAGTGGTTTTAACTTCCCCTCGAGGTGACAAATTTTGTTATGTACTCCGGCTTATGTTTCTGTGTACTAACAATGCAGCTGAGTATGAGGCCTTACTTCATGGTCTCCGGATGGCTAAGGAGATGAACTTAAGCCGGGTAAGATGCTTGGGCGACTCAGATCTCGTGGCTCAACAGGTGTCAGGCAAGTGGGATTCCAAGGATCCCCTTATGGCGGCTTATCATCGTGAAGTAGATGCTGTGGCTGGTCACTTCAAGGGTTATCAAGTGGAGCACATTGATCGAAGGAAGAATGAGGCGGCTGATGCTTTAAGCCGGTTGGGATCCCAACATAAGCCGGTGCCGCCTAACACTTTTCTCGATATTCTACATAACCCTTCTGTCAAGGTGCCTACCGAGGAAGAACTAGCGGTGCCAGACCCGGAGGCATAGCTGGTGGCGGCTCTTCACGTTATCCCGGATTGGACAGTGCCCTATTTGGCTTATATGACCCAGGGTGAGTTACCTTAGGACGAGACCTTGGCAAGACAAATCGTTAGGCGCTCCAAATCTATGACGATTGTTAACGATGAGTTACATCACCTAAGTGTCACTGGGGCGTTTCAATGCTGTGTGTCCCCTGCAGAAGGCCAAGAAATACTTCGTGAGATCCATGAAGGGTATTGTGGCCATCATGCCGGGTCAAAATCTCTGGTAGCAAAAGATTTCCGTCATGGTTTCTACTGGCTAACGGCTCATGCTGATGCGGAGGATCAGGTCAGCAAATGTGACGGTTGTCAAAAGTTCTCACGACGAGCTCATGTGCCGGCTCAAGAATTGAGCATGATCCCAATCACTTGGCCATTTGCAGTCTGGGGGCTTGACATGGTTGGGCCTTTCAAGAGGTCTAAGGATAAAAAGACACATCTCCTGGTGGCAGTGGATAAGTTTACCAAGTGGGTTGAGGCAGAGTCGGTCAGTAAGTGTGATGCAGCCACAACGGTTCAATTCATGAAAAAGGTGATCTTTTGTTTTGGTTTCCCACACAGCATCATAACTGATAATGGCACTAATCTCTCCAAGGATGCCATGGAAGAGTTCTATCAACGAGAGCATATCCGGCTTGATGTTTCGGATGTTGCTCATCCTCAATCCAATGGTCAAGCAGAAAGAGCTAATCAAGAGATCTTGAAGGGTATCAAGCCCCGGCTCTGGGTCCCTTTACAGCGGACTCCGGGTTGTTGGGTGGAGGAGTTACCTTATGTGATTTGGAGCATCAACACTACGCCTAACAGATCTACAGGCTACACGCCTTTCTTTATGGTGTATGGTGCAAAGGCGGTCCTGCCAAGTGACATCCGACATGATTCACCCCGCGTGGTGGCTTACGTTGAGGCTGACAACGAAGAAGCTCGTCAAAATGTACTTGACTTATTAGATGAGGAGCGAGACTTGGCAATAGCCCGCTCGGCGATTTATCAACAAGACCTGCACCGCTATCACAGCCGCCGGGTTAGGAGCAGAACCTTTTAGGAAGGAGGCTTGGTGCTCCGGCTCATCCAGGATCAGTCTGATATGCACAAGATATCCCCGCCTTGGGAAGGGCCCTTTGTGGTCAGCAAGAATCTACACAACGGGTCATACTACCTCATCGATGTTTGAGAGCACGAAGACTCACGTAAGTCGGAGGAGGAGACCCGCCGGCCGTGGAATGTTGCTCATCTCTGGCCCTATTATACTTAAGCCACCGGCTTTCAAGATGTATATATTTTTTGACAATGTATATATTATATAAAGAAATAAAGCAGGACCTCCGTCCTTTTTACCCTCAAAAATCTATGTGCCTTCTTTATCAGGTAGTGGAGACAACCAACAGGGAGCGGATCACATCCGAATCTAGCTTTCCCTTTGGACTGGCTTATGATCATATCTGAATCTAGCCATGGTCACTTGGGGGCTTCCTGTTCAAACATAGGTCGTATTCGAACCGAAGAGAACATAGCTATCGATACCCACTTGATCGGCATACTGCCAAACCCACTTGGGGGCTTCTTGATCATATTTGAATCATAGCTTAACCCCTTTGGGTCTGACATGGATCATATTCGAATCAGCGTCATTAAACAACTCTTATGTTCACTTGGGGGCTTCCTGTTCAAACATAGGTCGTATTCGAACCAAAGAGAACATAGATGTCGATACCCACTTGATCGGCATCGCCAAAGCCACTGGGGGCTATATGATCATATCCGAATCTTAGCTTAACCCCTTTGGGACAGTTTTCTGATCGTATTCGAATCAAGAGCCTGTGAACATTGCTTATTATCCGTTATAAGTATAATTACTTTAACTATCTTGAAACCTTCTTGCAAGCATTATGAGATGGTTCTTGATTCTTCCGGTTTAATATTGATTACCCCAGGTTCTTAAATGCCAGGTAAAGCATCATATGAGCCGGGAAGATTATCAAAGGGATCGCAGGTATGCTATTGTGATTATATTTAATAAATAATCATAAACCGGCCTGTATATGATGTTTTTGGGTCATGTTCCGGGTTATCAATACTCTATATAAACCCCTGACGCGATAAACCACCAAGGAAATTTTGCTTGTTTTATGTGCAGGATAAGGCAAAGCAAGTTAATCATCAAGGAAATAAACGGTCAACGTAAGCCAGAAAAATATAGTGATGGCGGCTTACGAAAGTAATAAGCACCATAAACATGCGCGAAGGCATGACAAACATTAAGAGGTTTTTTCTATCCTATTACAAGACTCCCCGAGTCTGAATAAGTGAAGCATTGTTTTTGCAAAGTTATAAAACGCCTGGCGGTACATTCCTTCAGCGGGCTTGAAGACTCCGGGTTATCCTTCTCTGCCTCTCCGTCGGTTGCTTTGTCCTGGAAGGTGGACGAGGCCCAGTCAATGCCACTCAAGGCTTCAAACTCAGCCTCATCATCTATTAAACCGGCCGGGTCCACTTCAGGGGCAAAGGTATGCTTACGCGTTGGAGGGATCAGGCTGACTTGGTCATATGGAGTGTTTGGAATTCTCCCGTTCTCGCTATCATAGCCCGGCGAATACTTAGTAAGATTAGTATCATTCCCAATAAGGGTAGCCAAGGGACGTACGACTTTGATACAGGCGGTGAAATCTTGATCATCAAATGCAGTACCGTCCTCTTTCAGGCTTGGATATCCAAGAGAGAGGTCAGCCAAGTCAAGCTCTGGCATCCATGCCTTTGCCCGGCTTAATGCGGCCACGGCTCGGCTCTTGAAGATGCCCGCCTTAAATCCTGAATTCGTTGAGGTGGCACTGCGAGATGCTTCAGCACATCTTGTAGGAGGTGGGGAGTGGTATTTGATAAGGCCACAATGGCCAAAGCACGTTGTGACCCGGAGTACAGCTGTTCCACTAAGGTGTAAGCCGCCTTAAGCTTGATTAGCATGTTTTGCTTGAGGTTGGTACTCCTGGGGCCTGTATGTTCACAAGCATAACAATGAGCCGGAGGTAACTATTACAATAGTCATTGGAAGATTACAATGCTTGAGGTTTTGCACAGTAACTTACCGAAGATGGCTGAGACCATTTGGGATATCTGCCGTTTCAAGTCAGATAACTCGGTTGTTGCCTCAAAGAAGAGCTGCTTCGCCGTCCCGCCCGAGTCACCAAGTGAAGTCTTCTCATCAGCCCAGATTTCTTCTCGACTAAAATTTTGCTTCAACTTCTCTTGTTCGTAGACGCTGAATTCAAACTTGGAGTTGGCTTTACGAGTTTCAAGGTCTTGAGTTTTCAGCCGGCTCTTCGTGTCAAGAAGTCTGACTCAAATTGACTTATGGTGGCTGTAGATGATACCAAAGTTATGGTAATAATCATGGTAGGTAACATTCAAGTCCCACACATTTTACAAGTAAAGATATTTGGCACTTGGGGGCTAATGTATGCTTAAAGAATTTTTAACCTACCCTACCGGGTCATACATATTAAGTCTCAAGCACTTTACAAGTAAAGATACTTGACACTTGGGGGCTAATGTGTATCGCAAGTTCAAAGTATCATGCTATCACCGGGTTAAATATATTCTCTTTAAACCGGACAAACAAATAGTAAGTAGATTTCTAAGTCTACAGCATATTCATTCATAAGCAATAGACTTGGAGGCTGGTACAGTAAGTAAGATTCAGGAAAATAGCATAAGCTATACCTCAGATTTGTGCTGTATTTGTTTCACCATGTCAATTTCCAGGTCACGACTATTATGCACTTGGTTCAGATAGCCCGAGACTATATCACCAATGCTTAAGTGAGTATAGTCAGTGATGTCCTGCTTGGCTTTTCGACGTTGGGCAAATTCTTCCTTGGCAGTGCATTGGGCAAGAACAGTAGGCCACCCTGGTTCAACAAATTGACTTTTCAGAAATTCAACTTCTGGGTCAGTCGTCTTGGCCGGGCTAGGAGCTTCCGGGTTATCAGAATTGTGGATAACATCGTCGGCAGGCTGATCAGAGGTTGGCACCGGAATATCAGAAGCCGGTTCAGGTGGCGGTTGATGGGTGGAGCTGTCAGGAGCGGACAAGTCAAGTGCCGGTTCAGTGACAATCGGGTCTTGGGACGGCTTATTTTTCCTTGCCCTCTTGCTGGGCTTCACTTGCAGGCTGTCAATAAAGGTATACAGATGAATATTATAGCATAAGTACAGTAAAACCTAAAGTAAATAAGGTTACATTACCCGGGAGCTGTTTTGAAAGCCGGCATGTTTGATTGCATAGACTCGTCGGAGGAAGGAGAGGTATCCTGATAATTGGAGTCAGATGAATTGAGAGGTTGGCGAATCAAACCCACCAAAGGTAAAACAGAACGTAAATTAGAGATAACCTCGGTTCGACACTTCCTAGTTGCATCGGGTAAGCCGGAGGAGAGTTCTGCGTCTTGATTGGCCCGAGTCTGCCTCCGGTTCTCAAGCTATTGTTGCTTCAAAAGAAATTGAGGATCTTGATAAGCTAGAGGATGTGAAAATCTTACTTTCCGGGTCACCCTTCGGATTTTTTGTTTTGGCAAAGGCTCTGAGTCGGAGGAGATTATAGTTACCTCTTCTTCAACTGCTTGACTATTCCCTGTATCCTCCTAAAAGGATAGAATGTCAGTAAAATAACGACAGGGGAGTTAAGAAAATTAAAGAATTACCTCTTCATCATCCGAAGAAGTATCATCCAATTTGAACAAGTCGGAGGCGCCGGGTTTCTTCTTCTTTCAGGTTCCCGTCTTGGCGGCTTTCCTTTCGGTTTTCTTGGCTGCCCTGGCTTGTTTGGCAGCCTCGTGGTCATACTTGACCTTCCAGAAATTATCACCGGCCTGTAGAAAATGACAAGGAATTATAAGTACACATAAGGTATAACATGTTAAAGAGTATTTATTAAGATTGATAACTCACTGCAGGGGCCGTGTTCTTCTTGCGTATGGAAGTAAGTCAAGGCATTGCTAGTTACAAAGGTTCTCCTTCAGCAGTGGATCGGGTTGTAGCATCTACCACATCATCTGGTAAGTCGTCAGGACTATGACGCATTGGATCATCCTTCTCGCCTGTGTAAGTACACATTAAGCCGGAGTGGCGGCTTAATGGAAGTATTCGCCAGGTGACCTAGACTCGGACCAGATCGATGCCGTTTAACCCGGTTCCTAAAAGAGCTTTGATCTTCTTGATGGTGGGATTGAGAGGCAGACGCTCAACAGCGGTCAACTTATCCGCCAGCTGATGGTTGGATTCAAGGCGCAGGGCGCGGAAGCCGGGTAGAGGCCTCTCATCAGCCGGTGAAGTGTCCTGACAGTAGAACCACGTCTGGTTCCAATCTTTTGGATGGCTCGGCAATTCAGCATAAGGAAAAAGGCAGTCTCTGCGCCGCTGAATCGAGATGCCGCCAAGCTCAAGACTAGGCCCGTTGGCCCGTTCATTCTGCCGGTTCAAGTAAAAAAGCTCTCTGAACAAAAGAAGACTTGGTTCTTCTCCCAGGTACACCTCGCAGAAGACTTGGAAATTGCAAATATTTGACATGGAATTGGGTCCAATGTCTTGAGGTCTAAGATCAAAGAAATTCAAAACTTCCCTGAAGAATTTTGAGCCCGGAGGGGCAAATCCCCAGTTCATGTGATCCGTGAAAACTATCAGCTCCCCTTCTTTGGGTTGAGGCCTCTCTTCAGACGGGTCAGGGGCACGATAAGACATGACCTCCTTTTTTGGCAGATGGCCAGACTTTACAAACTCAGCCAGTTTACTCTTAGTGACTATGGAGGGGACCCAATTGCAGGTCATAGGGGCCTTGGTTTCCTTAGGTTCCATGACAACAGTTGGCCTACGA
The DNA here is from genome assembly GCA_021437245.1 of Aegilops speltoides. Lineage (NCBI taxonomy): Eukaryota > Viridiplantae > Streptophyta > Magnoliopsida > Poales > Poaceae > Aegilops > Aegilops speltoides. The sequence goes on from CM038145.1 coordinate 494,040,844, forward strand.
CAAAATAAGAGGTTCCGGTTCAATTTAACCCAGGAGAAAATATCTTAATTGTTCAAGGTGGCGGCTTAGAAGGGGCCTAATGATATAAGGGTAACTATGCAACGGTACTTAAGCCGCTACATGTATCAAGCAGTTCAAACTTCTTAAATGTCATGAGAAGCAAGCAAGGTTCACGGTTCAGGGTCATGTATTTAAGCCGGTTATATGGACAGTTGTGTTTAAGGGTGTTTGACAGAAGCAGTTTTTCCGGGTGATACAAACAGGTTTCATAATCTGCTACTGTTATTTGAGATCAAAGATCTGTTCTGATAAGAAATTTTTCTAGACCTAAAAGCTGACACAGACGTGTTCATAGGCTCGAATGAGGCTCTTATGCAGAGAAAGGGATCTGTTTTCTATCCTAAACAAGTGAGAAAACAACTACCGCGGCCATTTTATATCATTCTCAGATCAGAAGATGACTGAAAGAGGGAAGAATGGAAGACCTAGGTCGCACCTATTTATAAGGAGAGGATAACTGAGACGGCGCGGGAAACGAGGAGATAAGAGTTATTATCCAGTGGCCCCAACGCCTTGATTTTCGGAACAATCAATAAAAGTAGAGATCCTTTGAGAGGATACGGTGGAATAGAAAAAGAATTTAAGAAAGGATGGCGTCACGCCGGGTTAACACGGACCCAGAAGATGACGTCATGGCGGGTTAAAGAAAAACTTCTGCACAGTCAGAAGAGTGAAGATTTATTCTTTAAGGTATTTTAAGATTGACATGAACAGGTTCAAATCAATCTAGGGCCTAATGCTGGGGATATAACCATTTGTGTAAGCCGCCCAGGAGGGGCCGGGTTACGCAAAGAGGATTCACCAGAGAGAAGCCCAAGACCAAGCATGAAGATGGCGGTTCAATAAAGGGCTTAAGTCCCACTGGCAACTTAAGGCCCGTTGTAGTAAACCGCCGTAATGGCATGACTTGTATCATAAGATAGATTTAACTAGTCACCAAGCCGAACACTGTTATAAGCCGGTCGGGACTCTGTAAGCCACAGGGCGTCAACCCGTGTATATAAGGGGACGACCTGCTAGCGGCTTAGGGCAAGAAACAACTCATCGAGAGCCGGGCATTGCGTATCTTGCTCCCTGGTCATCGAAACATCAATTCCAACCCAACTAGACGTAGGCCTTACCTTCACTGTAAGGGGCCGAACTAGTATAAAACCTCTCGTGTCCTTTGTCCCGATTTAACCTCTTCAAGCTTCCTAGTTGCGATGGCTCCACAACTAAGTCCTTTCACGAGGACATCTGACGTGACAATTCCACGACACCATGGGTATGTTACTTGCCCGAGATTCGATCGTCGGTATCTTCATACGTAGTTCAATCTCGTTACCGACAAGTCTCTTTACTCATTCCACAATGCATCATCCTGCAACTAACTCATTAGTCACTTTGCTTGCAAGGCATCTTATGATGTGCATTACTGAGAGGGCCCAGAGATACCTCTCCGATACTCGGAGTGACAGATCCTAATCTCGATCTATGCCAACCCAACAAACACCTTCAGAGATACCTGTAGTGCATCTTTATAATCACCTAGTTATGTTGTGATGTTTGATAGCACACAAGGCATTCGTCCGGTATCCGGGAGTTGCATAATCTCATAGTCGAAGGAGTATGCATTTGACATGAAGAAAGCAATATCAATAAAACTTAACGATCAATATGCTATGCTAACGGATGGGTCTTGTCCATCACATCATTCTCCTAATGATGCGATCCCGTTCATCAAATGACAACACATGTCTAGGGTTAGGAAACTTAACCATCTTTGATTAACGAGCTAGTCTAGTAGAGGCTTACTAGGGACACAATGTTTTGTCTATGTATGCACACATGTATCAAGTTTCCGGTTAATACAATTCTAGCATGAATAATAAACATTAATCATGAAATAAGGAAATATAAAACAACAACTTTATTATTGCCTCTAGGGCATATTTCCTCCAGTCTCCCACTTGTACTAGAGTCAATAATCTAGTTCACATCGCCATGTGATTTAACACCAATAGTTCACATCTTTATGTGGTTAACACCCATAGTTCACATCGCCATGTGACCAACACCCAAAGGGTTTACTAGAGTCAATAATTTAGTTCACATCGCCTATGTGATTAACACCCAAAGAGTACTAAGGTGTGATCATGTTTCTCTTGTGAGAGAAATTTAATCAACGGGCCTGCCACATTTAGATCCGTATGTATTTTACAAATTTCTATGTCTACAATGCTCTGCATGGAGCTACTCTAGCTAATTGCTCCCACTTTCAATATGTATCCAGATTAAGACTCAGAGTCACCTAGATTAGTGTTAAAGCTTGCATCGTCGTAGCCCTTTACGACGAACCCTTTATCACCTCCATAACCGAGAAACATTGCCTTAGTCAGCTAAGGACATTTTTGACCGCTGTCTAGTGATCTACTCCTGGATCACTATTGTACCCCCTTGCCAAACTCATTGGCAAGGCACACAACATGACTGGTACACAGCATGGCATACTTTATAGAACCTATGACTGAGGCATAGGGAATGACTTTCATTCTCTCTCTATCTTCTGTCATGGTTGGGCTTTGAGTCTTACTCAACTTCACACCTTGCAATACAGACAAGAACCATTTCTTTGACTGATTCATTTTGAACATCTTCAAAACTTTGCCAAGGTATGTGCTTTGTGAAAGTCCTATCAAGCATGTCGATCTATCCCTATAGATCTCGATGCCCAATATGTAAGTAGCTTCACCGAGGTCTTTCATTGAAAAACTCTTATTCAAGTATCCTTTTATGCTATCCAGAAATTCTATATCATTTCCAATCAATAATATGTCATCTACATATAATATTAGAAATGCTATAGAGCTCCCACTCACTTTCTTGTAAATACAGGCTTCTCCGAAAGTCTGTATAAAACTATATGCTTTGATCACCTCATCAAAGTGTATATTCCAACTCCGAGATGCTTGCACCCGTCCTTAAATGGATCGCTGGAGCTTGCACACTTTGTTAGCACCTTTAGGATTGACAAAACCTTCTGGTTGCATCATATACAACTCTTCTTTAAGAAATCTATTAAGGAATGCAGTTTTCACGTCCCTTTGCTAGATTTCATAAACATAAAATGCGGCAATTGCTAACATGATTCAGACAGACTTAAGCATCACTACGGGTGAGAAAGTCTCATCATAGTCAACTCCTTGAACTTGTCGAAAAACCTTTTGCGACAAGTCGAGCTTTATAGACAATAGCATTACCATCAGCGTCAGTCTTCTTCTTGAAGATCCATTTATTCTCTATGGATCACCTATGATCGGGCAAATCCACCAAAGTCCACACTTTGTTCTCATACATGGATCCTATCTCAGATTTCATGGCCTCAAGCCATTTATCAGAATCTAGGCTCATCATAGCTTCTTCATAGTTCGTAGGTTCATCATGGTCAAGTAACATGACTTCCAGAACAGGATTGCCGTACCACTTTGGTGCGGATCGTGCTTTGGTTAACCTACGAGGTTCAGTAGTAACTTGATCCGAAGTTTCATGATCATCATCATTAGCTTCCTCTCTAGTTGGTGTAGGCATCACGGGAACGGATTTCTCGGATGAGCTACTGTCCAAATTGAGAGAAGGTACAATTACCTCATCAAGTTCTACTTTCCTCCCACTCACTTCTTTCAAGAGAAAACCCTTCTCTAGAAAGGTTCCATTCTTGGCAACAAAGATCTTGCCTTTGGATCTGTGGTAGAAGGAATTGTTTCCTTAGGGTATTGTATGAAGATGCACTTCTCCAATTTGGGTTCAAGCTTATCAGGCTGAAGCCTTTTGACATAAGCATTGCATCCCCAAACTTTAAGAAACGACAACTTAGGTTTATTGCCAAACCACAGTTCATACGGTGTCATCTCAACGGATTTTGACGGTGCCCTATTTAATGTGAATGCAGCTGTCTGTAATGCATAAACCCAAAATGATAGAGGTAAATCGGTAAGAGACATCATAGATCGCACCATATCTAATAAAGTACAATTACGACGTTCAGACACACCATTACGCTTTGGTGTTCCAGGTGGTGTGAGTTGTGAAACTATTCCACATTGTTTTAAATGAAGGCCAAACTCGTAACTCAAATATTCACCTCTGCGATCAGATCGTAGAAACTTTATTTTCTTGTTACGATGATTCTCCACTTCACTCTGAAATTCTTTTAACTTTTCAAATGTTTCAAACTTGTGTTTCATTAAGTAGATATACCCATATCTGCTCAAATCATCTGTGAAGATCAGAAAATAATGATACCTGCCGTGAGCCTCAACACTTATCGGACCGCATACATCGGTATGTATTATTTCTAGTAAGTCATGGGCTCACACCATTGTTCCGGAGAACAGAGTTTTAGTCATCTTGCCCATAAGGCATGGTTCGCAAGTATCAAAATGATTCATAATCAAGTGATTCCAAAAGTCCATCTGCATGGAGTTTCTTCATGCGCTTTACACCAATGTGACCTAAACGGCAGTGCCACAAATATGTTGCACTACCATTATCAACTTCACATCTTTTGGCATCAATATTATGAATATGTGTATCACTACGATCGAGATTTAATAAACCATTAACATTGGGTGTATGACCATAGAAGGTTTTATTCATGTAAACAGAATAACAGTTATTCTCTGTCTTAAATGAATAACCGTATAGCAATAAACACGATCCTATCTTGCTCATGCTCAACGCAAACACCAAATAGCATTTATTTATGTTCAACACTAATCCCGAAAGTATAGGGAGTGTGCGATCATGATCAGATCAATCTTGGAACCACTTCCAACACACATTGTCACTACACCCTCAACTAGTCTCCATTTATTCTGCAACTCCTGTTTCGAGTTACTAATCTTAACAACCGAACAGGTACCAAATACCCAGGGGCTACTACGAGCACTAGTAATGTACACATGAATAACATGTATATCAAAGAAACCTTTGTTCACTTTGCCATCCTTCTTATCCGCCAACTATTTGGGGTATTACCGCTTCCTGTGACCATTTTCTTTGCAGTAGAAGCACCCAGTTTCAGGCTTAGGTCCAGCTTTGGGCTTCTTCATGGGAGTGACAACTTGCTTGATATTCTTCTTGAAGTTCCCTTTCTTTCCCTACCCTTTTTCTTGAAACTAGTGGTCTTGTTTAACCATCAACACTTGATGCTTTTTCTTGATTTCTACCTTCGCTGATTTCATCACCGCGAAGAGCTCGGTAACCTTTTTCATTATCCCTTGCACATTATAGTTTATCACAAAGTTCTAATAGCTTGGTGATAGTGACTAGATAACTTTGTCAATCACTTATCTTACCTGGAAGATTAACTCCCATTTGATTCAAGCGATTGTAGTACCCAGACATTCTGAGCACATGCTCACTAGCTGAGCTATTCTCCTCCATCTTTTAGGCAAAGTACTGGTCACAGGTCTCATACACCCAACATGGGCATGAGTCTGAAATATCAATTTCAGCTCTTAGAACGTCTCATATGCTCCATGGCGTTCAAAACGTTTTTGAAGTCCCGGTTCTAAGCCGTAAAGCTTGGTGCACTAAACTATCAAGTAGTCATCATATCGAGCTTGCCAAACGTTCACAACATCTGCATCTGCTCCTGCAATAGGTCAATCACCTAACGGTGCATTAAGGACACAATTCTTATGTGCAGCAATGAGGATAATCCTCAGACCACAGACCCCGTCTGCATGTTTGCTACTATGTTCTTTCAACTTAGTTTTCTCTAGGGACATATCAAAAAAACATAGGGGTGCTACAACGTGAGCTATTGATCTACACCATAATTTGCAAATACTATCAGGACTAAGTTCATGATAAATTAAGTTGAATTAATCATATTACTTAAGAACTCCCACTTAGATAGACATCCCTCAAGTCATCTAAATGATACGTGATCCAAATCAACTAAACCTTGTCCGAGCAACACGTGAGATAGAGTAGCCATCAATGGTGAACATCTCTATGTTGATCATATCTACTATATGATTCACGTTCGACCTTTCGGTCTCCAGTGTTCCGAGGCCATGTCTGTACATGATAGGCTCGACAAGTTTAACCCGAGTATGCCGCATGTGCAAATCTGGCTTGCACCCGTGGTATGTGAACGTAGAGCCTATCACACCTGATCATCACGTGGTGTCTCAGCACGAAGAACTGTCGCAACGGTGCATATTCAGGGAGAACACTTATACCTTGAAATTTAGTTAAGGGATCATCTTATAATGCTACCGCCGTACTAAGAAAAATAAGATGCATAAAATATAGAGATCACATGCAATCAAAATATCTGATATGATATGACCATCATCATCTCATGCTTTTGATCTCCATCTCCAAAGCATCGTCACGATCTCCATCATCACTGGCTCGACACCTTGATCTCCATCATAGCGTCGTGGTCGTCTCGCCAACTATTTCTTCTACAACTATCGCTATCGCTAAGTGATAAAGTAAACAAATTACATGGCGTTTGCATTTCATACAATAAAGTGACAACCATAAGGCTCCTGCCAGTTGCCGATAACTTTTAGAAAACATGATCATCCCATACAATAACATATATCACATAATGTCTTGATCATATCACATCATAAGCATGCCCTGCAAAACAAGTTAGACGTCCTGTACTTTGTTGTTGCAAGTTTTACATGGCTGCTATGGGCTTCTAGCAAGAACCGTTCTTACCTACGGCACAAAACCAGAATGGTGATTTATCAAGTTTTCTATTTTAACCTTCAACAAGGACCGGCTGTAGTCAAATTTGATTCAACTAAAGTTGGAGAAACAGACACCCGCCAGCCACCTTTATGCAAAACTAGTTGCATGTCTGTCGGTGGAACTGGTCTCATGAACATGGTCATGTAAGGTTGGTCCGGGCCGCTTCATCCAACAATACCGTTGAATCAAAATAATACGTTGGTGGTAAGCAGTATGACTATCACTGCCCACAACTCTTTGTGTTCTACTCGTGCATATCATCTACGCATAGACCTGGCTCGGATGCCATTGTTGGGGAACATAGCATGCAATTTAAAAAAAATTCCTACGCTCACGCAAGATCTATCTAGGAGATGCATAGCAACAATAGGGGGAGAGTGTGTCTACGTACCCTCATAGACTGAAAGCGGAAGTGTTTATCACGCGATTGATGTAGTCCTACTCTTCGCGATCCGATAACGATCCAACCGATCTAGTGCCGAATGGACGGCACCTCCGAGTTTAACACACGTGAGGCTCGATGATGTCTCCTCCTTCTTGATCTAGCAAGCGGGAGAGGTTTAGTAGATGGGATCACAACCAACACGACACCGTGGTGGTGGAGCACCGACATCGCTTCTCTAAGCGTCGCTGGGACGAGGCGGTGGAACTACGGAGTAACGGGAGAGAGAGGGGCGCCAAGGGCTTGGTGTGTCCTCTTGGGGCGCCCCTCTTCTCTATATATAGGTGGAGGGGCATGGAAAACAGCCCCTCCAAGCCCTAGGGCGCAGCTAAGGGGGAGAGGACTTGGACTCCAAGTCCAATCCTATTCCTACTAGGACTCCTTCCTATTTTGCCTTCCTTAGCCACATGGGCTTTTGAGGACTTGGTGTGCCTAGCCCAATAAGGCCAGGGCACCTCCCCGCAGCCCATGCTAGCCCTTGGGTCATGGTGAACCCACTTGCGGACTTCTCACTACTAGGGAAAAGCCTATACACAGAATCTTACCAGCAGCGCTCTTCAAAATACCATGCTACTGCTACTTAGCAGCAGCGCGTGTCGCGGAAACGCGCTGCTAACTTGGAAATAGCAGTAGCGCGTGCACCACATACAGCGCTACTGCTATAGTTGCCATGACCTCGCCCCCCCGCTAGCTATAGCAGTAGCGCACTTTACTATACATCGCTACTGCTATTCAGGTTAGCTGTAGCGCGTTTTGGCAAACGCGCTACAACTATTCCTACCTTATCCCCACGCAGCACGACCGCCCTCTCACTCACACTCTCACTCGCTCACAGAAACCGTAAATCGTGCGTTGCCGCCCGCCCGCCTTCGTCCGTCCGCCGCCGAGGTACTCCTCCTTCCGTCCCTCCTCCATCCTCCTCGCACATCCTCCCTCCGCTGCAGCCGCCCTCCTCCTCCGCCGCCACCTCCTCCCTCCGCTCAGGCCCCTCCTCCCTCCTTCGTCGACAGCCTCCTCCCACCGCCCTCGACCTCGCCCCCTAGCTACCTCTCCGTCCCCCACCCCCGCCACTAGTTAGTACTAGATTTAGTAGTAGTAGATGTTAATTTAGGTTAGCTAGTACTAGATGTTGCTTAGTTAGTACTTGATTTTTAGTAGTAGTAGTGGTACTTGAACTACTTTAGTTGTAGTTGAACTAGTTTAGTAAGTAAATTAATAAACTAGTTGAACTAGTTGAATTAACAAAACTAATCTATTTTTAGTAAGATAATTAATATAACTAGTTGAACTACTTTATTTTTAGAAAGAACTAGTTTTTTTTCTATTTATAGTAAGTTTATATATTTAGTAAGAACTAGTTGAATTAATAAAACTAGTTGAACATGTCATGTTTGTTGTTAGTGATAACTTATATGGTTTCAAGTGACCTCCGTCGTCCCCGTCACCGACCCCCTCCGACATCCCCGCCGTCGTCCCAGTCACCAACCCCCTCCGACATCGAGGTGAGACCAGCCAAATATTCTTGTATATCTTGTGTTGTTGCTCAAATAGGATATGTGGTTGCCCAAGTGGCCGTTCATGTTCAGTTTACATCTCCGAGTGGCCTATGTTTTGCCGGAGTGTTGATTAATTTCCGTTCCGGCAAATTTTAGGCGCTCGATATGTCCTTTTTTAGCAAAGATCATGCCGGATTTTGTCGTGAATTCTGGCATGACTTGTGCTAGAATATGTACAAGTTTAATCTTTGAATTATGATTGTAGGAAATGTCGTACTCGGACGACGACGATCTCCCGGGGGAGTGTAGCTGGTGCCACGACGATCGAGGTATGTGCAACAGGTTCGTTCGGCTGGACGAAGATCGGCGCTTCAGCATTAAGCTCAAGGAGACCTTCGATTGTGAAACGGTACGCAACAACGAAAAGTGTTTTTTTCTCCATTAAGCATGACTTCAACTATTTCAACAACTTTTTTTTCATATTTTACAATTCGACTAGCTTATCCCATGCCATGCAAGACGCTATGTCTTGGAGAGGATGGGTTTTGAAGACCATGAAAATTTCGAAACAAAGAAAATACACCTAAGGACCCATCATGATATGGATTTTGAAGTAAATTTGTGCAATGCTCAGAGCGTAACCCATTTTGGTTGCCAAAATTGGGAAGCACTTTGCAAAATGTATGGTTTTTATGAGGGTATGATTGTCACCATGGATCTTGGTGATCCCGACAAATGAGGAAGACAATATGGACATTTGGGTCCTTGTTGATATGCTTCCGATTGTACCGCTATGTGAGTTTCTCAAACATAGTTATTAACTAATTTATATTGTTTATTTCAAAATAGTTGATAGCTTATTTCCATTGACAGCTTATTTTGATTCTTCAAAGACTGTAAGGAAGATGGTAGATAAAACCCACTACAATCAAGGCACCCAATTAACGATAAGGAGAAAAATCATCGATCGCATTTTGTACTCTTCTTGAGAATTACAATGACTATTATCGAACTCCTCCAAATTATGGTGAATACGTGCCACTAGTGCATGTGTTGAACAACGATAACTTCCCTGGAGATACCCTGGTAAGATTTTTTACTATTACGACATCCGTGCATACTTCTAAAACTAGTACATCATTGCTAACTACGAAGTTATTATCATGTTTTTCAACAGAAACTCCTGATGGATTGTGTGCCTCATCTGATGTCTCTGCATGGTCGCCTCTCAGTTCTGAACATACTGCCAGGTAAATCTACGGAGCTCACCTGTGCATATCGGATTTCTAAAACCTGTTGAGGGAGTCCTGGACTAGGGGGTGTCCGGATAGCCGGACTATCATCATCGGCCGGACTCCAAGACTATGAAGATACAAGATTGAAGACTTCGTCCCGTGTCCGGATGGGACTTTCCTTAGCGTGGAAGGCAAGCTTGGCAATACGGATATGTATATCTCCTACCATTGTAACCGACTCTGTGTAACCCTAGCCCTCCCCGGTGTCTATATAAACCGGAGGGTTTTAGTCCGTAGGACAACAACCATTACAACAATAATACCATAGGCTAGCTTCTAGGGTTTAGCCTCCTTGATCTCGTGGTAGATCCACTTTTGTACTACCCATATCATCAATATCAATCAAGCAGAGTAGGGTTTTACCTCCATGGAGAGGGCCCAACCGGGTAAAACATCGTGTCCCTTGTCTCTTGTTACCATCCGCCTAGACGCACGCTTCGGGACCCCTACCGAGATCCGCCGGTTTTGACACCGACATTGGTGCTTTCATTGAGAGTTCCTCTGTCGTCACCGATAGGCTTGATGGCTTCTCCAATCAACAACAACGCCGTCCGGTGAGACTTTCCTCCCGGACAGATCTTACGTGTTCGGCGGCTTTGCATCATGGGCCAATTCACTTGGCCATCTGGAGCAGATCGAAAGCTACGCCCCTGGCCATCAGGTCAGGTTTGTAAGCCTAAACTTCACGGCCGACATATGTGGAGACTTGATCTTTGACGGATTCGAGCCACAGCCGAGCGTGCCGCGCTGTCACGATGGGCATGATTTTGCTCTGCCGCCGTACAGTGCCCTGGTGGCCGCACCCGAGTCCGCTCTAACCCATAATTCGGAGCAGACCACGCAAATCGAGGACAGGTGGTTGGACACCGCCTCGGGGGCTGCGATTCTACGGCGATGGAGCCGAATACTAACCTTGTCCCTTATAAAGCTCGTGACTCCGAGGCGCCGGACTCCTTGCCGGACTCCGAACCTCCTGCTCCCCTGCCAATCGAATCCGATCGGGCGCCGATCATGGAGTTCACTGCCGTGGACATCTTTCAGCACTCACCCTTTGGCGACATCCTAAATTCGCTAAAGCATCTCTCGTTATCAGGAGAGCCCTGGCCGGACTGCGGCCAGGATGGTTGGGATGCGGATGACGAAGAAGTTCAAAACCCACCCACCACCCACTTTGTAGCCACTGTCGACGATCTAACCGACATGCCAGACTACGACTCCGAAGATATCGACGGTATGGACGACGATGCCGGAGACGATCAAGAACCAGCGCTCACCGAGCACTGGAAGCCCACCCCAACCCATGGTGTATATATGGTGGACACCCCAAAAGGAAGCGATGACGAGGAACAACGGGAAGCGGCAAAGGATAACTCTGCCGAAAAACTACCAAAACGGCGATGTAGGCGCCGCCCTAAGTCCCGCCTCGACAACAACAGCACTCCTAAGGACCCAGCAATAGAGCAGGGCAAATCAGTGGGCGACGAACATGCAACCAAGCAACCACTCGAACAGGATGAATCGGATAATCAATCTATGCCCGGCAAAAACAACAGTCCAGACAATCTCACGCCGGACACACCACCGGAGCATAAGGACACTCAGAAAAGACTTCTCGCCACTGCAAGAAGCCTGAAGAAGGAAATAGGAAGCTCAAAACAGCGGAAGACATACTCAGAATGAGGTGGAGCAAAGTACTCAAGACCGCAGACAAATATGGCAATGGCCACCAAACAAAGAGCTACCCGAAGCGCAAGCTGCTGCCAGAATATGACGAGGAAGCCATAGAGCCCCCACAGTCAAAAAACAAAGAGGCCGCCTGGCCGGATAGACAGCCAGATGGCAGGCCAAAAGCGACAAGCGGCGCCGCACACAAGCCGACTCCTGATCCTCGTAAAATAGATGGCCCGGTCAGGTCCATTTATGGGCCAAAAAAGAGGGCCCCAGGAAGCAGCACAACATGACAAGTGTTCGAAGACAACGACACACCAAAATACAGGGGTGCCGCACACCCACTATGTTTCACCGACGAGGTGCTGGATCATGAATTTCCAGCGGGGTTCAAACCCGTAAACACAGAGGCATACGACGGAACAACAGACCCTGGAGTCTGGACTAAGGATTACATCCTCCACATACACATGACTAGAGGAGACGATCTCCACGCCATAAAATATCTACCCCTCAAGCTCAAAGGGCTGACTCGGCATTGGCTCAAAGGCCTCCCAGAAAACACTATCGGAAGCTGGGAAGAGCTTGAGGACGCGTTTAGAGCAAATTTTCAAGGGACTTATGTCCGCCCTCCGGATGCAGAGGATTTAAGTCACATAACTCAACAGCCCAGAGAGTCATTGCGCAAATTCTAGAACAGGTTCCTTACCAAAAAGAACCAAATAGTCGACTGTCCGGACGCCGAAGCCTTAGCAGCTTTTAAACATAATGTCCGAGATGAATGGCTCGCCAGACACCTCGGCCAAGAGAAGCCGAGAACAATGGCCGCGCTAACAAGCCTCATGACCCGCTTTTGCGCGGGGGAAGACAGCTGGCTAGCAAGATGCATCACCAGCGATCCGAGTACATCCGAGATCAGGGATGGAAACGGAAAATCACGGCGCAGAAAGGATCAGCGCCGGAATAAAGGAAAAAGCCCAAAGAACACGGCGGTCAACGCCGGATTCAAAAGCTCGTGGCCGAAGAACAAAACACTGCCTCTTAAGGACAACAGTGATGAGCTATCAAACTTAAACAAAATCTTGATCAGATATGTCAAATCCACAGTACTTCCAGAAGGCCTGCAAACCACACCCACCGAGATTGTTGGGTTTTCAAACAGTCCGGCCGACTCAACGCCGAACACAAGGAGCTCGACGCGCCAAGCGAGGATGACGATGAACCCCACCAGCAGAGCACCGGAAAACAAAAGACTTTCCCACAAGAAGTCAAAACAGTAAACTCACTTCATGTGATAGTACGGAAAAACAACGCGACACCCGCTAAAATAAGTGCCGCACGGTCCACCCCAGCGGAACCTCGAAATTGGATGTCAAAACCAATCACTTTCGACCACCTGGATTATTCCAGAAGCATTCGAAATGCAGGATGGACTGCTCTGATATTGGATCCTATAATCGACGGACTACAATTTACACAAGTCCTGATGGACGGCGGCAGCGATTTAAACCTGCTATATCCGAACACAATCCGCAAGTTGGGGATAAACCTTACTACAATTCGACATAGCCGCACATCCTTTAAAGGAGTGACGCCAGGCCCTTACGCCAAGTGCACAGGCTCCTTATTACTAGAAGTTGTGTTCGGGTCACCTGACAACTTCCGACGCGAAAAGCTAATCTTTCATGTTGCCCCATTCAAAAGTAGCTATCAAGCACTATTGGGACGGGAAGCTTTTGTCCGCTTTAACGCAATACCACATTACACGTCTCTTACACTTAAAATGCCCGGTCCACGTGGCATCATTTCATTAAAAGGTCGTTTTAGACCCCGGACACGGCTAGACGAGTCCGGAATAAATAAGCTAGGGACTCCCTAGCCGCACACCCCTTCACAAGGGGCTGTGCATATAAGCAACAACGAGCCAATATAGGCCCAGCTCTATTCATTTATTAATATTTCAAATTTTATGCACTTTTTGCACGATTTCCTTTCAAACTAAGTTCCTCACTTTTTACAGATGAACAACGTGCACACCCGTCCAGGATAACGGCACAACGGAGACACAGGCGCAGACGTGCAGTAGGGACCCGTTGCAAGGATTCTTTTCAGATTAAGACCCTGCGTAAACCTTTTTTACTGTCTCTTGTTGCTATAATCCCCTGGTTTCTCACTATAACCAGAGAGGAGACTGACGTTTTGGCATCGGCCGCGTCAGAGGACCTTGCCCGTACCTGGACACTAGGGGCTTAGGGCATTGTTCTGCCCATTATTATAAAGACCGAACACCTTAGGGAGTGTTCGGCGCCTCGAGTTAGGCCTTATATGCATCAGCTCCGAATCATGTCTTTGGTCAAATGTTGGGTTTGCCCGGCTCCTGTGTTTTGCTGCCTTACGTTCCATATCATCGCTAACGCGCACCGGAGAACTCTGCGATTGTGCCCGGTTAATTTGGCGAGCACCTCGATGAAAGCCGCCGACTATCATGATACAGCGAGAGACTGGTCAACCACTCGATCGACTACCGGAATGTTTAGAATTCCCCCGCTTTGACGAAGGGCCGTTTCCCGGTCAGGCACATACGCGCCCCGAATTCCGAGAGCACGGTGCCACTAGGGGCTATATCGTAGCCCCACCCTCGAACTCCTATGGCTAAGTGAAAGTGATAAAGCATTATAGTCCGGTTGCCTCGTTTGCTACGCTACCACCTCCTTCACAGGACCGAGACGTCAGATTAAGTGTGAAAATCGCTATTTTTGCAAACACCCCGCACCTTGTGCGTGGGGGCTAAAGCCGACATCGCATCTTTCGGTTATATACACGTATACATAAACGGCCGCACAGGAGATATTTCATTACTTGAACGCACAAGTACAAAAAGCGCTTACATCATAAACATCGTTTTACAAACCAAAACGTTCATTTGAACGTGACATTTTTTGAGCACTACGACTCTATTACACGAGTACCACGCAGGACTTCCCCAAAATAGTGCTCGGCGGGTAACCGGCTCTCGTCCGAACCCTGGGTCGCAACAGTGGTGGCATCCATCTCTGTCCAATGTGTCTTCACACGGGCAAGGGCCATCCGCGCACCCTCTATGCAGCCCGACCGCTTCATCGCCTTGATATGCGGCACCGCCCCAAGAAATTGCTGCAATAAGCCAAAATAACTCTTAGGCTTAGGCCTATCCGGCCAGATATGAGTCACGATATCCGTCATGGCAAGTCCGGACAACCTATTCAGCTCAGCCCACTCGGCCAACCGATCGGTCAGCAGAAATGAACGCTCTGGACTATGGAATTGAGACCAAAACAGCTCTTCCGTCTTGTGATCCTTCTGACTTCGGAAGTGCACAACGGCATCCGCCGCACTCGCCGCTAAGTCCATATAAGGATCCTCCTGACCCCACAGCTGGCCAAGCTGAGCATACTTTGGATCCGTAAACCTTCGGCGCAGCAGAAAAGGCTTGCCAGCCACAATGTCTCCGGCCTGGCGCAACTCCTCCTTTATAGCCCGCATTGCAGAATGGGCATCCTTGGCTTCGGCGGTGGACTTCCCCAGGTCTTCTTGCTCCGCTAGGCGCTCCTTTTCAAGTACCTCATTGCGGTCGGTAGCATCTTTTAACTTCACGGCCATTTCGGCCATCTCTTCCCTGCTTCGGCAGTGTGCAGCCCTTTCGGCTTCTAACTCCTCGGCCGCCCTCGAGGCAGACGCATCACTCCTTCTGGCTTGCTCCTTGGCTTGAGCAAGTTCTGCCCGAAGGCTCTCCACAGCAGCGGCACCATCTGCGTCAAGCACAAATATTGTAAGTGGTGGGCTTCGGCTCCCTTACTAGGTGACTACGGAGAAAAAACTTACCTTGCGACTCGTCAAGTCGCTTGTTGACTAGCGCGATGTCCGCATCCACAACGTCGAGTTGCCGCTTTAGTTCAGCAACTCTTTCAGTCCGGCTGGCCCCCGGACTATCCGCCACCTGCATAGGACAGGCGAAAGTTAATACCTGCGATTTTGATCCTCGGCACCCTGTCGCTTTTGACAACCTACCGAGTCTCAGGGGCTACTATCTATACAGGGTGCACTTTATGTGCAAAACTGTCAAAAAGGTGTGTCATTTTCACATACCTCAAACCCCGCCAGCAAACTCCTGACGGCATTACGCAATCCGCTTTCGGATTTAAATCCTTCAATCACCATACTCATCAATGCATGGTGATCTTACGAGATGGACGCCCTCTCAAGCAGATCCTTCACTCCCGGCGGAACATTAGTCGGCGCCCGAACTCTTGGCTCTGCTGGCTCGGGATACCCTCCGTGATGACACTTCAGGCTCGTCCGCCCTATCCGACGGCGCAGCGGACGGAGGCGTCTCGCTCTCCACCATCTCCGGACGAAGGTCCCCCAAAGAAGAGCTCATCTGAGAAGGTCGGAGATCCGAACTACAAGGTAAAAACTTCAGTTATCCTCAGAAGCACAAATAGGGATGTCTCTTATTACCAAACTCCCTTTTCTCTACTTACGGCTCGCTGGAGGGCTGATTCTTTAGGGAAGACTGTGCGGCCGGGGCCTCCGGTGAAGATTTCTTCCCCCGCTTAGGGGCTTTGGCCTCCGGGTCTTTGGAGGCGGTCCTCTTCTCCCCTTGAAGGGAGGGATTCTCAATCCCCCCTTGTTCAAGAGCCTCCTTGGGCGAGGAGGTAGCTCCTTTATTTTCCCCTTCGCCTTCTTCTGAAGGCGCAACCTCCAGCATCCTGACCAGCACGGGATCCGGCGCGGTCTCTGGGAGGGGGGCCGGACGCCGTATCAGCTTTGCCTGCGCTATCCACTCCTGTAAAAGGATAACGGGTTAAAAGGCGAATTGTAGAAAGGCAAACAAACGGTATGTCCGAACACAGAGCTACTTACTTGAGTATCCGGGCGATTGCAGCTTAGGCCTGCGTCCTCGGTCAATTCCGGACACACCTCCCGTGATCTGAAGAACAATTTGTACATGTCCACGGGTGTCGTACCCATGAAGTGTTGGAGAATCTGTGGTCCCTCCGGATTAAACTCCCATAACCGGAGAGGACGACGTTTGCAGGGCAGGAGACGCCTAATCAGCATGACCTGCATCACCACGACCAGATCGATCTCCCTCGCTTGGAGGTCTCGAATCCGGCCCTGCAATAGGGGCACGTCCTTTGACGGCCCCAGTTGAGCCCTTGGTTGACCCACGACATCAATCGTCGTGGAGGTCCCAGCGGAATCTGGTGGCGGCTTCGCTGCTGCCCACAGGGCGGTAATATAGAACCACTCCTGTTGCCACAAGCCGAGCTCCTCTTGGAAGGAGCCCTCGGGCCACGGGGCATCGGCTCTCCTGCTTACGGCCTCCCCGCCGCACTCGGCTTGACGCCCCTCGATCATCTTCGGCTCCACATCGAAGGTCTTCAGCCACAGGCCGAAGTGAGGGGTAATGCGAAGGAAGGCTTCGCAGATGACAATAAATGCAGAAATATGAAGGATGGACTCCGGAGCCAAGTCGTGGAATTCCAACCCATAGTAAAACATGAGCCCTCTCACAAAGGATCCATCGGGAAGCGAAACCCGGCGGAGGTGGGATACAAAAGCAGCGTACTCGCCGGGCTCGGGGGTGGGGATGGCCTGCCCTTCGGCGGGCAACCTGTGCGAAATCTCGTAGGACAGGTACTTGGCCTCTCGCAGCTTTAGCACGTCCTCCTCCGTGGCATCCACCGGCCCTGAAGGTCGGAGCCGGACATTGTTGAAGGTCCGAAGCGCTCGAATCTGGGGCTATGGGTGTTGGAACTTGGGGCAAGGAGAAGATTCGATGGAGGATTGAAGAAAAGAAACGAGCCTTGGTCCCATTATAAAGAGGGAGAATACCAAGAGCCGTCTCCGTGACCGTTCGGGACTCGCCTTCGATAGAGGCGTGGCGGCGACGGTGCGGTTGGGTTACCCACGTCCGTATTGATGAGAATCCCGAATAAGGGAACACGATCTCGCTTGACAAGACATGCCAAGAAACCGCCGCTAAGCGTCTTTGGTGGTATAATAAAAAATGATTCAAGTAAAGGCTTGGTTGTGGTGTGACATCATGCCACAAAATACGTCAGCAGATTGAACTTGTGTACATAATATTCTCTCTATGGTGGAATGTGGAAATTATTTTGCAGAGCCGGACACTATCCTGGTGTTCACAATCTTCTATGAATTATTCGGAGGAGGAACCCGCCTTGCAATGCCGAACAATATGCGCGCCAGACTCATCGTCATTGAAGCCTGGTTCAGGGGCTACTGAGGGAGTCCTGGACTAGGGGGTGTCCGGATAGCCGGACTATCATCATCGGCCGGACTCCAAGACTATGAAGATACAAGATTGAAGACTTCGTCCCGTGTCCGGATGGGACTTTCCTTGGCGTGGAAGGCAAGCTTGGCAATATGGATATGTAGATCTCCTACCATTGTAACGGACTCTGTGTAACCCTAGCCCTCCCCGGTGTCTATATAAACCAGAGGGTTTTAGTCCGTAGGACAACAACCATTACAACAATCATACCATAGGCTAGCTTCTAGGGTTTAGCCTCCTTGATCTCGTGGTAGATCCGCTCTTGTACTACCCATATCATCAATATCAATCAAGCAGGAGTAGGGTTTTACCTCCATCGAGAGGGCCCGAACCTGGGTAAAAACATCGTGTCCCTTGTCTCCTGTTACCATCCGCCTAGACGCACAGTTCGGGACCCCCTACCCGAGATTCCCCGATTTTGACACCGACACCCGTGAACACATGATCATCAGAGAATGGAAGAAATGTATGGACATTCGCAAGGAGATTCTTGGAAGTAACATTCAGCGAAAGGCAAGAATTGGAGACAGGCTAATCTCCATTCTCCATAATGGAGAGTCAGGGGCTATCTTGTTTTTTGCTATTTTACCTTAGAAAATGCAGTAGGTCTTAACAGAATGTAATAGGTCCTATGAGGTACAATATGTTTATTATGTGGTAATGTGTTAGAGTTGATAATGATGATCTTGAGGAGGTGTTATGTGATGTCAATGATGAAAACGATGATATTGAGGAGGTGTTATATGACAATGATGTATTATGATGCTAAGTTGTTAATGATATGATGATGATATTATTATATCATTGGGTGAAGGAACCGCATATTAGTTTCAAGTGGATGGACATCCACTTGAAACTAGTCCACGGTTCTTTCACCCCATGATGTAATAACTCATTATGATGTAAAAACAATCTCTAAATTCCTGTTGTATGAAAACTTGTGTAAAGGTGTATGAATACAACATGAAAAAGAAAAGAAATAAAATACTAAATAATAGTAGTAGCGCTGTAGGAGAAGCGCTACTACTAATTACCGATAGCGATGTTACGAAGAAGCTGCTACTAAGTCAATTTAGCGATGGCGTGGGTCAAGACAGCTATTGCTAAGCATTAGCTGTAGTGCCTTATCAGTAGCGCTCCTACCCGCGCTACTGATAGGCCCAAAACCCGCGCTGCTGCTAGGCTTTTCCCTAGTAGTGTCTGGACCCCTCCGTAATCCTCCGGAACCTCTGGAAGCTTCCCGGTACAATACCGAAAAGACCGCCCCTTTTTCCAGAACCCAAAATATGACTTCTCATACATAAATCTCTACCTCTCGACCATTATGAGACTCCTCGTGATGTCCCGGATCTCATCCAGGACTTTCAACGACATTTGATTACCACTCATCAAATATCCCAATACTACTCTAGCGTCAACGGACGTTAAGCGTGCGACCCTACGGGTTATGTAGACATAACCAAGATACTTCTCCGGCCAGTGAACCTAGATGCTCATATTGGCTCCCACATATTCTATGAAGATCTTTATTGGTCGAACCATTATGACAAGATATGTTATTCCCTTTGTCCATCGGTATGTTACTTGCCAAAGATTCGATCATCGGTATCTTCATACCTAGTTCAATCTCGTTACTGGCAAGTCTCTTTTCTCGTCCCATAATGCACCATCTTGCAACTAAGTCATTAGTCACTTTGCTTGCAAGGCTTCTTATGATGTGCATTATCGAGAGGGCCCAGAGATACCACTCCGATACTCAGAGTGACAAATCCTAATCTCGATCTATGCCAACCGAACAAACACCTTCGGAGATACCTGTAGAGCATCTTTATAATCCCCCAGTTAAATTGTGAAGTTTGATAGCACAAAAGGCATTCCTCTGGTATCCAGGATTTGCATAATCTCATAGTTGAAGGAATATGTATTTGACATGAAGAAAGCAATAGCAATAAAACTTAACGATCAATATGCTATGCTAACGAATAGGTCTTGTCCATCACATCATTCTCCTAATGATGTGATGCCGTTCATCAAATGACAACACATGTTTATGGTTAGGAAAATTAACCATCTTCGATTAATGAGCTAGTCTAGTAGAGGCTTACTAGGGACACGGTGTTTTGTCTATGTATCAGCACATGTATTAAGTTTTCGGTTAATACAATTCTAGCATGAATAATAAACATTTATCATGAAATAAGGAAGTATAAAATAACAACTTTATTATTGCCTCTAGGGCATATTTCCTTCACTAGGAAGGGGACGACGAGGAGCCAGAAAAGACGCGGCAGTAGGTGCCCACGCAAAGAGGAGTACGAGGGTTAACTGGTTCGGCTACGGTGTGAGGCTGCTATCGCCACAAAATAACATGGGTTGTGGGTGACTAGAGGTATGGCTTGGCCAGCGGTTGGAGTAGGAGGGGGCGGTGAGGCCTGCGCGGTAGCATAGCCGGCCATGTGAGGTAGGAGCAGGCGACACGACCCGCGATAGTTTGGGCGGCTGGAGCAAGAATACTAGAGGTTGAAGTAGCATGACAGCCGTTGGATGGACATCATATAGTCACTTCAGCTAAAATCATTTATATTGACTAAGTTGACAAAGCCCTGCGTCTGCATCAACTTAGTAGGCCCACAATTCAGCCTCCAAATATGGTGGGTCCCACCTAGCAACAAGGGTCTTCATTTTTTTGTGTGTAATAAGGAGGCACTTGCGTGCGAAGAGATATAGCTGGTGGGTCCGAGTTGTCAGCAGTGGGAATATTTTTTTTCCTGAAATAGAGAGGCCCTTCCGGTGGGTCCCCGTTGTCAGGTGGAGGAATCATTGTTTTGCTAGTAATAAGGAGGCACTACCCTGCTGCGGCCGTGGACCCAGCTGTCAGCCTCTCCACGTACAGTCCTTGTCGGGGCGGCTCTCTGTGGCCTCGAGCACCTATGGGGCACGGGGGCCCCTTCTAGTCTGGCAAGGGAGCGGAGGGCGTGCGCAGAGCAGATCGAGGTCGAGCGCGCGGGGGAGATGGGCGATTTTTACCCAGCCTCGGGGCTCTCCGGAGAGAAAAAACCCCTACTGCTGCTTTGGTGATTGTATTTGATCTCGCTCGGGCATGCGAGCGTATGGTGGTGTTGTGGGTGTCGAATGAATCGAACCCCTTCTACGTGCGCATGGGCCTCCCTTTTATAGTCTGAAGGGGGCACCAACAGGTGGCAGCGTAGGAAGAGGGGGTAGAAAGGTAAAAACGCTGGTTGGTACAACAGTGACCAGCAAGTCCCTACCTAACTCGGCGGCGGGGACAAGGGCATTTAATGCCCGTCTGTCGCCCTAACAAAGGCAGAGAGGAGTGACCGTTAAGTGAGCCACGGTTGCCACGATGGCGTCTCTGTCGACTCCGTTTGCCACCTCGCCCGCGCATGGCTGCGTAGTGCGCCGCCACGTGCCCTTGGGATGGCCTTGTGTTGACACGTCGCCGGATGTGCTGGAGTTCGGGTGGCAATCTTGCCGCGGCAAGCGCCTTGCCGCGGCCCTTCTCTGGTTGTGCCGGCAAGCTTGCCGGCCGTCGGGCCTTGCCGGGACGCGCGGGGCGGCGCGGCAAGTCTTCTAGTGATGCCTTGGTTGGCCTTCCCGGCAAGCTCCTCTTGCCGGGGCCTTTGTTTTCTTGGTTAGTACTTTGTTCTTGAATGGCAGTAATAAGGAATGGTGGAGGGTCTTGGCGGGCGCCCGGTAAGCCTTGCCGCTGGTGTCTGCGATCGCGTGCACAAGTTCGGGGTACTAAGGTACCCCTGCTTTAGTACACCGACAGGAGCCCCCGGGCCTGGGCCATAAACGGTGCCGAGCATTGTTGGGCCAGGCCCAAAATAGTGCACGGGCACGCGTGGCCTGGGTCCACACAGAATCGGGCTCCATGCCCACCGCGCTTTCCCGCAACGGCACGCGTCGATTGCGGCGTCGTGGGAGGCGTGGGTGGTGCGCGCGATTTGCAGGGCGTCCATCCCTTGATTCACGGGGCATGGTGAGGTCATTTCACCTGTCGCCCCGGCTTCGCCTCCCCGCCACGCGGCTCCCATGCGTGGGGGGTCGTGGGCGGCGAAGGTGGGATACTGGACCGTCACGAGCGGAGATGGCGAGTCGGCCCCGCTCCTCTGCTATCCTCGTGCCCTGATTGGCTGGGCGGGGCGGCCGAGCCCCCATCCCGCCCTTTAAAAAGGGCGGAAGGGGAGCACAACAATCCCGCACTTCCTCTTCTTCTCTTCGCTTCAGCTTCAGCTACTCTTCCTCCCTTCTGCCATGGAGGGAGGGAATCCTGGTCCTTCAACGGTGGCAGCTAGGGTTGCCTCCAGGCAGCGCGCCTTTCCCTATCCCGCACCTGTGGTGGCGGAGCCGGCCACGAGGGGGAGAGGGAGGGGGCGAGGCCGCGGACGAGGTTGAGGACGTGGTCGGGGCGCTCGAGGAAGAGGCGGCCGGGGCGGTGCGCCACCCTCGCCCCCGCCGGCAGCTCCTCTCCTTGAGGCGGTCCATACCGGAGACGACCCGTGGGAGTTCTTCATCAAACTTCGCCGAGCACCTCGTTGCCGCCTCCGGCTTCCGGCTCCATTTGCGAGCGCGATGGAACCGGATCCGCCCGAGATGTTGGAGTTGCGCATGAGGGGCTGCGGGATCAGCGGCACTCGAGTAAGTGTCGTATCCCCAGCCCCCGGCGTGATGTACTTCGATCGAGGGTGGAAGACGTTCGCCCACATCCACAGCTTGACGGCGGGGTTTACCCTCCATTTTAAGTTACTAGAGGGCGACCTTCTCGCCGTCAAGGTCTTCGGGGACTCCGGCACACGGGCGAGATGCTGTGTGGACAGCTCCTCCGATAGCGAAGGCCCCTCCTCGAGCGAGAGTGATGAGGAGGGGAGCGACAGTGACGACGAGGACGGCGAGTCCGACTAGGCGTCGGACGCTGCCTCGCGCCACCACCGCGACCCATTATCCGGTCGCCGCCTTCGAACTCCCCGGGGCCGTCTCCTTGGGCGGCTGGCGTAGGGAGGCTGCGGAAGAGGACGAGGGGTGGCGGCAAGGCCGTCAAGTCGGAGTACGAGGGCGAGGTGCCCTCGACAGCTTGCTGTAGTCCCGCCGCCTCGTCTTCAAGCTCTGCCCCCGGCGCCTCCATCTCCGCCAAGCTCCTGGCCGGCCCCCGGGGTGTTCTCTTGGTGTCTTATGGCACCCGTAGCTCACCTAGGCGCCCCTTTTGCCCTCCCCGGCAAGCTTCTCTTGCCGGGGCCTCCTTGACCTACCTCCTGAAGAGAGAAACAGGAGAGGGATTACGGGCATCTTATCTTCTTAGTTTGTAAGCCTTCGGGCCTTAGCTGTATTTAAAATCTGTAATCCTCTCTATCATGTTTTTCATCCTCTATGGACTTGTAATGGAATGGGATGTTTTTTAGTGAAAAGAGGGGGATGCTTGCCGGGTTACACCCTTTACTTGATCCTGTGCCTTGTATGTTTCCACCTTACGCTTCGAGGGACCTTACCGGCACGGACACACTTGCTGAGTGCGGAACATCAGCAGCCTGCTGGCGGTGCTGTTGCCGGCAAGAAACCTTGCCGGGCTAGTTGCAGCGCACTTGTTTTGTTGAGCGGACTCGAAAACAAATCAAGGGCGCAACTTAGCCACGATTCGGCTCCTCCACGCATGGGTTTTCCCATACAAGGCGGGTTTGTCCAAGGGCACGGCCTCGCATCCCCCGGTCCATAGAAGGATGCATGAAGAGGGATGGAAAGCTTATCTGATATCACAGCCCCCGGCGACTCTAGCTTGTCGGGACATTGGAGCCTGCGCCCTTTTCCTTTGCCCTTGCCGCTGGTATTGCAGCCCCCGGCGACCCTGGCTAGCTGCGAGGGAGCCTTGGTACTTGCAGCCCCCAGCAGCGTCGGTTTGCCAGTGCCCAGGCGCCAGTGCGTCCTTCTGCTCTTTCCTTGCTGCTGTTATTCCAGTCATGAGAACAACTTAGACAACGCTGTAATAAGTTACTTTTCGTAACGTAACTCCGTGTTGGGCAACGCAATGCTATGTTTCGTCCTTGGTATGTTCATACTCTACGCTTTTTAGGAACTTGTCAAGCATACGCTTGCTGAGTGCGGAACATCAGCAGCCTCTGGCGGTGTAGCTTCCGCAAGAAACCTCGTCGGGCTTAGCTGCGGCCTTTTCATTGTTTGAGCGGACTCGAAAACAAATCAAGGGCGCAACTTAGCCATGAGTCGGCTCCTCCGCGCACAAGTTTCTCATACAAAGGACGTCCCACGGCAAGGCTTGCCACGTTACTTCCTCTATTCCATTATGTCCCTTGTACGTTTCTACCCCACGCTTCTAGGGAACTTGCCGGTGCTAACACACTGGCTGAGTGTGGAACATCAGCTGCCCGCTGGCGGTGTTGTTTCCGGCAAGAAACCTTCTCGGGCGATTCGGCAAGACTTGTATTGTTGAGCGGACTCGGAAACAAAGCAAGGACACAACTTAACCACGAGTTGGTTCCTCTGCGGACAGGTTTAACGTACAAGGCACGAATGTTCGAGGAAAATAACACAAAAGTTTAGAACTAAAAGGGCTCTGTACTCAAGCTCGAGCGACTTAGCTTTTCCGTCTTCTGCGATCCGGCGAGGCCGTACTTCTCCCTTGTTTTCCTCCCTTGTATGTTTTCACCCTCGCGCCTTCAGGGAACCCGCCGGTGCGAACACACTCGCTGGGTGCGGGACGTCAGCGGCCCGCTGGCGGTGTTGCCCCCGGCATGAAGAACTCGTCGGGCTAGTTGCAGCGCGCTTTTATTGTTGAGCGAACTCGAAACAGATCAAGGGCGCAACTTAGCCACGATTCGGTCCCTCTGCGCACAGGTTCTTCATACAAGGTACGGATTTTCAGGGAATGCAGCTCAAAAGTTCGAAACTGGTTGCTTTCTTCGCCTTACTGGCCGGTGGAGCTCGATGGCACGTCCTCGACGGCAGCGCGGCACTCCGGAGAGGTGCGCTTGCCGGAGTGGGCACCAGAGCTGTCCTTGCCGGGCTTAGATTTTAGTAGATCTGCCTTTGCTTTCTTGCACTTGCCGGCGGAGCTCGATGGTGCGTCCTCGACGGCAGCGCATCACTTCGGGGAGGTGCGCTTGCCGGAGTGGGCCTCAGAGCTGCTCTTGCCGGGCTTAGCTTTCTTCTTCCCCCGGGGAGCTTCAACGGCGAGTGGCTTGCTCTCTGCTGCGGCTGCTGCTTCCCGGTAGATCTTGTCGGTGCAGATAAGTGCATCCTTCTTATCGCCTTGGATAGAGATGACACTTAACGGACCAGGCATCTTGAGCACATTGTATGCATAGTGAGAGGCTGCCATGAACTTGGCAAGCGCTGGTCGGCCGAGTATCCCATTGTAGGGTAATGGGATATCAACAACATCGAATGTGACCCTCTCTATCCTAAAGTTCAGCTCGCTGCCAAATGTTAACGGCAGCGTGATCTTCCCCTTGGGCTTGCTCCTTCCCGGATTTATCCCTTGAAAGGTACCAGTTTCTTCGAGCTCGCTGTCGGGGATCTGGAGCTTCTTGAGCACTGTGGAGGAGATCAGGCTCAGGCCGGCCCCGCCGTCAACCAACATCTTCGTGACCTTGAGGTTGCAGATTGTTGGTGAGACCAACATTGGCAAGCACCCGACCGCGGTGACGCGATCGGGATGATCCTCAACGTCGAAGACGATGGGCGTGCCGGACCACTTCAGGGGCTTGCGCGACTCGACGGACGGCTCCGCCGCGTTCACTTCTCGCACCCACTGCTTGAGTTGGCGGTGCGAGCCGTGCAGGGAGGCGCCGCCGTCGATGCACAGCACCTCTGTTGCCTTCTGAAACTCTTGGTCGTCAGTCTCATCTTCCTCCATTTCATCCTCCTCGTCTTCATCCTCATCCTTGTCGCGACCCCGGGGAGGCCTGTCTCCTTGCCGCGGCTTGGCCTTGCCGCGGTGCCCTCCCCGGACGGGAGGTTTCTTGCCGGATCCTCCGCCGCCCCCCTGGGCCCTCTCCTTGTCGCGGCGCTCGTACTCAGCTTTTTGGAGCTCCGCCATCTGCTCCACTTTTTTTGCAGGTTTGGAGATCATGGCCCTTGGTACGGTGGATCTTGCAATACCGCTTGCCGGAGCCATCCTGCTTGTCGGCGGCTACCACGGCCTCGTCGGAGTCATCGACTTTGGCCTTGTCGGAGCTGCCTCCGTTGCCGGAATGCTCGACTGCTAGCACATCCTTGGCCTTTCTCTTCCTGTTGTTTCGCCGCCGATTCCTCCTTGCCGGGGCGGCATCCTCACTGTCGGACCCTTCTGCTCCTGCAATCTCTCCGAGAATTTTCCTCCCTTCCTCAGCCCGTGCACACTTGTCGGCCAGAGCATAGAGCTCGCTGACATCTCTGATCTTGCACATCGCCATTTCCTCTCTCATCCGGCGGTTGCGCACGTTCTGATGGAACACGCTGATAACCGCGGCAGGGTGGACGTCTGGGATGTTGCATTGCACCTGA
This sequence comes from Aegilops speltoides, assembly GCA_021437245.1. Lineage (NCBI taxonomy): Eukaryota > Viridiplantae > Streptophyta > Magnoliopsida > Poales > Poaceae > Aegilops > Aegilops speltoides. The sequence goes on from CM038145.1 coordinate 494,067,415, forward strand.
CTGAATCTCTGTATGTACTTGTGCAGGGGCTCCCCTTCCTTCTGGACGAGCAAATGCAGGTCGCTTTCCTGGCCATGGGGTTTGTGGCGCTGTGAAAGCGCCGACAAACCGATGACACAGAGTCGCCCATGAAGAGATGGAGCCGACCGGCAAGTGCATGAGCCAAGATCTCGCGTTAGGCTTGAGCACCGCGGAAGTAGTTGGCAAGGATCTTCTCGTCACGCCCTCCAGCCTTTGCACCACGATGGTGTAGATCTTTGAGGAATTCTGGCGGATGTATCCTGCCATCATACTTCTTGGGCACGTCGGGCTTGAAGTTCTTGGTCTTGGGCCACTGGACTTGCCGCAGCTCACGGGTGAACGCAGGGCAACCTGCCGCGTACGGCAAGTCGCCCGGTTCCCCTGGCGCATGCATGTCGACAGTGGGCCCAGCGCGCTGGTCGGATTGACGTCGCGCTTCCCTTCATGCTCTATCTTGGTGCGGCGTCTTCATGTTGCCGTTCTTGGAAGCGTGGCGCTGATCACGGCGAGTTCGCGGGTCCGGCAACCTTGATGGAGTCGGCGTCGGGGTTGGCCCGCGGTGGCGATCTTGGCCCTCGGGGCTGGGGCGCCTGAGGTGGCACCTCCAGCGGTCTTGTCGGCGTCGGCTTGCGCTGGGCGCCTGCCGGGCCTTGATGCGCTTCGATCGCGGGGCTTGTCGCCATTAAGCGGCCGATGAGGCTATATGGTCATCCTCCGATCGTCGATCTTGTGCGGCGCGAAGGGTAGTCGAAGCGGTGGGCTCGGGCGGCGCTTCCTCTGCTATCTTAGGTGGCGGTGGCGACGAGCGGCTCGAGGAACGGGATGTGCTCGGACTCCCAACTGGATTGGGAGGAGCAACACCTCGTCCGGGCGACCGTACCTCGCTTGCGCCAGCATGCTGGCGTGCATGCTGGCCTCGAGCATCCCGCGACCCACCAGCTTGGCCTTGCTCCAATGCAAGCACGATGCTAGGAGCACCGGGGCGTTGTTGACCTTGCACCTCCTGGGAAGGGTGCGACGTCTGCACCGTCGGTGGCGCTTATGGGCCTTGTTCTGGATCTGGTGACGGCGCGTCCACCGTCGGCGCCAGCTCTTCAGCGGCGTCCACCCCACCGCCTGCTTGCTCGGCGGTGGTGGTGGAATTGATGTAAACGGGCGGCCACCTCTAAAGGCTTCTTCTTTGGTGGCATGTTGACGAAGGTGTTGATGCTGTGCGTGCGGAGACCGGATCAGATGCTCACGACTTCGACGCCCCCCTACCTGGCGCGCCAAAGATGTCGGGGCGGCTCTCTGTGGCCTCGAGCACCTATGGGGCACGAGGGCCTTCTAATCGGCAAGGGACCGGAGGCGTCTGTGAGCAGATCGAGGTCGGCGCGGGGGAGGCAGGCGATTTTACCCAGCCGGGGCTCTCCGGAGAGATAAAACCCCTCCGCTTCTTTGGTGATTGTATTTGATCTCGCTCGGGCATGCGGCGTATGGTGGTGTTGTGGGTGTCGAATGAATCGAACCCCTTCTCGTCTTATGGGCCTCCTTTTATAGTCTGAAGGGGCACCAGCAGTGGCAGCGTGGGAAGAGGGGTAGAAAGGTAAAACGTGGGTTGGTACAACAGTGACCAACAGTGTCCCCTACCTAACTCTGACGGCAGGGGACAAGGGCATTTAATGCCCGTCCGGTCGCTAACAAAGGCAGAGGAGTGACCGTTAAGTGAGCCACGGTTGCCACGATGGCGTCTCTGTCGACTCCGTTTGCCACCTCGCCCGCATGGCTGCGTAGTGCGCGCCACGTGCCCTTGGGATGGCCTTGTGTTGACCGTCGCGGATGTCTGGAGTTGGTGGCAATCTTGCGCGGCAAGCGCCTTGCCGCCCTTCTCTGGTTGTGCCGCAAGCTTGCGGCCGTCGGGCTGCTTGGGGCCTTGGCGGCGCGGCAAGTCTTCTAGTGATGCCTTGGTTGGCCTTCCCGGCAAGCTCCTCTTGCCGGGGCCTTTGTTTTCTTGGTTAGTACTTTGTTCTTGAATGGCAGTAATAAGGAATGGTGGAGGGTCTTGGCGGGCGCCCGGTAAGCCTTGCCGCGGGGTGCTGCGACTGCCCGTGCACAAGTTCGGGGTACTAAGGTACCCCTACTTTAGTACACCGACAGTCCTCTTCCGATGGAAGCCATTCCTTGACCATGTTGAGTACGACATATCGAGAGCACCTAGGCGGGGATGACGGTGAGGCCTAGGAAGGGAATGACCAAGAGCCGGGGAAGACTCGACAGTTGTTTCCCACACGGAGGGGAGTACGAGGGCTACTACTTCGCCTGCAATGTGAGGCTGCCGTATCCAGAGAATAACAGGAGGTCTGGGTGAGTAGAGGGATGGGTAGGCCAGCGATGGGAGTATGGTGGGGCGGTGAGACCTGCGCGGCAGCAGAGGCGGCCGCGGGAGGAGGGAGCAGGCAGTCCCACCGGCGCTTGTTTGTGTGGCTGGAGGAGGAAGAGCAGAGATTGAAGAAGCACGACGGCATTTGGATGGACATCCAACCTTCACCGTTCTCGCGTGTTGACTAAGTTGGCACGGCGTTGTGTGCACGTCAACCTTTTTTTAGGAAAGCGGACGCGTCAACCCATAGTAGGCGCACAAGTCAGCCTCAAATCTGTGGAACAGCATACAACCCATCTGCCATTATTTCTCATAATTTACAACCCATTTGCTAATTCTTAAGGATTTTTTGGTGCCCATATTGTTTTTGTTAGCATTACAACCCATATTGTGGCCACAGTTGAAACATTGTACAAAATTTTGCATATTTCGGTGCGGTCCGAACTGTTTTTAATCCCAAAATTTTGAGTCACATTCAAACTAATTTGAAAAATAATTTCATATCAATACGAAATCCAAATAACTGTCCAGGCATAAAAATCAATGGAATTTGAAATCTCGAAATGAAAAAAAGAATTTGAAACTAATTGCCAGTTTAATGTGTTTAAAAAATGTACAACCCATTTCTCATTACTGATAGCCCATTTTCTCGTCTTGAAAGATTTGCAGCCCAGCAGGGCTAACAGAGCAAGTAGGCCTCAGTTGGGTATTCTGCAAAAGAAAAAAGACTGGGCTAGCCATTTTAGAAAGAAAAAAAAACTACTGGGCTGGTCTTGTGGTAAACATAAAAGAAAAGGCTGGCTAGACAGGCGAGAGTTCCCCGCACAACCCAGTTGACACCCTGCTTCCGTCTCAAAAAGAAAAATGAATGGGCAAGCTACTGGGTCCCTAGTGCCAGCCGCTCATTGTGCAATTCTCTTGTTTATTGACTACGTTGAAAATGGCATGGGATCCAGATGTCAGAAATCCATTAGGAGGAACCTTTCTTTGGCTTGAAATAAGGAGGCACTTACTTGCGTACTGCCATGACCATGGTGGGTCCCTGCTATCATCCTCTCCACGTACAATCATCTCCTCATTGTGTACGCGTCAACCTAGTAGGCCCACAAGTCAACCTCTAAACCCGTGGCGGAAAATACAACCCATTTAAGAAAAATAACAACCCATTCCATACGTTCACATGGAAAGTTCAACATTCGGAGCAAAGTAACAAGTCTGTTCAGATATAGAGTACTGAACTTCCACGTTGACAACAATCATAGCCAAGTTAACTATCTACTCCCACTAATACTCTAGTGTACAAGTACTGCCTTACTCCTAGCTAACTAGACGATGTTGGCCGCCATCTGCGATACATGCTAAATGCCGGCACGACCTCCTCCTCCTTGCCTTGGACTTGCCGGAGGTGCGATAGGGCGCGTTGCTCGCGCATGTTGGCCCTTTCCATGCCGGCATGGTCCACTGAAGCTTCGACTTCTAAGCGGGAAACCCACTTGACGAGCTGGTAGTAAAATTCGGCGTCGCGGATGCGTGCGTGCCCGACAACCTCTAGGGCTATTTGTTGGGCACCGGCGTCCATGTAGTCGGCCTAGTCGCGGCTGCTCTACTCACGACTCAAAGCGGCGGTGTGCTGCTGCTCCATGCCCCGCTGGCGGTGCAAATAGGCGATACGTTGCTCCTCCGCCAGACGGTCATTCTCTAACAAGTCCTCGTACTCCGCATTGCAATCTAAAGACCAATAGAATGCTTCCTCCCTCCGTATTCCTCCCCGTGAATAACCGAACACTAGCTCCGGCGGTGAGCGCCTCTAGTGTCGCCTTTTGCGGACGGTCGGCGGCATGACTGATTTGGCGAGAGTAAGGGCAAGTGGCGACCGTCGTCGGGCCGGTGGGGGTTGTGAGGGGAGCCGATAGGGCGAGTTGGGTGATGGTGCTACAGGAGAACATCGGGAACCAGTAATTATAGGCAGAAGGTAGGTGAAGTAGCGTGTCATGGGAAACACAACGGTCATTGGAATTCAATGCATAAGCAGGCATGGCTTAGCGTGCCAGCTCACCATGGAAAACTGGAAAAACTGATGTGCCGTCCCATCCCATAGTGGTGCGTCTCGTCCGTGCTGGGTCGCACATCAGCATGATGGTCAAACTAGTGCACTCGAATCATCCAGATGAGGTACTCCCTCATTGTCAAAAATTATTCCACCACTCATCATCTACCTTGGTGGGTGGGATTTTTGAATTGAGCCCTGCAAACCGGAAAGGAGGTAGTATGTGCATGAGCCGCTATTTATTCATGTAGGATCGAGTAGGTCAAATAGTGTACGTGTAGGATCAATTAGGTCTGATAGTGTACGTGTAGGATCGCATTAGCTGATGAACGTTCGCTGGGAGATAAGGCATTTGCGAACGTTTTTGCTGGTAGTTTCTTTAAATTCACATGGCATTTTCTTTAGAAGAGCTTGTCAGCTTCTTCAGAACAGCTTGTCAGTTTCTTCAGAGGTAGGAATTTTTATTCACAAAACTACCACCTTTGGATCTTGCGTTGCAACTAAAACTGCCAGGAGCGTATTAGTAGGCTAGCTAGTGATCGATCAGTAACTTATAAACACCGAGCGAACAGAAATAAGGAACTGCTAGTAACTTGTAAACACTTCGAACACATAAATAAGGATCATGTTGTGCACAGTAGTAAGAGCTGATCCGTTCGAAATGTTCACACGAGACTCACAGGCCTGGCATTGTATTATGTTCACATTAGTAACCCAAATTCACAACCAGCTAGTAACATGTTCATGCATCTCAATGATTCACAGATCATATACAAATATGTAGCTCCAAAAGCAAAGATCTAGAAAAAACATATGTTCTTCCTACTAACATGGATGCTTCTCTGGGCCAACATTCAGTAAAGAGTGAAAGACAAATTTGTTTGTGAAGTCTGCAATTCCTCTTGAAATGTAAGTGGTTTCACCAACAGCTGGAACCATGAGAATGAACCACACATGATGGAGGAACATCCACTGCAATATGATTTGGTCTTCTCTCAATCACACGGCGAGACTATTTTCGGAATATGAACTTTAACTTAGGCAAAATGATGCGCATTGTATAATCAGACCAAAGCAATGAATCACCTAGTGTTGGCCAATAAATAGTACATTACTACTTTTGTGCAGTTCATGAAGTGACTATCCAATCTTTCTGTGTCTATTTTCAAATGGCACTGCATGCAGTGACTATACTATTCTCTTGTGCAGTTCCACCAAAATTGCATTCACTTTGTTTGTTTGCCAAATAGCAACAGGCAAACATCTATCTGCACAAATATCAAGCAGCTAGTAAACATATACCCCACCTAGTATTTTCGGTTTAAACACGTCTCTTCTGCTTAGCATTTATGATGTTTTGCACTGGACAATTTGATACTGTCATGTTATGCCCTGGACAATTTCTTACTGAATTTATTTGCTGGTACAAAGCAGAAATATAGCGCATATACTTCATTAGACCAAGGATATCCATGTTCGTAGTGATGGAAGAGGTGAAATTGATACAACCAAAATTGAGCATCCAATCATTGAATCATGTCCTGCACCTCCAATGTAGGTCCACCCTGCCAATAAATTCACATGTAGACAACTAATATTACTATCTAATGACAATACGAAAAGAGTAGCAAGATAGTAGCAAACCATGTACCTTCGTAGTGAATAGCTCATAGTACCACCAATTGGATATAAAGCTTTGGAAGAAAACAATCCTCTAATGTTGAACCATTTGGACTTTTTGTGAAGTTCCACTAAAATCAAGCATCCCTATTTGCATAGATATTGAAAGTGTGATTAGTATAAAAGTGGCACTAGTTGAAGCATAGACTCACAAATATAAGCATTCCATTTTCTTAATGGGAAAAGGTAGCAAGACTATTTCTAACCACTTGTTTGAAGGAATAAATACGGCAACAACGGTTGAACAACGGTAGAGTAGTTTTTTTATTATGGGGTATAGTATAATGGTTTTACTGAACATATTTCCATAAGCTAGCACTGGAAGATTTCTATAAGCATTAACAATACAAAATGTAAAGGTAACAAGTTTCAACATTGGTATACTAACTGTGCAACAACATTAAACCAAATACAAAGTTTGAAGGTAACTAGCATGATTAACTAATGACAGTATAAATTTTTTGCAAACCATGGACCTTGAAGGTAAATATCATTTTGAACTCGAGGGGACATCAAAATTTGTATCCCAATCTTGATAATTGATCAAACATAAAAACTTGATCGATCGAATCAAGAGAACAACCGGAGGATGAGGTGCCCACTCTTGACCTTTCCTCTTCTCTTCGTAATTTTTTGTGCAGTTTAACAAAAACAAAATGACATCAACACCTTGGCATTTTGGTGACACTGTACATTTTTTTGACTTATCTCATGAAAGTGAGTTATGTAATCTATAAACATTAAAGGTGCAAAAATTTGAAGGTAGGAACAAGTTTCATCATTGGTATGTTGGCTGTGCAACATCATTAGAATGCCTTAGCTGAAAAATCTTTAATACATCCGCAATCAACAGCTAACCCTAAAATAATCCAGTGACATTAAATGACATTGCTTAAATTTATCGGTGGCATTAGACTGAGTGTGGCATTCATAAATGTGGCATCACTTTAGCAGTAGCATTGCTTGACTTTACCGCTGGCATTATACTAACAGCAAAAAAGTGGCAATAAGAGCATGGGAGGTGAAGGAAATATTCCCTAGAGGCAATAATAAAGTTGTTATTTATATTTCCTTATTTCATGATAAATGTTTATTTTTCATGCTAAAATTGTATTAACCGGAAACTTGATACATGTGTGGATACATAGACAAAACACCGTGTCCCTAGTAAGCCTCTACTAGACTAGCTCGTTAATCAAAGATGGTTAAGTTTCCTAACCATAGACATGTGTTGTCATTTGATGAACAAGATAACATCATTAGGATAATGATGTGATGGACAAGACCCATATGTTAGCTTAGCATTATGATCGTTTAGTTTTATTGCTATTGCTTTCTTCATGTCAAATCACTACTAGGGAAAACCTTATACATAGCATCTTAGCAGTAGCGCTTGACAAAACAAGGCGCTACTGCTACTTAGTAGTAGCGAGTTTAAATAAACTGCGCTACTGCTACTACTTTAGCAGTAGCACGTTCTGCTAAAGCGCGCTGCTGCTATACTTGTATTGGGCGCAGATGGCTAGCCCCACTTAGCAGTAGCGTGTATGCCTGACCAACGCTCTTTGCTCGTCCCTTAGCAGTAGTGCGTTTCTCTGAAATGCGCTACTACTTACTTACCTTATCCTAGAGCGGTTCACTACACCCTCTCACTCACTCTCTCCCTCTCACTCGCTCTCGCCCGCGCCGAACACGTCGTCCACCGCCGTCGTGCTGCTCCCCGCCGAGGTACTCCCTCCTCGCCCTCCTCCTCCGGCTGCCCTCCTCCCACCGCCCCTCCTTCCTCCTCCTCCAACCGCCCCCTCCCCATCCACCCCCCGCCCCCTCCCTCCTCCTCCTCCGGCCCCTCCCTCCTCCTCCTCCTCCGGCCGCCCCCTTCCCCTCCCTCCTCTGATCCCACCGGCCTCCTCCCCCTCCTCCTCTCTCCTTCTTCCTCCTCCCTCCATCTCTTTTTTTCCTTATGTTTTTTACTATTGTATAATGTAGTTTTTTTACTGTTTTTAGTAAGTGTTTAAAATAATTAGTAAGTAAATTAATAAACTAGTTGAACTAGTTTGTTTTTAGTAAGAACTAGTTGAATTAATAGAACTAATGTATTTTTAGTAAGAAAATTAATATAACTAGTTGAACTAGTTTATTTTTAGAAAGAACTAGTTTATTTCTATTTATAGTAAGTTTATTTTTAGTAAGAACTAGTTGAATTAATAGAACTAGTTGAACATGTCACATTTGTTGTTATTTTTTTAGTTTAAGCAATTATTCCCGCATTGACGTCGATCGACGTCAACGATGCCTATCCCGCATCCTCGTCGTCGATACCCATCGTTCGCTAGGGTTTTAGTTGTATTAGTGATGTTATAAGTATGATACTATTCGAGATGTATTAGTGATAACTTATAAGGTTTTTGTTTTTGCAGCAATCAAGGAGCCCCTCCATCATCCCCGCCGTCGTCCCCATTACCGACCCCCTCCGACCTCGAGGTGAGACCAGCCAAATCTCCATGTCAATATGAGTCCTATAAAATATGATGTAGATAAAAAAATGTATATCTTGTGTTGCTAAAATAGGATATGTGGTTGCCCAAGTGGCCGGTCATGTTTGCAGGTTACACCTCCAAGTGGCCTATGTTTTTCCAAAGTGTTGATTAATTTCCGTTCCAGCAAATTTCAGGCGCTCGATATGTCCTGTTTTAGCAAAGGTCAGGCCGGAATTTTCAGTGAATTTTGGCATGACTTGTGCTAGAATATGTAGGAAATATCGAGTGGCCTGGATTTTCTAGAAAGATAATTAAACGATATTTCAGGTTGACATATATTTAATTGTACAAGTTTAATCTTTGAATTATGAACATAGGAAATGTCGTCGGACGAAGAAGGTCCCGGGGAGTGCTCCTATTGCCGCGACAACTGGGGTTTCTGCGACAGGCCTGACCTGGACGAAGGTCGACGCTTCAGCATTAAGCTCGAGGAGGCCTTCGATTGTGAAACGGTATGCTACGATGCTAAGTGTTTTTTCATAATTAAGCTCGACTTCTACTACTTCAACGTGTAATTTTCGTCTTTTACAATTCGACTAGCTTATCCCATGCCATGCAAGACGTTATGTCTTGGAGAGGATGGGTTTTGAAGATCATGAGAGGAATTAAACAAAGAAAATTAACCTAAGGACACATCATGGTATGGATTTTGAGGTAAATCTATACAATTCTGAGAGCGTATCAAATTTTGGTTGCCCGGGTTGGGAAGCACTTTGCAAGATGTATGATTTTCAAGAGGGTATGTTTGTCACCATGGATCTTGGTGATCCTGACATCGACCAAGACAATTTGGACATTTGGGTTCTTGTTGATACGCTTCCAATTCTACCGCTATGTAAGTTCCTCAAACATAGTTATTAAGTAATTTATATTGTTTATTTCAAAATAGTTGACAGCTTATTTCCATTGATAGCTTATTTTCATTTTCAAAGAGTGTGCGGAAGATGGTAGACAGAACCAACTACATCGATGGCTCTGAGTTAACTTATCAGGAGAAAAATCATTTTGTCGCATATTGTATTGAAAATGAGAATTACAATGCCTTTTATCGAACTCCTCCAAATTATGGTGAATACGTGCCACTAGTGCACGTGTTGAACCACGATAACTTCCATGGAGATATCCTGGTAAGATTTTTTACTATTACAACATCCATGCATCTTTTGCATACTTCTAAAACTGAACTACATTGCTAACTACAAAGTTATTACTATGCTTTTCAACAGAAAATCCCGATGGATTGTGTGCCTCATTTGATGTATCAGAATGGTCGCCTTGATGTTTCGAACATACAGCCAGGCCACCCTATGAATCTCACCTATGCATACCGGATTTCTAAAAACAGTGAACATATGATAATAAAAGAATGAAAGAAATGTATGGACAGTCGTAAGGAGGTTCTTGGAAGCAACATTGTGCGAAAGGCAAGAATTGGAGACAGGATAATCTCCATTCTCCATAATGGAGAGTCAGGGGCTATCTTGTTTTATGCTATTTTACATATAGTAGGTCCTAAGAGAATGTAGTAGGTCCTATGAGGTACAATATGTGTATGAGAGTTGATGATGATGAGTAGTTGTGATTATGTCTAGTGACCAACTTGTATGTGATGTCTCATTGATGAAACGATGATCATGAGGAGGCGTTATATGACAATGATGTATTATGATGATAAGTTGTTAATGATATGATGATGATATTTATTATATCATTGGGTGAAAGAACTGCTGATTAGTTTCAAGTGGATGTCCATCCACTGGAAAGTAGTTCACGGTTCTTTCTCCCACTGATGTAATAACTCATTATGATGTAAGATCATTCTCTAAATCGCTGCGGTATGAAAACTTGTATAAAGGTGTATGAATACAACATGAAATAAAAAAGAAATACAGAATAATAGTAGTAGTGCGTGCTAGGAGAAGCCCTACTACTAATTACCAGTAGTGCTCATAGTGGAACGCGCTGCTACTAAGTCGCTATAGAAGTAGCGTGGTCCAATCGACGCTACTGCTAACCTTTAGCTGTAGTGCCTTACTAGTAGCGCGGTTCCCTGAGCTACTGATAGACTTTAAACACACGCTACTGCTAGGGTTTTCCCTAGTAGTGAATACATATTCCTTTGATTATGAGATTATGCAACTCCCGGATACCGGAAGAATGCCTTGTGTGCTATCAAACGTCACAACATAACTGGGTGATTATAAAGATGCTCTACAGGTATCTTTGAAGGTGTTCGTTGAGTTGGCATAGATCGAGATTAGGATTTGTCACTCCCGGTATCGGAGAGGTATCTCTAGGCCCTCTCGGTAATACACATCATAAGAAGCCTTGCAAGCAAAGTGACTAATGAGTTAGTTGTAGGATGATATATTACAGAATGAGTAAACAGACTTGCTGGTAACGAGATTGAACTAGGTATGAAGATACCGACGATCGAATCTCGACCAAGTAATATACTGATGACAAAGGGAATAACGTACATTGTCATAACGGTTCGACCGATAAAGATCTTCGTAGAATATGTGGGAGCCAATATGAGAATCTGGGTTTCGCTATCGGTTAGAGGTGTCTCAGTCATGTCTACATAGTTTTTGAACCCGTAGGGTCCGCACGCTTAACGTTCGATGACGATATTGTATTATATGAGTTATGTGATTTGGTGACCGAATGTTGTTCGGAGTCCCGCATGAGATCACGAAAATGACAAGGAGTCTCAAAATGGTCGAGAGGTAAATATCAATATATAGTACGTTGGTATTCGGACACCAGAAGTGTTCCGGAGGGTACCAAGTACTTATCGGGTCACCGGAAAGGAGTTTCGGGCACCCCCGGCAAAGATATGGGCCTTATGCACTGGTAGAAAAAAGGCCTTTAGTCGCGGTTGGCAAAGGCCTTTAGTCGCGCAATTCTTGCCCCTGACGAGATAAGCGACTAAAGACCCCCCTTTAGTCGCGGCCTCTTCTGAACCATGACTAAAGGCTTTAGTCGGTTCTCGTGGCTAACGGGACTAAAGCCTCCTCCATGAGTTAAATTTTTTACTGAATTTTTTTGCGAATTTTTTCATTTTTTTTATTTTCAAATTTCTGAATTATTTTAACCTCTAATCTCTAATCACCACCCCTCATCACTGCTCAATTTATCCTCTAATCTCTAATCACCCTCATAATTCCAAATCATCTAACTTCGACGGTCACCCATCCTCCCACTCCCCGACTGAGCACGCTTAACTTCCGGGTTCTATTCTCCCTCGTTTCCAAGTCTCGCACTTGTTGTTTTCGACAATAGTAGGATGTCAATTCTATTAACCCTCGGTATTTAGCTTGAGCATGAAGTGACACATTTCCTTTGTTTGAGTTTGAAACTATTGTTTTAAAAACAATAATTATTTAGTAACACTAATATTTACGGAATAATTAGTTTGACCATTTTTGACCACAGTTTGACCAGATTTGACCAAAATTTAAAAAACTGAAATAATTTTGTAGTAACACTAATATTCTAGAATAATTAGTTTGACCATTGTTTGACCACAGTTTGACCACAATTTGAATTTTTTGAATTTTTTGCCTCTCGAACTTAAAAGCCCGTATCTTTTTTTTCTGTTAGGTTTTGGGGATTCTAAAATGTTTAACGGGTTCCCCGGTTACATCAATTTAACTTTTCGAGTAGATGATTTTTCATATAAAAACTTTTTCATCCGAGTTAGTATGCAAAAGTTATGCCCATTTTACTAAATTCTAGAGATTTTGCAAATAAAGCGAAATTCACATTTACAAATTTTCCCAACAACTAGACCACAAATCACATGGAAAACTTATTTTATTTTATTTTTTGACATTTTCATCATTTTCTTTTATTTTTTGAAAACTGAAAAGCGATCCACGAAGTAGAGTTTGAAAATGAGGCCTCAAATCCCTTTAGTCGCGGTTGGCGGACCAGCCGGGACTAAAGGTCTAACAACCATGACTAAAGGTTGGGCCTTTAGTCATGGTTGCTGATCTTGGGACTAAAGGTCTAACCTTTAATCCCGGTTGGCACAACAACCATGATCTAAAGGCCTTGGGCGACTGAGACCTTTAGTCGGTTGGCCGAACCAACCGCGACTAAAGCCCCTCACGTGCACCACCGCCCACCGAGCGCCAGGCCCGAGCCTTTGGTCGCGGTTCACCTCGAACATGACTAAAGGTCCCATTAGTCGCGGTTCCTACAGCTTCGCGACTTATGGGGCTGGACGGAAAGCCTCTTTTTCTACTAGTGATGGGCCAAGAGAGGGAACACACCAACCCACAAGGAGCTGGTGCACCCCTATATAGGCCGGACCTGTGAGGACGTTTAGGAAAGAGGGGAGGGCAAGGAAAGTGTGGAGTAGGACTCCCCCTTCCTTCCCTCTTCCCTCCTCTTTCCTTTCCCCTTTTTTATACAAGGTAGGGGGGCCGCCACTTGGGAAACCCCAAGTAGGATACAGATCCTACTTGGGGTGCCCCCTGGCTGCCTCTCCTCCCCTCCCACTGAGGGAGTCCTGGACTAGGGGGTGTCCGGATAGCAGGACTATCATCATCGGCCGGACTCCAAGACAATGAAGATACAAGATTGAAGACTTCGTCCCATGTCCGGATGGGACTTTCCTTGGCGTGGAAGGCAAGCTTGGCAATACAGACATGTAGATCTCCTACCATTGTAACCGACTACTGTGTAACCCTAGCCCTCCACGGTGTCTATATAAACCGGAGGGTTTTAGTCCGTGAGACAACACAACCATTACAACAATCATACCATAGGCTAGCTTCTAGGGTTTAGCCTCCTTGATCTCGTGGTAGATCCACTCTTGTACTACCCATATCATCAATATCAATCAAGCAGGAGTAGGGTTTTACCTCCATCAAGAGGGCCCGAACCTGGGTAAAAACATCGGGTCCCTTGTCTCCTGTTACCATCTGCCTAGACACACAGTTCGGGACCCCCCTACCCGAGATCCGCCGGTTTTGACACCGACATTGGTGCTTTCATTGAGAGTTCCTCTGTGCCGTCACCGATAGGCTCGATGGCTTCTTCAAACAACAAAGCAGTCCTGGGTGAGACTTTTCTCCCCGGACAGATCTTCATATTCGGCGGCTTTGCACTGCGGGCCAATTCACTTGGCCATCTGGAGCAGATCAAAAGCTATGCCCCTGGCCATCAGGTCAGATTTGGAAGCCTAAACTTCACGGCAGATATCCGCGGAGACTTGATCTTCGATGGATCCAAGCCGAAGTCGAGCATGCCGCCTTGTCACGATGGGCATGATCTAACTCTGCCGCCGGACAAGTACCTTGGAGGCCGCTGCGAATCCGCTCCAATCCATAGTTGGAGCCGATCCGCGGACGAGGGCGGGTGGTGGACACCGCCTCGGGCTGCAATCGCTACGACGATGGGCGAACAACGACCTTGTCCCTTATAAAGCTCGTGACTCCGATGGGCCAAACTCCCTGCCGGACTCCAGACCTCCTGCGTCCCTGCCAATCGAATTCGATTGGGCGCCGATCATGGGGTTCACCGCCGCGGACATCTTTCAGCACTCACCCTTTGGCGACATCCTAAATTCGCTAAAGCATCTCTCGCTATCCGGAGAGCCCTGGCTGGACTACGGCCAGGATGTTGGGATGCGGACGACGAAGAAATTCAAAGCCCACCCACCACCCACTTTGTAGCCACTGTCGATGATCTAACCGACATGCTAGATTACGAATCCGAAGACATCGACGGTATGGACGACGATGCCGGAGACGATCAAGAACCAGCGCTCACCGAGCACTGGAAGGCCAGCCCAACCCATGGTGTATATATGGTGGGCACCCCAAAGGGAAGCGATAACGAGGAACAACGGGGCACGGCAAAGGATAATCTCACCGACAAACAACCAAAACGGCGATGCAGACGCCGCCCTAAGTCCCGCCTCAACAAAAATAGCACTCCTAATGCAAGGCAAACCAGTGGACGACGAACATGCAACCAAGCAACCGTCCAAACAGGACGAATCGGATAATCAATCCATGCCCGGCGAAACCAACAGTCCAGACGACCTCACGCCGGACACACCACCGGAGCATAAGAACCTTCACAAAAGACTCGCCGCCCTTGCAAGAAGTCTCAAGAAGGAAAACGGAAGCTCAAAACAGCGGAAGACATACTCGAGAATGAGGTGGAGCAAAATCTTGAAGACCCATGAACAAATATGGCAATGGCCACCAAACAAGAAACTACCGAAGCGCAAAGCTGCTGCAAGAATTTGACGAGGAAGCCATAGAGCCCCCACAGTCAAAGAAGAAAGAGGCGCTGGCGGATAGGCGGCGGATGACGGGCCAGCGACAAGCGGCGCCGCACACAAGCCAACTCATGATCCTGGAAAAGCAGATGGCCCAGCCAGTCCATTTACGGGCCAAAACAGAGGGCCCCAGAAGCAACACAACCGCCAAGTGTTGAAGACAACGGCACACCCAAATACGAGCGCCGCACACCCACTATGTTTCACCGATGAGGTCTTTGGATCATGAATTTCCAGCGGGGTTCAAACCCATAAACATAGAGGCATCTGACGGAACAACAGACCACAGTGCGGATGAGGATTACATACTACACATACATATGGCTACGGAGATGATCTCCACGCCATAAAATATCTACCCCTCAAGCTCAAAGGGCCAGCTCGCCATTGGCTCAAAAGCCTCCCGAGAAAACAACTGTTGGAAGTTGCGAAGAGCTCGAGGGGCGCGTTTAGAGCAAATTTTCAAGGAACTTATGTCCGCCCTCCGGATCTGAGCGATCTAAGTCATATAACTCAACAGCCGGAGAGTCGGTAGCATAAATTCTAGAACAGGTTCCTTACCAAAAGAACCAAATAGTCATTGTCCGGACGCGAAGCCTTAGTAGCTTTTAAACACAACGTCCGGGACGAATGGCTCGCCGACACCTCGGCCAGAGAAGCCGAGGACAATGGCCGCTAACAAGCCTCATGACCGCTTTTGCATGGGGAAGACAGCTGGCTAGCAAGATGCAGCACCAGCGACCAGTACATCCGAGATCGAGATGGAACGGAAAATCACGGCGCAGAAAGGATCAACGCCGGAATAAAGAAAAAAAGCCCAAAGAACACGGCGGTCAACGCCGGATTCAAAAGCTCGCGGCCAAACAATAAAACACTGCCTCTTAAGGATAACAGTGACAAGCTCTCCAACTTAAACAAAATTTTGGATCGGATATGCCAAATCCACAGTACCTCCGGAAGGCCTGCAAACCACACCCACCAAGATTGTTGGGTTTTCAAACAGTCCGGCCGACTCAACGCCGAACACAAGGGGCTCGACGCACCAAGTGAGGATGACGATGAACCCCACCAGCAGAGCACCAGAAAACAAAAGACTTTCCCACAAGAAGTCAAAATAGTAAACTCACTTCATGTGATATTGCGGAAAAACAATGCGGCACCCGCTAAAATAAGTGCCGCACGGTCCACCCCAGCGGAAACTCGGAGTTGGATGTCAAAACCAATCACCTTCGACCACCTAGATTATTCCAGAAGCATTCGAAACGCAGGATGGACTGCTCTGACATTGGATCATATAATCGACGGACTACAATTTACACAAGTCCTGATGGACGGCGGCAGCGATTTAAACTTGCTATATCCAAACACAATCCGCGATATGGGGATAGACCTTACTAAAATTCGACATAGCCGCACTTCCTTTAAAGGAGTGACGCCAGGCCCTTATGCCAAGTGCACAGGCTCCTTATCACTAGAAGTTGTATTCGGGACATCTGACAACTTCCGACGTGAAAGGCTAATCTTTCATGTCGCCCCATTCAAAAGTAGCTATCAAGCACTATTGGGACGTGAAGCTTTTGTCCGCTTCAACGCAATACCGCATTACACGTCTCTTACGCTTAAAATGCCCGGTCCACGCGGCATCATTTCATTAAAAGGTCGTTTAAGACCCTGGACACGGTTAGATGGGTCCGGAATAAATAAGCTAGGGGCTCCCTAGCCGCACACCCCTTCACAAGGGGTTGTGCACATAAGCAATAATGAGCTAATATAGGCTCAGCTTTATTCATTTATTAATATTTTTTATGCACTTTTTCGCACGATTTCCTTTCAAACTAAGTTCCTCTCTTTTTACATATGAACAACGTGCACACCCGTCCAGGATAACGGCTGCGGAACCACGGTAGCGCAGCGTGCGGTAGGGACCCGTTGCAAGGATTCTTTTGATTAAGACCTGCGTAAACCTTTTTCTTGTCTCTTGTTGCTATAATCCCCTGGTTTCTCACTATAACCAGAGAGGAGAGCGACGTTTGGCATCGGCGCGTCGGAGGACCTTGCCGTACACGGACACTAGGGGCTTAGGGCATTGTTCGCCCATTATTATAAAGACCGAACACCTTAGGGAGTGTTGGCGCCTCTAGATTAGGCCTTATATGCATCAGCTCGAATCATGTCTTTGGTCAAATGTTGGGTTTGCCCGGCTCCGTGTTTTGCTGCCTTCGTTCCGTATCATCGGCTAACGCGCACCGGAGAACTATCATGATTGTGCCCCGGTTAATTTGGCGAGCACCTCGATGAAAGCGGCCGACTATCATGATCTGGAGAGACTAGTCAACCACTCGATCGACTACCGGAATGTTTAGAATTCCCCGCTTTGACGAAGGGCGTTTCGGTCAGGCACATCTGGCGCCCAATTCCGAGAGCACGGTGCCACTAGGGGCTATATCGTAGCCCCACCCTCGAACTCCTATGGCTAAGTGAAAGTGATAAAGCATTATAGTCCGGTTGCCTCGTTTGCTACGCTACCACCTCCTTAACAGGACCGAGACGTCGGATTAAGTGTGAAAATGTGCTATTTTTGCGAACACCCCCGCACCTTGTGCATGGGGGCTGAAGCCGACGACTGCCATCTTTCAGGTTATACATACGTATACATAAACGGCTGCACAGGAGATACTTCAATACTTGAACGCACAAGTACAAAAAGCACCTACATCATAAACATTGTTTTACAAAATAAAAACGTTCATTTGAACGTGACATTTTTTGAGCACTGCGACTCTATTACATGAGCACCACGCAGAACTTCCCCAAAATAGTGCTCGGCGGGTAACCGGCTCTCATCCGAACCCCGGGTCGCAACAGCGGTGGCATCCATCTCCGTCCAATGTGTCTTCACACGGGCGAGTGCCATCCGTGCACCCTCTATGCAGGCCGACCGCTTCATCGCCTTGATATGCGGCACCGCCCCAAGAAATTGCTGCAATAAGCCAAAATAGCTCTTCGGCTTGGGCCTATCCGGCCAGACATGAGTCACGATATCCGTCATGGCAAGTCCGGACAACCTATTCAGCTCAGCCTATTCGGCCAACCGATTGGTCAACGGAAGTGAATGATCCGGACTATGGAATTGAGACCAAAACAACTCTTCCGTCTTGTGATCCTTCTGACTTCGGAAGTGCACAACGGCATCCGCCGCACTCGCCGCTAAGTCCATATAAGGATCCTCCGGACCCCACAGCTGGCCAAGCTGGGCATACTTTGGATCCATAAATCTGCGGCACAGCAGAAAAGGCTTGCCAGCCACAATGTCTCCAGCCTGGCGCAACTCCTCCTTTATAGCCCGCATTGCAGAACGTGCATCCTTGGCTTCGGCGGTGGCCTTCCCCAGGTCTTCTCGCTCCGATAGGCGCTCCTTTTCAAGAGCCTCATTGCGGTCGGTAGCATCCTTCAACTTAACAGACATTTGGCCATCTCTTCCCTGCTTCGGCAGTGTGCAGCCCTTTCGGCTTCTAACTCCTCGGCCGCCCTCGAGGCAGCCGCATCACTCCTTCTGGCTTGCTCCTTGGCTTGAGAAAGTTCTCCCAAAGGCTCTCCACAGTAGCGGCACCATCTGCGTCAAGCACAAATATTGTAAGAGGTGGGCTTTGGCTCCCTTAATAGGTGACTACGGAGAAACAACTTACCTTGCGACTCATCAAGTCGCTTGTTGACTAGCGCGATGTCCGCATCCGCAACATCGCGTTGCCGCTTTAATTCAGCAACTCCATCAGTCCGGCTGGCCCCCGGACTATCCGCCACCTGCATAGGAAAGGCGACACTCAATACCTGCGATTTTGATCCTCGGCACGCTGTCGCTTTCGACAACCTACCGAGTCTCAGGGGCTACTATCTATACAGGGCGCACTTTATGTGCAAAACTGTCAAAAGGTGTCATTTTACATACCTCAAACCCCGCCACAAACTCGACAGCATTATGCAATCCGCTTTCGGCGGATGAAATCCTTCAATCACCATACTCATCAATGCACGGTGATCTTACGAGATGGGCGCCCTCTCAAGCGGATCCTTGGCTCCCGGCGAACACTAGTCGGCGCCCGAACTCTTCGGCTCTGCGGGCTCGGGGATACCCTCCGTGATGACACTTCAGGCTCGTCCGCCCTATCTGACGGCATAGTGGACGGAGGCGTCTCGCTCTCCACCATCTCCGGACAAAGATCCCCCGAAGATGAGCTCATCTGAGAAGGTCGGAGATCCGAACTACAAGGTAAAAATTCGGTTATCCTCAGAAGCACAAATAGGGATGTCTCTTATTACCGAGCTCTCTTTTTTCTACTTACGGCTCGCTGGAGGGCTGATGCTTTAGGGGAGACTATGCGGCCGGGGCCTCCCCGGACGCAGGACCCTCTGGTGAAGACTTCTTCCCCTGCTTAGGGGCTTTGGCCTCCGGGTCTCCAGAGGCGGTCCTCTTCTCCCCTTGGAGGGAGGGATTCTCAATCCCCCTTTTTCAAGAGCCTCCTTGGGCGAGGCGGTAGCTCCCTTATTTTCCCCTCCGCTTTCTTCTGAAGGCGCAACCTCCAGCATCTTGACCAGCACGGGATCCGGCGCGGTCTCTGGGAGGGGGGCCGGACACCGTATCAGCTTTGCTTGCGCTATCCACTCCTGTTGAAGGATAACGGGTTAAAAGGCGAATTGTGGAAAGGCAAACAAATGGTACGTCCGAACACCGAGCTAGTTACTTGAGTATCCGAGCGATTGCAGCTTAGGCCGGCGTCCTCGGTCAATTCCGGACACACCGCCCGTGATCCGAAGAACAACTCGTACATCTCCATGGGTGTCGTACCCATGAAGTGTTGGAGAATCCGTGGTCCCTCCGGATTAAACTCCCATAGCCGGAGAGGACGGCGTTTGCAGGGCAGGAGATGCCTAATCAGCATAACCTGCACCACCACGACCAGATCGATCTCCCTCGCTTGGAGGTCTCGAATCCGGCCCTGCAATAGGGGCACGTCTTTTGACGGCCCCCAGTTGAGCCCTTGGTTGACCCACGACATCAACCGTCGAGGAGGTCCCGAGCGGAATACGGGCGGCGACTTCTGCCTGCTGCCCTTTGGAGCGGTGATATAGAACCACTCCTGTTGCCATAAGCCAAGCTCCTCTTGGAAGGAGCCCTCGGGCCACGGGGCATCGGCCCTCTTGCTCACGGCCGCCCCGCCGCACTCTGCTTGACGCCCCTCGATCATCTTCGGCTCCACATTGAAGGTCTTTAGCCACAGGCTGAAGTGGGGGGTGACGCGGAGGAAGGCTTGGTAGACGACAATAAATGCGGAAATATGGAGGATGGACTCCGGAGCCAAGTCGTGGAATTCCAACCCATAGTAGAACATGAGCCCTCTCACAAAAGGATCCATCGGGAAGCGTAAACCCCGACGGAGGTGGGATACAAAGACGACGTACTCGCCGGGTCGGGGTTAGGGATGGCTTGCCCTTCGGCAGGCAACCTGTGCGAAATCTCGTAAGACAGGTACTTGGCCTCTCGCAGCTTTAGCACGTCCTCCTCCATGACGGAGGAGGGCATCCACCGGCCCTGAAGGTCGGAGCCGGACATTGTTGAAGGTCCGAAGCGCTCGAATCTGGGGCTCTGGGTGTTGGAACTTGGAGCAAGGAGAAGATTCGATGGAGGATTGGACAAAAGAAACGAGCCTTGGTCCTGTTATAAAGAGGGAGAATACCAAGAGCCGTCTCCGTGACTGTTCGGGACTCGCCTTCGATAGAGGGGGCATGGCGACGGGCGCGGTTGGGTTACCCACATCCGTATTGATGAGGATCCCAAAATAAGGGGAACACGATCTCTGCTTCGACAAGACGTGCCAAGGAAACCGCTTCGCTAAATGCGCTGAGGTGGTATAATAAAAAACGATTCAAGTAAAGGCTTGGTAGTGGCATGACGTCATGCTACAGGATACGTCAGCAGATTGAACTTGTGTACATAATATTCTCTCTACGGGGAAATGTGGAAATTATTTTGCAGAGAAGGGCACTATCCTGGTGTCCACAATCTTCTATGAATTATTCGGAGGAGGAACCCGCCTTGATGCCGAGCAATATGCGCGCCGGACTCATCATCATTGAAGCCTGGTTCGGGAGCTCTTGAGGAGTCTGGACTAGGGGTGTCCGGATAGCGGACTATCATCATCGGCCGGACTCCAAGACTATGAAGATACAAGATTGAAGACTTCGCCCCGTGTCCGGATGGGACTTTCCTTGGCGTGGAAGGCAAGCTTGGCAATACGGATATGTAGATCTCCTACCATTGTAACCGACTCTGTGTAACCCTAGCCCTCCCCGGTGTCTATATAAACCGGAGGGTTTTAGTCCGTAGGATAACACAACCATTACAACAATCATACCATAGGCTAGCTTCTAGGGTTTAGTCTCCTTGATCTCTTGGTAGATCCACTCTTGTACTACCCATATCATCAATATCAATCAAGCATGAGTAGGGTTTTACCTCCATGGAGAGGGCCAGAACCTGGGTAAAAACATCGTGTCCCTTGTCTCCTGTTACCATCCGCCTAGATTCACAGTTCGGGACCCCCTACCCGAGATCCGCCGGTTTTGACACCGACACCCACCTATATATATGTGGGGAGGGGGCGCCTAGAACACACAACATCAATTGTTAGCCGTGTGCGGTGCCCCCCTCCATAGTTTACACCCCCGGTCATATTCTCGCAATGCTTAGGCAAAGCCCTGTGCGGATCAGTTCACCATCACCATGCCATTGTGCTGACAGAACTCATATACTACCTCGACACCTTGCTAGATCAAGAGGACGAGGGACGTCATCGAGCTGAACTTGTGCAGAACTCAGAGGTGCCGTGCATTCAGTACTTGATCGGTCGGAACGAGAAGAAGTTCGACTACATCAACCGCGTTGTCAAACGCTTCCGCTTTCGGTCTATGAGAGTACGTAGACATACTCTCCCCTTCTTGTTGCTATGCATCTCCTAGATAGATCTTGCGTGAGGGTAGGAAATTTTTGAAATTCTATGCTACGTTCCCCAACAGTGGCATCCGAGCCAGGTCTATGCGTAGATGATATGCATGAGTACAACACAAAGAGTTGTGGGCGGTGATCATCATACTGCTTACCACCAATGTCTTATTTTGATTCAGCGGTATTTGAAAGTGCGTTATATCGACTAGAGGGGGGGGGTGAATTGGCGATTTTTATGAATTCTTCACTGAGGAATTTGCTGGTGAAGAAATTCCTTAGCGAAGAACTACTTGCTGCGGAATAAGTACTCAGAAGTAAACATAACAGGATACAAACATAGTCATCATGATGAAATGAAGACTAGCACAGAGTACAGAAAGCGTAAACACAGGATAACAAGATGAAGACGGACAGACTGAAGAAATTGAACTGAGGAATTTGTGAAAGTCTTCATTCAAAGTCTTCAAGCACAGATATGAACAATGTACAACACAGTAATGAGGAAATGAAAGAGTTGAGGAGATAGAACCAGTTAGTTGGTGAAGACAATGATTTGGTAAACCAGTTCCAACTGCTGTCTCAGTTGTACGTCTGGTTGGAGCGGCTGAGTATTTAAACTCGAGGACACACAGTCCCGGACACCCAGTCGCTGAGCCGCAACTCAGGACACCCAGTCCTCACCGTATTCTCCTTGAACTAAGACCACGCAGGCCTCGTCCAATCACTCGTGGTAAGTCTTCAGGTGGCTTCCAAACCTTCACAGACTTGGTCACTCGGCGATCCACAATTCCTCTTGGATGCTCTAGACCTTGACGCCTAACCGTCTGGAAGAAGCACAGTCTTCAAAGGTATCAGGCGTCGGATCCACACAGGATCAATTTCTTTAGTGATGCTCAATCACTTTGGGTTTGTGGGGGTTTGGTTTTGGGATTTCCTCACTTGATGATTTTCGCTCAAAGTCCTCGGAGGATGGGTTGCTCTCAGATGACAAGTGTCAAGTTCTCTCGGAGCAGCCAACCAACTAGTGGTTGTAGGGGGCGGCTATTTATAGCCTAGGGAGCAGCGACATGATAAGACATAAATGCCCTTCAATGATATGACCGTTAGGTGGATAAGATATTTTGGACAGGTGACGCAAAAGACAAAGAACGATCGGAAATTTGACTCTCAAATTCTTCGGGCTATCATGTTCCTCATCGTGTGTAGGCAATTCGCCTGGCGAATTCCTAACTCCTCGATTAGAGAAAGTCTTGATGACGGAAGAACTGCGTCTCATCCTTGAAGAAATTGACTGAATCAGTATGAGATTTCAATGGCTTCACTCGAAGGGATTGGTAGGTGTAGGATTTTGAGTTGAGCATCACATGGAAATTTTTCCTTAGTATTTCCTCGACCCCCTTTAACGATGACGGTGTTTCCTATGACTCAAGAAAGAAAAACGAAACTACAAAAACAAAAGTCTTCACGCTTCATATTCCTCGAATGAATATCAAATCTTCAAGGTCACACCAATTTCTTCACTTTCAAAGTCTTGAAAAGTCTTGAAATATCAAAGTCTTGATCGAAGAACTTCATTTTTAGGGGTCGACTTTCTCTGTAAATATCGAACTCCTCATAGACTTATAGACCTGTGTACACTTACAAACGCATCAGTCACTTAACCTATAAGTCTTCAATACACCAAAATCACTAAGGGGAACTAGATGCACTTACAATCTCCCCCTTTTTGGTGATTGATGACAACATAGGTTAAGTTTTCAACGGGGATAAACATATGAAGTGTAAATACTGATATTGAGGAATTTGATTGCAAGATATAGAAGAACTCCCCCTAAATGTGTGCATAGTGAGGAATTTGCTTTTGAGGCAATGCACATTTGAAGAATTGAATCATGGAGATCTCCCCCTATATCTTGTAATTCATGTACGCATTTGATATATAATATGAAGAATTTGAAATGCATGATGAAATATGGTGCCTGATGAGATTCAGCATGCATGCAATAATATTAACGAGGAATAAGCATGCAGAATAACACATCAAAAGTATCAGAGCACAGTGCATCAGTCAGAGCACAATGCACCGTTCAAAAGTATCAGGGCACCATCGGATTTAAGATTACAACTCGATCCAATAAAATTTCAGAAGAACGAGAGTTGTAACTTAACAAAAATGCCCATAATATAAACCCGCTTGAAGACTAACTCAGATTTCTCCCCCTTTGTCATCAAATGACCAAAAGGGTGGCGAGGACTAACGCCTCAAGATTTTCAAGTCGATGGAGGCGCCCGGCGTTATCGGGTTGTTTGTTGAAGTAGGGCCTGCCGCAATGTCGTCCAAATCTTCATGTTCATCAGTTTCACGCGATGAAGAATAAGAACCGCCACGGATCGGAACTTTGACTCTCTTGAATTTCTTGAGGTGGTGCAGACCACCAAATGCTTCACAGAGACCCATAGTCTTGATTCTTCCGGAATATACATGAGTGAGAACAGCCCAGTGCGGTTGAGGGTTTCATGAAGGTGATACTGATTTTCTTCACTGCATTATGGGTTGAGGTCATGTTGTGAAGAATTACAGCAAATTGGCGTTTCACCCATTTGTGATTGCGATCAACCTTCTGATGAAGACTAAGGAGTAACTCACGGTCAGTCATCACCACAGGTCTTTGTTGCTTGAGGCTTTTGCTTGGCTGATGTATTTGCGGCGGTGTCATGTGTTGCGAGAATCGTCATTGGTGGAGTAAGATGTAGCAGACGGAATTGACCATCAATGGGCGAGTGCCTTCATCGATCACAGCAGCTGCCTTGCCCTTATCATCGATGATGAAACCGGTAAACTTGAGGACTTCAATGGGCGGCAAGTAGCTACCATGGTTGAGTGTCGACCTTGTAATTCAATGAAGATCTCGCCCTTATGAATCTCATAATCCAAGGCGCATAGGGCTTCAGCTCAAAAGGTGACATTGCAACATTAGCCAGAGTCCTCATGAAGAAATCATGGAAGTTGACGGGAACGCCATGAATGATGTTTAAAAGCATGTTCTTCATGATGCCAATGACATCTTCATCATTTGAGTCGTGGCCTTTGATAGGACTCATTGTCTCCGTCAGGATTCGATAGACAGTCCGAGGCACATACAGCAATTCCTTGACGAGGAATTTGGTTTGAGGGGCCTGCCCTGGCTTCAAAGGCTTCATGAGCACTTGCACATAATGATCTGTCAGTTCGCGGTCATTGTAGATGCATCGTGCACTGTCATGGTGAGGATCAAGAGGAAGGACATGAAGCAATTCAGTTGCTGGTGCCTTATAGTGAGTGTTTTCTGTCATCCAATCCAGCACCCATGAGTTGACATCTTCAGCATCTCCGGTGATATGCAAAGTGGCATAGAACTGAAGAATGAGTTCTTCATTCCAATCACAGATATTAGTGCAGAAATTCAGTAGTCCTGCATCATGAATAACACGGAGTACTGGCTCGAAGCACGGCAGAGATTCCATATCCACATGAGGAATGTGCTCATGATCGAAGATTTTGTCCTTGTCAAAGAGCACTGAGGAATAGAAGTTGGCTTGAGTAGCAGTCCAGAAGCGTCTTTTCCTTATGCGAGCAGAGTCATATGGATTGTAATTAGTGAAGAACACATGCTCAGAAAAGAAGTCTTCAGCCTTGAATTTTTGCTTGCTAAAGAACGGATTCTTCGGTTTGGGCGGAGGAGTGTCGATGATTTGCAAAGACAACCTCGAGAATCGCGAGCTCAGTGCTTGGTGAGAATTTCTGGTTCCTCTTCTTGTGCAGTTTGGGGATCGTGGAATGGTTCTTGACACTAGCGGCTGGAATCTCTTCATGAGCAGATTTATGTGGGATGAGTTTCTTGAGCCCATTTGAGCAGTTGTAGCCGGGACCGAGGAATTTGTTGAATAGGAGTGAAGAGAGGAGTATTGGGATCTTGACTTTCCCAAAAGTCATCGTTCATCACCGTGTAGTGCATCCAATATCCACATCTTCGTCTTCTTTTCAATTTCCTCAACACCAGCCTCTTCACCGTGAACCGAGGCATAGGTGAGAAGCGATCGGCGTTGAAGGAATGTTTCCACTTCAATTTCTTCATCAAACTGCTCGAGGTAGCAAGAATGATTTTCTTCATCAGATCCGCTTGGGATCTTGTAGTCTTCTCCATAAGGAACAATTTCCTTAGACGACATGGAGGAAATGGGAACGGTATCAATAGGATTTTCAAGCGAGCTGGTCATTGACTTCATTTTCTTCGCGGCCGAAGAATTTGACACAGCTGATGCCTTCCTTTTCTTCACTGCAGCTCGCTCTGCAGCCTTGGTTTTCTTCACTTCATAAGCAAAAGGAAGAATTGGAGTTGGTGTTGGCGCGGGAGGAGCTGAGGACTGTGGTTCATTTTCTTCAGGCGCAACTAGTGCAATTGCCCTGATCTTTTCAATTTCTTCAGGCGCACCACTAGTGGATGCCCTGGGAATTTCTTCAGCGGCTGGGATGGTGTCATCAGCCCTGGAACTTGTATTCTCATCAGCAGGCTGAAAGTCATCAGCGGTGCTGGCAAATTCATCGGCAGTGGCGAGTCTTCACTGAGGATTTTCTTGTTGCGATGGGGCTGCAATAGTTGTCATTTTCTTCGTCAAATTGATTTAATCTCACTTTGGCTCCTTGCCAATCAGCATTGTATGCATCGAAATCTTTCTTTGAGGGCTTGGATCTCGATTGAGCCATGAGAAGTTCTTGAGAGTCATTCGGCGATGTTCTTCTTCAGAAGCTTCTCCTTTCTAGCTTGTGCTCTCTTTATCTCACGAGCCTTTTCAAACTTCCATTTCTCTTCAGAGATGAAATGGGTCAGCATATGACTTTGACCAGGAGTCAGAGGCAGATCAGGCATTGGAGTGTTTGGATCCCGATGCCATAAGTCGATGTAGTCTAGGATCTTCTTCGGATCCAGAAGCAGAGGCACATGTGTTCCTTTGGCTCTAGCGGCCTTTGCTTGTCTATCTCTGATGATTTTTGCAAGTTCTTCATCAGAAGCCTCGTCATCAGAGGGCACTTGGAAAGAAACTTTCTTTCTTGGACTTGGCCGAGGACCGCGTCCAGCTGTTGCTTTTGTCTTCAGCAGAGTCGGGCCTGATCAGGACATTGGTGCAGCTAGGAACTTGCTGAGACACCAGAAGCAATTGAGAAACCCTGAGTCCTTTGACATGTAGCCAAATGCACAGGAGTTGAGGACTTGGAGGAGCTGCTTGAGGACTTTGGTGGAGCAGCGATGGTCGAGAATTTGCCGTGAGGGCGCGGCCGAGGAACTTGGCCGTGAGGGCGCTGATGGTGAAGCACTTGGCTTGCGAGCAGGCTTCTTCGGCATTGATTTCCTCGGCTTGACCGAGGTATCAGCGGCAGCAGCAGCAGCAGGATCATCATTGAATTTCCTCACTGCCTCCTTGGCCTGTCTTGCCAATTTGGCTTGGCGCCTAGCCCATTCTTCAGGAATTCTTCACCACTTTTGATGCTAGTGGGATCAGCGACTTGGCCAGGTGCCAATGGAGCTCTTGGGCATGGAGGATTTAAGGCGAATTTCTTCATGTACTTTGGAGTAACATATCGATATTCTCGCCATTCTCGTGCCCATCTTCGTTCAATCCTCTGAATGCACACTTTGCGCTGATTTTTGTTCTCTTTGCCAAATTTGGCTTCATTAGGTGTGCAATAATCCTTGTATATGTCATCGGGGATTTCGAAAGCAGTCATGACCTCAGGTTTCTTTCCTCCTTTCTGCGGTCTCTTTCCTTCAGCCATTTTCTTCAGATGAGGAATTTGAACAATTGAACACTCTGAAGAAGTATGCAGTTTTTCTTTGAGGAACGCTGCAAATGAGTTAAGTTGATGAGAACCTAGCGATTCAGCAGCGGACATGAGTACCTGTGAACAGAGTGTAGGTGCGAGGAATTTGGAGAGGTCATATGCGTTCTCAGAAGATTTTTCGAAAAAGACAAGTTTTGAGGAATTTGACCAGTTGAGCCTTGAGGAATTTCACTAAGCGTTCTTGTCTTAGGTTCCAAAGTTGTACAGATTGAAAATCCGCACAATTGAGGAATCTTGAAGAAATGAGTGCTTAGAGAGATGGATCAAGAGCATACAGTGTGTGAGGTGTTCATATGTGAAGATTTGAAGAATAAAAACACCTTTGAAGATTTTCAGAAAAGTTTGAGAATCAAAGCGAGTAAATAAAAGTGACTTTTAATTACCCGAACTGAAGAACACGATGAACACAGATGAACAGTGGTGAAGTTCGTCAAGTTAGATCTCCCACGCCCTAACTTGGCAGAGGGAGACAGCTACGGTGGCGGAGGAGTGAAGATTTCCAGCCGGGCGCGAAATCTGACGGCGACGAGGTTGAGGCGGTGAAGCTCTTCCTCACCGCGACGGTGGAGTAGCGGCGATAGGGTTTGAGGAGAGCTCGGCGGGAGACAGCGACGGCGGAGTAAATGAAGTAAGGAAGGGAGAGGGTATTTATAGCCACGGTAAAACTGTTCGCCCAAAGATTTTGGGACGAACATGCCCTACCCTTTCTTCTTCACGCGACATGTGTCACCCACGTCTTTGTGCGATGAGATCGTGTAAGATCGTGGGTGAATAAAATAATGCATCGTGGGATGCGGAGCGGTTTAAGCGGTAAAACCGAAAATCTGGATAAGATTTGTTTTAAAATTTAGCTCGCAATTTCTTGGTGACAAGGACACAAATGAAGACTTTGAGCGAGTTTCAATCGAAACGCACATGAAGAATTTGTGAATAGATTGGGTTGAGTTTAGCAAAGAGGGGAAGGGTCGATCACATTCACTTAGCGTAAATCGCAACTTGAAGAAATAGCAATAAGTGAATCTTTGTAGAGGACATAAACTCATATATATATATATATATATATATATATATATATATATATATATATATATATATATATATATATATATATATATATATAGTCAATGAAGAAAAACGAGCGGAAGCAGTGAAGATTTTGCAAAGTTGAAGAATTTGAAAAAGCAAGAATTTCAAAAATGAGGAAAAACTCAAATTGAAGATTTTCAACCTTTGTGGTGGCGTGACCCACCGTATAAGAATGATGATTTCAGACACCTCATACAATTGTCGTAGGGTTCTGAGAATCAAGTTCTTCATTAATTTCTTCACACTTAGAGTGTTATTCTTCATTGATTGAAGAAAAACGTTTCTTCATGTGTTGCACATCTAAGTCATCAATTCTGCATAAGGGTTAGGATGTGTGTCCTTTTCAAAGAACATTCGAAGATTCTAGGATATTTAGCTCACACCGCAACTTGCTAAATCTCTTCTCATCCAAGGGCTTAGTGAAGATATCAGCTAGCTGTTCTTCAGTCTTCACATGCTCGATGGAGATGTCGCCCTTCAACACATGATCACGAAAATGATGACGAATCTGGATGTGCTTAGTCTTCGAGTGCTGAACTGGGTTGTGAGCAATCTTGATGGCACTCTCATTGTCGCAGAGGAGAGGCACATTCTTCACGTTGACGCCATAGTCCTTGAGGTTTGCTTCATTCAAAGCAGTTGAGCACAAGATGAGCCAGCAGCAATGTATTTAGCTTCAGCATGAGATGTGATACGCATTCTGTTTCTTCGAGGACCAACAGACCAAAGAATGTCCGAGGAAATGACAAGTGCGGATGTTGACTTGCGGTCCACACGATCACCAAAGCATAGTCGAGTAAAATATCAATGAGGTCAAAAGCAGAGCCCTTGGGGTACCATAATCCTAGTGTTGGTGTGTGAGCTAGATATCGAAGAATATGCTTCACAGCCTTATGGTGTGATTCCTTGGTGCAGCTTGAAATCGGGCACACATGCAAACACTAAGCATTATATCTGGCCTAGATGCACATAAGTACAATAAAGAACCAATCATGGGCGGTATACCTTGTGATCAAAGTCAATACCATTTTCATCGATTGCATAGATGGCCATTTGTGGGCATAGGAATTTTAGCGCATTTGCAATCTTGCATGCGAATTTCCTCGAGACATCTTTGAGGTATTTCTCTGAGATATGAATATGCCATTCTTGCTGCTGATTTAATTTGAAGACCTAAGAAGAATTTCAACTCTCCCATCATAGACACTTGATATTCTTCACTCATCATATAGGCAAATTCATCACTATATCGTTGGTTAGTACAACCAAAGATAATATCATCAACATATATTTGGCACACAAACAGTTCACCATCATATGATTTAGTAAAAAGAGTAGGGTCGAGTGAACCGGGTGTGAAGCCATTCTTCACAAAGAATTCCTTCAATGTATCATACCACGCCGAGGGGCTTGCTTGAGGCCATAGAGAGCCTTATTGAGTCTCAAGACTTTGTCGATTCTTTGGATCTTCAAAACACGGGGTTGAGCAACATATACTTCTTCCTCAAGTTTACCATTGAGGAATGCACTTTTCACATCCATTTGATATAAGATGATATCATGATGGTTAGCGTAAGCAAGTAATATGCTGAATAGCCTCAAGTCTAGCAACAGTGCAAAAGTTTCATCGAAATCAATTCCTTGAACCTGTGTGTAGCCTTGAGCTACTAGTCGTGCCTTATTCCTCACCACAAGGCCATTTTCATCTTGCTTGTTGCGGTAGATCCACTTTGTGCCAATGATATTATGCTTGCGAGGATCCGGCGATTGACCAATTCCTTTACATTGTTCAGCTTGAACTGATGTAATTCTTCTTGCATAGCCTGAATCCACCGGCTCGAAATGCTTCATCTACCTTAGTGGGCTCTGTGATAGAGACAAAAGCATAGTGCCCACAAAAGTTAGATAAATGTGAGGCTTTTGAGTGTGAGAGGACCAGTGCGCTAATGTCATCGATGATCTTCTCCACTTGCACTTCTTTTGCAACGCGTGGATGAGTTGGTTGTCGCCGAGGATTTTGATCAGCATTTTCTTTAGCACCATTTTCCTCATCTTGTTCTTGGTGCATCACTCGGCGTTCTTCATGAACAAGAATGAATTCTTCAACAGATTCTTGATGAGGAATGACATCCTCGGTTGCCTTGAGCTTGATAGCATCTTCAGTGCTGGTTCATCTAACACAGAAGATAGGTGCTCTCTTTGCGAGCCATTAGTTTCATCGAACCGCACATCTGATGTCGACAATCTTGTGAAGAACAATGTTGAAGACTCTGTAGGTGTGCGAGTCCTTTCCGTAACCAAGCATAAAACCTTCATGTGCTTTGGTGCAAATTTAGAGTTGTGGTGAGGATCTCTAATCCAACATTTAGCAATCAAGACTTTGAAATAACTCACATTGGGTTTCTTGTCAGTGCGGAGTTCATAGGCAGTCTTCTTGAAGAATTTGTGAAGATATACTCTGTTGATGATGTGGTAGGCAGTATCAATTGCATCAATCCAAAAACGCTGAGGCGTTTTGTATTCATCAAGCATAGTGCAAGCCATCTCAACAAGAGTTCTATTCTTGCGCTCCACGACGACATTCTGCTGAGGAGTATAGGGAGCAGATAACTCATGAGTAATACCAAGTTCATCAAGATAAGCATCAAGATCGGAATTCTTGAACCAAGTTCCATTGTCACTTCTGATATGCTTGATCTTCACACCAAAGTTGGTTGAAGCCCTCAAGGAAAATCGTTTGAAGACTTCCTGCACTTCATGTTTGTAAGTAACAATGTGTACCCATGTATATCGAGAATAATCATCAACAATGACAAAACCGTATAAAGATGCATCATTAGTGACTGCTGAATAATGATTAGGTCCGAAGAGGTCCATGTGAAGCAATTCGAATGGATGTGTAGTGGTCATGATAGTCTTCACCGGATGCTTGGCCTTGGTCATTTTCCGCTTCACATGCTCGCATAAGTGATCCTTGAGGAATTTGACATTCTCAATGCCAATGACATGCTTCTTCTTCGCAAGCGTGTTCAGATTCCTCATGCTGCATGACCAAGTCGTCGATGCCATAGCCAGCCTTCGAAGCTTTTGCAAGTAGACACACGGCTGGTTGTGGTCCTATAGAAAATCAACAATATCTGATCTCCTCTCCTAAAGCCTTGAAGACTTTGGAATGGTCAACTTCCATAATCACAACACAGTGATATTTGCCAAAGACAACAACCATATCAAGATCACAAAGCATTGAGATCGACATGAGATTGTATCCTAAGGACTCAACAAGCATGACTTTGTCCATGTGCTTATCCTTAGAGATAGCAACCTTACCAAGACCCAATACGACTTTTGCCTTTGTTAGCAAAGATGATATGCTTCAGAGGTGACGGTGATAAGGAGCATCCATCAATAGATTCTTGTCACCAATCATGTGATTTGTACATCCACTATCGAGGACCCATTCGGTGGTTTTGGGTTGATCATCCTGCAGATGAATTAGTGTAAGCTTACAATCTCATATGCTTCACGGTGAAGAATATGATATCAAGTTCATCGGATGAATTTCATCAAGCGATAAACAGATATCACAAGATGAGGGCGTGTGAAATGAATGTTCATTTCATCATGATTTGCTTGCGTCCTTTCGAGCAATTTAAATCAGTCCCAAAGAAATTCTTCAGACGTTAAGGCACGTCTGGAGACCTGACCCTGCAGAAGAGATTAGTTCTTTTTCTTCACCACCCACATCTGGAGGGGTGGCAAAGAGTTCATCATTCTGCGAGCACCATATGAGAAGGGTGGCAAAGATGCCAAACCATTTCGTTTCACATAAGAGGGGTTAGGGTAAGCATATGAATAAGCAGAGTAATTCTTCGAGGACTTATGAACATAATGGTTTGAAGAATAATGCACATATTCATAGCCCTTAGCTCTACCCTGGGAGACAGAGTTGTTAGCACAATGATAATCATATGAGGACTTTGATCCATGTGAAGAAATTGGTCCATATGAGGAATTTGATCTGGGGTTCCTGTTCTTACCAGGTGGTGTCATGAGGTCATTCACCTGAAGACTTTCAACACAACTTTTGGGAACCCAGATTTTCTTCATAGGGGAACTGTTCCTGCAGTTAGTGCCAACATATCTAGCAAATACTTCACCATTCTGATTTTTGAACATTTTATAGTTGGAGTCAATTGACTCATCAGAAGAATGAGGAGATTCACATGTAAATCCAGATAAGTTAGATGGATCAACTGGAGGTCCCTTTGCAGCAACCCATGAGGTTTTGGGGTACTGCTTAGGCTTCCAATATGTTCCATCAGCATTGAGTTTCCTCTCAAAGGCAATACCCTCTTTCCTAGGGTTTCTGTTGAGGATCTGCTTTTTGAGCACATCACAAAGCGTCTGATGCCCTTTGAGTCTTTTGTACATGCCTGTCATGTACAATTCCTTCAACCCTGCATTGTCGAGGATACTAGCAATGTCCTCGGATGAGGAATTAGTGATAGCAGAGGTAGATGAAGAATTTGTAACATTTGAAGCATTTGAACATTCAGGTGAAGAATTAGCAGATTCACGTTCAATGCACTTTAAGCATGGGGGAACAAATTCTTCCTGAGAAATGCTGATTTGTTGAGTTAGTAATGAATCGCGCTCCTTCTGAAGATCTTCATAACACACTCTTAGCTTTTCAAGATCTTCCTTTCTTTGAAGAGATTCAAGAGAAAGCTTCTCATGATCTTGCTTTTCTTGAAGAAATTCATAAGAAAGTTTCTCATGATCAGACAAGAGAGAGTTATGATGACCTTGAAGGTTATCAAACCTAGATTGAAGTCTCTGAAGATTTTCAGTCAAGGCTTTAGTGCGATCCATTTCTTCACCCAACATATCGTCACTTTTATCTAGCATGTTTTGAACCTTTTCAAGAGCTCGTTGTTGTTTCACAGCAATCTTAGCAAGTTTAGAGTAGCTGGGCTTGAGATCCTCATCAGATTCATTTTCACTAGAGTCAGAGGAGTTGTATTTGAGTACCTTAGCACCTTTTGCCATGAAGCAATAGGTGAGAGCGTAGCCATCATTATCTTCATCGGGCTTGTCGGTGGAGTCGGTTTCTTGATGTTGAAGATGGACTTGTCGACGAAAGCGAGTAACGACTGACTCGCCACACCGCACTCAGATTCTTGAGACGCCTCCTCTTCATCATCTTCCTCGATTCAGCTTCAGAGTCCATTTCCTTGCCAATGAATGCCTGAGCCTTCTTGGAGCTGCTCTTCTTGTGAGATGAAGACTTTGAGGATTTTGATGACGAAGATTTTGACGATTTCTTCTTCTTCTTCGCATCATCAGAACTGTAATCCTTGTATTTCTTCTTCTTCATTTCCTTTTTCCCACTGAGGACAATCTTGAATATAGTGACCGGGCTTCTTGCATTTGTGGCAAAGCCTTCTCTTGTAGTCACTGGATGTGGAATCATTGCCTCTTGAGGATTTTCCAAAGCGACCACGTCTTGTGAACTTCTGGAATTTCTTCACAAGCAAGCTAGATCCTGGCTCGATTCTTGAGATCACCAGGGCTACTACCGTAATCCTCATATTCAGATTCGAGACACAACCTTGGCCTTGAGGCACGTGGTTTGCCATAGTTTGAGCCATAGAGATCTCTCTTTTGAGAAGTGGAACTTCGTGAGTGTTTAGCCTTCGAGGATATCGGCAGGATCAAGCGACTTGTAGTCGGCCGTTCTTGTATCATCGGTCCCAGAGTATCAAATGAGGAATCAAGCGATCTTAACAGTTTCTTCACAACTTCATGATCAGTGATGTCGGTGGCACCGAGGGCTTGAAGCTCATTTGAGATGTCAGTGAGGCGATCAAAGGTTTGTTGGACGTTCTCATTGTCGAGTCTTTTGAAGCGGTTGAAGAGATTCGAAGAACATCGACTCGAGAGTCACGCTGAGTTGAAACTCCTTCATTTACTTTGGACAGCCTATCCCGTATAAGCTTAGCGCTTTCCAAAGCACTCACTCTTCCATACTGTCCTTTGCTCAGATGACCACATATGATATTCTTCGCTTGAGAATCGAGTTGTTTGAATCTCTTCACATCGGTAGCATTCAGTGAGGGAGTGACAGAGGGGACACCATTTTCCACAACATACCAGAGATCGTTATCAATTGCCTCAAGATGCATTCGCATCTTGTTCTTCCAGTAGGGATAGTCCATTCCATCAAAGGTAGGACACCCACCGAGACCTTGATCATACTGCGGTCGACATAACTGAAACTCCAAAGGTTAAACCAAAATCACACAGAACAAGGGAGTACCTTGCTCTGATACCAATTGAAAGTGCGTTATATCGACTAGAGGGGGGGTGAATAGGCGATTTTTATGAATTCTTCACTGAGGAATTTGCTGGTGAGGAAATTCCTTAGCGAAGAACTACTTGCAGCGGAATAAGTACTCAGAAGTAAACATAACAGGATACAAACATATTCATCATGATGAACTGAAGACTAGCACAGAGTATAGAAAGCGTAAACACAGGATAACAAGATGAAGACGGACAGACTGAAGAAATTGAACTGAGGAATTTGTGAAAGTCTTCAGTCAAAGTCTTCAAGGACAGCTATGAACAATGTACAACACAGTAATGAGGAAATGAAAGAGTTGAGGAGATAGAACCAGTTAGTTGGTGAAGACAATGATTTGGTAAACCAGTTCCAACTACTGTCTCAGTTGTACGTCTGGTTGGAGCGGCTGAGTATTTAAACTCGAGGACACACATCCGGACACCCGATCTCGAGCCGCAACTCTGGACACCCAGTCCTCACCGTATTCTCCTTGAACTAAGACCACACAGGCCTCGTCCAATCACTCGTGGTAAGTCTTGGTGACTTCCAAACCTTCACAGACTTGGTCACTCGGCGATCCACAATTCCTCTTGGATGCTCTAGACCTTGGCGCCTAACCGTGCGGAAGAAGCACGCCTTCAACGGTAACAAGCGTCGGATCCACGCAGATCAATTTCTTGATGATGCTCAATCACTTTGGGTTTGTGGGGTTTGGTTTTGGGATTTCCTCACTTGATGATTTTCGCTCAAAGTCCTCGGAAGATGGGTTGCTCTCAGATGACAAGTGTCAAGTTCTCTCGAGCAGCCAACCAACTAGTGGTTGTAGGGGCGGCTATTTATAGCCTAGGGAGCAGCCCAACATGATAAGACATAAATGCCCTTCAATGATATGACCGTTAGGTGGATAAGATATTTTGGACAGTGGCCAAGACAGACAAAGAACGGTCGGAAATTTGACTCTCAAATTCCTCGGGGCTATCATGTTCCTCATCGTAGGCAATTCAGACCTTTGGCGAATTCCTAACTCCTCGATTAGAGAAAGTCCTCCGTGACGGAAGAACTGCGTCTCATCCTCAAGAAATTGATGAATCAGTATGAGATTTCCAATGGCTTCACTCGAAGGATTGGTAGGTGTAGGATTTTGAGTTGAGCATCACATGGAAATTTTTCCTTAGTATTTCCTCGACCCCTTTAACGATGCGGTGTTTCCTACGACTCAAGAAAGAAAAATGAAACTACAAAAACAAAAGTCTTCACGCTTCATATTCCTCGAATGAATATCAAGTCTTCAAGGTCACACCAATTTCTTCACTTTCAAAGTCTTCAGAAAGTCTTCAGAATATCAAAGTCTTCAGTCGAAGAACTTCATTTTTAGGGGTCGACTTTCTCTATAAATATCAAACTCCTCATAGACTTATAGACCTGTGTACACTTACAAACGCATCAGTCACTTAACCTATAAGTCTTCAATACACCAAAATCACTAAGGGGCACTAGATGCACTTATAGTATTGTTGGATGAAGCGGCCCGGACCAACCTTACATGACCATGTTCATGAGACCGGTTCCACCGACAGACATGCAACTAGTTCTGCATAAAGGTGGCTGGCGGGTGTCTGTTTCTCCTACTTTAGTTGAATCGAATTTGACTATGGCCGGTCCTTGTTGAAGGTTAAAACAACAAACTTGATAAATTACCATTGTGGTTTTTGTGCCGTAGGTAAGAAACGGTTCTTGCTAGAAGCCCGTAGCAGCCACGTAAAAACTTGCAACAACAAATTAGAGGACGTCTAACTTGTTTTTGCAGGGCATGTTGTGATGTGATATGGTCAAGACATGATGTGATATACGTTATTGTATGAGATGATCATGTTTTGTCAAAGTTATCGGCAACCGGTAGGAGCCTTATGGTTGTTTCTTTATTGTATGAAATGCATACGCCATGTAATTGCTTTACTGTATCACTATGCGGTAGCGATAGTTATAGAAGCAATAGTTGGCGAGACGACCACAACGCAACGATGGAGATCAAGTTGTCGAGCCAGTGAGGATGGAGATCATGACGATGCTTTGGAGATGGAGATCAAAAGCACAAGAAGATGATGGCCATATCATGTCACATATTTTGATTGCATGTGATGTTTAACTTTATGCATCTTATTTTGCTTAGTACGACGGTAGCATTATAAGATGATCCCTTAACTAAAATTTCAAGGTATAAGTGTTCTCCCTGAGTTTGCACCATTGCGACAGTTCTTCGTGCTGAGACACCATGTGATGATCTGGTGTGATAGGCTCCAAGTTCACATAAAATGGGTGCAAGACATTTTTTCACGTGCGGAATACTCGGGTTAAACTTGGCGAGCCTAGCATGTACAGACATGGCCTCGGAACACTAGAGACCGAAAGGTCGAACATGAAGCATATAGTAGATATGATCAACATAGAGATGTTCACCATTGATGACTACTCCATCTCACATGATGATCGGACATGGTTTAGTAGATTTGGATCACATATCATTTAGATGACTTGAGGGATGTCTATGTAAGTGGGGCTTCTTAAGTAATTTGATTAATTGACCTTTAACTTATCATGAACTTAGTCCTGATAGTATTTGCAAATTATGTTGTAGATCAATAGCTCGCGTTGTAGCTCCCCTATGTCTTTGATATGTTCCTAGAGAAAACTAAGTTAAAATATGATAGTAGCAATGATGCGGACTGGGTCCATGATCTGAGGATTATCCTCATTGCTGCACAGAAGAATTATGTCCTTGATGAACCGCTAGGTGACAGGCCTATTGCAGGAGCAGATGCGGACGTTATGAATGTTTGGCAAGCTCGATATGATGACTACTTGATAGTTTGGTGCACCATTCTTTAGGGCTTAGAGTAGGGACTTCAAAAAATGTTTTGAACGCAACAGATCATATGAGATGTTCCAAGAGCTGAAGTTGGTATTTCAGACTCATGCCCATGTCTCTGACAAGTACTTTGCCTACAAGATGGAGGAGAATAGCTTAGCCAGTGAGCACATGCTCAGAATGTCTGGGTAGTATAATCGCTTGAATCAAGTGGGAGTTAATCTTACAGATAGGATAGTGATTGACAGAGTTCTCTAGTCACCATCACCAAGCTAATAGAACTTCGTGATGAACTATAATATGCAAGGGATGACGAAAACGATTCCCGAGCTCTTCGCGATGCTGAAATCAGCGAAGGTAGAAATCAAGAAAGAGCATCAAATGTTGATGGTTAACAAGACCACTAGTTTCAAGAAAAAGGGCAAAAGGGAAAGAAAGGGAACTTCAAGAAGAATGGCAAATAAGTTGTCACTTCCATGAAGAAACCCAAAGCTAGACCTAAGCCTGAAATTGAGCACTTCTACTTCAAAGGATATGGTCACTGGAAGCAGAACTACCCCAAATACTTGGCGGATAAGAAGGATGGCAAAGTGAACAAAGGTATATTTTATATACATGTTATTGATGTGTACTTTACTAGTGTTCATAGTAGCCCCTGGGTATTTGATATCGGTTCAGTTGCTAAGATTAGTAACTCGAAACAGGAATTGCAAAATGAACAGAGACTAGTTAAGGGCGAGGTGACGATGTGTGTTGGAAATAATTCCAAGGTTGATAAGATCACCATCGCACACTCCCTCTACCTTCGGGATTAGTGTTATTTTGTATTTGCGTTGAGCATGAATATGATTGGATGATGTTTATTGTGATACAGTTATTCATTTAAGTCAGAGAATAATTGTTGTTCTGTTTACACGAATAAAACCTTCTATGGTCATACAGCCAATGTAAATGGTTTATTGAATCTCGATCATAGTGATACACATATTCATAATATTGATGCCAAAAGATGCAAAGTTGATAATGATTGTGCAACATACTTGTAGCACTGCCGTTTATGTCAAATTGGTGTAAAGCGCATGAAGAAACTCCATGCAAGATAGACTTTTGGAATCACTTGATTATGAATCATTTGATACTTGCGAACCATGCCTCATGAGCAAGATGACTAAAACTCCGTTCTCCGGAACAACGGAGCGAGCTAATGACTTATTGGAAATAATACATACCGATGTATGCGGTCCGGTGAGTGTTGAAGCATGCTACAGGTATCATCATTTTCTGACCTTCACAGATGATTTGAGCAGATATGAGTATATCTAATTAATGAAACACAAGTCTGAAACATTTGAAAAGTTCAAAGAATTTCAGAGTGAAGTGGAGAATCATCGTAACAAGAAAATAAAGTTTCTACGATCGGATCGCGGAGGCAAATATTTGAGTTACAAGTTTGGCCTTCATTCAAAACAATGTGGAATTGTTTCACCACTCACGCCACCTGGAACACCACAATGTAATGGTGTGTCCGAACGTCGTAACCACACTTTATTAGATATAGTGCGATATATGATGTCTCTTACCGATTTACCACTATCGTTTAGGTGTTATGCATTAGAGACAACCGCATTCATGTTAAATAGGGCATCGTCTAAATCCATTGAGATGACACCATATGAACTGTGGTTTGGCAACAAATCTAAGTTGTCGTTTGGCTAAATTTGGGGTTGCGACAGTTATGTCAAAAGGCTTCAGCCTGATAAGCTCAAACCTAAATTGGAGAAGTGCTTCTTCATCGGATACCCTAAGGAAACAATTGGGTACACCTTCCATCACAGATCCGAAGGCAAGATCTTTGTTGCTGAGAATGGGCCCTTTCTAGAGAAGGAGTTTCTCTCAAAAGAAGTGAGTGGGAGGAAAGTAGAACTTGATGAGGTAAATGTACCTTCTCGCAAATTGGAAAGTAGTACATCAGAGAAAACTGTTATCGTGATGCCTACACCAACTAGAGAGGAAGCTAATGTTGATGATCATGAAAGATCAGATCAAGTTACTGCTGAATTTCATAGGTCGACCAGAGCACGATCCGCACCAGAGTGGTACGACAATCCTGTCCTGGAAGTCATGTTACTATACCAAGGCGAACCTACGAACTATGAAGAAGCTATGATGAGCCGAGATTCCGACAGATGGCTGGCTTGAGGCCATGAAATATAAGATAGGATCCATGTATGAGAACTAAGTGTGGACTTTGGTGGATTTGCCCGATGATCGGCGAGCCATAGAGAATAAATGGATCTTTAAGAAGAAGACTAACCCTGATGGTAATGTTACTGTCTATAAAGCTCTACTTGTCGCAAAAGATTTCCGACAAGTTCAAGGAGTTGACTACAATGAGACTTTCTCACCCGTAGTCATGCTTAAGTCTGTCCAAATCATGTTAGCAATTGCCGCATTTTATGTTTATGAAATCTGGGAAATGGATGTCAAAACTGCATTCCTTAAATGGATATCTCTAAGAAGAGTTGTATATGATGCAACCAGAAGGTTTTGTCGATCCTAAAGGTGCTAAAAAGGTGTGCAAGCTCCGTCGATCCATCTATGGACTGGTGCTAGCATCTCAGAGTTGGAATATATGCTTTGATGAGGTGATCAAAGCATATGGTTTTATACAGAC
The DNA here is from genome assembly GCA_021437245.1 of Aegilops speltoides. Lineage (NCBI taxonomy): Eukaryota > Viridiplantae > Streptophyta > Magnoliopsida > Poales > Poaceae > Aegilops > Aegilops speltoides. The sequence continues at coordinate 494,108,210 of CM038145.1, forward strand.
TTACAGTGAAGCCTGTATTTACAAGAAAGTGAGTGGGAGCTCTATAGCATTTACGATATTATATGTGGATGACATATTGTTGATTAGAAATGATATATAATTTCTGGATAGCATAAAAGGATACTTGAATAAGAATTTTTCAATGAAAGATCTCAGTAAAGCTACTTACATATTGGGCATCAAGATCTATAGAGATAGATCAAGATGCTTGATAATATTTTCAATGAGTACATACCTTGACAAGATTTTGAAGGAGTTCAAAACGGATCAGTCAAAGAAGGAGTTCTTGCCTGTATTTTAAGGTGTGAAGTTGAGTACAGACTCAAAACCCGACCACGGCAGAAGATAAAGAGATAATGAAAGTCATTCCCTATGCCTCAGCCATAGGTTCTACAAGTATGCCATATTGTGTACCAAACCTGTTCTGTACCTTGCATGAGTTCAGCAAGGGGGTACAATAGTGATCCAGAAGTAGATCACTGGACAACGGTCAAAATTATCCTTAGTTACCTTAAAGAGGACTAAGGAAATGTTTCTCGGTTATGGAGGTGATAAAGAGTTCGTCATAAAGAGTTGCATCGATGCAAGCTTTTACACTGATCCAGATGACTCTAAGTATCAATCTAGATACATATTGAACATGGGAGTAATTAGCTAGAGTAGCTCCATGCAGAGCATTGTAGACATAGAAATTTGCAAAATACATATGAATCTGAATGTGGCAGACCCGTTGACTAAACTTCTCTCACAACCAAAACATGATCACACCTTAGTACTCTTTGGGTGTTAATCACATAGCACTGTGAACTAGATTATTGACTCTAGTAAACCGTTTGGTGTTGGTCACATGGCGATGTGAACTATGGGTGTTAATCACATGATGATGTGAACTATTGGTGTTAAATCACATGGCGATGTGAACTAGATTATTGACTCTAGTGCAAGTGGGAAGCTGAAGGAAATATGCCCTAGAGGCAATAATAAAGTTGTTATTTTATATTTCCTTATTTCATGATAAAATGTTTATTATTCATGCTAGAATTGTATTAACCGGAAACTTGATACATGTGTGGATACATAGACAAAATACCGTGTCCCTAGTAAGCCTCTACTAGACTAGCTCGTTAATCAAAGATGGTTACGTTTCCTAACCATAGGCATGTGTTTTCATTTGATGAACAGGCTCACATCATTAGGAGAATGATGTGATGGACAAGACCCATCCGTTGGCTTAGCATTATGATCGTTCAGTTTTATTGCTATTGCTTTCTACATGTCAATACATATTCCTTCGACTATCAGATAATGCAACTCCCGGATACCAGAAGAATGCCTTGTGTGCTATGAAACGTCACGATGCTCTACAGGTATCTCTGAAGGTGTTTGTTGGGTCGCACGCTTAACGTTCGATGACGATATTGTATTATATGAGTTATGTGATTTGGTGACCGAATGTTGTTCGGAGTCTCGGATGAGATCACGGAAATGATGAGGAATCTCGAAATGGTCGAGAGGTAAATATCGATATATAGAACGATGGTATTCAGATACCAGAAGTGTTTCGGATGGTACATGGTACTTATTGGGTCACCGGAAAGGAGTTTCGGGCACCCCCGACAAAGATATGGCCTTATGGGCCAAGAGAGGGAACACACCAGCCCACAAGGGGCTGGTGCGCCTCTATACATGCCAGTCCTATGAGGAGGTGAAGGAAAGAGGGGAGGGCAAGGAAAGTGTGGAGTAGGACTCCCCCTTACTTCCCTCTCCCCCTCTTTCCTTCCCCCTTGTTTATACAAGGTAAGGGGGGCGCCACTTGGGAAACCCCAAGTTTGATTCGGATCCTACTTGGGGCGCCCCTTGGCTGCCTCTCCTCCCCTAACACCTATATATTTGTGGGGGAGGGGGCGCCTAGAATACATAACATCAATTGCTAGCCGTGTGCGGTGCCCCCCTCCAAAGTTTACACCCCCGGTCATATTCTCGCGGTGCTTAGGTGAAGCCATGCATGGATCACTTCACCATCACCGTCACCATGTCGTCATGCCGACGGAACTCACTACTACCTCGACACCTTGCTGGATCAAGAGGAAGAGGGACGTCATCCAGCTGAACGTGTGCAGAACTCGAAGGTGTCGTATGTTCGGTACTTGATCGGTCGAAACAAGAAGAAGTTGGAGTACATAAACCGCGTTGTCAAACGCTTCTGCTTTTGGTCTACGAGGATACATATACACACTCTCCCCTTCTCGTTGCTATGCATCTCCTAGATAGATCTTGCGTGAGCGTAGGAAATTTTTGAAATTGCATGCTACGTTCCCCAACAGGAGGCCCATTCGGATAGTGGGCGCACTAGTATGATGTACCTCCACGGACGCATAGAGTGGTGAGGGAGGTATGGTTGCCCAGAACAACAAATATCCATGCACCATATGTTGATTACATCCCATTTTTGTTCTCTTTAGCCACCTTTTTCCTATGTAAGGACAACAAACCGATCGACCTGGTCATTCTCTATTGCGTTGTCATGCCTTTCTACCCTTGTTCACCCTTTTTCAACCAAGAGACACTAGACTCATTCCTTAGCTACTGATTTTCCCCTTTTCAACCTAGATGCGGGTTCGATGCCTAGTCTCTTCGATAGTACTTTCTCCCTTACTTTCCTTATTCAACCCATACATGGATTAGTTTGCATTAAGTAGGGTTTCCTTTAACAGTGCAAATTAAGGTTTTCGTCTGCATGACAAATAGAGCAGAGGATAGCAAATTGGGAAGAAGATGGAGTGGAAAAAGATCCACATGCAGCGACATGGCAGATGGGGCAATAGAACAAGGTTATGGTTCGAAAAGAGGTAGCATACCCGAGGGTCAGCGGGAAGTGGCTTCGCTCGTGGTCGTCGTCCTCCGCACATACTACGACAACGAGCTTGGGGACGGAGGCCATCTTGCGCGGGTGCTAGGTCTGAGAGGACGACCTTGTCGTCAATGTGTGACCTCACTCGCCGACGGTGAGTGCATGAATGCTGCACATCCTTTTCTTCCCCAGCGGATCTGTGACCACCGGTGAGGAGGGAGAGAGAGGTCGTCTTTCTAGATCTGGAGAGAGGGTGATAGTGTGAGAAGCAAGTGGGCAGCCCTTAGCAAGCAAGTGCTGAAGCTCCAGCCTATGTATGTTTTTTGATACTAGTACTAGAGGTGGACTAGTGGTAGAGTAGTTTATATTTTCTCTGCATATAGTACTAGTTAGTCGTGCTTCAAAACTGAACGACACACCATTAAAAAAATAAAGTCGAGAAATAATGCGGCACCTCGGGCCAACACGGCCAGATCGCATTTTGCACGAGAAATGACACCATGTTTCGTTGACATGTGGTCCCGTTCCAACATGTCAGTGAGACGACAACTAGTCCTTTTGTACAATTTCCTAAGGGCTGCCTATGTAGGTCGGGGCGCCTCTTCCTGGACCATGGCAACCAACCACCACCTCTTTGCCTTTTCCTCCTGATTTGGAACTACTGTCGCACGCGCTTACTCCCTCCCCCATTTGCCTTAACCCTTCCCTCTACCATTGTTCGACCATCTTATCCATGGAGGGAATAGGCCGGAAATGACCCCGTTATTCTTGCCCCAATCTGAAAGATGACGTGGAGGTGGAACTCATTGATCGGTGTGACGCCATCACCTCAGCTAGCATGGCAGGTTCGTTCAAGACCATTCTCGACTCAACTAATAACATCATTACAAAGAACCCAAGGGTCCAGGAGCGGTTTGATCTCCCTTATCTTCTTTGCCATGAGCTTGCTCGCTGGCGCGCGGACAACGTAAGCCTCACCTTGTGCAAGTTGATGCCGCTTGATAATGATACGTGTGATGTTAGGATGCCATCGCTTAAGGGTAAGGCCTGGGCAGGCGGAAATGGAGATTGGGTTGTTTATATTGGGTCCAAATGCGAGTAGAACTTGTGAATGTGTACACTCATCAGCGGATTACACTTCCAAAAATCTCATAGTGCCCTAAGGTTGAGCACACATATGATCTACGTACGTTCAAATACGATCATGGTGACTGTCGTCTATGGAAGATAGCAATTTGTTGAGTTCCCAACCGCTCTTGGGATTACACGAACTATGAAGTTGTTGCTATCTTCGACAAGCTTGTTGCCGTCGTTACTTTCATGCCTCGATGGATATTGCTCAAAAATCAATTTATGTACACGGATGCTGTGATGCAATTCAATAGGAGCGTCTTGTGTTTGCTGCCACCACTCGTGGCACTATTTTTGCATGGGATCCTTATGGTTTCGGTATGTTTGTCTTCCACCGTAATTATAATTGTTTCATCCACATGCATGCGGGTTAGCTAGTTTCCCTTTAATAATTAACCTTCTTGTGTTTCCAAGGTCCTGTGAACATTCCACCACCTATACTTGAAATTTTTTATAACCAAGGGGGAGATGACGATGGTGATGATAACGAGCATGAGGACGAGGAGGACCTATATACTCAGTGGCGCCATGTGGCGCCATGGCCTAGAGCAACCGATTTACCTTGCATTGCCAGCCCAGAGATTTAGTCTTGTGGCAACACACAACAACTTGGTATAGAAAATAACCGCTTTATTGATGCTAGCGGAAACATAGGTTCGATATTACATCAAGTAGTGAGGCCAAGTGGCACACACGGTGCAGCTGAATAGTATGTACATTATTTAATGAACTTGAAGGGGCCTTGATCACGACAACTACGCGGCAACGGAACGGCGACGAAGTGGAACTCCATAGCATAGGGACACCGATGTGGACACGATCTAGACACGGGAAGCACTCCGATCCGGTAAGACTTTTCTAAAATCTGGCATGACATGCCAGGTCAGTACATTGAATGTACTTGCAAGCTCACAACAAGTAAAAGCATAATGGCAATCAATAATATGACAATTAAGCAGGTTAAATGCAATGCAACAACATACTACTCATGCAGTGAACATGCTCGTGCACCGAGTCCCTCAGACTCTCTTACTAAACGGGTTACCTCGTAACCAACATCATCACAATGGTGATCACTCCAGGATCACAAACAACGACCATCTCATGGTGATCACTCCAGGATCAACTTTATCAAAATGGTGATCGCTCCCAGATCACGAACGAAACCAACTCTTTAGTTTCCACAACAACGACCATCTCATGGTCTCAACGATCTCATCACATGACTAGTGCCATGGTGTATATTTAGTGTGCAAAATTAGCTTATTTATGTTGACCCATGGTGTGACCTACTAACGAGATGTGTCTGTAACCGAGGACACGACTATCGATAGATTTAATAAACACTCTGCAGAGGTTAGTACATTGTACCCACACCACAGAACCCATGGCCTCACTCTCCCATCCAGGTGGACCAACGACATTCTGTCAGAACCCTCCCATTGCCATGACACTCTCTTGGCCACATAGACCAACTCCCCTCTTGGGGTAAGTCATGGGTGGCGTTGATGCCTACCAAAGACATCCAACGACCACCGTCGTGGCAAAACAAATCAACGGTCCCAAACGGGGACAAGGTACCATAACAACAACAATGGGCACACAATGTTATGTCTGCTTACTAGGCCAGGGTACCGCACACCCATAACCTTCCTCGTTGGAGGCATCAACCAGAGGCATGACAACAGACCGGATAAAGGCCTTCCCATAAAGGAAAATGTGGTTGCACTGGGAAGCTCGATTTAGTGGCACCATGACCCGTTCAACATTATGTTCAAGTTGAGTTTAACATCAGGTTTAACTTGCCATGAAAGAACTTCTAGTCACAGTATGCCATGAACACGAAGCTATCTGACATGCATTATATCCACATAGCACTAAACTAAATGGATCAACATCATAGAATCATGCTACTTGCACTACTCATCACTTTAACTCACTGGTTTCAACTTCACGGGTTTTCTGTTTCATCATTTTAGTTATGCCATTAACATACTAAAATCAATAACTCATATATGAAAATGATACCGATCATAACCAAATCATAGCCTTACTACCAAAATACTTCTACTGCCTCATACTAGTCCCTGCATTCAAACCCTATTGTAAACTAAGCACTTCAATCATGAAAAGTAAACTAGCATAAACATTATTCATTTAAATGATTAACTGCATGAAATAACTCATATTCAAGTTGGAAAATCATAAATATTGAAATGACACCATGCATATATTTGTGTGGCTTGCCTTAGCATAGAGGAGGGTCACACTCCTCCTGGCTTCCTTTAAAGCAAGGTTCTTCCTCTGAAAATGAATAAAACAACTAAAAGAAAACATCAAGAACACTTCTGAACTTCACCAGAAATTCTAGACAGTAGAGAAAAATCTCAATTTTGTATGCTGCTAGAGAACTCCAAGACAAACATAATGCAAAAAGAATCAATTCATTTGGACTTATGGTTTAAAAGTTGTGGATGGTCAAAGTTTCTGGTCAGTATTTGAATTAAAATCAAATAAGGGGGGGGGTGACGTCGAAGGCGTAATCCTGCGGGGCACCACCACTTATACCGCTTCAGGAGCGGGTGAGTGGCTGACAATGGGCCCCCACTGTTAGGTTTAGAGGGAGAGAGAGGGAAACAAAGGATGGGCGGCAATGCGCCGACGATTCTCCCGCGAGGAGAGGTCGGCTGCCGCCGTGGATGGGGGGAATGGACGCACAAGACTACGAGTTGCCTGTACGTACCTGAAACATGGCTAGGCATGGATGGAGCGGCTTAGAATCTTCGTCTCCACTGGCGGCTGCAGTCGAGGTTCGTCGAAGAGGAAGAAGGCAGCAAGATGAAGCGACTCCAGGGGCTCCAGCTACACCAGCACGCACTAGAGGTTCACCAGGGACACGCCGGAGAGGTTGGTCGAGCTCGAGCAGCTCTGGAGAGGTGGGAAGCAATGGAGGAGATAACCGGCGAACTCCGGTTGGGAACGGCGGCCAAAGGCCTGCCCGGACGGACTGCGTCTATCTACGGAGTCATGGTAGTTATTCGAGTGTGTGGTGATGCTCAGGGAGGCTGGGGAGGGGCAATGTTTATAGGCAAGGGAGGAGGGTGGCTCGGGCTCCGCCGGAGTTCTCTGGAGATGGCGCCCGCCGATAAATGGCGTCAATGAGAGGGGGAGAAGCAGCCATGGCTCACACAGCCACTGTGGGTGAGCAGAGACAAGCACATGAGGAGGGTGGCGACGAGAGCAAGGGCATGGGCCCACTGTATGCTTGGCTGTGTCATGCCCGTGCTCGCTGTGGCGAGTTCCGGCGTCGGTGAGCGCCAGGCTGGAGTTAAGTGCGTCGAGATGATGATGGTGTCAGGGTTTGGGAAGGTGCAGCGAGTGGGGAAGCGAGCACGCGTGAAACAGGAGCGTCAGCGGCATCCAGAGCACGTCGACTAGTAGCCTCGCATCATGCACACACATGGTTACCGCGTGAACTCTGGCATAGAGCCATGACATGCATTAAAACCATGTCTGGGGTGTAGTCCTTGATGGTTTGGGTTGCTGCAAGGTCTTGAGTTGATCACAGGTCGACTGTGTGCGAGTGTAGCATCTTGGCAAGTTTCTGGACAGAAACTTGCGAGGTTTAATGAGAGAATTCTAGAAGGAGTTTAGGGATGATCTTTGGAGGTTAAGGGTTTCTTAGGAGGGTAATGAAGCCCGAAAATGTTCAGCTTCATTGGATCAAGGATAAATACGCTTCCTTTGTAAAGTGCATTTTCAGGTCAGAACAGAAAGGATTTTCTGTAGCAAAAATATTCCAAATAACTATGAAATATTTTTCCGCAGGGAGCTGTGCCAAGGTCCAAAGAATATTAAGGAATTTTCTCAGATTTTTATGGCCAATAAAATTGAGGGTTGCTTTGGAGCATATGTTGCTGAAGTGGTTTTCAGAGAAGGAAATGAATATTTTTCTTTTATGAAAAATATTCCTATGGCAATTTTGGGATATATCAGAGAGGAAATGATGTGTGTGAGAGAGAGGTGAGTCACTTGGGTGAAAAACAAGGACATGCCTAAGTGATTAAGTCCAACTGAGTTGATTCAAAACTCCAAATTCAAATCAAATGGCAATGAAATCCAGAAAAAGAAAAAGAGCAAAAACCAAGATGTCACAAACATCCCCCACTTAGGATGAATCTCGTACTCGAGATTCAGTTGCTCGGGAAAATAATTCTGGATAGGCTGCCCTTAAAAAGTCCTCTCTTTCCCAAGTTGCTTCTTCCTCAGTATGATGCTCCCACTGTACCGTATAAAATTTGTTTGCCTTACTACGGGTGACTCTTTCCATCTCATCCAATATTCGGAACGGTTTCTCCTCATAGGTTAAATCCTTAGCAAGATCTATCTCTGCCATATTAGTCCTTTTCTCGGGTGGCGAGATACACCTTCTCAACTGTGAGACATGGAACACATTGTGCACTTCTGGCAATTCCGAGGGTAGTTCCAACTGATAAGCGAGTGTACCAACTCTGGACATAATTGGGAACAGACCGACATATCTAGGTGCAAGCTTTCCTCGAGTCTCGAACCTTTTAACTCCTTTCATGGGTGTGACTCTCAGGTAAATGTGCTCTTCAGGTTCAAAACTGATCGGTCTATGCTTTGAGTCATAGTAGCTCTTTTGTCGGGACTTAGCCAATTGTAGTCTATCTCGGATCTCCTTGAGTTGCTTTTTAGCCTCCAGCATTAAGTCGGTCCCAAAAATGCGGCTATCTCCGGTTTGAGACCAGTTTAGCGGAGTGCGGTACTTACGGCCATACATAGCTTCAAAGGGTGACATCTTGAGGCTGGTCTGGAAACTGTTGTTGTATGAGAACTCAGCATAAAGCAGACAATCTCCCCCCTTGGGTCCTTGGGCCAAAGCACATGCTCGGAGCATATCTTCAAGTATTTGATTTACTCGCTCAGTCTGCCCGTCTGTCTGAGGATGATAGGCTGTGATGTACTTGAGTGCAGCCCCCAAGGCTTGATGGAGACGAGACCATAATGCTGAGGTAAAGAGAGAACCTCTGCTAGAAGTTATAGTTCTTGGCACTCCATGTAAACTGACTATTCTGGACAAGTATAGCTATGCGAGTTGATCGACTCGATAGGTGGTTTGGATGGGAATGAAGTGAGCTACCTTGGTCAGCATGTCCACCACAACCCATACTGCATCATTGCCTCGGTGAGTCCTGAGTAGACCTGTGACGAAATCCATGTAGACATCGTCCCATTTCCATTGTGGAATGGGTAAAGTTTGAAGAAGTCCAGCGGGTTTCTGATGTTCTACCTTTACTTTGTTGCATATATTGCAGCAAGCAACAAAATAGGCGATGTCCTTCTTCTTTCCATCCCACCAAAATGCCTGACGAAGGCCCTCGTATATCTTGGTACATCCTGGATGGATCGAGTATGAAGATTTGTGCGCTTATGTCAAGATCTTTTTTCTCAGGTCCGCTTGCTCAGGTACACAAATCCGTCCTCGAAACCTTAGAGTACCTTGTTCATCTTTAGAGAAATTACGGGTCTTGCCTTCTTGCATACGCTTGACATGGTGTTGCAGGACTGAGTCATCTTGCTGGGCCATGCGGATTTCTTCTTCGAGGCTAGGGGTAAATTCCAATATAATGGCAAGGTTAGCCTCCACAATAACCAGGTTAAGATGAGCGATCTCTTCTTGGAGTTCGGGAGGCAAGGACTCCGTTAAGGCGTTCAGGTTGGCGGGCTTGCGGCTGAGGGCATCGGCAACCATGTTGGCCTTACCGAGATGGTAATTTATTCCAAGATCATAAACCTTGACCAATTCAAGCCATCTTTGTTGTCAGAGTTTTAAGTCTGGTTGGGTGAATATATACTTGAGACTCTTGTGGTCGGTAAATATCTGACATCTTTTGCCAATGAGGTAGTGCCTCAAAAATTTTAATGTGTGCACCACTACGGCCAGTTCCAAATCATGGGTCGGGTAGTTCCCTTCGTGGGGTCGTAGCTATCGATATGCGTATGCTACAACCTTGCCATCTTGCATGCAAACACATCCAATACCTCTCCTGGATGCCTCACAGTATACATCAAAGCTGCGGTAGATGTCTGGGAGGGTCAACACAGGTGCTGACGTCAACCTGGTCTTTAACTTGTTGAAGCTTTTCTCACAGTCCTCAGACCATACAAATTTCTTATCCTTCTTGAGTAGTTCTGTCATTAGCTTGGTAATCTTAGAGAAGCCTTCGATGAAACGATGGTAGTACCCGGCTAAGCCAAGAAAACTCTGGATCTCAGTCACTGTCGTGGGTGCTATCCACTCAAGCACATCCTTCACTTTGCTTGGATCCACAGCTATGCCTTCTGCTGAAAGAACATGCCCCAAAAATCTGACTTGTTTGAAATTCACATTTGCTGAATTTGGCATATAGCTGATGGTCATGGAGTCTCTGCAAGACTGCTCTGAGATGTCCCTTGTGCTCTTCTTCACTCTTAGATTAGATGAGAATGTCATCAATGAAGACCACCACAAATTTATCCAAGAAGTCCATGAATACATTATTCATCATATGCAGGAAGAAGGCGTGGGCGTTGGTGAGGCCGAATGACATGACCGTATATTCATAAAGACCGTATCGAGTGGTGAATGTGGTCTTAGGAATATCTTCCTTCTTGATTTTGAGTTGGTGGTATCCGATCGTAAAATCAATCTCGGAGAATACTTGATGTTGGGTCAACCAGTTCATTCCCAAAATAATATCCAACTTGACAGACTCGATGACTATCAAAGAAGCTAGGAAGATGACTCCCTTGATGTCAATCTCCAAATTGCGACAGGCCAGATTGCTTTTGAGCACGGATCTCGGGGATTGTACCATCATAATTTTTCCCAAAACTGAGCAAGGAAACTTGTTTTGGGCAACAAAACTCCGTGAAATAAAAGAGTGGGAAGCCCCAAAGTCAAATAAAATTATTGCAGGTATGCTATTAAGAGGAAACATACCAATGGCGACTTCCGGGTCCTCTTGGACTTCGTCTACAGAGAGTAGTTGAACCTGCCCTTGGATGGTCTTCTAGGCAGGGTATGGTCTCATGTGGTTGACTCGCGGCCTGAATGGAGCATTTGACTTGCCGCTCTTGGGGCACTGTTTGGCATAATGTCCGGTTTGCCCACAATTGAAGCACGAATTGTTGCTCTGACACTCTTCGCGCACCGGGCTGGTTACGACATTCTTGACTTGGGTAGAGGTCTTGTTAATATTCTGCTGCCAATTAGGCTTGTACTCAACCTGAGTCGGCTGCCAGATACGGGTCTTCTGCACTGGTTGTCCATCCTTCTTGGGCTCAAACTTGCGTTTATGATCATTATAGGCAGGCTTATTGTCATGAACAAGCTTGTGTTCCCTTTCTGGAATCAGGGCTTTGTTTACCAGAGTCTGAAAATCTGGAAAATCAAGCATACTGAGGGTGCATCTGAGGTGTTGATTCAGTCCTCCAAGGAATCTGTCAATCTTTCTCTCTTCGATGGCCACATCATACAGGGAATAGCGAGCCAAATGGTTGAACTTGTTCAAATACTCAGTGAAAGATAAGTTGCCCTATGTGAGGGCTATGAACTCACGTTGTTTCACTTTCAAGATACCGGTTGGGATGTGGGACCTGTGGAATTTTTCCTTGAACTTATCCCATGTAATTTCTTCATCTACTGGCCACATGGCTTTAGTATTGTCCCACCAAATATCTGCGGCTCCTTCCAGATAGTGGGTTGCAAATGGAAACTTATCACCTTCTTCTGTGTGAGCAACTTCCAATTTCTTTTCAATAGTCCTTAGCCAATCGTCGGCTTCCATCAGATCGACAACTTGAGTGAAATTGGGTGGCTTAGTCCTTTGAAAATCTGAGAGCTTGGAGTGATTGCCGTTTGTATTGCCATTATTTCCCACCATTGCCTGCACACTTTTTAACAATTCAAGTAGATCGTTTCTCCTTCTTTCTTCGAACATATGCATTATCTGTTCAACAGTTGGTGGATGAGGGGTGGAGGCGGTGGTTGCGGACATGGTTCACGGGAATGCCTTGCCTGTCTTGCCGAACGACGGACAGGTACCTCCTCACCAGCGCGACTGCTGCAACCTCTTCCCGTCATCCTATTTGTTTATTTTTTCCAATGCGAGGAAACCGAGATGAGCAACATCCAAAAGTGGGAAAAGCGAACGACAAAACCGAAGAAAAGCGATAAAAAACTAGGGCGAATAAAGAAAGTTCCAACATAATTATACATAGACTCATACATGATAGGGAACATCATGACAGGTACTCATACATAAGGAAGCATCATGACTAATACGACTACGCTCGTACTGACAACCTCGGCTACTCTGGCGACCTACTGCTTTGCTGGTCCTGCGAGGTCCTCTCCAGACACGACCTCAGATCCTGAACTGATGGTGGCTCCGGGTTAAAGGTGACACGACGACGCTGCCTCGAGAGCTCTCCCTCAAGGGTGGGTGCGGGAGGAGGCTGGAGCATAGGGGCTGCGGGAGTAGCGAGAAGTGAAGCCCACTCGGCAGGGGCATTGTGGGGAGTCACAGTTGAGGTGCCCGAGCTACTCGAAGGAGTAACCGAGGTAACTGGCGAGCTAGAAACAGGTGCAATATAAGGAGTAAATCCCATGGAAGGTGGAGCGAGATAGGATCTAGCGCCTACTAAAGCAGTAGGAGCACGAGTTAGCTCTCGATCCAGCTCATGAATCAGAAGATAACTAGCAGTTATATAGCGGGAAAGGTGGCTAGTAGCGCTATCGGCCACCAGATCAATGATAGGAAAGTGGACACGACCATCATCGTGCAGGGATGGATAGTAGTAAAAACCTGGGTGGGTCTGCATCTGAATCTCGTTGTAGCGTAGCTCAACGAGGATCTCAAACGTAGCAAACTGGACAGCCCGAGCAGGGGTAGAAGCGAAACCACTCCTAGAAGAACGAGTGTAAGAGCCAGATGTCGAACTGTTGCGCAAGGTAACCATAACGTGATACTCGTATACTGAGTTTGCTAGGCGCTCCCGGTACACCCGATACTCTGGGTCGCTACGATGAGGGTAGATGTGATGCCATACATTCCGAAGAAGGTGCAGCGAAGTGTACGGTGGCAGCTCCAACTGGCACGCATACGGTACTGGAGCCATCTACACTCACAACCATTAGTCGTTTAGAAATAATAATAATAATAATAATAATAATAATAATAATAATAATAATAAATCAAGTGCATGCGATGCAGCAATCAGATGCAAGCTCTACCGGCACTCAAATCAAACTAACTACCCTTCAACTAACGCATCGGCGATCTAGCGCATCCTACAGTCAGCGTGGCTCTAATACCAAGTGTTGTGGCACCACGGTTCAGAGCAACCGGTTTACCTTGCATTGCCAGTCCAGAGATCTAGTCTTCTGGCAACACACAACAACTTGGTATAGAGATCAACCGCTTTATTGATGCTAGCAGGAACATAGGTTCGATATTACATCAAGTAGCGGGGCCAAGTAGCACACACGGTGCGCCTGAATAATATGTACATTATTTAATGAATATGAAGGGGCCTCAATCACGTCAACTACGCGGCAGCGGAACGACGATGAAGTGGAATTCCATAGCACAGGGACACCAATGTGCACACGATCTAGACATGGGAAGCACTCCGATCCGGTAAGACTTTTCTAAAATCTGGCATGACATGCCAGGTCAGTACATTGAATGTACTTGCAAGCTCACAACAAGTAAAATCATAATGGCAATCAATAATATGACAATTAAGTAGGTTAAATGCAATGCAACAACATACTACTCATGCGGTGAACATGCTCGTGCACCGTCCCTCAGACACTCTTACTAAACAGGTTACCTCGTAACCAATATCATCACAACGGTGATCACTCCCGGATCACAAACAATATCATCTTTATCAAAACGGTGATCACTCCCGGATCACAAACAAAACCAACTCTTTGGTTTCCACAGTAACGACCATCTCATGGTCTCAACGATCTCATCACATGACCAGTGCCATGATGTATCTTTAGTGTGCAAGATTAGCATATTTATATCAACCCATGGTGTCACCTACTTACGAGCTGTGTCTGTAACCGAGGACGAGGCTACCGATAGATTTAATAAACACTCTATAGAGGTTAGTACACTGTACCCACACCAGGGAACCCATGGCCTCACTCTCCCATCCGGGTGGACCAACGACATTTCGACAGAACCCCCCCATTGCCATGACACTCTCTCGGCCACTCCGACCAACTCCCCTCTTGGGCTAATTCATGGGTGGCCCCGATGCCTACCAAAGACATCCAACGGCCACCGTCGTGGCAAAACAAATCAATGGTCCCAAACGGGGACAAGGTACCATAACAACAACAACGGGCACACAATGTTATGTCTGCTTACCGGGCCAGGGTACCGCACGCTCATAACCTTCCCTCGCTGGCGGCACCGACCAGAGGCCTTCCCATAAAGGAAATTGTGGTTGCATTGGGAAGCTCGATTAGGTGGCACCATGACCTGATCAACATTATGTTCAAGTTGAGTTTAACACCAGGTTTAACTTGCCATGAAAGAACTTTGAGTCACAGTATGCCATTAACATGAAACTCTTTGACATGCCTTATATCCACATAGCACTAAACTAAACGGATCAACTTCATAGAATCATGCTACTTGCACTACTCATCAATTTAACTCACTGGTTTCAACTTCACGGGTTTTCTATTTCATCATTTTAGTTATGCCATTAACATACTAAAATCAATAACTCATATATGAAAATGGTACCAATCATAACCAAATCATAGCCTTACTACAAAAATACTTCTACTGCCTCATACTAGTCCAAGAATTCAAACCCTACTGTAAACTAAGCACTTCAATCATGAAAAGTTAACGAGCATAAACATTATTCAATTAAATGATTAAATGAATAAAATAACTCATATTAAAGTTGGAAAATCATAAATATTGAAATGACACCATGCAAATATTTGTGTGGCTTGCCTTAGCATAGAGGAGGGTCACACTCCTCCTGGTTTCCTTCAATGCAAGGTTCTTCCTCTGAAAATAAATAAAACAACAAAAAGAAAACATCAAGAACACTTCTGAAATTCACCAGAAATTCTAGACAAAGGAGAAAAATCTCAATTTTTGTGTGTTGCTAGAGAATTCCAAGATAAACAGAATGCAAAAAGAATCAATTCATTTGGACTTATGGTTTAAAAGTTTTGGCTGGTCAAAGTTTCTAGTAAATATTTGAATTAAAATCAAACAAAAAGATAAACGGGGAGGGGGGGTGATGTCGAAGGTGTAAACCTGCGGGGCGCCACCACTTATACCGCTTCGAGACCGGTGAGTGGCTGACAGTGGGCCCCACTATCAGGTTTAGAGGGAGAGAGGGAAACAAAGGAGGTGCAGCGATGCGCTGGAGATTCTCCGGCGAGGAGAGGTTGGCTGCTGCCGTGGATGGGGGGAATGGAAGCGCAAGACTACGAGGAACTTGTATGTACCTGAAACATGGCGGGTGGATGGAGCGGCATGAAATCTTTGTCTCCAGCGGCAGCTGCGGTTGGGGTTCGTCGGAGAGGAAGAAGACGGCGAGATGAAGTGACTCCAGGGGCTCCAATTGCACCAGCGCGCTCTAGAGGTCCACCAGGGACACGCCAGAGAGGTTGGTCGAGCTCGAGCGGCTCTAGAGATGTGGGAAGCAATGGAAGGGATTGTCGGCGAACTTCGGTCAGGAACGACGGCCAGAGGCCTGCCCGGTCAAACTGCGACTATCTATGGAGTCATGGTGGTTGTGCGAGTGTGTGGTGATACTCAGGGAGGCCGGGGAGGGGTTGTATAATTTATAGGCGAGGGAGGAGGGTGGCTCGGGCTCCGCCGGAGTTCTCTGGAGACGGCGCCCGATGATGAATGGCGTCAGTGAGAGGGGGAGAAGCAGCCATGGCTCACGCGACTACTGTGGGCGAGCGGAGACGAGCACAGGAGGCAGGTGGCGACGAGAGCAGGGGCACGGTCGCACTGTACACTTGGCCATGTCGTGCCCGTGCTCGCTGCAGGGCGAAGTTAAGGGCGTCGAGACGATGATAGTGGCGGGGTTTGGCAAGGTGCTGCGAGCGGGGAAGTGAGCACGCGCGAAACAAGAGCGTCAGCGGCATCCAGAGCGCGTCGACTAGCAGCCTGGCATCATGCACACGCGTGGTCACCGCGTGAACTCTGGCATAGAGCCATGCCGTGCATTAAAACCATGTCTGGCGTGTAGTCCTTGATGGTTTGGGTTGCTCCAAGGTTTTGAGTTGATCACAGGTCGACTGTGCGCGAGTGTAGCATCTTGGCAAGTTTTAGGATAGAAACATGTGAGGTTAAATGAGAGAATTCTAGAAGGAGTTCAGGGCTGATCTTTTGAGGTTAAGGGTTTCTTAGGAGGGTAATGAAGCCCTAAAATTTTCAGCTTCATTGGATCAAGGAAAAATACACTTCCTTTGTAAAGTGCATTTTCTGGTGAGAACAGAAAAGGTTTTCTGTAGCAAAAATTCCAAATAACTATGAAATATTTTTGCACAGGGAGGTGTACCAAGGTCCAAAGAATATTCAGGAATTTTCTCAGATTTTTATGGCCAAGAAAAATGAGGGTTGCTTTGGAGCATATGTTGCCGAAGTGGTTTTTAGAGAAGGAAATGAAATGAAAAATATTCCTATGGCCATTTTGGGATATATTAGAGAGGAAATGATGTGTGTGAGAGAGAGAGGTGAGTCACTTGGGTGAAAATCCAGGACATGCCCAAGTGATTAAGTCCAACTGAGTTGATTCAAAACTCCAAATTCAAATCAAATGGTAATGAAATCCAGAAAAAGAAAAAGAGCAAAAACCTGGATGTCACATGCCTGGCAACATATTCCGATGGATCACCTCTTCTTGTCTGTATACAGCGCACTACTGATGTTACTACTAAGGAAGCAGGTGTTGCCTCCCATGGTCACACTCTCCGGACCTATTCCAACATCCGTTGCAGGGTATTCAGGATGGATACTAGTGTGCTAGCGCCAACACCTTCTCCCTGGTTTAGTATTGATAGTCTTGGAGAAAACTCGCTCTTCCTTGGACAAAACTATCCAATGATGGTGAAAGGCGATCCAGCTGCTGTTGACACAATGTTACTACCATTTATGAGAAGCAACTATATCTATACCTCAGACATTGTGGAGGTTCCCTACCCTGGCTATCTCCTGATATAGGCTGCTTCAGCCTGGATGATCAGTCCTGCATTGGTCTCGATATTGACAATAGCTGGCCCTTCCCAGAGGCTTACCTATGGTTCAAAGCAAGCGTTTCCAACGCCGAGGATTGGTTGAGCTAAAGTTCATTTCATTGCTTGTTATTTGTTGTGTGATAAAATCTTTAGTATTTACTAGAATGTTTTGTTGGAAATAATCTATAATCCAACATGTATCCTCATTGTCGTTGTGTGTTGATGACTTGTTGTATGTAATGAATGGTACATTTGCATATGCATGTTATAAACTCAATTTATGAATGGTTTTTGAGTCACTTCTTGGAGTGTGAGTACTGTAGTAGTATAGCCAACATCCGGTTATATGAAGTTGCCACATCACATAGAGCCAACCTAATATTGGAGTATGCTAGCACAATAGTTAGTTCTAGTTAGATCAACTAGAGCTAGGTGTCGCACGAAGGCCGAGAAATATGGTGGTAGAGTGACTGCGTGAGGTGGGCTTGTACATAGTATGATGTAGGCACATGGCTTGCCGTGTTTCCTACTCCTTCGGTCTAAATGTGGAGAAGATTTGGTCGAGTTCTTCCTCCTTTTGCCGACACCTGGGACATCCAGCATCTAGGTCATTGTTGGGGAACATAGTAATTTCAAAAATTTTCCTACGCACACGCAAGATCATGGTGATGATATAGCAACGAGGGGAGAGTGTTGTCTACGTACCCTCGTAGACCGAAAGCGGAAGCGTTATGACAACGCGGTTGATGTAGTCGTACGTCTTCACGATCCGACCGATCCAAGTACCGAACGTACGGCACCTCCGAGTTCAACACACGTTCAGCTCGATGGCGATCCCGACTCGATCCAGCAAAGTGTCGGGATGAGTTCCACAAGACGGCGTGGTGGCGATGTTGATGTTCTACGGCAGGCTTCGCCTAAACTCCGTGACGATATGACCGAGGTGGAATATGGTGGAGGGGGTACCGCTACGGCAAAGGAACGATCCGTAGATCAACTTGTGTGTCTATGGGGTGTCCCCTGCCCGTATATAAAGGAGGGAGGGAGGAGGAGGCCGCCCTAGGAGGAGGCGCGCCAAGGGAGTCCTACTCCCACCGGGAGTAGGATTCCTTCTTTCCTAGTCCAACTAGGTCAAGGGGGAAAGAAGGAAGTGGAGAAGGAAGGAAGAGGGGGCGCCCCAAACCCTTTGTCCAATTCGGACTGGGCTTGGGAGGGCGCGCCCTCCTCTGGCTCCTTCCCACTAAAGCCCATTAAGGCCCAATACTCTTCCCCGTATTCCCGTAACTCCCGGTACTCGAAAAATACCGAATCACTCGGAACCTTTCCGAACTCCGAATATAGTCGTCCAATATATCGATCTTTACGTCTCGACCATTTCGAGACTCCTCGTCATGTCCCCGATCTCATCCGGGACTCAACTCCTTCGGTACATCAAAACTCATAAACTCATAATATAACCGCCATCGAAACCTTAAGCGTGCGGACCCTACGGGTTCGAGAACTATGTTGACATGACCTAGAACTATTCTCGGTCAATAACCAATAGCGGGACCTGGATGCCCATATTGGCTCCTACATATTCTACGAAGATCTTTATCGGTCAAACCGCATAACAACATCGTTGTTCCTTTGTCATCGGTATGTTACTTGCCCGAGATTCGATCGTCGGTATCCAATACCTAGTTCAATCTCGTCACCGCAAGTCTCTTTACTCGCTCAGTAATGCATCATCCCGTAACCAACTCATTGGTTACATTGCTTGCAAGGCTTATAATGATGTGCATTACCGAGAGGGCCCAGAGATACCTCTCCGACAATCGGAGTGACAAAACCTAATCTCAAATCGCCAACTCAACATGTACCTTCGGAGACACCTGTAGTACTCCTTTATAATCACCCGATTCGTTGTGACGTTTGGTTGTACCCAAAGTGTTCCTCCGTAAACGGAGTTGCATAATCTCATAGTTATAGGAACATGTATAAGTCATGAAGAAAGCAATAGCAACATACTAAACGATCAAGTGCTAAGCTAACGGAATGGGTCAAGTCAATCACATCATTCTCCTAATGATGTGATCCCGTTAATCAAATGACAACTCTTTTGTGCATGGCTAGGAAACATAACCATCTCTGATAAACGAGCTAGTCAAGTAGAGGCATACTAGTGCACTATGTTTGTCTATGTATTCACACATGTATTATGTTTCCGGTTAATACAATTCTAGCATGAATAATAAACATTTATCATGAAATAAGGAAATAAATAATAACTTTATTATTGCCTCTAGGGCATATTTCCTTCAGTCTCCCACTTGCACTAGAGTCAATAATCTAGTTCACATCGCCATGTGATTTAACACCAATAATCATATCTGTATATGATTAACACCCATAGTTCACATTGTTATGTGACCAACACCCAAAGGGTTTACTAGAGTCAATAATCTAGTTCACATCGCTATGTGATTAACACCCAAAGAGTACTAAGGTGTGATCATGTTTTGCTCGTGAGAGAATCTTAGTCAACGGGTCTGTCACATTCAGAGCCGTATATTTGCAAATATTCTATGTCCACAATGCTTTGCATGGAGCTACTCTAGCTAATTGCTCCCACTTTCAATATGTATCCAGATTGAGACTTAGGGTTATCTGGATCAGTGTAAAATTTTGCACTGATGTAACTTTTACAACGAACTCTTTTATCACCTCCATAATCGAGAAACATCTCCTTAGTCCTTACTAAGGATATTCTTGACCGCTGTCCAGTGATCTACTATTAGATCAAAATTGTATTCCTTTGCCAAACTCAGAGCAAGGTATACAATATGTCTGGTTCACAGCATAGCATACTTTATAGAACCTATGACTGAGGCATAGGGAATGATTTTTCATTCTCTTTCTATTTTCTGCCATGGTCGGGTCTTGAGTCTTACTCAATTTCACACCTTGCAACACAGGCAAGAACTCCTTCTTTGACTGTTCCATTTTGAACTATTTCAAAATCTTGTCAAGGTATGTATTCATTGAAAATCTTATCAAGCGTCTTGATCTATCTCAATAGATCTTGATGCTTAATATGTAAGTAGCTTTACTGAGGTCTTTCTTCGAAAAACTCCTTTCAAATACTCCTTTATGCTTTGCGAATAATTCTACATTACTCCGATCAACAATATGTCATTCACATATACTTATCGAAATGTTGTAGTGCTCCCACTCACTTTCTTGTAAATACAGAGCTTCAATGTAAGTCTGTATAAAACTATATGCTTTGATCAACTTATCAAAGCGTATATTCCAACTCGAGATGCTTGCACCAGTCCATAGATGGATCATTGGAGCTTGCACATTTTGTTAACACCTTTAGGATTGAAAAAACCTTCTGGTTGCATCATATACAACTCTTCTTTAAGAAAACCATTTAAGGAATGTAGTTTTGACATCCATTTGCCAAATTTCATAAAATGTGTCAATTGCTAACATGATTCGGACAGACTTTTAAGCATCGATACGAGTGAGAAAGTCTCATTGTATTCAACACCTTGAACTTTGTCAAAAACCTTTTTCGATAAGTCTAGCTTTGTAGATAGTAACACTACTATCAGCGTCCGTCTTCCTCTTGAAGATCCATTTATTTTCTATGGCTTGCCGATCATCGGGCAAGTCCACCAAAGTCCACACTTTGTTCTCATACATGGATCCCATCTCAGATTTCATGGCCTCAAACCATTTTGCGGAATCTGGGCTCATCATCGCTTCCTCATAGTTCGTAGGTTTATCATGGTCTAATAACATGACTTTCATAACAGGATTACCGTACCACTCAGTGCGGACTGTACCTCGAAAAACCTACGAGGTTCTCAGTAGTAACTTGATTTGAAGTTTCATGATCATCATCATTAGCTTCCTCACTAATTGATGTAGGAATCACTGGAACTGATTTCTGTGATGAACTACTTTCCAATTCGGGAGAAGGTACACATTACCTTATCAAGCTCTACTTTCCTCCCACTCACTTCTTTCGAGAGAAGCTCCTTCTCTAGAAAGGATCCATTTTTAGCAACGAATGTTTTGCCTTCGGATCTGTGATAGAAGGATTACCCAATAATTTCCTTTGGGTATTCTATGAAGACGCACTTCTCCGATTTGGGTTCGAGCTTATCAGGTTGAAAAACTTTTTCATATAAGCATCACAACTCCAAACTTTAAGAAACGACAACTTAGGTTTACTGCTAAACCATGGTGTCGTCTCAACGGATTTAGATGGTGCCCTTTTAACATGAATGTAGCGGTCTCTAATGCATAACCCCAAAATGATAGTGGTAAACTGATAAGAGACATCATAGATCGCACCATATCAAATAAAGTGCGGTTACGGCGTTTGGACACACCATAACGATGTGGTGTTCCAGGTGGCGTGAGCTGTGAAACTATTCCACAATGTTTTAATTGAAGACCAAACTCGTAACTCAAATATTTGTCTCTGTGATCAGATCGCAGAAAATTTATTTTCTTGTTACGATGATTTTTCCACTTCACTATGAAATTCTTTGAACCTTTCAACTATTCTAGACTTTTTTTTCATCAAGAAGATATACCCATATCTGCTCAAATCATCTTGTGAAGGTCAGAAAATAATGATACTTGCCACGAGCCTTCATACTCATTGGTCTGCATACATCAGTATGTATTATTTCCAATAAGTCGGTAGTTCGTTTCATTGTTCCGAAGAACGGAGTTTTAGTCATCTTGCCCAAAAGGCACGGTTCGCAAGCATCAAATGATTCTTAACCAAGTGATTCCGAAAATCCATCTTTATGGAGTTTCTTCATGCGCTTTACACCGATATGACCCAAATGGCAGTGCCACAAATAAGTTGCACTATCATTATTAACTTTGCATCTTTTTGCCTCAATATTATGAATATGTGTATCACTACGATCGAGATCCAACAAACCATTTTCGTTGGTGTGTATGACCATAGAAGGTTTTATTCATGTAAACGGAACAATAATTGTTCTCTAACTTAAATGAATAACCGTATTGCAATAAACATGATCAAATCATATTCATGCTCAACTCAAACACCAAATAAAATTTATTTAGGTTCAACACTAATCCCGAAAGTATAGGGAGTGTGCGATGATGATCATATCAATCTTGGAACTACTTCCAACACTCATCGTCACTTTCCCTTCAACTAGTCTCTGTTTATTACAGAACTCCTGTTTGAGTTACTAATCTTAGCAACCTGAACAAGTATCAAATACTCAGGGGCTACTATAAACACTAGTAAAGCACACATCAATAACTTTGTATATCAAATATACCCTTGTTCACTTTGCCATCCTTCTTATCCACCAAATATTTAGGGCATTTCCGCTTCCAAAGACCATTTTCTTTGCGATTATAAGCACTCGGTTTCAGGCTTTGGTCCAGCTTGGAGCTTCTTGGCGGGAGTGACAACTTGCTTGTCTTTCCACTTGAAGTTCCCTTTCTTTCCTTTGCCCTTTTCTTGAAACTAGTGGTCTTGTCAATCATCAACACTTGATGCTCTTTCTTGATTTCTACCTTCGTCGATTTCAACATCACGAAGAGCTCGAGAATCGTTTTCGTCATCCCTTGCATACTATAGTTCATCACGAAGTTCTATTAACTTGGTGATGGTGACTAGAGAATTCATCAATCACTATCTTATCCGGAAGAATAACTCCCACTTGATTCAAGCGATTGTAGTACCCAAACAATCGAGCACATGCTCACTAGTTGAGCAATTCTCCTCCATCTTTTAGCTATAGAACTTGTTGGAGACTTCATATCTCTCAACTCGGTATTTGCTTGAAATATTAACTTCAATTCTGGAACATCTCATATGGTCCATGATGTTCAAAACATCTTTGAAGTCCCGATTCTAAGCCATAAAGCATGGTGCACAAAACTATCAAGTAGTCATCATATTGAGCTAGCCAAACGTTCATAACGTGCGCATCCGCTCTCTGCAATAGGTCTGTCACCTAGCGGTGCATTAAGGACATAATTCTTCCAGGCAGCAATGAGGATAAACCTCGGATCACGGATCCAATCCGCATCATTGCTACTAACATCTTTCAACATAATTTTCTCTAGGAACATATCAAAATAAACATATGAAAGCAACAACGCAAGCTATTGATCTACAACATAATTTGCAAAATACTACCAGACTAAGTTCATGATAAATTTAAGTTCAATTAATCATATTACTTAAGAACTCCCACTTAGACAGACATCTCTAGTCATCTAAGTGATGACGTGATCCAAATCAACTAAACCATGTCCGATCATCACGTGAGATGGAGTAGTTTCAATGGTGAACATCACTATGTTGATCATATCTACTATATGATTCACGCCGACCTTCGGTCTCCGTGTTCGAGGCCATATCTGTATATGCTAGGCTCGTCAAGTTTAACTGAGTATTCCGCGTGTGCAACTGTTTTGCACCCGTTGTATTTGAACGTAGAGCCTATCACACCCGATCATCACGTGGTGTCTCAAAGACGAAGAACTTTCGCAACGGTGCATACTCGGGGAGAACACTTCTTGATAATTAGTGAGAGATCATCTTAAAATGCTACCGTCAATCAAAGCAAGATAAGATGTATAAAGGATAAACATCACATGCAATCAATATAAGTGATATGATATGGCCATCATCATCTTGTGCTTGTGATCTCCATCTCAAGCACCGTCGTGATCACCATCGCCACCGCGCGACACCTTGATCTCCATCGTAGCATCGTTGTCGTTCGCCATCTATTGCTTCTACGACTATCGCTACGGTTAGTGATAAAGTAAAGCAATTACAGATGCGTTGCATTTCATACAATAAAGCGACAACCATATGGCTCCTGCCATTGCCGATAACCGGTTACAAAACATGATCATCTCATACAATAAAATATAGCATCACGTCTTGACCATATCACATCACAACATGCCCTGCAAAAACAAGTTAGACGTCCTCTACTTTGTTGTTGCAAATTTTACGTGGCTGCTACGGGCTTAGCAAGAACCGTTCTTACCTCGCATCAAAACCACAACGGTAGTTTGTCAAATAGACTCCGTTTAACCTTCACAAGGACGGGCGTAGCCACACTCGGTTCAACTAAAGTTGGAGAAACAGACACCGCTAGTCACCTGTGTGCAAAGCACGGCGGTAAAACCAGTCTTGCGTAAGCGTCTGCTGTAATGTCGGTCCGGGCCGCTTCATCCAACAATACCGCTGAACCAAAGTATGACATGCTGGTAGGCAGTATGACTTATATCATCCACAACTCACTTGTGTTCTACTCGTGTATATAACATCAACGCATAAAACCTAGGCTCGGATGCCACTGTTGGGGAATGTAGTAATTTCAAAAAATTTCCTACACACACGCAAGATCATGGTGATGATATAGCAACGAGGGGAGAGTGTTGTCTACGTACCCTCGTAGACCGAAAGCGGAAGTATTATGACAACGCGGTTGATGTAGTCGTACGTCTTCACGATCCAACCGATCCAAGTACCGAACGTACGGCACCTCCAAGTTCAGCACACGTTCAGCTCGATGACGATCCCCAGACTCCGATCCAGCAAAGTGTCGGGGATGAGTTCCGTCAGCACGACGGCGTGGTGACGATGTTGATGTTCTACCGGCGCAGGGCTTCGCCTAAACTCCTCGACGATATGACCGAGGTGGAATATGGTGGAGGGGGCACCGCTGCGGCTAAGGAACAATCCGTAGATCAACTTGTGTGTCTATGGGGTGTCCCCTGCCCTCAGATATAAATGAGGGAGGGAGGAGGAGGCCGCCCTAGGAGTAGGGCGCGCAAGGGAGTCCTACTCCCACCGGGAGTAGGATTCCTTCTTTCCTAGTCCAACTAGGTCAAGGGGAAAGAAGGAAGTGGAGAAGGAAGGAAGAGGGGGCCGCGCCCAAACCCTTTGTCCAATTCGGACTGGGCTTGGGAGGGCGCGCCTCCTCTGGCTCCTTCCCACTAAAGCCCATTAAGGCCCAATACTCTTCCCCGTATTCCCGTAACTCCCGGTACTCAAAAATACCGAATCACTCGGAACCTTCCGAACTCCGAATATAGTCGTCCAATATATCGATCTTTACGTCTCGACCATTTCGAGACTCCTCGTCATGTCCCGATCTCATCCGGGACTCCGAACTACTTCGGTACATCAAAACTCATAAACTCATAATATAACCGTCATCGAAACCTTAAGCGTGCGGACCCTACGGGTTCGAGAACTATGTAGACATGACCTAGAACTATTCTCGGTCAATAACCAATAGCGGGACCTGGATGCCCATATTGGCTCCTACATATTCTACGAAGATCTTTATCGGTCAAACCGCATAACAACATACGTTGTTCCTTTGTCATCGGTATGTTACTTGCCCGAGATTCGATCGTCGGTATCCAATACCTAGTTCAATCTCGTCACCGCAAGTCTCTTTACTCGCTCGTAATGCATCATCCGTAACCAACTCATTGGTTACATTGCTTGCAAGGCTTATAATGATGTGCATTACCGAGAGGGCCCGAGATACCTCTCCGACAATCGGTGACAAAACCTAATCTCGAAATACGCCAACTCAACATGTACCTTTGGAGACACCTGTAGTACTCCTTTATAATCACCCGATTCGTTGTGACGTTTGGTAGTACCCAAAGTGTTCCTCCGTAAACGGAGTTGCATAATCTCATAGTTACAGGAACATGTATAAGTCATGAAGAAAGCAATAGCAACATACTAAACGATCAAGTGCTAAGCTAACGGAATGGGTCAAGTCAATCACATCATTCTCCTAATGATGTGATCCCGTTAATCAAATGACAACTCTTTTGTCCATGGCTTGGAAACATAACCATCTCTGATAAACGAGCTAGTCAAGTAGAGGCATACTAGTGACACTATGTTTGTCTATGTATTGACACATGTATTATGTTTCCGGTTAATACAATTCTAGCATGAATAATAAACATTTATCATGAAATAAGGAAATAAATAATAACTTTATTATTGCCTCTAGGGCATATTTCCTTCAGTCGTGTCATGCAAGAAAATGGAATGCTAGTTGAAGCCACGTGATGTGCATCTTGGATTAACCTGTAAATAGAATCTTTCTCTTGAGTAACTCCAAAAGCGTCCACCTAAGATCTTTATTGGATTTGTTTTTCATCACCAGCACGTCGAGGTGAAAGATGTGCAGGTTTAGTGGGTCATTGTAACGCCCCGAGACCGATGCGGCAGGTGTCTTCCAGTTATTCGCCATCGTTGCCATGTCATTTGCTTGCGTGTTGCACTTTGCCATGTCATGATGTGCATTTCATCTGCATGTTTTTCAAAACTTCCATCCACCCGGGTTCTCCTAGTTCTTTCTGTTGTCTATTCTGAGCCCAACCACACTCACACGCGCCCATCACACCTCCCAGATCTCGTTTCGTGAGCGGGAGAAAAAAGTTCTCGGAATGGGCCGAGAGTTAACGAGTGGTCTTGGTACATCACCAATTGACCGCCTGTCAAATTTCGTTCCATTTGGAGGTCGTATGATGCCCCAACGGTTAACCGCATTAACCCCCCGACCCCTTTCTCTTTGCGGACCAACAACCCCCCCCCCCCACAACAGCCCGCTAGCCCATCTAAACCCCCTCCATGCTCTCCACCGTGCGATCACGATCGTGTGGGCGAAACCGCACCTCAATAGACCTCTCCTAGCCTCCTTCATCCTCCCGCTGTCGGACGCGTCTGCCCCGCTGCCGGACATGTCCAATGCCGCCGCCAGCAGCCAATCGGAGGCTGCCATGTCACCACTTCCAGCCTCCCACACCGCAGGCCCACAAGGCCTAGATCCGGCCCGCCCGGGCCCGGATAGCGCCGCCAGCGAGCTCAAGCCGCCTGCCCCGCCGCCTCCTCCGGCGTTGCCGCCGCTGAAACACCGCCGCCAGCCAGCGCCGCCGCTCCACGCCGTCGCGCCGCCGCCCGTCGACTCGGCCGCGTCGCCAAGCCGCCGCCCCTCCGCCTGCCGGCTCCCGTCGTCCCGCCGCCCGCCTCCGGCGTCTACCCACCTCCTCCCGTCGGTGCCGACACCGCCTCCTGCACCGCCGCCTTGCTAACGCCGCTTCAGATCCGCCCGTCACAAGCGCCTCATACCCGCCCCAGTGATCGTTAGAAGCGACTAGACGTCAAATAGTCTGATCTATGTGCATCTGTGTCATCCCTAGATCGGTAATGCTGACACGCACAGTACTTGAAGGATTTATAACAGAGTAGCTATCAAACACTTATTACATCGAGTGTCTCAAAAGAGAACTTATTACAATAAATATGGCTTAAGGCCATCTAATGACAATAACAGCGGAAGGCTTGGAAGATAAAGTGAGTCCATCAACTCCAACGACATCACTGAGTGAAAGATCACGACCTAAGGCACCTTACTCGTCGTCTGAAAAGTCTGCAACATGAACGTTGCAGCCCGAAACGGGTCAGCACATGGAATATGATGGAAATGTAACACATAGAGAGTAATGAACAAAATAATTGCTATTACTACATGCATATACGGCTGGTGGAAAGCTCTACGGTTACATTTTTGCATAAAGCCAATTTTTTTCGTATAACAAAGGAATAAATTTATTTGACTATCATGGCGGTTTTAAAACATTGAGAAGGTTCCTCCAACTCAATCCCAATTAAGCATCATCATTAACCCAACAAATTATTTAAGTAACATGAGGAGATCCACATGATAATCCAACAACTAGATACTCAAAACGTCCATAACCGGGGACAGGCTAACCATGATTAGTTTGTACACTCTACAGAGGTTTGCGCACTTCTCCCCACAAGACTCGATCTCCTTCGTTGGATTTCTCGCACTACAAGGTGTTTGAGAAATGGATGACCGAGACACAGTCTTTCAGAAACAATAACTCTTTACTCTGGGTGGACAGTTACACCTACTTTCCCCTACATCTGCTAGCCCACCACTGAAAGAGGTCATGCAACCTACTCAACTATGCTAGAGCCCATAATAACTTGTGGCTGCACACGGAAGTTTCTAGCATGAGTAATCTTATGATCCCTTTGAGCCTGGGTGGCGGTCCATAGGAGAATCACACGGAACCCTGGGATTTCCAAAAATACAAGCAACACTGGGTTCCCTAGGTGCCTCAATCCACCCAGATGTGTATTAAAGTATCCACCTTAAGTTAACCATTAAATATCAATACTCACATCTGTCATGGATACACTCACCCAATCCACGTCTACAAGCATAGCATTGCAATATAAGCAACGTAGAAGTAACTCCCAAAGGTTTGATAATAAACAGGACAATAGGGACTACCTCATCTACTTCCCAAAACCCACATGTTAATTAGATCCTAACCATGCAATTATTTGAGGATTGATCTAATGCAATAAAACTAGGTAGCAAAGAGGTATAATCAAAGTGTTACTTGCCTTGCTGATGATCCGTGAAACCTAGAGACTCGTTGTAACACCCCGGATTCGATGCGCCAGGTGTCCGCCAGTTATTCGCCGTCGTTGCCATGTCATTTTCTTGCGTGTTGCACTTTGCCATGTCATCATCTGCATTTCATATCATGTCATCATGTGTATCGCATTTGCATACATGTTCGTCTCATGCATCCGAGCTTTTTCCCCGTTGTCCTTTTTTCAATCCGGCACTCCTATGTCCCCCGGCGTCCCCCTTTTGTCTCTCGTTGTGAGCGGGTACTAAAATTTCTCGGAATGGCCCGAGGTTTGCCAAGCGGCCTTGGTATAGCACCGGTAGACCGCCTGTCAAGTTTGGTGCCATTTGGAGGTCGTTTGATACTCCAACGGTTAATCGGGTAACCGTAAAGCCTCCTTCTCTTTGCAGCCCAACACCCCCTCCAAAGTGTCCCAAAACCCAGCAAACTCCCCTCTATGCTCTCGGTCGTTCGATCACGATCGCGTGGCCGAAAACCGCTCCTCATTTGGACTCTCCTAGCTCCCTCTACCTATAAATATGTGCACCCCTCCTCTAATCCCGGGTCCAAACCCTAGCGTCTCCCTCCTCGCGCCGCCGGACCCGTCAGCCCGCGCCGGACATGTCCGTCGGCCACGTCGTCTGGCCAATAGGAAGCCGCCACGTCACCCGCCGCATCCGCTAGCCAACCGGTGCCGCCACTGTCCGCCGCCGCCGCCCGCCTCCGCCGGCTGCACGGGCCCAGCGCCAGCCCAGCAGGCGGATCTGCTCGCCGCCGCCGGTCGCCGCGCCCGCCGGCGCCCGGCGCCAGCGCTGGCCGGCGACGCGCGCCGCCGCGCCGCCTCGCCTGCCAGCGCCACCTCGCTTCACGAGATCCGCATGCCCGGCCAGCGCCTTCGCACCCAGCGCCCGCCAGTTCGTCGCCACACAGCCTCGCGCCAGCGTGCTTTCGCCGGCGCTCGCCGCCGTCCTCCTCTGCCCCGCCGCGCGCCCCCCGGCCACCGCTCCTCCGCCGGGCGCCGCCGTCGTCGCTCTCCAACCGACGGAGGTGCCCGATCCAGCCCCACGTTCGCCTCCCTCGTGGGCCGGCCCAGCTCCGCGTCAGCCCGCCCCGGCCTGCCTCCTCCCTCGTCTTGGGCTGAAGCCCAGGGTGAGCAGCCCCTTTTCCCCGCCCTGTGCGTCTTTTAGTTTTCGTGCGCCCGCTCGTTTTTTTTTCAGAAACGCCCAAGTCCCTGTATTTTTGCATTATCATGCCATGTTCATCGCATCATTTCTCCACATCTGTAGCTCCGTTTCGTGCGTGTAATATGTGAAATTGTTCGCCTCGACGAGTGCTTCATTTCATTCCATTGCATCATTTTCATTTGAGCTCATCTTGATGCCCGAAATGCTGTTGTAAGAGTGCATGTTGATGTTAATCTGCTGAAACTGTTATAACTTGCTCATTTGTCATTTTTGCCATGTTTGATGTGTGCATCCTATGAGGTTGATGTCTACATGTGTTTTGATCTATGCCATGCCATCTTTCCAGGGGTGCCAACGATGTATTTTTGTGAGTTGTGTGCTGAGTGTATCAAGCTTGCTAAGTAGGGTAGTTGTTGTTGCTGTTTTCCTGACAGATTCTGTTATATTTTGTTGCCATGTTAACATATGCTTCTACTAATCATTTCATGCATAATCTGGAGATGTCCTATAAACATGTTTTGTTATACATGTTATGCTATATCCATTCATGCCCCTGGTTGTATTTATAGACCACTGTAGATTGTTGTAATCTTGCTCCAAAGTTGCTAAAAAATGTTGCTGTCAACCTGTTAACATGAAGTTCAGTTTTGGCCATATGCTTTTCTAGTGATCCATGCATCCTATGAACTTGCTCTTGCCATGCTTAGCTTCAAAAACATGTCTTATTACTGTTAGTTGCCTTGCCATGCCATGTATTGCTCTGTGGTGAGTGGTTCAAGCTCACCAACATGCCTACTTATTGTTGTTCCTGCCATGTTTAAATCTGTAATATTACTTGCCATGTTTACATGGGTGCCATCATATTTGCTATGCCTTTTTGGCTCATGGTCAGTAAGGGACTTCTGATCTATGCAATTAGTAGATTCATGCCATGCCTTTGGTTGCCATTATAAGTTCCTGTAACATGTCGTTTGATAGCTCTAAACATTGTAACCTGATGTTATTTCTGCTAAAGTCTGAAACTGTTATTATTTGCAATATCTCCATGTCTTTTTGAGCATGTTCTAGTTGTTTCTGGAGATAGCTCAGTGTTCATGTTTTGTTGTGCTTTACCTGTACTTCATGCCCATGCCTTTTGTTATTATGTTGGGGTGCTGTAGCATATTGTTTTGGTGCTTGCAATATGCCTACTTGCTGTTATGGACAGATTGTTGGTAGGACTTGTATAGAGTGCATGTGTTGAACCGTTGCTCCGTTTTGAGTGTGCTTTATATGAAACTTGCTTGATTTTGCATGTAGCTTCATATTATCATGTTGCATCCTTGTTTTGGTGTGTTTGGTTGATGTTTGTATGCATTTTGCATCAATGCCATGTTTAACTTGTTTTGCTCATATCTTCTAGACCGTAGCTCCGAATCTAATGAACTTTATATGTAACTTGACTAGAATTTCTTGTAGTTCATCATGGTGCAACTTAACTTGCTGTTTAACAACTTGAACATAAGGTTTATTCAGTTCTGGACCAATTTTGAAATTTGCATATGAGGACTTACCGGAATTGTTATATGTTGTTTCCGGCCTCATTTAAACTTGCCTTGATGTATTGTTCTTGTTTGCATCATCTCTTGCCATGAGTAGCTTCATGTAGACTTTTCATGCATCATGCTTGTTGTGCATCATGTCTTGTCTATGTGTGGTGTGTTTACTATGTTGTGTGCTTCTTCTCAATAGTTCCCGTGTCGTTGCGATCGTGAGGATTCGTTCGTCTACGTGTGGTTCGTCTTCGTGGCTTCATCTTCTTCATGGATTCGTTCTTCTTCCTTGCGGGATTTCAGGCAAGATGACCGCTACCCTGGATCTCACTACTATCATTGCTATGCTAGCTGCTTCGTTCTATCGCTATGCTGCGTTACCTATCATTTGCTCTTCAAGCCTCCCAAGTTGCCATGAACCTCTAACCTTTGACACCATTCCTAGCAAACCGTTGCTTGGCTATGTTACCGCTTTGCTCAGCCCATCTTATAGCGTTGCTAGTTGCAGGTGAAGTTGAAGATTGCTCCATGGTGGACAGGGTTATGTTGGGATATCACAATATCTCTTATATTATTAATGCATCTATATATTTGGTAAAGGGTGGAAGGCTCGGCCTTATGCCTGGTGTTTTGTTCCACTCTTGCCGCCCTAGTTTCCGTCATACCGGTATTATGTTCCCGGATTTTGCGTTCCTAACGCGGTCGGGTGATTTATGGGACCCCCCTAACAGTTCGCTTTGAATAAAACTTGTCCAGCAAGGCCAAACCTTGGTTTTACCATTTGCCTCACCACCACCTACCTTTCCCTTGGGAGTAATTAACCCAAGGGTCATCTTTATTTTAGCCCACCGGGCCAGTGCTTGTCTAAGTGTTGGTCTGAACTGAGCAGCCTGCGGGGCCACCTCGGGGAAACTCGAAGTCTGGTTTTACTCGTAGCTTGACTTATCCGGTGTTGCCCTGAGAACGAGATATGTGCATCTCCTATCGGGATTGTCGGCACATCGGGCGGCTTTGCTGGTCTTGTTTTACCATTGTCGAAATGTCTTGTAAACCGGGATTCCGAGACTGATCGGGTCTTCCTGGGAGAAGGTCTATTCCTTTGTTGATCGCGAGAGCTTGTCTTGGGCTAAGTTGGGACACCCCTGCAGGGTATAAACTTTCGAGAGCCATGCCCGCGGTTATGTGGCAGATGGGAATTTGTTAATGTCCGGTTGTAGATAACTTGACACCTGATCCGAATTAAAACGCATCAACCGCGTGTGTAGCCGTGATGGTCTCTTCTCGGCGGAGTCCATGAAGTGAACATGGTTTCTGGGTATGTTAGACGTAAGTAGGAGTTCAGGATCACTTCTTGATCATTGCTAGTTGACGACCATTCCGCTTGCTCTCTTCTCGCTCTTATTTGCGTTGGTTAGCCACCATATCATGCTTAGTCGCTGCTGCAACCTCACCACTTTACCCCTTCCTTTCCCATTAAGCTTTGCTAGTCTTGATACCCATGGTAATGGGATTCTTTGAGTCCTCGTGGCTCCTGATTACTACAACAACAGTTGCAGGTACAAGTTATGCGATGATCATGACGCGAGAGCGATGTTTGCTTGTTTGGAGTTATTCTTCTGCTTCTTCTTCGATCAGGGGATAGGTTCCAGGTCGGCAGCCTGGGCTAGCAGGGTGGATATTGTTTGAGCTTCTGTTTATGTTTCATCCATAGTCGGATGTTGATCTTGTATATGATGTATTGTTGTATTCATGTGACATTGTATGTCTTGGATGTATCCCCATCTATTATATAATGTTGATGTAATGATATCCACCTTGCAAAAGCGTCTCAATATGCGGGTCTATCCTTGGTGGGACCTTCGAGTTCCTTTTGGATAGGGTCGCATATTGGGCGTGACCCTCGTAGTAGCATGCTTCACACTCCGAGTACTCTATCGCAAACAAACAAGCATACAATAAGCACTCAACTAGAAGCACGGGTAAAACTCAAATAAGAGATCTAACCAGAAAATTCAACTTAAGAACTCCGGTTTGCAAAAAGAGTCAAACCAAATGAAGCAACGAAACTCAAACAGTGAAACAAACAAACTTCATTTACTAATCTGGACTTAAGTCACATTTTACAGTAGGAAAAACTTGTTTAAGTTGGTTAAACAGAAAGAGGGTTTTGAGACGAAACTCTAGGCGCTTGAATCGCCTGATTCCGATAAACAAGCGAAAACATAAAATAAAACGAAAATCAGGGCAGAAATCGCGATCGAAAATAATCGCGGAAAAACCCTGGAAAAAGAAAAACTGACGAACAGGCTAATGAACGAACATTCGCTATCTGCGGCTAAACGGTGAAAATCATTCGTTAAAACAAACGACCGAGCGGACGCTCGCTAAATAAATAAACCAAAAAAACTAAACCGATCTAAAAATATAAAACCTAGGGTTTTCTAAAAAACCGAATCGGTTTTCTCTCGAAAACCGGCGGCAGCGGGCGTCTACCTCGGCGGGGCTCCGGCGAGATCCGGCGGCTCCGGCGGGGTACGATGGGCTGGCGGGCTGCTCGGGCGGCGGTGAGGCGGCAACCAGCAGCGGCGGCGGGCGCTAGGCGGCAGCGGCAACGTCTTGCGGCGGCGAACGGCGGCGCTGGCGGCGGGGTTTGGCGGGGCGGCTCGGGTGGTGGTGGTGGGGGTCGGTGGCGGCGGTATTTAAGTGGAGGGGGGCGGCTGGCTTGGGGAAGGGGTCGTCTCGGGAGGCCTGCTCCTCCCGGACTCGGGCAGCGGCGACGGCTAACCTCGGGACTCCGATCCCGAGCCGGTGCGGGAGATGGCGACGGCGCTAGGCCGGCTCGGCTGGGCCTTCGGCCCAGGCGGGCGCACAGAGATTTTTTTTAAAATAACGTTCCGCCGAAATAAAAAATCCTAGAAAAAGAAATAAAAAATATAAAAATGCCAAAATAAATTTTCACCGTCTAAATAAAATATTTAGAACAAGATGAACATTTTCTTGGCCCTAAAATGCAATTTTTTGAAAACGTGCAATTTTTCTATTTCAAATAAAATTGCAATAAACTCCAAAAGATATTAAATTGATTTTGATATTTTTCATCTAATATTTCATTTATTTTGGGAAAGCCATTTTATTCCCTCTCTTTTATTTTCATAGAAGAAATATTCGAAGAGAAAATAATTAAAATCAAATGATCCTCTTTTCAAAATTTGAAAAAACTCAAATATGAAAATAACGAAATCCCCAACTCTCTCCGTGGGTCCTTGAGTTGCGTAGAATTTTTAGGATCAAGCCAAAATGCAATAAAAATGATATGCAATGATGATCTAAAGTATAACATTCCAAATTGAAAATTTGGGATGTTAGAGTCGTCGCCTCATCGCCGGCCGGCGCTCGCCGGAGTTCCTGGCGCCGGATCCGTGGAGTGGACAAGATCCACCACTCCCCCGATCCAAACGCGCCCCCGTGCCCCTGGATCCGCTCGTCCCAGGCCCTCCCCGTCCATTTTTCCACGAGGTCCATTTCTTCCAAGTCCTCAGTTTTTCAACATTATGTGTGCCTGTTTGACTTGCTATAACTTTGTGCATATTGCTCCATTTCACGCGTATGATATGATGCTCTACATGATAGCTACATTTGCATTCATGTTACTGTTCACCTTGATGCCTTAATCTTCATTGCAGAACTGCCAAGTGATATGAACTGCTGAAATCTCATGCCTATTAACATCATGTATGCATCTTGTGAGTGTTGTAACTTTATCCCTGTTGATCCTATGGTGATGATATTGATATGAAAATGTTTAGATCAGAGTGCTATACATGTTGGTGTGATTTTCATTCATGTTAGGGTGCATCTTGACATGTTAATCTCTGTTGTAAAAGTGATTGCTGATGTTATATGTTGAAAACTGTTATAACTTGTCATTTTGTCATTTTTATATTTTTTGTGTGATTTTCTTTTGAGCATCATGTCAACATGTTTTCGGAGCATAATCATGCCATGTTTGCAGTGGTGAAATGATTGTACTTTGATATGCATTGTGGTGAGTGCATCAATCTTGTGAAGTGGACTACTTGCTGTTAATGTTCTGTCAAGTCCGAATGTATTATATCATGTTGCTATGTTTGCTTGACGCTCTATCAAATCCATGCCTAATATGGAGATGCCTAGTTGATATGTTTGGATGTCCATGTGATGCTTTATCATGCCATGCCTTTTGATGCCTCATATATATCATGTAGCATAAATTTTTGTTGCTATGAACATGCATAAATAATGTTCCAGTTTTCTGTTAACTTCATGTTGCCATGTTGTGAGCTTGATAGTAATTAATCTATGCCTCGTTTGGAGATGCTCCAATTACATTAATTGAAGTATGCTATGAGTACTTTGTCCGCATGCTATGTTTGATAATTATAGACTTCATATGACCTCTGTTTCAAGCTTGCAAACATGTTATGATGATGTTGCTGTTTTACACTTGCTGAAGCTGTTACAATATTCAAACTTGTCTTAATGGTTCTCACTAATCCATGAGTCATGCATATGACGCCTTGATATTATTTTCTCTTTGTTATGTGTGCTTTGATGCCATGCCCTTGGTTGCTATGTATAGTTGCTGTAGCATCTTTGTTTCAAGCCTCCAACATGTTAGCTTATTATCTCTGCTCGTCCATATGCCCTGTTTATCAGTCTTGAATCTGTGTAATTAAGTTGCTTTTTGCATTGATCATCTTGGTTTAATCTTGATGCCTATGAACCTGAACCTTAATGTTATTTGAAACATGTAATCTGTACTTTGAGTGCATATCAAGTTTGTGTTCATATGATTCATGTATCATGTTGTTTTGATGATTGCAAAGTACCTAGTTGCCGTTTTGGGCAGATTATTGTTATAACTTGTTTGGAGTGTATGTGTTGCACAGTTGCTCCATTTTGAGCGTGCTCTATATGAAACTTGCTTAGAATTGCATGTAGTTTCATATTATCTTGTTGCATCCATGTTTTGAGGTATTTGTGCTTGTGTTTTACTTGCTTTTGCATCAATGCCATGTTTAACTTGTGTTGCTCATATCTTCTAGGCCGTAGCTCCGAATTAAATGAACCTTACATGTAACTTGACTAGAATTTCATGTAGATCATCATGGTGCACTTTAACTTACTTTTTAAAAACATGAACATAATGTGTTTTCAGTTCTGGACCAATTTCGAAATTTGCATATGAGGACTTACCGGAATTGTTATATGTTGTTTCCGGCCTCATTTAAACTTGCTTTGATGTGATGTTCTTGTATGCATCATCTCTTGCCATGACTAGCATCATATAGCCTTGTCATGCATCATACTTCGTTGTGCATCATGTCTTGTTCATGCTTGCGTGTTTACCGTGTTGTTTGCTTCTTTTCGGTTATGCTTCTTCTCGACAGTTCCTGTTTCGTTGCGATCGTGAGGATTCGTTCGACTACGCTTGGTACGTCTACACCCGTTCATCTTCTTCATGGACTCGATCTTCTTCCCAGCGGGATGTCAGGCAAGATGACCGTTACCCTGGATCTCACTACTATCATTGCTATGCTAGCTGTCTCGACGCTATCTATGTCGCGCTTCCTACCATTTGTTTATCGAGCCTCCCAAATTGCATGAAACAGCCTCTAACTTTTTCACCATCCCAGCAAACCGTTGTTTGGCTATGTTACCGCTTTGCTCAGCCCCTCTTATAGCGTTTCTAGTTGCAGGTTGTTCCCTGTTGGGACATGGATATCATGGATATCACAATATATCTTATTTAATTAATGCACCTATGTACTTGATAAAGGGTGGAAGGCTCGGCCTTATGCCTTGTGTTTTGTTCCATTCTTGCTGCCCTAGTTTTCGTCATACCGGTGTTATGTTCCTTCATTTTGAGTCCCTAACACGATGAGGGTTTATGGGCCCCTCTTGACAGTTCACTTTGAATAAAACTCTTCCACTGACATGTGGGACCGCATGTGAGCAAATAGACGATGGGCACCGCGCGTCTGCTGGTTGGCTGAGAAGAGAGAGAGAGAGAGAGAGAGAGAGAGAGAGAGAGAGAGAGAGAGAGAGAGAGAGAGAGAGAGAGAGAGAGAGAGAGAGAGAGAAGGAGGGCTGAGCATGGACTCCAGGAAATTTCGCGACAGTGTGACTAGTACTAGTGGTGTACCGTACTCCTGGAGAGATAATGTGTTCGCTCTACGTAACCAGCACCTCGATATAGTGGGGTGGCATGGGCCATAACTAGCATTCACGTCTAGCAGTACAACACACGCCACCCACACAAGCCCCATATGACACCAATTTTCGTGGAGTCCGTGCTACAACCATCTCTTCTCCCTCCTGTTTTCTCAGCCATCATGCGGTGTGCGGGGTGGGGTTTGCTCAACTGCGGTCCCACTTGTAAGTGAAAATGCAACACATGACACTTTCCCCCTTGAGCGGTGTGCCGGACCAACCGTGTGGGGGTGCGACGTGAACACATAAAGCTTTTCCTTTTGAACTTGTAACTTGTAAAATTTGGTTCTGCTCTATGGCGCGACCCATAGATAGAAATAATGATTTACCCTAGAGTAATGAGAAGTTTGGTTCTGACGAGGTTCATGCATGGAGTACGTACGGAAATTATGAAGTTGATGAGAACGGAAAGATACTTACTAGTAGTACAATATACTACTACATGGATTTGACAGAAAAATAAAGATACATACAGATCCATCAACGACATCCTCACGCCCTAGTGCACCGGGTCACCAGCTGACGTGTGAGGAGCAGCGGCGTCGGCGGCGAGCTCAA
Organism: Aegilops speltoides; assembly: GCA_021437245.1. NCBI lineage: Eukaryota > Viridiplantae > Streptophyta > Magnoliopsida > Poales > Poaceae > Aegilops > Aegilops speltoides. The sequence goes on from CM038145.1 coordinate 494,146,529, forward strand.
CGTGCTTCTGAACAATGCCGTCCAAGGTTGCCCTGCGGTCCAAGAAGGCCAGCGTCCTATCGTCATCCTCTTGCACGTAGTAGTCCTTGTGGACGATTTGTGCATAGACGTGGGTGATTATGTCGATGGTGTCTTGCTGCGCCAGGCGCTGCGCGGCGAGCGCGACCTCGAGGTGGACATTCTTCGGCGCGACGGCGGGCAGTCGCAGGGCCACCAATGCGTTGTGAAAGCTTTTTAATGAAAAAAAGTTTATGGCAGATGATTTTGTGGGATAAATATGTGGGGAATTCCACTTTTGACAAATCCAAAAGAAACAAGGGGACTCACACTATTGGCAAGGTCTGTTGAAGTGTAAAGATTTGTTCCTAACTTGCTGTAGATTTTGTGTTGGGAATGGGAAAAAGGCCAGATTTTGGAAGGATAAATGGATAGTTAAAGAAAGTTTATCCTCTACTCTTCCTAATCTATATAATTTCTCTCTTAATTTGCATGTTATATTGTATGATGCCTTATCTTCTGATCTTGCTACACTTAAATTTCCACTACTAGAAAAAGGGCTATAACTAATATGAACATTAATGGCGCACTACATATGTGGTGCGCCACTGCTATATAGCAGTGGCGCACCATGTGTAGGTACGCCATTAGTGTCCATATCACTAATGGCGCACCACACACACTGTGCGCCACTACTAACATTTTTTTTTTCAAAACTAGTAATGGCGCACTAGGATACAGTGCGCCATTACTAGTTTTAACTAGTAATGGCGCACCACACACTCTGTGCGCCACTACTAACAATTTTTTTACTTTTTTTTTCAAAACTAGTAATGGCGCACCAGTGGATAGTGCGCCATTACTAGTTAGTGGATAGTGCGCCATTACTAGTTAAGACTAGTAATGGCGCACTATCCACTGGTGCGCCACTACTAACATTTACACATCACCAAATGCACCCCCCTCCCCCGTGGACCGTCTTTTCAGTTTAAAAAAATGAAAGAAAATGATAGAAATGTCAAAAAAATAAAAGAAAATAAGATTCCCATGTGATATGTGGTCTAGTTGTTAGCAAAATTTACAAACATGAATTTTCGACTTTTTTGCAAAATCTCTCGATCCCTTTCATTCAAAAAAAAATTGTAGTAGTGAAAGTCAACAATGCGTCTGTGACATAATCCTAGATGATGATGTACTCGAGCATATGTTGCACATGAGGAGGTCCACACGAGGAGTTCTTAACATGAACAATGATTACCAAGTTCCAACCTAGGACAAGTTCTTCTAATGCCAGTTTTCCATGCGTGTGGATGGATACATACACATACCAGGATCAACCACATAACACTATGCGATTAATCTGCATATATGCTACCTCGACTCACTAGTCAGCACTGGATTGATGCATGGTTCAGATGAGTTTCAGATGGTTGCAGTTGCAGCTGGAGAAAGCAGCACTCGGTGAGCCCTATTCTTTTCGAGTCTAGCTGCACACTGGCACTTGCCGTGTCCGAATCTTCTTAATCTGAAGCATACATCCTTATTACTACTTGCAGATCCCCATGAATGGGTGAATGATCGAGCTCATCGGCAAATGGGAAGGCTACACTTGTTGGATCCTGCAGCTAGCATGTCAATCAAATTTGTTATCTCTTGTCTAATCTCTCTAATCAGCCATATACCATCAAGAGTGGAATTTATGTTTAATTAAGCTCACTGATAGCTAGCTAGCTAGCAACTAGAGAGAATAATTAATCATACGTAAGCGAGTGGCACAAGCCCTTGCTCGACCATCAACATTTTTAGATAAACAATATGCAGGGATAAAGGAGAATATTTGAGACGAAAGATTGCACCGAATAATTTATTTGCATGGAAAAGACAGCTGGGTTTTAAATTTTTTGAAGGATCAGATCGAATAGAATAGTTGAACAACCTGATGTGCTGAGATCTTGCACAATTCGAGTGTGTAAAGCTTTATGAACGATCCATTAGTACTCAAATGGCCAGCATGTTTGCTCAATTTGCAAAAAGGAGATACATATGGAGAGAAAAAAGCCAGCTACTGTACATGTAGCTCACATAGATCTAGCCCATCCTCCAAAGCACTGAAGCTTCGCAGTACTTGCAAATTGAACTACTAAATTTGCATGACAGCAGACATGTCCAGCTACATGCATGACCTAGAAAGGCCTTGGTGGGAAATTAATAATCTACACCATGCAATGCATGCATACGCCATTCCATGCATGCATTATAAAAGAAAATTCAACCTCATCTCTCTCTGCCTCTATGCACAAGCACTAAGGCTAGTAACATATAGTTTATTTTGCTCTTTATCACCATGTACCTAAAGTTACCAACTCATATGCATGAGACTGCCTAGCTATACTATCCTATACTTGTTTAACTTTGGTAAGGTAGAGGGAAATTGAGAGAGAGAGAGAGAGAGAGAGAGAGAGAGAGAGAGAGAGAGAGAGAGAGAGAATTCTTCACCACCACTACTTGGCAAGACCAAGACTAGTAAGAGAAGGGGAATTCTTCACCACCACTACTTGGCAAGACCAAGACTAGTAAGACCAACTTTTACTGATTGATCCCTTTCATCAATATTGACATAAAGTTGCACCTGCAGCCATACATGCACCTGAACACCCCCAAGGCACAAGTGTTGCTAATTTTGATAACCTCCAGCCAGCCCAGCTCCAATCCACTGTTTTGTTTGGTTGCTGATGAACCCCAGTTGCCAGAAATGCAAGCCTTCCAAACAGTAGAGACATACAGTGACCGCCCATGATGCAGTCCACATCAGCTCCTAGGGTTTCCAACTTTCCTCATGCATGAAACGACCCATGCATTCTCTCATCACCCCTCACTCCACCTGACCACCCATGGTACTAACCAAGCCAAGCTAGGCCAGCCACACCCATACATCCACCTCACACACACATTCCCTTGCAGGCTAAGGAACCCTCTGTCTTCTCTCTAAGCTTCCTTCCCCATCGCCTCTCCATATGTTTCACATCCCAAATATATAATGCAAGCACACCACCACTAAGACAAAATATAAATAAAGAAAGAACAAGGCTAGCTACCACCCTTGCCGCCCTCCTTTTTATTCCTCTCGCTTTCATTCCCCCCTGTCCCTCTCTTTCCCTTTCTTCCATCTTCCCCCTCCCCCAGCCCTCAGCTCCTTGTGGGAGGAGCTCCATTCTTGTGTGCAGAGAGAGCAGAGAGATCTATTGGCCCAGCTGCTAGTGGGTGGTGTTATTCTCCATCGATCCACCTTTAGCCCTCGCCATCCACCCTTGCTTGAGGATCCCCTCCTAAAGCACCTATATACCCCTCGCCTCTCGCCCGGCCCTCTCTCGCAAAGAAGCAAGGAGGAACAAACAAACCCAAAAGGAAGAAGCAGCCACTCCAAGTAGGAAAAAGATCAAAAGAAACCAAATTCTATACCACACCACCACCACCACCACCATGGTCTTTTCTTCGGTTCCCCTCTACCATGATCCACCCAATTGGAACCAGAACCACAGCCAGCAGCAGCAGCAGCAGCAGCAGCAGGTGAATTGCCTTTTCTCTCTTATAGATAGATGGATGGCTTCTTTGTGAAAAAAGAGCAAAAAACCAGCTGGGGAAATGGAGAGGAGATATTCCTCTGCGCTCTTTTGCGAATTAAATCCCCTTCTTGAATATTCACACTCCCATGGCTTTTTAGTTGCTATACTTTGCTAGTTTTGTGTGATTGTGATTAGTTTCTCAGCTTTGATTCTCTAGCTTTTCGAGCGTGTTTTGATTGTAAACCATGGTGCTTCCAGCTCCAGCAGCAGCAGCAGCAACAGCAACTGAGCCACCATGGCCAGATGTTTGCAAGCGGGGGCGGCGGTGGCGGCATGGAGATGCACCACCACCACCACCAACAGCAACATCAGCAGTACCAGCAGCAGCAGCAGCAGCAGCACCAGCTTCGGCCGCCGGTGCCGCCGTCCGGGGCGTTGATGGCTCCGCGGCCGGACGGCATGGGTAGTCCGGTTGCTTTGAGCGGCGCAGGTGGTGGTGGTGCTGGTGCTGGCGGAGGCCCGACGGGCGGCGCGGTGGTGCGGCCAGGGTCGATGACGGACAAGGCGCGGATGGCCAAGATCCCGCAGCCGGAGCCGGGGCTCAAGTGCCCGCGCTGCGAGTCCACCAACACCAAGTTCTGCTACTTCAACAACTACTCCCTCACGCAGCCCCGCCACTTCTGCAAGACCTGCCGCCGCTACTGGACCCGCGGCGGCACCCTCCGCAACGTCCCCGTCGGGGGCGGCTGCCGCCGCAACAAGCGCACCAAGTCCGCCAAGTCCTCGTCCTCCGCCGCGTCAGCTTCCGGTGGCGGGACGTCGTCGTCCACAACATCGTCCACTACCACGGCTGGGGGTGGCAACGGCAACGGCAGCAGCGCGGCGGGGGCGGCCGGGGCCATGATGTCGTCTCAGGGCCAGGGTCACGCGCAGATGCCATTCTTTGGCTCGCTGCACCCGTTGGGCGCCGGCAGCGGGGATCACTACGGCACCGGCGCGTCGAGGCTAGGGTTTCCGGGGCTGATCAACTCGCTGGATCCGGTGGACTACCAGCTCGGCGGAGGCGGTGCCGCGGCCGCCGCCATGGGGCTGTCCGAGCAGTGGCGGCTGCCTCAGATGCAGCAGTTCCCCTTCTTCGGCCGCGCCGACGGCATGCATCAACAGCAGCAGCAAATGGCTGGCCTATACCCGTTCGACGCCACTGACGCGTCCGGCTTCGCCGGAGAGATGATGGGCGGCGTCGGCGGATCCAAGCAGCTGGTGCCCGGATCGGCAGGGCTGATCACGCAGCTCGCGTCGGTGAAGATGGAGGACAACCCGCCGTCCAACAACTCTATGGCGGGCGCCGCCTCGGCCAGGGAGTTCCTCGGCCTCCCCGGCAACATCCAATTCTGGGGCGGCGGCAACAATGGCGCAGGCGGCAACGAAAATGGAGGAAGTCACAGCAGCGGCACCGTGGCTCCAGGCGGCGCCGGCGGAGGAGGCGGCTGGGTGGATCAGCTCCCCGGGTTCAACTCGTCATCATCGGGCAACATCCTGTGACTGTGAGGCCGGCCGCGCCATGGCCGCGCATGCATGCATGGCGGAATGGAGTCGATCTCTCTGCAAAAGGTAGCTCTATATATACAAGCTCCGAATTGAAGCTTAATTTTAGCCATGGCTTCCGATCGATCGAGAAAGAGAAAAGAACCAATGGAGTTCTGGTGGCGCATGAAAGATCATTGCTGATCGATCGAAATTAGTTTTATTCTACTCTCGAGTGAGTCCTAGCTATATCTATCTCCATGCATGCTGTTCTTGTACCGTCTTAATTAGGTTCTTTCTTGGTACCCCTATTGTTTAAGGTGCTGGATTTTCTATATTCTTGGATCTCCTTAATTATCCACTGTCATTGTAATGCATGTTAATTGGTACCAAGTTTGCTATAGCTTGGTTCAATTAATGTGTTCATGGTGGAAGGTTATATACTTATATATATCTACAAGCTAGATTGTTGGGTTTGTATACCGTCGAAGAGATCGAGTTGATGAGTTGGTTTCAGTATATTGGTGCAATCTTCATACCCCATGTATGACAGTATGAGTAGCTTGGAATGTTCAATGTTTCCACTCACTTATTCGATGTGCTTTTGTTTATATGCATGAATTTGTTTTAATTCATAATGCATGCATGCTTGCAATTCCACTCGAAGTTTATATCATGAGGTCCATTTCATTCATCCTTTGATTTTCCAATACATTGATATCTATATGCTGAATTTAGCTTATCATTTAGTTGTGATTGGCACTGCTAGCATCTAATTTGCATGTACATATTCCCTAGAAATTCAGTTTATCCTTATAAAATTTAGTCTTGCATCGATTCACTTGTCTAGGTTGCTAATTGTGAGTTTGTGACCAAGCTATCCTCTGCTAACCATCTTCTGGTATGCCCTTGCATGTACACATGTGTATATTTTCATGCATGAAACAACCTTTATAATACATTACAAGCGCTGAATACAAAAAGATTGCAAATCACCTCCTAGGTTTTGATGTGAAGGGAAAGCATGCAAGGGCCGCATGCAAGTAACTTCTGGATGCTAGCTGCTAGAGTGGCAACATTCCTAGCTCAATAGCCACACAATGATTGCAGATGCAAATACTTTCATCTATACTTTAGCTAATTAAGGCAAAAGAATGGAGGATGAGTAGATCCTTGGAAGGTCTATTTAGTTCCATTTCTCCTCTTTTGAGAGAGAGCATCACACCCACATACACATTATTCTGATATATATATGAGCAGCAATAGTGCCAGTGATCATGATCAGTAGTGGTGCTGTACTAGTGTAGTAATAGTGACCCACCTCTTCATGCATGCATGCATGGTCCTGATCTGCTCTCAAAATGGTGTAGGTTCCTAGGTTTCCAAGCACTAATCTCCATTCAAGGCCTTTCTCCTGCCAATGTAATCATGGCATGTCCCCACAGTGCAGGCAGAGAGAGACATGAGTGAAGCTAGGCAGGAGCCAGTGATATGGTGCAGCAGAGCGGAGGGGAGAGGTGGCTAGCTAGCAATCTCCTTAGTTGTGCTCAAAGAATCTGTTTCTTACGTTTCTTTTGCCGTCTTTAACTTTAGCTGGCTTCGTCGGTTTCGAGGAAGCAACTTTACATGTCTAGATGTTTGAAGCCAACCATTGACTGCCACATGAAAGTGTACGCGCGCATACCCTGCTGAAACTGCATGCAGGTTTCATCTTTGGTGCACTTTTGAACTGTCTGCTCCACTCTAGCTTAACTCAATTTTATATATTCTCCACCATCGTAGATTCGTAGCTACTTGATTTATGTTGTACTCATCCGTTCCAAAATACTTGAAGTTCTATGGTTGTCCTAAATCAAGCTTCTTTAAGTTTAACTGTGACCATGTATATAGAATACATCTTAACATCTAAAACATCAAACGTACATAGTATGTAAAATATATTTGATGATAAATCTAATGAAATTAATTTAGTGTTTTAGATGTTCATATATTTTCCAATCAGCTTGGTCAAACTTAAAAATGTTACGAGTTAGGAACCTAGAACTTCAAGTATTTTGGAACTGAGGGAGTAGTAAGTAGTGGTGCGATTTGCCTCGTCATTGAACACAACCTGTATATCTCTGCCAGGTCATCTCCTGTAAACACTCCCTCCAATGCACAATGCAAGTTCTTTTAGCCTTTTCAACCAGAATGCAATTCGTACATTTCTAATGATTTTTTTTCTTATGTTTCTCCTAATTAGAACTTCACTATTTTCATAAATAATTTGGCTTATATATAACTCTAGCAATTATTATTGTGAGAAAAATAGCAAATAATATTCTTGTAGAAAAGAAAATGTAGAAATAAAAGAAAAGGTGTAACATTGACATTTTTAGCCACAACTTAATTCTCGCGCCCAACTCTAACATGTCATAAATTTTGGATCAGAGCAGGTACATAGTGCCAAAGGTTGTAAAATAAATATTATTGTGTCCATCAATAGATAAAACCTAGTATTTCAAAAGATATACCATCGGCGTAAAAAAAATTGTGGAGTTCTCAATTTTTTGACAATTTGAGGTGTTTTTCAAAATTATGTGCCATGGCCGTACTTTTTTTTTAATGTAACTATGAGACTAGAAAACCTATGAGGTACATACAATATTAAACTCTCTAGTTGCAAAGGAAAAAATATATTTGAAGAAGATTCTTCATTCCCACTAAAGTTTAGTCTAGTTCCGGATATGTGTGTTTGACAATTCATGTGCACATGCTGAAAAAGACTATATTGTACCTAATGGCTAAAAACTCCGTTTTGAAGACACTAAGTATTGCAACTTCAAAACACTAGTGGAATTACTAGAAAATGCTTCCAATGAGGAGCTCAAAATAATATGGGCCAACCACTAGGGAAACATTAATGGTCTTTTCAAGTAGTGACTCTACGTGGAGACTAAATTCACTTGTAAATCAAGTTTGTATGTATACATCAGGTTTAATATTCATATTTGGCCTGCTAGTTCATTATATCCCTATTGAATCCCCTTACAATTGGATCTCTTCTTGATTAATGTCATTATTGTCCTACTTCGGTGATTCATGATCATCATGACAGCTGAAATAGACCGATCACCAAATGCCCTTCATGAATTTTCATGAACTAGAGTCTCATCTCCTCTCTCCTTATTTTAAGTTGGTTCCTGAAGTATCGCTACTAGCTAGAGACAACAACGAGGAGAAGTGCAAACATGGCTAAGAAGAGGAAAATGAGATCATCACGATAGATGTGGATGAGGGCGGGGTCTCATCGACACCACTAGCAAGTGGTGGGTGGCGACACGCGTAGGAAGGCGACAATGGCATTATCATAGCGAAGGAAAGGGCAAATAAAGGGAAAAACAAGAAAAGTAGACCGAGTGAATTCTACTTTGTAAAGTGTGAACGTAAGCCTTACCGAAATCTGGAAAGGTGGGGAGTATAGTGTTAAGATAATCGTGTGTATATGCAAATGTATGATGTCAACATTTTCTTAGCAGCACCCATGTAGGATAATAGCTGCCCTGTGAAGAGAAAAATAGATGGAGAGATATCATCATTTCGTTGGATATAGGAGAAGATCACTACAAGAGATATTTTCTCTTATGCTCAATTTGTGGTTTCTGAATTGTGCTGTATGGTGCCAATTTTACAATTCCGAAAAGAACAAATTTATATAATACAAGCACCATGAGCACACACCCGGCTTTTGCCCTGTTAGGATGCATGCACAAAACCAACTCCAACACAAGCACACGGCCCCGCGCGCACACACACACACAAATAAAATATAAAAAAACATAACCTCCGAAAGTCATGTCCAAACGAACTTAAGCATGTAGCTCCAACCATCAGCATCCGCCACCACCAAAGACAACACTTGGACTGTGAGAAACGTGCTCAAGGCTTAAAAAGGTATTAGCTAGATCATGGGTATTTGGATACGTGGAAGTAGTGGGGTTTAATCGAAGCGGTGGGCAAAGTGTGCAAAGGCGGGTCTCAGGTGTGGCAAAAAAACAGGCTAAAGGGGCAAACAAGAACTAAAATAGGATCTTGTTTTGCAAACAGGATCATCATAATCCACTACATGCTGAATATAGCCTTAAACCTTCGGTCACATGATTTCCAATTAATTATACTCAATTGTATTTTTCCAGCAGAAAATTATGTTTTTGTCATGTTTTTGTCATTTCTCCAGATGATGGGGAGATGACTAGACGACAGATTATCTTCTCATCCACTATGCATGCAATAAGTATATCAATCAATTGACCCTGATATTGTGCACATACACACCATTTTATTTATATACATGCATCTATAGAACTGGCCGACGGCCAACAAGAAAAATGCTCATGCATATAGCCGTTCATGCACAAATACGTGGAGAGCAAAATCTTGTGGCAAGTCCCGTAGGAGCTCGCCAATCAGTCAGGGCAGGGACACTGGAACAGTAGCGAATACTAGCTCGATCGGTCATACACCTCGCTATAGTTGGCTAAGGTGAAAAAATAGAGTATAGCAATTAACAATGGTATAACCTAGCTATGCTGTCGCCGTGGTGAGTATGTGCAAGCTCAGCCCCACATCGTCTCTCTCTTTTACCACACCGTGCGTGTGTGTGTGTGTGTGTCTCGTTGTTTAGCTGTCGCTGTCTGAGGGAATCTGGGTTTTCGTCTGCTTTCGCCAACCCCAATGCAGTCCACCCCCTCTTGGGGAGGGAATAAAGGAGCCTGACCTCACCTTGACCCCATATGTTTATATGTTTGGATTTCATGTCATCCAGGTCATCTTTTCATTGAGATGCAGAAATTAATTGGCATGGTCCTGTTCACCACTGGCCTAACTAACTATATCTAACATGAAGGTCCACTTCCTTAATTATTTTTACAAAAAAATGTCCTTGTTCGCAAAATGGGCTTTCTATGGATTTCTGTGTAAGTTTAATATTTTTCACATAAAGTTCATATGATATTTATAAATATCCCGGAACACATGTGTGTTCTTCGTAAAATTTGGATGACCACAAGAAAAATGCTCTGGTTTGACCAAAAGTGCAATCAGGACACAGTAGAATATATGAGAAAACGAAATGGGGAATATGATTCTTTCAAAAAAAAAATCTGTCAGACAAATACAAAAAGATCTAAACTTGCGTACACGGGAAAGGAACGGCAACTTATGGTGGAGAAAAGAATATGCATATTCTCCTATTTTCGATCTGATTTAGTTAGAGAGGGTGCACTTTTTGCGAGAAAAAGCAAGCATCTGATTAAAGAATATGTGTAATGAATGTATTACCAAAACTAGTTACACCACTTATAGTGTTATTATATCCTTCATTCTTGACTTGACATTACTCTCTTTATTGACCAGGCATCTGAATTGTTCGAGAACATGCATGTTTTGGAATTTAAGAATGCTTTTTGTGACGCATGAATGAGAAAGTAGATCTGTATATATATGAGATGCAACATCATTGGATTGTTTATTATCTCAAATAAACTTTTATTTATCTTGATTTGGACTCGCCATAAGTTTTATATGCTCTAAAACTCAAACCCATCTTAATAGCCCTTTTTCAAGTTAACCAATATCCTAATGTAAGTATCCATGAACCCATGTAATGAAGAACAGAGTTAATGCATATCATTCTGATTTTTACGGACCTAGCATTTATTTAAATGGTACGAAATGGTGCGGCTAATTAAGTGGGCATCCTCAATATTTTGTGAGGGATATTCTACTTGTGCCAAACAATATGCATATGATCAGAATCAACATGATTACCTTTAACATGTAATCATATATCTTAATTTTGACAATACAACCATCGACGGGGCACTCGCAATCTATTCTGGTGATGATTCCTATTCGTTGTACCTCCAAGTGCTTGCGTCCTCCATGTACGAATACTAAACTAATACTACAGTAACAGTAGTTGTTTCTTTCTGGGTCTTGGAAGTGTCAATGATTTTTCATGTGTTGCGCAATATCGACTACTCGTGCAAACTTTGAAGCAAGGTCTTTTATTCTTTTAGTCTGAGACCTTGAGATCTTCTTTGCGGTTGGAGTGAAACTATATATATGTGCCGGTGTGCCACATGATTGGGCCTATTTGTGCACAAAAAATGGCTTGTTTTAGGGCAATAATAAAAACCTAGACTACAATCTTCGCAGAAAAAAGAGCTAGACTTCAATCTTGATCTTTTAATTTGCTAGAAAGAAAACAATTAAGACACTGTGCACACCCATCTTCTATCAGATCTAATCTTGGGTGCTCGATCGCTGGCTTTTCCCATGCAGCCCATGCATATGTAGAGATCTATATCGGGATGAATGGATGATGGGCTAGCTAGCCTCTCTAGCTTTCCAGTGCTGTCGATCGCGGGCAACACTGCATGTGCCGACATTTCTCGAGAGAGAAATTCCCAGCCATCAGCACGAGAGCTTCAAAACCAGTAGGCATCCACCAACACATTCATCTCTCTTATCTCTCTCTCATCCATCCATTCATCCATGCACACACACGCACGATGGGATCTAGAGAGAGAGAGGGAGGGTAGGATTTTGGTGTGACGTTCAAATCGGAGATAGGTAGCTAGCATGCATGCACAGGACACCAGGTCAGGGGTATCAGATTCCTGTGTCAGAGCGTACTACGAATCGCACGCATAGAGAGGATCAAGCTGGGGGGGAAAACGATACCGCATGCAGCTTTAGCTTTATACACCACCGAGTTTGTGAGCGCCTTTCTTTTTCTCTTCGTCCACGGGGCCCTGCCCTACCCTACTCTACTCACCCAGTCATGTCTATGTGATCTGTGTAGGAGTGGTACCATTTACTTGTCGTAACATATGGTACATTCATATGCTTGCATGGCTTCCTCTGTCTTTTTATGCCCTGTAAAAAGTTGGCCACGGTGAAAGCACCAACAGTAGTTTTTATAGTTGCAATCGTGTCGCCTTGTATGCCTCTTTGTGCACATGAGTGTTGATTCTGCGGTTGGGCTCACGTTGCATCACATGAGCACAATCATGGACTACATATATGCATGGTCCAGTGCACCCACCCCTTGCGTGCATGATGCAACACATATTGCTGTACATAAGGATCCAATCTCCCTCTCTTAACAGCTCCTCTCAAGTAATAAACTATATGTATATGCATGGCAGCATGAGTGTACACTGATTAATTAGTCCGTCCACGGAAGGCGCCAAGGCATGTAGAGTATGCTCCATATTGTATGTTAATCAGCGTCGACCTTGCAAAGCAGAGATCCCAATGCTGTCTAGCTAGCTACACCTCAGGAAGAATCTGATTCCCTTTGGCCGCATATGTATGTATGTATATGCAACAACCTATAAAATTATGCCTACAGCTTAGCTACCTTGATTTCCATTCTTTCTGAGATTCTGGTCGTGTCGTGTGTCTATATCTAAGTACCAACAAATCTAGATTGATTCAAAGGACAAACGGCCATGCCATCCAAGCAAGGTAATCTCACCTTAAGTAAGAGTATATAATCACGTGGTTTACCATCCCGCCCACTGCGCTCCTCCGACACAAATGTTCAAACCTGATCTCATATCGTGTAGGATAACCTTCATTAACCTGTGCTGTTAATCTTTGCATCTACTTGATTGTTGCTGCTCACTTGTGTTATTTCTTATAGCAAAGTGCCTCTTTATTTGTCATCAGTAACAATTACATCATCAAGCAAAAGTGGTATGCTACTTGGTGGATCATCCGAAACCAAGTGGATGGAGGAGAGATCCACTAGCTAACAAATGCTGAAAGGTGATTTTCACAAACTCCTGCCTTGTGCTTTCTAATAGCAATCTTGATACACCGAAAAAGTTGGGCTGACGAATTTCACATCCAACATCGTCTATATTTTCTGAGTTAACAAAAATCCCAATTTATAGCTAGCCTATAGAGTTCAGACAGAGGTAGGGGCAGGCTGAGTGGAGATGCCGACACTTCGGCCATATGGGCCTGAGGGCGTCACACATCCAATCTTGGCAATAAAGCATTACATTGTTATCTCAGATCACATCACCAATAGTACCACATAGCAAATCATGATGGAAGGAGGCGCCTACACCAAGTTCGACAGTACCTGGTGATGGGCTGATTTTGAATTTTGGTTCATAAATAATTCGGCCACAACTGCAATTCAGTTATTTCGGTTTCATCTCAGACAAAGGGCTAAATTTGTTTGGTTCTTCGACTGATGGTTTCGTTAATGAAATCGGAGGGGGGGGGGGGAGCCCTCTTTTGCTCAAATTTTTTTATCAAAGTTCAACCAAACCACTCATAATCTTGAATATTTTGAAATTAATTTGAATTTGCGTATAACACTAAAATAACCAACATACTTATTTTGTGCCATCTAATAGCAATCTCGATCTATACACCAATGACATGGGGCTGCTGAATTTCACCATCCAACCATCCAACATAGTATGAATTAAACATTTAACAAGCGCCCAATTTGCAGCTATCTAGGGAGTACGTACAAAGGTAGCATGCTGAGTCAAGGTGCCGACACTTCTCACATGTGGGGATTAGATGTCCAATTAGATCACATTTCACAGTGACAATAAAGCTCTCCATCGGTACTCCCTCCGTTTTGAAATACTTGTCATCAAAATGGATAAAAGGGGATGCATCTAGACGTATTTTAGTTCTAGATACATCTGTTTTCATCCATTTTGATGACAAGTATTTCCGGGCGGAGGGAGTATCCTGGATCATATCGCCAATAGTACCACATAGCATATCATGATCAAAGGAGGTGTCTAGACAAAATTTGATGGTGCCAAATACCTAGTGATGGCTGGTTTTGAATTTAGGTTCAAAAATATTTCGGCCACAACTGAATTCTCTGCAATGTTAGGTGTTAATCTTTGCGCCTATGTGGAGGAGAGCAGGGACACATGCTGCTGTAAGTTCCTCTCCTAACCAATTTGCTCGTAAGTTCAGAATTATCAGTTACTGTCCCTTCAACCTGCTTGCTTCGTGCAGTTGCACTGCTGCGTGAGATTCATTCGTCGACGTGAGTATTCCATTTCCTCATGTAGCCGCACTTGCACACCGTCGTCGCCTGGCTAAAGACAACAGCGTGCAATGCATGGCCCCTCCTCGGCCTTATGCGTCGAGTCACTCACAATCTATTGACTGTTCAGGATAAGACATGCACATGCATACAGATGCGACCAAAGTGTAGTGAATGATTGTGTGCATCGATATCTCATTGATCATACACTAGGCACACATATATATGGGTACAAAGGGTGCGACTGGTGTCTTGTCTTCCAAGATATAAATAAATACAGAAGGAGAGAGACACTACAGGTGCGGCATACAAACCCGGACCCATACGTGTACACATGTTCAACACAAAGCACAAAATTATGTACATAGACCCAGGTGGATCGAGGACTCGTTTGTCGGGGCACTCTGTGCTCTTCGCTGCCCAGATTATTCCCCGTCAGTACGTCCACCATGCATATGCATGCATGCGATGGGAAGGAAGCAGGAAGTCCAACGTCCGTTGCTGTAGCTAGGTGCAGGATGAGCTCAACTGAATTCCCGGCCGTCTCCAACGACTTCAGTCCGAACGTACGTACGCACGCACGCACATACCAACGTCGGTATTCAGTACTGACGGACATGACTGTTGCGCATGCAGCGAGGGCCGGACACGGCCGGTACGAACCGATCGACATGCATGCTCACTCATGTCGACGTACGTATACGTACAAGCTAGCGTCTTTATGCTGTTGTCAGATATACACAGCGATAATAATGGGACCGGTAAGGCCGTGCAGGACGGGGGGTCGGGTCGCCTAGGTAGCTAGCTTTGGCGCCGTCCCGTCGCTGCCTCGGCCGGGCCGGCGAGCTGACACTGACAGCGGAATCTCTCTCAGACGTCGCGCGGGCGCGCACACATCATCATCGCACACACGCTCTCTCAAGTCTCGACCACATGTAGTAGTACGTACGTACGAGACGAGACGCTGCGTGCCCGCTTTAGTCGTGGTCGAGGATGCGTCAAGGAGAAGCCTCCCTTGCCCCGCCCCCACCAGTGGACCGGCCCCGCCCGGCCACAGATCCGGATCGTCCCTGTCCCTCGCCCCGAATCCCCATCATATCCGGCCACCGCCCGCCCGCCCGCCCGCCCGCCCGGCGATAACGGGGTCGACGTCAGGCGTGTGGCCGCCAGCCAGCCAGCCAGCCAGCAGCATCTCTCTACCATCGTCATACTTATCATGCATGCATGCGCCTTTAATCAGTCGGTCTCTCTGCGCCCGCTTTTTCCATGGGGGCGCCGTCGATCGATGGACCAGCGTGTGGCCGGCCTCGTCGTCGGTGCGCCGCCACGTACGTGCGCTGGCTGCCTGCGTCGTCGCGGGTCAATCAGGTGCTCGTGCCGGGCACGAAACGGGCGACAGCAACGTGTGCGGCGCGCCTACGTACGTGCATGTAGGCGCGTCATCAGGTCGGGCTATAGCTAGAGCGCGCGAGACGTGCCGTTTCCCACCACGCCACGCCGTGCCCCGCTCGCGATCGATTCTTCAGGTCGGTGTCGCATGTCGCTGCCGTGCCGTGCCGTTGCGCGCGCGACGGCGCCCGCCATCCACAGTGGGCTGGTGCTGGGTGGTGGCGCTGCCGCCTACGTTGCACCTGGAATCTTTGGGCAATGCGGGCGCGTCCCGGTCGCACACCACGCCGTAGCTACGATCATCGGCTTGGTACAATCTTGCTACATCTTAGTTGACTAAGAGCATCTACAGTCGGGCGTCCCAAAGCCGCCTCAAACGCTCGGGTGGGTCGCTTGGTCACAGCCATGAAATTTTGACCCAGACATGCTCCTTAAACGGACCTCAAATGCCCGACCTGACCAGCACCCCTCATATTCAGCCACAATATGGGAAGGATATGGCGCGCCCAAACGCGCCTGCCACGTCGGACCTGACAGCCTGACCCCACCGCTAATGGCATCAAATCCACCAAACCCTTCCTCTTTCTCCCGTCGCCCTCCAACCTTACCCGCACCCGAGCCCTCGCCTTCCGCCATCCTTGCTGATACGTCTTCATCGTATTTACTTCTCCTAACGCTTTTGCTTTTATTTTGTACTCTAATTTGCATTATTGGAATGAAATTAATTCGGACTAACGCTGTTTTCAGCGAAATTATCATGGTGTTGTTTTTGTGCAGAAATAAAATTTCTCGGATTTGGACGAAACTTTTTGAAGAATTATTTTTGAACAAATAAAAAATACCGGAACCAAGTCCCACTTCGAGGGGGGGGGGCAGCTGCCCACAAGGCACCAGGGCGCGCCACCCCCCTCTGGCGCGCCCTGGCGGGAAGTGGGGCCCATGAGGCCCTGCTGACCCTAATTTTAATGCTATAAAATCTTATTTTTTCAGAATAAAAATAAGAGAGGAAGTTTCACCGCGTTTTACGATACGGAGCCGCCGCCACCTCCTGTTCTTCATCGGGAGGCCAGATTTGGAGCCCGTTCGAGGCTCCGGAGAGGGGGATCTTCGGTCTTTGTCATCACCAACCATCCTCCATCACCAATTTCATGATGCTCACCGCCGGGAATGGGTAATTCCTTCGTAGGCTCGCTGGTCGGTGAGGAGTTGGATAAGATTCATCATGTAATCGTGTTAGTTTGTTACGGCTTGATCCCTATTATCCACTATGTTCTGAGATTGATGTTACTATGATTTTGCTATGCTTAATGCTTGTTGAGGGAGTCCTGGACTAGGGGGTGTCCGGACAGCCGGACTATCAATATCCGCCGGACTCCCAGACTACGAAGATAGAAGATTGAAGACTCCGGCTCGTATCCGGAAGGTACTTTCCTTGGCGTGGAAGGCAAGCTTGGCAATACGGATATGTAGATCTCCTACCCTTGTAACCGACTCTATGTAACCCTAGCCTCTCCGGTGTCTATATAAACCGGAGGGCCTTAGTCCATAGGACGAACATTACATCTCAACAATCATACCATAGGCTAGCTTCTAGGGTTTAGCCTCCTTGATCTCGTGGTAGATCTACTCTTGTACTACCCATATCATCAATATTAATCAAGCGGGGCGTGGGGTTTTACCTCCATCGAGAGGGCCCGAACCTGGTAAAAACATTGTGTCCTCGTCTCTTGTTACCATCCGCCTAGACGCACAGTTCAGGACCCCCTACCCGAGATCCGCCGGTTTTGACACCGACATTGGTGCTTTCATTGAGAGTTCCTCTGTGTCGTCGCCGATAGAGCGGATGCCTTTACCCGTCTTCAAAGACGGTGTTTTCGCCGGAGGGGCCTTGGCCGCCGGTCAGACTATCCGGCTTGGCGGTTTTCTTATGACCGCCTGCCCGGCCGCCGCTTCGGCAATAACTTCTCAAGTCATCGGAAGCAATCTTTGCGTCAGCCCTAAAGCTGCCAAACAGTTAGATCCAATTGAGCTCTCGTCTGTTAACGAGCTCTTGGATCGCATCGCCGCCCTGGGGGTCGCTACGGACTACAATCAGACCGGGCTTAAATCCGATCTGAGAGAGATTAACTCTCCCCAGGCTACCCACCACGTCGAAGTGGTAGAGGAACAACTCGGCAATTCTTTGCTAGTATTGAAAACAATCCTTGTCCGGATTCCCGAACCCTCCATGCCGGATTCCCGCGGAGGGACGGACTTCGATCGAGCATTGAACCTAAAATCATGCGTCGCTCCGGACTCGCTGGACTGTCTCAAGCAAATCAAGCTCCCGAATTCGGAAGCTCCTCGGCCTTTGAGCCCAAAGATGGGCAGGGATCCGGATTTTATTCCACCCACCCGCCCAGACATATGCGACCTATCTCTAATTCGGCAAGAGCCTTGAAAACAGAGACATCATTCTTGGGCGATTCCTCCTGGTTATGGACAGGATAAAGGACTGCCGAGAGGAAAACGCAATCTCAATCTTCTGCAATAACTGCAGGGACAAGGGAATTCTGAACGCCATTGATCGTCGCAAGATTACGCGCTTCACCGATCTGGCGTCCATAGTACGAAAGTACTGTGCGATGGAGAGTTTCCGGAAAACTGAAAATCAATTTTGGGATAATCCGGCCCCAAACCCAGTCCGCGGTAAAAGGGCGCCTTACAATCAGGCCCCAGATGCAAAAACGAAAAAACAAAAACCCAGCAAGGGAAACAGAACCGTACTTTGGAGGGATGGCTCAACGGACCTGTAAACTTCATAGTGCGAGGAGCTGTCCCAACACATAGCCTTCGAGCATGTTGGATATTACGGCGGTGGCCAAAAGTGGCGAAGAGCTTCTAGCTCCGAAACCACTCCAACAATGCCAAGACGGTATCAAGAGTCTTGAGACTTTCGCATCAAATAATATGCGAAACGAACAATCCGCGAACTCGCGAAGTCTACCAAGTAGCAACAAAAATCCATGGAGTGACACAGCTATTACCTTCAACGCCAGTGACGAGCCCACATCTCGAACTACCAGAGCCCCAGCCGCACTGGTACTTAGTCCCATAGTGGACGGCTTTCGACTGACAAAAGTCCTCATGGATGGCGGCAGCGGACTAAACCTCATTTACGAGGAAACTCTGCAGAAAATGGAAATCGATTGGAGCCGTATTGAGCGAAGCAGCACAACCTTCAGAGGAATAATCCCTAGCCGGGAAGCGCGCTGCACAGGAAAAATCACACTCGATGTGGTGTTCGGCTCTCCGGACAATTACAGATCCGAAGAAGTCACGTTCCAGGTGGCCCCGTTCAGCAGCGGCTATCACGCCATATTAGGACGAGAGGCATTCACAATCTTTCAAGCAATACCTCATTACGGGTACATGAAGCTCAAAATGCCTGGGCCCAGCGGAATAATCACTCTCGTTAGTGATCCGAACATAGCACTCCGCGCCGAAAACAAGACAGCCGCACTAGCCCTCGAGGCACTATCCGAAGCCTTAGCGGCAGAGGAACTCACCGCGCTGCGCTCTACGGTAAACAGGGATGATGTGATACTTGATAAAAGACCCAAGTCCACCTCCTTCAAACCAGCAGACGAGATAATAAAATTTCAGGTCCACCCAACTGTAGGATCGAAAGTATGTCTAGAGGGGGGGGGGTGATTAGACTACTTGACAATATAAAAATTCAGCCTTTTGATAAAGACAAGTTTTTGGCAAGTTCACAATGATGATCAAGTCAAGTATCACCCTACACATGCAATTCTAGAGTATAGGCAGCGGAAAGTAAATTGCACATGTAGTAAAGAGAGGTGGAGAAGAGCAAACGCAATTTGGAGACACGGAGATTTTTCTCGTGGTTCCGATAGGTGGTGCTATCGTCAATCCACGTTGATGGAGACTTCAACCCACGGAGGGTAACGGCTGCGAGAGTCCACGGAGGCTCCACCCACGAAGGTTCCACGAAGAAGCAACCTTGTCTATGCCATCATGGCCTCACGCCCACGGAGGGCTAGCCTTACTCGGGTAGATCTTCACGAAGTAGGCGATCTCCTTGCCCTTACAAACTTCTTGGTTCAACTCCACATCTCGACGGAGGCTCCCAAGCGACACCTAACCAATCTAGGAGGCACCACCCTCCAAAAGGTAATAGATGGTGTTGATGATGATGAACTCCTTGCTCTTGTGCTTCAAATGATAATCTCCCCAACACTCAACTCTCCTCACTGATTTGGCTGTGGTGGAAGAAAGGATTGAGTGGAAAGCAACTTGGGAAGGCTAGAGATCAAGCTTCATATGGTGGGAGTGGAGCAACTTGATCTCAACACAAGGGTAGGTAGTTTTCTTCTCAGAAATGTAAGGTAGGAGTGGTAGTACTTTCTGATGGCTCTCTCCACGAGTGAAGAGGGGGTGGAGGGGTATTTATAGCCTCCACACAAAATCCAACCGTTACACACAATTGACCAATCTCGGTCAGACCGAAGTTGACAACTCGGTGAGACCGAAAGTTCAAATCATCTGAACATTGGGATTTTCGGTGGGACTGAAAATACAATCTCGGTGAGTCCGATTCGTGTAAAGACTAGGGTTTGCCAATCTCGGTGGGATCGACTTCATCATCTCGGTGACACCGATTTGATGACAGAAGGTTACAGAAGCTTGGCAACTCAAGTTTCGGTGAGACCGAGTTCAGAATCGGAAAATCCGAGATTTCTAGGGTTTGGCTATATGGTGAGGTGGTTCATCTCGGTGTGGTGAGTTTAGGAAATCGGTGGGACCGAGATTACTTATGAGTGTATTATGGAAGTGAGAGTTGCTTGATAGTTTAGGAGATGTATCACTAAGCACTTTGAGCAACCAGATCATTATCATAACCTCATCCCTTTTAATAGTATTGGCTTTCCTATAGACTCAATGTGATCTTGGATCACTAAACCAAAATGGAGTCTTGAGCTTTTGCCAATGCTTGCCTTAGCATTTTGAGGGTCCACTTCTTGAGTCCTTGCCTTACCCATATCACTGAACTTTCTGAAATGATTCTCAAGAAACTATTAGTTCAATGATATATATGTTGTTATTAATTACCAAAACCACCCGGGGATTAGTTGCACTTTCAATCTCCCCCTTTTTGGTAATTGATGCATATAGATCAAAGCTTCTACAAAGGATATAATCAATGAATAATATCGTCGCTTTGAGAAGTATGTGATAAGCAAGAGCTCCCCCTAAATTTGTGCATTATTTAAGATTTGCGTTTGAATGCAAATGCACAATCGATTAGGATCATGGGTCACTCTTCCATGTCACATACATCTTGGTGGAGCGCACAAAATGATAAGAATGAATAGCATGCACCCAATCACCAAGACATGAGTAGATGGTCATACAAGATAGGAATTGCATATGATAAGCATTAAGCACACATTAAGGCATAGTACGACCAAGCACTCATCAATGAGCATCAAACGTAGTATCAAACACACAGAATGTCTCGAAAACCAAAAGTATCTCAAAAAGACCGCAAATGAAGAAAGAGCAAAAGCGCAAAGACAAAGCACTCTCTCTCTCGAAGTCCTATGATCTATACAATTTCTCCCCCTTTGGCAACAAGTTACCAAAAAGTTCGAAAAGGCATAGAGCTAAGCGTCACTAGGGACTCTGCTGGCGGCTCCTGTCTGGGTTGATGGAGTTGATATGGCTGCATCGGCGAAGTCTTCAGCTGATGTCTGTGGAGCTGGAGGAGTGGTCACTGGAGCTGGAGCTGGAGCAACTGATGGAGCTGTGGGAGGTCTTTGAGGCTGTAGTCCCGTGTCATCCATTGGAATAGCAGTGATCGGGTCTTGTGGGAACCGGAGCAGCTGTTCATAAGCATCTGGACTAGGTCATCCTGCATCTCACGCATGAGCTCTTCCTTCTCCCTCTTTGCTTCCTCGATGTCGCCTCAAGCTTGTTGTGATTACTTGCACTTGATCGACTTCACATCCAGAGCATGGATCTTGTCTTCAACAATGCTCTCAAGGCTCTCCTGAGACTGTACAATGCTGGCCAGGCGTTGTTCAATCCTCTGGGTAGCTTCAAGTAGCTGTTCTCCAACACTCTTCGGTTTAGCTGCTGCTGCTGCTGCTTCCTTCTCAGCTTTAGCTTTCTTGGCAGCTTCAATCTTTGCTTGACCTTCAACAGACGTGGGATCCTCCTCATCCATCACAACAACATTATCCTCATGCTCAGGCTGTAGTGGCAAGTGTGGTCTATCCAACAAGTATGTGCCCGTGCCAAACTTGGCATTGATAAGCATCTGAATGTGCGGGGCAAATCCACACGACCTCTTCTGGTCAGCTGCAGTCCTCTTGATAGTCTCAACTATCAAGTCCATCACCTTGAAAGGTGCCTTCTCATCAAGTATATGCAGCATGTTGATAGAATACCCTCTGATCATGCGATGATCTCCAGACTTGGGCATCAAAGTATGCCTCAGAATAGTGTTTGTGGTAGGAAGACCTGCCTGGAGATAATACACTGAGCCAAGCTTCCAAATTCCTATATCCTTAGCTGGGACCTCGTTATACATATTCTTCATGGATTCATGGTTCTTCTTGGGAATACCATAGACATCAACATCATCCTCTCTCTCTGACCGAGCATTCAGCGAAGGTGCCCATTCTTCAACAGTTGAAGAGAATCTTTGGCCTTCATCATCCATGTGATCTTTCCATCTGGATAGAAATGAGCTGTGGCTAGAATTGCATAATCATTTCATCATTCCAACTTGTCAACTTTTGACCAACAAAATCTGCAACACCACATGCAGTGAAGCTCTCATGCACATGTGGAAAGAAGTCTCTGTGCTCTTCACTATCAATGTATGCCCAATCAACATAGCGAGTGTCTGCAACTATGGGCTTCTTGTCCATCAACCTGATCTCATAGAAGTCCTGCTGCTCTCGGTGTGGAATCTTGGATCAACAGCAGTTCTTCTCCTCACAAACATATGGATCAGCTTGTCTCCATAGCCCGAGACCTCTATCCTTCCTTTCCTTCATGTTTTCACTTGAGGATGAGCATCATTGTGAAGTGGCGGTTTCGTCGAAGTTTCAAGAAAACTGGTGCCTCATCATCGACACACATTTGGTGGCACATCATCTTTCTTCTTTTCAGATGCAGGGGATGTTCTGACAGTCTTCTTGGGCTTGGCGGCGAGGCTTTCTTGGAGCTGCCTTGACTGGAGCAGATGGCTTGGACTTTGAAGTGGCTCCAGCCCTGATGGCATCACCCATAAACTTAGACTTCTGAGGAGGAGGCTGGGGTGCTTCCTCATCCTCATCTTCCTCTGCTGCATCATCATGCACAATCCTCTTCCTCTTGGAAGTTTTCTTCACCTTGCTCGTAGTTTCCTCTTCCAAACTGAGCTTCTTAGCAACTGTGGACTGCTTCACTTTCCTGGTGCCTTTCTTGATTTGCTGACCTTGAGGCTCTTTGGCAACAACTTTTCTCTTTGGCTTGGAGGAGACCTCTTCCTCAACAATGAAATCAGAGTCTTCTTCATCAGAGTTCCTCTTCTTTCTGGCCCTGGTGGCTGCAGGAGGCAAACCACTTGGTGTGCTCCTCTCACCATCATCTGAAGAGCTCTTTGGGCTCGGGACTAGTGCCTGCCTGGAATATCAGCAATAGGTGACTCGGACCTGTTCGGGCTGTCACCGGCATCGACATGGTGACAACCTGTGAATAGATAAGGTGTAGGCGAGTAGAAGAGTTATCACAAACTGCGAAGATTTTGCAAACAAATGAGTTTAAATTTCAGTTTTAGGTTTTCACGAAGACATTTCGGTCGACCGAGTTTAAAATTCGTGAATCCAAGTGTTCAAACGAAGCATTCACACCACTTTCGGTTGGACGAAGTGGGTTTCGATCTGCCGAAAACACTAGGGTTTCACTAAATCCTCATTTCGTCACACCGATTTGCACAACTTCGGTTGGACCGAAGGTGCGATCAATGGCGAGGCCAAATCGGTCATACCGAGAATGTAAAATCGGTCTCACCGAGATGTGTTCGGCGGAAACCTAACCCTAAAACTTTTACTCGAATTTCGTTCAAACGAACTAATCTGGTGTTAAGGAAGATTTCAAACGTGGCAAGATTATAGGCAATCCAAACGTGCATTGAATCGGAGATGGGAGCACGAGTGGGATCGAAACTCACCCTAACTTGGTGGAGTTCCTCTACGGCGGCAACGGCGCGGAGAGAATGTCCGTTGACGGCGACGGAGACCTGCGGCGAGCGCCTGAGCGGCAGCGGAGGCGATCCGGAGACCAGCGACGGCAAAGAGGGTGTGGGGCGAAGCTTTTGAAGTAGAAATCAATGCGCGCGACCCACGGAGTATATATACCCTTTGTTGCGTCGGTGGGACCGAGTTGTAAAACTTCGGTGGCACCGAGATGAACAACTAGAGGCGATTATGCACTTCGTCACGCCGAATTCACAACTCGGTTTCACCGAGGTGAAAACCTAGATCAATCCAAATGCTTTCGGTTTGACCGAGTTTGAGTGGGTTGGTCGACCGAAATCACTTAGAAGGTTTTGGAAGTTAGCCCTTGACGGATCGGTGGCTCAGTGCTCCTCACTCGGAGGGTTCAAAATGACTTGTTCAAAGTTTGTGATGTAAGCATGAATAGAATTTGAGACAAGAAAGCATAGATAGCTAGGGGAGGTACTTAGGCATTCTTGTCCATCCATTTGGTCAGAAAAATCCAAAAGACCAAAGCAACAAATGGATGTCCTTGAATGGATAAAATCATGCATCCAACATGCTCACACAATAAGATAGCAAATGAAATATGTGTCAAACATGCACAATCAACACTCTAGCTACTATCACACAATTTGTCGATGACTAGGTCATCTATATATGAGTATATTGACTTAGGAGTCAAATGAGAACATTTGATCATAGGTCATACTCATCGTTTAAGCACAAGTGGGGTTACCACTTTTACATAAAGCATTGATGTGTTCACATCATTTGAAGATGCTTTAGCTCAATTCTTTAGAGCAAAGCTCCCCCTAGATGTGAGAACCCCTTTTAAAGGGTCAAACTAACCTTGGGTTGTCGTAGAAGACTTCATGTAGATGTTGAAGATGTGGATGCTCAATGTTGATGAAGATCATCAAGAGTTGGGAGCAATCCTTTGGATTCGGGCACTTTCAATACCTACATGGGTTAGTCCCACAAGGAACAAACAAGGATATCCATGGACATAGATTGAAGTTCACAATAGATGATGTCCATGAAAGCAATGATTACCTTGTCCCTTGACTTACCAACAAGAGGGTTTGTGACTCCATGAACTAGTGCATAATGTGGAAGTTGGTTGCACAAGTTCTTGCCAAAAAGAATGTGAGTGAAGTATGTTGGCGGAGTCACCCTCAAGAACTCTCTAGTTCTTCTTCTTCGGGATCCACATCATCTTGATGGGAATCCTTGGGGTTGTAGTTGAGCTTGACGAAGTAGAACTTGACGTTTCCTTGGGAACCCACTTGACCATGGCTTTAGCTGCTTCAATAAATGCATAAATCTCCTCTTTAAGCTTGTCCTTGCCTTTTAGCTTGTGGTCTTGTGGTGGAAGATCATCTTGAGCTTGTTCCACATTGGAAGAAGTAGGATCGTACTTCTCCTTTTGAGAAACAAACTTTGGAGTGGGATATTTTCCTTCTTCCCATTCAACACCCTCGGCGTTGAACTTTCGCTCAAAACCAATTCCTTGATTCTTCCGGTGCCTTCCTTGCTTGCGAACAATTTCCTCAAAGTTCTTGCTTCCGGCAAGGCTCTTGTAGACACCTTTCTCTATAATCCCTTTCAATAAACTATTTTCTTGCTCAAGTGTAACTTGGCTTGAAACATTGTTAGTGGAATCAAGAGAACTACTAGAACCAATATTGTTGCTTCTAGATGAAGAATTTTTCTTATGCTTGTCATGCTTAGTTTTAATAGGTGGCAAGAAATTAGACAAGAGAAGTCGTTTGGCAAGATATGAAGAACTCTTCTTTCGAAGATCGTCATTGATTGCTTTTAGAAACTCATGTTCTTGCTCTAGATTGAGCTTCTCGAAGCGTAGCTTCTCATGAGATCTTAGGAGCTCTCTATGATCTTCTTGAGTTGTTTCATGAGCTAACTTAAGAGTGTTTAGTTCTTTAGTTAGACGCTCAATCTCCTTCATAGCATTGTTATTCGACTCTTCTCGACTATAAAGACTACTAGCATGTTCATCATTACTAGGCTCACTAGATTTGTCATGTAAAAGCTCATCTTCACCAAGCAAGTCATCCTCATCACTATCAAAGTCAATGAATTCAGGGTGTGATACCTTGGGGCCTTTAGCCATGAAGCATCTTCCAATTCCCTCATTTGGTGAATCAAATAAGTCATAGGAGTTGGAGTTGGAGGACACGAGAGCAAGACCGGCAACACCTTCATCTTGACTGTAGTCGGAGTTGGTGTGATAGCTTCTTTCGGAATGATTGTCGGAGTCGGAGCCGGAGACACATTCACCTACATGAGCTTGATGTTTTCTTCTTGTGTAGCTCCTTGATGACTTGTCTTTCCTTTCCGAATCCTTGCTTCTCCGAGAGGATCTTCGTTCATAACGATCATCTCTACTCCTTCTCTCTTTCCGAGGTGACTCTTCTCTTGAGCTTCTTCTTCTTGGAGATTCTTCTCTTCTCTTGTGGGGAGCCGAGCACTCATTTGAGTAGTGTCCGGGTCTTCCACAATTGTAGCAGTTTCGATCACGACTAGAAGATCTCTTTTCATCATATGATCTAGACTTTGAGCTTCTTTCTTTGCTTCTACTCTTGTAGAATTTGTTGAAGTTCTTCACCATTAGGCTTATCTCTTCATTGGAAACTAGCTTGTCACTTGAGGTTGTGGGAGCATCACTTGTAGCTTTGTAAGCACCACTTGACTTGTTGTGAAGCTCTTCCTTATCTTTAAGTGTCATCTCATGAGCAACAATTCTTCCAATGACTTGGTTGGCTTGAGATTCTTGTAGTTTGGCATCATTTGGATCAAAGTGCACACGGTGTCATACTTTCCATCCAAAGCTCGAGAATCTTCTTGATGATGAATTGGTCGGTCATTTCTTCGCTTCCTAAGCCGCAATCTCATTTGTGATGAGAGCAAGCCTAGAGTACATTTCAGCGACTCCTTCACCTTCCTTCATCTTGAACTTGTCAAGTTGACCTTGAAGAACATCTAGCTTTGATTCCTTCACGGACTCGGTACCTTCGTGCATTTCGACCAAAGTATCCCAAATCTCTTTTGCATTCTCAAGACGGCTGATTTTGTTGAACTCCTCGGGACACAAAGCATTGAAGAGAATGTCACAAGCTTGAGCATTGTTTTGCAACATCCGCAATTCATCCGTTGTAGCTTCACGATCCGGAACTTTTCCTTCCTCGAAGAATTCACCTTGCAAGCCAACACAAATAATGCCCCATGCGGCTGGGTTATGGCCAAGAATATGCATTTTCATTTTATGCTTCCAACTAGCAAAGTTTGAACCATCAAAGTAAGGACCTCTATGAAAATTACCCTCACTAGACGCCATACTCTCCTAGGTTGTGAAACCAATCTTACGGAGTCCAATGCAATGGAAACCAATACAATGGAGACCAAAGCTCTGATACCACTTGTAGGATCGAAAGTATGTCTAGAGGGGGGGGGTGATTAGACTACTTGACAATATAAAAATTCAGCCTTTTGATAAAGACGAGTTTTTGGCAAGTTCACAATGATGATCAAGTCAAGTATCACCCTACACATGCAATTCTAGAGTATAGGCAGCGGAAAGTAAATTGCACATGTAGTAAAGAGAGGTGGAGAAGAGCAAACGCAATTTGGAGACACGGAGATTTTTCTCGTGGTTCCGATAGGTGGTGCTATCGTCAATCCACGTTGATGGAGACTTCAACCCACGGAGGGTAACGGCTGCGAGAGTCCACGGAGGGCTCCACCCACGAAGGGTCCACGAAGAAGCAACCTTGTCTATGCCATCATGGCCTCACGCCCACGGAGGGCTAGCCTTACTCGGGTAGATCTTCACGAGTAGGCGATCTCCTTGCCCTTACAAACTTCTTGGTTCAACTCCACATCTCGACGGAGGCTCCCAATCGACACCTAACCAATCTAGGAGGCACCACCTCCAAAAGGTAATAGATGGTGTTGATGATGATGAACTCCTTGCTCTTGTGCTTCAAATGATAATCTCCCCAACACTCAACTCTCCTCACTGATTTGGCTGTGGTGGAAGAAAGGATTGAGTGGAAAGCAACTTGGGAAGGCTAGAGATCAAGCTTCATATGGTGGGAGTGGAGCAACTTGATCTCAACACAAGGGTAGGTAGTTTTCTTCTCAGAAATGTAAGGTAGGAGTGGTAGTACTTTCTGATGGCTCTCTCCACGAGTGAAGAGGGGGTGGAGGGGTATTTATAGCCTCCACACAAAATCCAACCGTTACACACAATTGACCAATCTCGGTCAGACCGAAGTTGACAACTCGGTGAGACCGAAAGTTCAAATCATCTGAACATTGGGATTTTCGGTGGGACCGAAAATACAATCTCGGTGTGTCCGATTCGTGTAAAGACTAGGGTTTGCCAATCTCGGTGGGACCGACTTCATCATCTCGGTGACACCGATTTGATGACAGAAGGTTACAGAAGCTTGGCAACTCAAGTTTCGGTGAGACCGAGTTCAGAATCGGAAAATCCGAGATTTCTAGGGTTTGGCTATATGGCTGAGGTGGTTCATCTCGGTGTGGCTGAGTTTAGGAAATCGGTGGGACCGAGATTACTTATGAGTGTATTATGGAAGTGAGAGTTGCTGATAGTTTAGGAGATGTATCACTAAGCACTTTGAGCAACCAGATCATTATCATAACCTCATCCCCTTTTAATAGTATTGGCTTTCCTATAGACTCAATGTGATCTTGGATCACTAAACCAAAAATGGAGTCTTGAGCTTTTGCCAATGCTTGCCTTAGCATTTTGAGGGGTCCACTTCTTCAGTCCTTGCCTTACCCATATCACTGAACTTTCTGAAATGATTCTCAAGAAACTATTAGTTCAATGATATATATGTTGTTACTAATTACCAAAACCACCCGGGGATTAGTTGCACTTTCACCAACGGACCCAACAAAGACGGCTTCCATCGGGGCACAGTTGGACCCCGAAGTTGACGCCGCACTGCGCGAATTCCTTCGGGAAAATTGGGACATCTTCGCCTGGCATCCTTCGGACATGCCCGGAATCCCTCGCAGGTTGGCAGAACACAGCCTAAACATCCTAAAAGGATTTAAGCCAGTCAAACAGGCTCTTCGACGATTTTCCGAGCCCAAAAGACAGGCAATGGGAGAAGAGCTAGCCAAGTTATTGGAAGCCGGATTCATTAGAGATATCAAACATCCGGACTGGCTAGCAAATTTGGTGATGGTACCAAAGAAGGATAAATCCTAGCGCCTCTGTGTCGACTTCAAAGACCTCAATAAGGCTTGCCCAAAGGATCCTTTCCCCTCCCCCGCATCGATCAAATTATCGATGCCACAGCAGGACACGATTCGTTGTGCTTCCTGGATGCATACTCTGGCTATCATCAAATCAAGATGGCGGAAGCAGATCAAGCCGCAACGGCATTCATCACTCCATACGGACCATTCTGCTTCAACACGATGCCCTTCGGACTTAAAAACGCCGGCGCAACATATCAGCGCATGATTCAAACATGTCTGGCCACCCAGATCGGCAAAACAGTCGAGGCATACGTAGACGACGTAGTCGTCAAAACAAAACACGTCGAAACTTTAGTAGACAATTTGAGGCTCACATTCGACAACCTTAGAGCATATGACATCAAGCTGAATCCGGAAAATGTGTTTTGGTGTACCAGCCGGAAAGTCTTTGGGCTTCATCGTATCCGTAGAGGAATTGAAGCAAATCCGGCCAAAATCCGGGCTCTGTCACAGTTGGATATTCCAAAGGACCTCAAGCAAATACAAAAATTAACAGGGTGCGTGGCAGCTTTAAGCCGTTTTATCTCCCGTCTAGGAGAGAAGGCATTGCCCCTTTATCGCCTCCTAAGGCGCACCGAACACTTCGAGTGGACGGATGCCGCCACTGCTGAATAAAGGCCATATTGGCAACAAATCCGGTCCTGGCTGCGCCCACTCTGGGCGAACCAATGTTGTTATATATCGCAGCAACACATCAAGTTGTAAGCGCTGTCCTCGTCGTCGAACGAGCAACAGAAGGGCATAAATTCCCTCTTCAAAAACCAGTGTATTACGTATCCATTGTGTTAACCCCCTGCAAATCCCGTTACCCGCACTATCAGAAGATAGCATATGCGGTGTTCATGGCGTCTCGGAAGCTCCGGCACTACTTTCAAGAGTGTTCGATAACAGTGGCCTCTGAAGTACCACTCAATGACATTATAAATAACCGCGACGCAACGGGCAGGATTGCAAAATGGGCAATTGAGCTCTTGCCATTCGACATAACTTACAAACCTCGACGAGCCATAAAGTCACAAGTTTTGGCTGACTTCGTCGCCGAATGGACTGAAGCCGAACTCCCTAAAGAGTACGGCGCATACTCCAATTGGACTATGCACTTCGACGGTTCCAAAATGTTGGCGGATCGGGGTGGCGTCATCTTGAAGTCCCCACCGGGATACTGATCGATATGTACTTCAAATAATGTACACGGACTCCAACAATGCAGCCGAATACGAGGCCCTATTACATGGTCTCCGGATGGCAGTCTCCATGGGCATTCAACGCCTAGAGGTGCGCGGGGATTCAAACCTCGCAATATCCCAAATAAATGGAGACTTTGACGCCAAGGATCCGAAAATGGCAGCATATCACAATGATGTCCTGAAAATGTCAGCTCGGTTTGAAGGACTCGAATTCCATCACATAGCCCGAGATAACAACCAAGCGGCCGACGTCCTAGCACGCATCGGTGCGAAACGTGATGTTGTCCCTCCAAATATCTTCCTGGAACGGCTCTTCAAGCCATCCGTACTATGGGAAGAGGAGCCCGGTAGCGACAAACCGGAGAAAACCGCACCAACCGGTGATTCAGCAGATGACATAACACCCTCCGCCCACGTTATAATGGCAGTAATCGCCGCGTGGACAGAACCTTTCCTAGCCTACTTACTTAGGCAGGAACTCCCTGAAGACCAAAATGAGGCCCGCTGCATAGTCCGGCGATTGAAGGCCTACAAGGTCCATGAGGGAGAACTTTATAAGAAAAGTACTACCGGAGTCCTTCAAAGGTGTATCTCCGAAGAAGAAGGGCGAAACCTCCTGGCTGAAATCCACGCCGGACTAGGCGGACACCACGCAGCAGCCCGGGCCCTGGTAGGAAAGGCATTCCGTCAGATTTTATTGGCCGACGGCTCGGGCGGATGCACAGACTTGGTCCAGCGATCGTTGGTTGTCGACTCTTTGCTAATCGAGCCATATGCCACCCACCGCCCTCAAAACCATACCCATTACCCGGCCGTTCGCGGTCCAGGGGCTTGACATGGTTGGACCCTTAAAGGGGAACCCACAAGAAAAAGTACCTATTGGTCATGGTGGATAAGTTCACCAAATGGATAGAGGCCAAACCGGTCAAAACGGCAGAGTCCGGACCAGTGATAGACTTTATATCGAGGTGGTACACCGTTACGAGTCCCCACAATCATCACCGACAACGGCACGAACTTCACGGCCGATGAGGTCAAGTCATGGTGCAAAAATATGGGCATTAAGCTCGACTATGCGTCAGTCTATCACCCTCAAACCAACGGTCAAGTGGAAAGAGCAAACGGTCTAATAATGAGCGGCATTAAACCCAGACTAGTGAGGTCACTCACTAAATCAGACACCCAATGGGTCGAGGAGCTCGACTCCGTACTCTGGGGGCTGCGGACAACGCCTAACCGTACTACCGGATTCACACCATTTTTTATGGTATACGGCGCAGAGGCAGTCTTGCCCTGCGACATTATTCATGACTCACCTCGAGTGCGCATGTATGAGGAAAGAGAAGCCGAGTTGGATCGGCAGGACAGCTTGGACACATTGGAGGAAGAACGTGACGTCGCGAAGGCTCGTTCCGCATTCTATCAGCAACAGGCCCGAAGATACCAAAGCAGAGAAGTACGGGCCAAGACTTACAATGTTGGCGAACTAGTTCTACGCTGCGGACAAGAAAAGGACAAGCTCAAGCCCAGATGGGAAGGCCCCTTCATTATTGATCAAGTACTGACCGGCGGAGCATACCGTCTACGAAATGCGTCGGACAACCGACTCGAGCCGAGCCCATGGAACGCAGCCCGACTCCGACGATTCTATGCATAGCGCCGGACTAAGAGTTCGTCCCCTTCCCCCGTCCAACCTTTTATATTTCGGCTGTCTTCCATTTCTCTTTTTATCCTTTTAACTTAAAAGCCCTTCGGGGCCTATTTTCGCATTCTTTGCATACGCACGATGTGCCATCCGCACTCGTTATTCCTGGGGGCTTCTTTCACAGAAGCTCAATTATACGGGTTTTATACCCAACACATGTGTCAAGCTTCCACATGTACCTTTTACTCGCCATTATATGCATCGATATGACTTAAGTTTTGGCCAAGCTGGGTTGCCTAGCTCCTGTGCTTACCCCTACGTTCCTGATTGTTCGGCTAGGAGGTAAAGGGAGCACCTCTGCGATTGTTACTGCCGGGTCAGCCGGATGTGTACCTCAGACTGGGTGAAGCCGAAAGCTAGCGTTCTTAAGGGAATATTCGGTCGGTGATTTAAAAGATGACTACTTAACTATTTTTCCATCTGGCCCCAGATGTTTTCCTGCTTTCTTTGCAGTCCGGCAATGCACTTTAGGGCATGCCTCCCCAGCGAAAGGAGCCCTTAACGGAACTATTCTCCCTGGAAGATGTTTCTTACTAACCATGTAATATAACATAACTAGTTGGGCACTTGTCTGATAAAGCACTAATGACCCCTACGCCTGGTCTCCATGCATACCACGGTTGTTTCTTAACCAAAAGGTATTCGACACACTCGGACTCTAGGGTCCCGAGGTCGAAGCGAAAAGGTTGGCAAAGACAAACGATCTACAATCCGGCTAGAAGGCATTTCACATGTCATTTCAAAGGATAACATACATTGTCAAATTTATTGATTGTATTCCTCCTCAATCCCGTCTAACAGGCTGTCTAGTTTACAGTCCCGTTGGGAAAATTTAGCAGCCAGTTCTACCTGGCCGTACACTAAACTCACAAGGATCTCCTTCCCATCAGGCCCCACCGGTCCAACTTCGGCCATATGGTTGGGATCCGCCTTCTTATACCGCGTCTTCACCATGGCCCAAGCCTCCCTGGCACCTTGACGGCAAGCCGAAACCTTCCACAAACGGAAGCGCTGCCGTACTCCCTGCAGCTTCTCCGCAAGCTCCCCGAGGCCCTCGGGCAGGGTGAGGGATGGCCATAAAGCCTGTACGGCACCACTCATTGCCTGCCGAACTCGTTCGAGTAGCTACAATAGTTCGGGAAGTTGATCACCCATTGATACGGGCATCTCCTCTGCAGGACGACCCGTGAGTATACCTACAAGACATATTATGTCAAATCACTTCCACGCCGAACTCTCCTTTCTTAAAGAGTTCGCTCAAAGCACTTACTATATATGCCGCGACAAAGCCGTTGATTCTCCTTGACGGAGCTGGACAGCTCGGCCTGCGCGCCTTTCAGCTCTTCCCCGAGCTTGGCATTGGCATCTTGGAGCTTGTTCCTTTCCTGCTGAACCCTGTTCAAGACGTTCTCGCCGACCTTTAGTCGGCGCAGCAATCTTGCTGTCCGGATCTTGTTCGGCGGCACCTGCAATGTCATTATTAGACTCACAAGCGCTTGCAAAGCGCTTATATTAATTTATATAAATGTGTTACCAGGAGGGTCTTTCCGTCTCCTCCTGCGGCAGCAAGTCTTGACCTCAAGTTGGGCCTTGCAATCTTGCAGCTCCCGAGACAGCTGGGCATTCTTCTCGTTAAGAGCCTGAAATTTCAAATGATCCTTAAATCAGTTTCCATAACTAATCTAAGTCTCGGGGGCTACTGGTGTATACAACCATTAAAATTCCCTTACCCGTATGTCTTTAACGTATTGCTCCGTCACTCTGGTAAAACCATTTTGAGCAGCACGGAGATGCGCGTCCCCTGTGTTGGGGATATTACCACTAGGTGTAAACCGGCCAGCTTGGGCCGGATTAATTCCGTTAGTGGTATAAGCAGAGAAAGGCCCAAGGCCTATAGTCGGTTTAGAACTTGTAGCCGTAAACCGGCCTGATGTATAACTTGTATTGTAATTTAGGAATAGAGAGATACCAACCGGGATACGACTATGAACCGGTTGGGACTCTATGAACCGACGGGTGTCACTCGTGTATATAAGGGGACGACCCAGCGACGGTTCAAGGACAGACAACCACAACTCGAGCCTAGGCGAAGCTTGTTTGCTCCCTAGCCATCGAGACTACATCAATTCCATCACAACTAGACATAGGCTTTTACCTTCATCGAAGGGGCGAACTAGTATAAAACCCTTGTGTCTTTGTGTCCGCTTTAACCCCGCAAGTAAACCCGTGCGATGGCTCCACGACTAAGTCCTTACGCTAGGACATCTGCCGTGACAAATCCACGACAGTTGGCGCCCACCGTGGGGCTATCGCACGATGGTTTGACGATCTTGGAGGGCAAGCTCAAAGGACTCGAAGGCTACGTCGTGGGCCGGATGACCAAGAGTCGTCGCGGCCGGATCTACATCGACGACGCCGGATGGGGTCCCGAGGCCGAGTCAATCGAGTATGGATACCAGGTCCCCTTCGGCGGCATACACGTTTTCATCGGCAAGATCGGGGAGCCTGGGCCTGAGCCGGACATCTGCACCGACCTCATCGAGACGGCTCAGCGTGCGCGACCTGCCCAGGTTAAACCGGCCGTGAAGCATGTCTTCGTTGGAGTCACCCATGGAGGAGAGTACGATGCCGGTTCAGAACACGGTAGTGAGACCGTCGTTTATTCTGGCGATGAATCTTCAACAAGAGAGACTGAGTCATTGTACCAGTTGCAAGGCGATATGATCAGGGGCTGTTCCGACGGTGACGATTTCGGACCCCCAAGCCGCTTAAACCGGTCGGAGTATTCATGGCGGTCGCAGAGCAGCGAACCACTCTTCAACCGCAGCAGCGATGCTTTCCGGTTCAGCAGCGGCAGCAGAGGCAGGAGGCCCGGAGCGCCCGCCGGTTCAAGTTCTGTCAGATCTGTTTGATGCACTAGCAGCGCTTATGGCGGAGGACAACCCAGCGGATCAGGAGGCTCATAATGCAGAAATTGCAAAAGTGAAAGAGCAGATCACGCAAGCCAAAGCGGATCTAGCGTCAGAGAAGGAGCGTATGGCCGCAGAGCGGGCCGCTTTAGACGCCTGTATTTACAAGAAAGTGAGTGGGAGCTCAGTAGCATTTCTGATCTTATATGTGGATGACATATTGCTGATCGGAAATGATATAGAATTTCTGGATAGCATAAAGGGATACTTGAATAAGAGTTTTTCAATGAAAGACCTCGGTGAAGCTGCTTACATATTGGGCATCAAGATCTATAGAGATAGATCAAGACGCTTAATTGGACTTTCACAAAGCACATACCTTGACAAAGTTTTGAAGAAGTTCAAAATGGATCAAGCAAAGAAAGGGTTCTTGCACGTGTTACAAGGTGTGAAGTTGAGTCGACTCAATGCCCGACCACCGCAGAAGATAGAGAGAAAATGAAAGATGTTCCTATGCTTCAGCCATAGGCTCTATCATGTATGCAATGCTGTGTACCAGACTGATGTGTGCCTTGCTATAAGCCTAGCAGGGAGGTACCAAAGTAATCCAGAGTGGATCATTTGGACAGCGGTCAAGAACATCCCGAAATACCGAAAAGGACGAAGGATATGTTTCTCGATATGGAGGTGACAAAGAGCTCATCGTGGCAGTTACGTTGATGCAAGCTTTGACACGATCCGGACGATTCTAAATCGCAGACCGGATACGTATTTACACTAAGCGGAGGAGCTGTCGGTTGGTGCGTTCTAAACAAAGCGTCGTGGCGGGATCTACATGTGAAGCGGAATACATAGCAGCTTCGAAGCAGCTAATGAAGGAGTCTCGATGAAGGAGTTCATATCCGATCTAGGTGTCATACCTAGTGCATCGGGTCCAATGAAAATCTTCTGTGACAATACTGGAGCAATTGCCTTAGCAAAGGAATCCAAATTTCACAAGAGGACCAAGCACATCAAGAGACGCTTCAATTCCATCCGGGACTTAGTCCAGACTGGAGACATAGAGATTTGCAAGATACATACGGATCTGAATGTTGCGACTTCGTTGACTAAGCCTCTTCCACGAGCAAAACATGATCAGCACCAAGACTCCATGGGTGTTAGAATCATTACTGTGTAATCTAGATTATTGACTCTAGTGCAAGTGGGAGATGAAGGAAATATGCCCTAGAGGCAATAATAAAGTTATTATTTATTTCCTTATTTCATGATAAATGTTTATCATTCATGCTAGAATTGTATTAACCGGAAACATGATACATGTGTGAATGCATAGACAAAACAAGATGTCACTAGTATGCCTCTACTAGACTAGCTTGTTAATCAAAGATGGTTATGTTTCCTACCATGAACAAAGGAGTTGTTATTTGATTAACGAGGTCACATCATTAGTAGAATGATCTGATTGACATGACCCATTCCCTTAGCTTAGCACACGATCGTTTAGTATGTTGCTCTGCTTTTATCCATAACTTATACATGTTCCTGTAACTATGAGATTATGCAACTCCGTTCTTCGGAGGAACACTTTGGGTGCTACCAAACGTCACAACGTGAATCGGGTGATTATAAAGGAGTACTACAGTGTCTCCAAAGGCGATGTTGGGTTGGCGATTTCGAGATTAGGTTTTGTCACTCCGATAGTCGGAGAGGTATCTCTGGCCCTCTCGGTAATGCACATCATCAAGCCTTGCAAGCACTACAACTAATGAGTTAGTTGTGAGATGATGTATTACGGAACGAGTAAAGAGACTTGCCGTAACGAGATTGAACTAGGTATTGGATACCGACGATCGAATCTCGGGCAAGTAACATACCGATGACAAAGGAACAACGTATGTTGTTATGCGGTCTGACCGACAAAGATCTTCGTAGAATATGTAGGAACCAATATGGGCATCCAGGTCCCGCTGTTGGTTATTGACCGTGAATAGTTCTAGGTCATGTCTACATTGTTCTCGAACCGTAGGGTCCGCACGCTTAAGGTTACGATGACAGTTATTATGAGTTTATGTATTTTGATGTACCAAGGAGTTCGGAGTCCCGGATGTGATCACGGACATGACGAGGAGTCTCGGAATGGTCGAGACATAAAGATTGATATATTGGAAGCCTATGTTTGGAGTTCGAATGGTTCCGGCGAAAACGGAATTCTGGAAGTACCGGAGGTTACCGGAACCCCCCGGGAGGTAAATGGGCCTCGATGGGCCTTGGTGGAAAGGAGAAGGGGCAGCCCAAGGTGGCCGCGCGCCTCCCCCCCCTTCCCTAGTCCTACTAGGACTAGGAGAAGGGCCGCCCCTCTCTCTCTTTCCTCCGGGAATCCTAGTCCAACTAGGATTGGGGAATCCTACTCCCGAGGGAGTAGGACTCCAGTAGCGCCTCCTTGGCCGCCCCCCTCCCCTGGCTCCTTTATATACGGGGCAGGGGGCACCTTGAAACACACAAGTTGATCGTGAGATCGTTCCTTAGCCGTGCAGGTGCCCCCTCCACCATATTCCACCTCGGTTATACCGTCATGAAGCTTAGGCGAAGCCTGCGCCGTGAAACATCAAGATCGTCCACCACGCCGTCGTCGACGTGAACTCTCCTCGACACTCGGCTGGATCGGAGTACGAGGGACGCCATCGAGCTGTACGTGTGTCAAGAACTCGGGGCGTCGGAGTAACGGCGCCGGATCGGTCGGATCGCGAGGAGAACGCGTCGACTACTTCCTCTACGTTGTGATCGCTTCCGCCGGGTCTACAAGGGTATGTGGACAACACTCTCCCCTCTCGTTGCTATACATCACCATGATCTTGCGTGTGCGTAGGAAATTTTTGAAATTACTACGCTCCCCAACAAAGGCATCCGAGCCTAGGTTTTTCTATGGTTTGATGTTTTGCACGAGTAGAACACAAGTGAGTTGTGGGCGATACAAGTCATACTACCTACCAGCATGTCATACTTTGGTTCAGCGGTATTGTGAGATGAAGCGCCCGCACCGACATTACGCGTGACGCTTCGCGAGACTGGTTTCACCGCCACGAGCACTCGTTGCTTAAAGGTGACCGGTGGGTGTCTGTCTCTCTCACTTTAGTTGAACTGAGTGTGGCTACGCCCGGTCCTTGAGAAGGTTAAACGGAGTCTATTTGACGAAGTATCGTTGTGGTTTTGATGCGTGGGTGAGACTGGTTCTTGCTTAAGCCCGTAGCAGCCACGTAAAATTTGCAACAACAAAGTAGAGGACGTCTAACTTGTTTTTGCAGGGCATGTTGTGATGTGATATGGTCAAGACGTGATGCTATATTTTATTGTATGAGATGATCATGTTTTGTAACCGGTTATCGGCAATCGGCAGGAGCCATATGGTTGTCGCTTTATTGTATGCAATGCAATCGCCCTGTAATGCTTTACTTTATCACTAAGCGGTAGCGATAGTCGTAGTAGCATAAGTTTGGCGAGACGACAACGATGCTGCGATGGAGATCAAGGTGTCGCGCCGGTGACAATGGTGATCATGGTGGTGCAACAAGATGGAGATCATGAAGCACAAGATGATGATGACCATATCATATCACTTATATTGATTTGCATGTGATGTTTATCCTTTTATGCATCTTATCTTGCTTTGATTGACGGTAGCATTATAAGATGATCTCTCACTAAATTATCAAGAAGTGTTCTCCCCGGGTATGCACCGTTGCCAAAGTTCGTCGTGCCCAGACACCACGTGATGATCGGGTGTGATAAGCTCTACGTCCATCTACAACGGGTGCAAGCCAGTTTTGCACACGCAGAATACTCGGGTTATGCTTGACGAGCCTAGCATATGCAGATATGGCCTCGGAACACGGAGACCGAAAGGTCGGCGTGAATCATATAGTAGATATGATCAACATAAGATGTTCACCATTGAAAGCTACTCCATTTCACGTGATGATCGGTTATGGTTTAGTTGATTTGGATCACGTGATCACTTAGATGACTAGAGAGATGTTTTTCTAAGTGGGAGTTCTTAAGTAATATGATTAATTGAACTTAAATTTATCATGAACTTAGTACCGATAGTATCTTGCTTGTTTATGTTTGATTGTAGATAGATGGCTCGTCTTTGTTGTTCCGTTGAATTTTAATGCGTTCCTTGAGAAAGCAAAGTTGAAAGATGATGGTAGCAATTACACGGATCGGGTCCGTAACGAGGATCATCCTCATTGCTGCACGTAAGAGCTACGCCCCGATGCACCGCTAGGTGACAGAACTTGCTCTTTGAGCAACGCCAGATGTTATGAACGTCTGGCGAGCAAAGCTGATGACTACTCTATAGTTCAATGTGCCATGCTTTACGGCTTAGAACCGGACTTCAACGACGTTTTGAACGTCATGGAGCATATGAGATGTTCCAGAGTTGAAGTTAATATTCCAACAGAATGCCCGGATTGAGAGATATGAAGTCTCCAATAAGTTCTATAGCTGCAAGATGGAGGAGAATAGTTCTATTAGTGAGCATATACTCGTAATGTCAGGGTACTACAATCACTTGACACAATTGGGAGTTAATCTTCCGGATGATTGTGTCATTGATGAAATTCTCAATCACCGCCACCAAGCTACAAAGGCTTCGTGATGAACTATAATATGCAAGGGTTAGTAAAGACTATGCAGAGCTCTTCGCAATGCTAAAGGCTGCGGAGGTAGAAATCAAGAAGGAGCATCAAGTGTTGATGGTCAATAAGACCACTAGTTTCAAGAAGAAAGGCAAAGGGAAGAAGAAGGGAATCTCAAGAAGAACAGCAAGCAAGTTGTTGCTCAAGAGAAGAAACCCAAGTCGGCCCTAAACCTGAAATCGAGTGTTTCTACCGCAAGCGGTCGTCACCGGAAGCGGAACTGCCCCAAGTATTTGGCGGATAAGAAGGATGGCAAGGTGAACAAAGGTATATGTGATATACATGTTATTGATGTGTACCTTACTAGAGCTCGTAGTAGCACTGGTATTTGATACTGGTTACATTGCTAATATTTGCAACTCAAAGCAGGACTACTGATTGCTTAACTCGCAAAGGACGAGGTGACGATCGCGTGGGAAATGGTTCCAAAGTCGATGTGATCGCGGTCGGCACGCTACCTCTACATCTACCTTCGGGATTAGTTTTAGACCTAAATAATTGTTATTTGGTGCCTGCGTTGAGCATGAACATTATATCTGGATCTTGTTTGATGCGAGACGGTTATTCATTTAAATCGAGAATAATGGTTGTTCTATTTATATGAGTAATATCTTTTATGGTCATGCACCCTTGAGGAGTGGTCTATTTCTTATGAATCTCGATAGTAGTGATACACATATTCATAATGTTGAAACCAAAAGATGCAGAGTTGATAATGATAGTGCAACTTATTTGTGGCAATCGCCGTTTAGGTCATATCGGTGTAAAGCGCATGAAGAAACTCCATGCCGATGGACTTTTGGAGTCACTTGATTATGAATCAC
Source organism: Aegilops speltoides (assembly GCA_021437245.1). Classification (NCBI taxonomy): domain Eukaryota; kingdom Viridiplantae; phylum Streptophyta; class Magnoliopsida; order Poales; family Poaceae; genus Aegilops; species Aegilops speltoides. The sequence goes on from CM038145.1 coordinate 494,187,001, forward strand.
TTGGCACTTATGAACCGTGCCTCATGGGCAAGATGACTAGAACACCGCTTCTCGGTACTATGGAGAGAGCAACAGATTTGTTGGAAATCATACATACGAGATGTATGTGGTCCGATGAATATTGAGGCTCGTGGCGGATATCGTTATTTTCTCACCTTCACAGATGACTTAAGCGAGATATGGGTATATCTACTTAATGAAACATAAGTCTGAAACGTTTGAAAAGTTCAAAGAATTTCAGAGTGAAGTTGAAAATCATCGTAACAAGAAAATTAAATTTCTACGATCCGATCGTGGAGGTGAATATTTGAGTTACGAGTTTGGTCTACATTTGAAACAATGCGGGATAGTTTAGCAACTCACGCCACCCGAACACCACAACGTAATGGTGTGTCCGAACGTCGAATCGTACTTTACTAGATATGGTACGATCTATGATGTCTCTTACAGATTTACCGCTATCGCTTTGGGGTTATGCTCTAGAGACACCGATTCACACTGAATAGAACACCGTCGAAATCCGTTGAGACGACACCTTATGAACTGTGGTTTAGCAAGAAACCAAAGTTGTCGCTTCTTAAAGTTTGGGGATGCGATGCTTATGTGAAAAGCTTCAACCTGATAAGCTCGAACCCAAATCGAGAAATGTGTCTTCATAGGATACCCAAAGGAGACAGTTGGGTACACCTTCTATCACAGATCCGAAGGCAAGACATTCGTTGTTAAGAATGGATCCTTTCTAGAGAAGGAGTTTCTCTCGAAAGAAGTGAGTGGGAGGAAAGTGGAACTTGATGAGGTAATAGTACCTTCTCCCTTACTTGAAAGTAGTTCGTCGCGAAACCAGTTTCGAGACACCTACACCAAGTAGTGAGGAAGTTGATGATGTTGATCATGAAACTTCAGATCAAGTTACTTCAGAACCTCGTAGATCAACGAGTAAGATCCGCACTGAGTGGTACGGTAATCCTGTTCGGAAGTCATGCTACTAGATCATGATGAACCTACGAACTATGAAGAAGCGATGGTGAGCCCAGATTCCATAAAATGGCTTGAGGCCATGAAATCGAGATGGGATCCATGTATGAAAACAAAGTGTGGACTTTGGTTGACTTGCCCGAGGGTAGGCAAGCAATAGAAAACAAGTGGATCTTCAAGAAGAAGACCGACGACGGTAATGTTATCGTTTATAAAGCTCGACTTGTCGCAAAAGGTTTTCGACAAGTTCAAGGGATTGACTACGATGAGACCTTCTCACCCGTGGCGATGCTTAAGTCCGTCCGAATCATGTTAGCAATTGCCGCATTTTATGATTATGAAATTTGGCAAATGGATGTAAAGACTGCATTCTGAATGGATTTACGGAAGAAGAGTTGTATATGATGCAACCGAAGGTTTTATCGATCCAAAGGAGCTAACAAAGTGTGCAAGCTCCAGCGATCCATATATGGACTGGTGCAAGCATCTCGGAGTTGGAATAAACGCTTTGATAGTGTGATCAAAGCATTTGGGTTTGTACTGCACTTTTGGAGAAGCTCAGATTTACAAGAAAGTGAGTGGGAGCTCAGAGCATTTCGATCTTATATGTGGATGACATATTGCTGATCGGAAATGATATAGAATTTCTGGATAGCATAAAGGGATACTTGAATAAGAGTTTTTCAATGAAAGACCTCGGTGAAGCTGCTTACATATTGGGCATCAAGATCTATAGAGATAGATCAAGACGCTTAATTGGACTTTCACAAAGCACATACCTTGACAAAGTTTTGAAGAAGTTCAAAATGGATCAAGCAAAGAAAGGGTTCTTGCCTGTGTTACAAGGTGTGAAGTTGAGTCGACTCAATGCCCGACCACCGCAGAAGATAGAGAGAAATGAAAGATGTTCCCTATGCTTCAGCCATAGGCTCTATCATGTATGCAATGCTGTGTACCAGACCTGATGTGTGCCTTGCTATAAGCCTAGCAGGGAGGTACCAAAGTAATCCAGGAGTGGATCACTGGACAGCGGTCAAGAACATCCTGAAATACCTGAAAAGGACGAAGGATATGTTTCTCGATATGGAGGTGACAAAGAGCTCATCGTGGCGGTTACGTTGATGCAAGCTTTGACACCGATCCGGACGATTCTAAATCGCAGACCGGATACGTATTTACACTAAACGGAGGAGCTGTCAGTTGGTGCAGTTCTAAACAAAGCGTCGTAGCGGGATCTACATGTGAAGCGGAATACATAGCAGCTTCGAAGCAGCTAATGAAGGAGTCGGATGAAGGAGTTCATATCCGATCTAGGTGTCATACCTAGTGCATCGGGTCCAATGAAAATCTTCGTGACAATCTCGAGCAATTGCCTTAGCAAAGGAATCCAAATTTCACAAGAGGACCAAGCACATCAAGAGACGCTTCAATTCCATCCGGACTTAGTCCAGATGGAGACATAGAGATTTGCAAGATACATACGGATCTGAATGTTGCCAGACCCGTTGACTAAGCCTCTTCCACGAGCAAAACATGATCAGCACCAAGACTCCATGGGTGTTAGAATCATTACTGTGTAATCTAGATTATTGACTCTAGTGCAAGTGGGAGATCAAGGAAATATGCCCTAGAGGCAATAATAAAGTTATTATTTATTTCCTTATTTCATGATAAATGTTTATCATTCATGCTAGAATTGTATTAACCGGAAACATGATACATGTGTGAATGCATAGACAAAACAAGATGTCACTAGTATGCCTCTACTAGACTAGCTTGTTAATCAAAGATGGTTATGTTTCCTACCATGAACAAAGGAGTTGTTATTTGATTAACGAGGTCACATCATTAGTAGAATGATCTGATTGACATGACCCATTCCTTAGCTTAGCACACGATCGCTTAGTATGTTGCTACCGCTTTTATCCATAACTTATACATGTTCCTGTAACTATGAGATTATGCAACTCCGTGCTACGGAGGAACACTTTGGTGCTACCAAACGTCACAACGAATCGGGTGATTATAAAGGAGTACTACAGTGTCTCCAAAGGCGATGTTGGGTTGGCGTATTTCGAGATTAGGTTTTGTCACTCCGATAGTCGGAGAGGTATCTCTGGGCCCTCTCGGTAATGCACATCATCAAGCCTTGCAAGCACTACAACTAATGAGTTAGTTGTGAGATGATGTATTACGGAACGAGTAAAGAGACTTGCCGGTAACGAGATTGAACTAGGTATTGGATACCGACGATCGAATCTCGGGCAAGTAACATACCGATGACAAAGGGAACAACGTATGTTGTTATGCGGTCCGACCGACAAAGATCTTCGAGAATATGTAGGAACCAATATGGGCATCCAGGTCCCGCTGTTGGTTATTGACCGTGAATAGTTCTAGGTCATGTCTACATTGTTCTCGAACCGTAGGGTCCGCACGCTTAAGGTTACGATGATGCTTATTATGAGTTTATGTATTTTGATGTACCAAGGAGTTCGAGTCCCGGATGTGATCACGGACATGACGAGGAGTCTCGGAATGGTCGAGACATAAAGATTGATATATTGAAGCCTATGTTTGGAGTTCGAATGGTTCCGGCGGCGGAATTTACCGGAGTACCGGGAGGTTACCGGAACCCCCCGGGAGGTAAATGGGCCTCGATGGGCCTTGGTGGAAAGGAGAAGGGGCAGCCCAAGGTGGCCGCGCGCCTCCCCTTCCCTAGTCCTACTAGGACTAGGAGAAGGGGCCGGCCCCCCTCTCTCTCTTTCCTCTCAGGAATCCTAGTCCAACTAGGATTGGGGGAATCCTACTCCCGAGGGAGTAGGACTCCTGTATGCGCCTCCCTTGGCCGCCCCCCCCCCTGCTCCTTTATATACGGGGCAGGGGGCACCTTGGAACACACAAGTTGATCGTGAGATCGTTCCTTAGCCGTGTGCGGTGCCCCTCCACCATATTCCACCTCGCTTATACCGTCATGAAGCTTAGGCGAAGCCTGCGCCGGTGAAACATCAAGATCGTCCACCACGCCGTCGTCTTGACGGAACTCTCCCTCGACACTCGGCTGGATCGAGTACGAGGGACGCCATCGAGCTGTACGTGTGTCAAGAACTCGGGGCGCCGGAGTAACGGCGCCGGATCGGTCGGATCGCGAGGAGAACGTCGACTACTTCCTCTACGCTGTGATCGCTTCCGCTTGGGTCTACAAGGGTATGTGGACAACACTCTCCCTCTCGTTGCTATACATCACCATGATCTTGCGTGTGCGAGGAAAATTTTTGAAATTACTACGCTCCCCAACAGCATGGGTCTTACGAGACAAGGATCTCGCATCGTCCAAAAGGTGGTTCCATGGTGTATTACCGGGCAAATCTGCTTATCCTGTTGGTAAGATAGCCCGGATGTGGCTTTTGGAGACGAGCACGATTCCCGGTCTGAAAAGCTAACTTTTGAAGTGGTGAAAATCCGGAGTCCATATCATGCCTTGTTTGGGCGGCCGGCTTATGCTAAGTTCATGGCACGACCTTGTTATATCTACTTGCAGCTCAAAATGCCGGGTTACAAAGGAACGATAACGGTGCATGGAAGCCGCCGAGTTGCTTTGGAATGTGAGGAAGGCGATGCAGCTTATGCAGAGGCGGTCTGTGCCACGGAGGAGTTGAAGTTCTATAAGGACAATGTTGATCCGGCAGATATGACCCCTTTGAAGAAGCCAACTACGGAGCATGAATCGGATCTGAAATTTAAATCGGCAGCTGAGACCAAGCTTGTTGACTTCGTGCCAGGCGATTCGTCCAAGCAGTTCCTTGTCGGTGCCAACTCGATCCCAAATAGGAAAGCGCGCTCATCCAGTTCATCCGTGAGAACCGGATATCTTTGCATGGAAGCCGCCCGACATGCCGTGTACCGAGGAACTCGCCGAGCACACACTTAATGTGGATCCTAAGTATAAACCGTGAAACAGTTCCTCCGCCGGTTTAACGAAGAAAGGCGCAAGGCCATTGAGAGGAAGTAGCCAGGCTGTTGGCGGCTGGCTTTATCATTGAGGTGTTTCATCCGAATGGCTTGCTAATCCGGTGCTGGTCCTTAAGAAAAATGGCACTGGCGATGTGTGTGGACTACAGATCTTAACAAGGCTTGTCCAAGCAGATCCTTTGCCTCCCCCGCATTGATCGATCATTGATGCCACGGCAGGATGTGAGCGTTTAAGTTTTTGGATGCATACTCGGATATCATCGATCAAAATGGCGTTAAGGACCAGGAGAAGACAACATTTATAACTCCCTTTGGAGCCTTCATTATGTATCTATGCCTTTTGGGCTCAAAAGCGCCTGTGCTACTTATCGGCGGTGTGTGCTGAATTGCCTACATACACGATCGGCCGCAATGTACATGCTTATGTGGATGATATTGTGGTGAAATCAAGACAAAAGGAGACACTGGTGGAAGATTTGAAGGAAACCTTCGACAACTTGCGATTTATAAGATGATGCTTAATCCGCCAAGTGTGTTTTGGTGTTCCGGCAGTGTTATTGGGGTTTCGTGTCTAACAGAGGAATCGAGGCTAATCCGGAGAAAATTACAGCTATTACTTCCTTGGCTAAACCGGTGTATCAATGATGTTCAGCGTCGGGCGGCGTAATCGCTGCGTTGAGCCGGTTTATCACCGCCGGAGAAAAAGCCATCCCCTTATACCAGATGCTGAGGAAGATAGATAATTTCGTCTGGAGTCCGGCTGCTGACGAAGCATTTGAGGATCTAAAGCGGCAATTGGCCAATCCGCCTGTTCTTGCAGCTCCGGTTGACAAGGAACCGCTGTTGTTATATGTAGCAGCCAATGCTCGAGCAGTGAGCGTGGCCATTGTGGTAGAGCGCAAGGAGGCAGCAAGGAGTATCCGTTCAACGGCCGGTTTATTATATCGGTGAGGTGCTTATTGAGTCCAAACAAAGGTATCCGCATTGGCAGAAGCTAGTCTATGGTGTTTTCATGGCCAGTCGGAAACTGAAGCAATATTTCCAAGGGCACCCTATCACCGTGGTTAGTTCAGCTCCTTTGGGGGATATCATACAGAACCGGGAGGCGACTGGCCGGATTGCAAAATGGGCCATCGAGCTTGGGCCGCATGGGCTAAAGTATATACCGCGCACAGCAGTGAAGTCACAAGCACTTGTTGATTTCATTAATGACTGGATGGAGTTACAAGCACCAGAGGAGAAGCTGGATCACACATACTGGACTATTCATTTCGACGGATCCAGGCAATTGGAAGGCTCGGGGGCTGGAGTCGTTTTAAATTCCCCACGAGGTGATAAGTTTTGTTACGTTCTGCGTTTAATGTTCCCTTGTACTAATAATGCAGCTGAGTACGAAGCTTTGCTCCATGGTCTCCGGATGGCTAAGGAAATGAACTTAAGCCGGGTTAAGTGCTTTGGTGACTCGGACCGTGGCTCAAAGAGTATCCGCACTTAGGACTCTAAGGACCCGCCATGGCCGCATATCGTCGAGAAGTGGATAATATCGCAGGTTGCTTCAAGGGCTATCAAGTGGATCATGTGGATCGCCGAAGAACGGCGGCAGACGCTTTAAGCGGTTGGGTTCTCGCCGTAAACCGTCCCACCTAATGTCTTTTGGACGCCTTGCACAACCCGTCGACCCGCCTCCTGGTGAAGCGGATTTGGCTATTCCCGATCCGGAGGCTCGGTTGGTGGCAGCATTACATGCTATTCGGATTGGACGATTCCTTTCCTTGCGATATGACTTGAGGGAGGTGCCGAAGATGAGGTTACGCCGACGGATAATCCGGCGCCCAAATCTATGACGATTCTTAACGGTGAGTTGCATCATTGCGAAGTATCGTATGCGTTTCAACGTTGTGTTTCCCCTGAGGAAGGCTGTGAAATTTTAAGAGAAATCCATGAAGGGGATTGTGGACATCACGCCGGTTCAAAGTCTCTGGTGGCGAAGGCGTTCCGCCACGGATTTTACTGGTTGACTGCCCACGCTAATGCGGAGGACTTGGTTAAACGGTGTGATGGTTGTCAGAAATTTTCCAGGCATGCTCATGTACCGGCACAAGAATTAAGGATGATCCCAATAACATGGCCGTTTGCGACTTGGGGGCTGGATATGGTTGGACCCTTTAAACGATCCCAGGATAAGAAGACCCACCTGTTGGTGGCAGTGGACAAATTCACCAAGTGGGTTGAAGCGGAACACGCGGCCAAGTGTGATGCGCAACAATGTGCGCTTCATCAAAAGGTGATTTTCCGGTTTGGCTTTCCACACAGTATCATTACTGATAATGGTACTGATTTATCCAAGGGTGCTATGAAAGAATTTTGTGCACGTGAGCACATCCGGCTTGACGTGTCATCAGTGGCTCACCCCCAATCCAACGGGCAGGCAGAACGCGCTAATCAAGAGATTTTACGAGGCATCAAACCCCGACTTCTGGTTCCGTTACAGAGAACACCAGGGTGCTGGGTTGAAGAGCTACCATCGGTGCTATGGAGTATCAATACTACGCCAAACCGGTCCACCGGGTATACACCGTTTTTCATGGTCTACGGAGCGGAGGCCGTTCTCCCCAGTGATATCCGGCACGATTCGCCCCGTGTAGCGGCTTATGTTGAAGCGGACAATTAGACGGCACGGCAGGACGCTTTGGACCTATTGGATGAGGAGCGTGATATGGCAGCCGCTCGTTCGGCGATTTACCAGCAAGATCTTCGTCGTTGTCACAGTCGCCGGGTTAAAACCAGAGCCTTTCAAGAAGGAGATTTGGTGCTTCGTCTCATCCAAGACCAGACAGATATGCACAAGTTATCCCCACCTTGGGAAGGACCTTTTGTGGTCAGCAAGAATCTACACAATGGATCATACTATCTGATTGATATTCGAGAGCGTCAAGACTCACGTACATCAGAGGAGGAGACCAATAGGCCGTGGAATATAGCTCATCTTCGGCCTTACTACACTTGAGTCATCGGCTCAGTTTATGTACATAGCATGACAATGTATATATTATCTTTGATATAATAAAAACCGGAGCCTCAGCTAAAGCGGGGTCTCTGTCTTTCTTATCATGCGTGGTTACATGGAGTGTTTCTTTTTTTAAAGCGGCCTCCGGTTTACCCCTTGACGTTTATATGTATCACTTGGGGGCTTGGTCGTGTCCGAACCAATGCAACACCTCTTGATAGGCGAAAGCCACCAGATCATTTGGGGACACGGTCACGTCTGAACCGGTCACGCCTCTTGGTCGGCCAATAGGGCCAGAGTCATTTGGGGGCTTGGTCGAACCCGAACCAATGTCATGCCACTTGGCCGGCGTACTCGCCAAGAGTCTTTTGGGGACCTGGCCGACTAGCACCATCGCTACGCCTTCGGGGGGCTTGGTTGCGTCTGACCATGGTAATGCCATCTGACCAGCTCCATGAAGCTTTTCTTTTGCAAAGAGTTATTGCCTTTGTTGCCATATTTTCACATAATTGGTATTCGATTTTTTGTTGTTGCGTTTTTTAACCCGACAAATATTTTTATCCGGTTCAACTGTCAGTCACAAACTGACAGGACACGGTTTGATATTACACCGGAGTTTTATCTGCCCGGTTTACCTTCTTCCTGTTCATCATCATGGAATAACAAGGGGGCTTGTGCTGATTCAGCACGGTTATATGGGAGTTATTATCTCCCCAGACGGTCATGGTTTTTAAGGCCTCCGCTTCAAGTTTGGCTACGCCACTTCACGCCAGACACGGCAGGTATTTGTATCACATACTTATTGATTTTCGATATATATATATATATATATATATATATATATATATATATATATATATATATATATATGAATACCATAAACCGGCAAGGGTATCACCGCCACCGAGGTTCAACTTTTCTCGTTACAGGAGTATGAATCAAACAAAAGTCTCACTTATGCACGAAGGCATATTCAGGCAGAAAGCTTTAACTAAAGTTATTACAAGGCAACACGGTGCCCAAGTGAGATCGTTGTTCATTGGGCAAACCGCCCATTAACAGATGTTTGAACCGCCACCGGTTCAAGCCTCGCTCTTCATCCTCCGCCGCTTCACCTCTTCATCTCTACCCATTGGCTGAAATCCACGATGGTCCAACGATTCCCATTAGCGCTTGGAAAACAGCCTCTTCGTTGATCGAGAAGACGGTTCAATGTCGAGCGTAAGTATGCTTACGGATTGAGGGATCAGGTTTTCCGCTTCAAAGGTTGGGGCGGACACTCGCTTGTTTTGATCATTGTATTGCGCTTGATAATGCTCTAAGTCAGCTTCTTCGCCAACCGACAAGCTAGCGGGCGATTGCACGATTTATTGCCCGTAAATCTTCTTCATCAAATCGAGCCATCTTCTTTCACACCGGGATAGCCTTGAGCTGCTTCCACGGGATCAAAGTCTGTACCCGTGCCTTGGCTCGGATCAAGGCGTTGATGGCTCCGGTTCGGGCAGCAGATTTTTTCACCTCTTCAATCCGGGCGGGGAGCATGGACAGCCGGTTCAGAGTATCTTGAATCAAAGAAGGCGCCGGATTGTTATGTGACATTGTGGTGATGGTGCGCTGGGCTCCGGTATACAGCTGTTCTACCAAGGTATAGACAGCCTTCAGTTTCTTCCGCACGTCATTTCCTAAGTGCCCAACGCGTGTGCCTACAGCAGTAAACGGTTAGTTTCAAACCGGAGCAATGACACAACAGGTGTAACATATCACAACTGTTCGAAGAGACATACCAAAGATTGCTGCAGTCATAGAATGTACTTGCCGTTTTACAGCTGTCAGATCGTCTACCACCGGTTTAAGGGCAGCTTCAGCATTTTCTGCCCGTTTGATCAAATTGGCCTTTTCAGTGGCCCAGACTACCTGCTCTTTCTTCATACTTTCCTTCACTTCTTCAGCAGCGGTCAAGGCACTGGTTAACTCTTTCTTGGCCTTCTCTGTTTCGGCCTGCTGGGTTTTCAAAGCCGCTTGTAAATCGGCAATCCGATCATCTTTGATTTTCACCTCACCTGCGCATTGACAAGATGTTCAGCCAGCAATTCAGGTCAAAGTCCCAACCACACAACACGCTTATATGCTTGACACTTGGGGCTAATGTACCTTCAATTTTTCTCTCACATTACATGGCAAAGTCCCAAGCTCAATACAAGTATTCAACTTGGCACTTGGGGGCTAATGACTATTTGATTCTACCAATGTTTCGTCAGGCAGTTTTTATTGAAGTACCGGTTTAAGTATGCAGAGTTAAACCGGCCCTTGTGGTTATGCGGGTAGATTTCAAAATGGATCAAGAAAATAATCAAGTCCCGGTTTGATCAAGATTACAAACCGGCCCTTGGGGGCTACAAGGACTAATATACTGGTGATAAGGAAAGGAGTGAGTTACCTCAAACTTGTCCCTCATTAATTTGACCAGGCCAGCTTCATAGTCACGACTACTGTAAAGCCGGTTCAAATATCCAGAATGAAGGTCTTGGGCGCTTAAAGCGGCATATGTTTCCAGCTCGACATCCCACTTTCCTTTATTCAAAGTGGAAGAATCCTCTTTCACAGTATGCCGGGTTAAGGTTGCAGGATTCCCCGGCTCAGAGCGGCCCATACCAGTAATCACAACGTCATCATCTTTCGACTCGACGGATTGTGTGGGCACGGCTGTTTTAGTAGGACTATGAGGCTTCTCAAACCGGACGGTACTGGCAGCTGGATCAGCAGAGGTTGAAGTATTGACAGGCCTCTCTTCAGGAATAACCTCCTCTTGAACCGGAGGGTCATTGGGAATATCTTTAGAGGCAAAATTTTCAAGATCCGGCGCTCTCTCATGATCTGAAGCGGCAGCCTCTTCAACTGTTTTGTCCAAGCGGGCCTTCTTGCTGGGTTTCGGTTTGGTTCTGGAGTGACAAAGGGTCAGGAAAAAGGCATATCCATTACAGAAGATATCAGAAAGCATATGGCCGTTTTGACTTACCCGGCGGCTATTTTCAACGGTGGTAGCTGAGTGGCTGAAGATTCGCCAGAGGATGAATGGGAAGTAACCTGATAATCGGAGTCGGACGGATTAAGAGGTTGACGGAAGAAACCCGCTTTGGAATTTAAAGCAATAAAAAGGTCGGAAACCTCGGTGCGGCGCTTTCGAACCGGGCTGTTTGGTAAACCGGCAGAGGTAACTACCTGGCCACTGTGCCGGGTTGTGCGGCGAGCTTCATGTTGTTGTGTCTTCATAGGAAATTTGGGATCCAAGTAAGCAAGAGGGTGAGAAAAATTAACTTTCCGGTTTGCCTGGCGAAATTTTGGTAAAGGCAAATTTGTTGAATCGGAAGAAAGAATAGTTACCTCAAAGAAATCCTGCGTTCTTGGCTTCAAAGATCATCCCGACAAGCATCATCATCAATAAGGCGTGTAAAAAGCAAGCCAGGAGATCAAGTTCCGGATTACCCACATCATCGTCAATGGCCGGGTCAGATGAAGCAGTGGTTTTTCTCTTGTGGGCTGATTTCTTGACAACTTTGGTTTTGGGCCGGTTTGGCCGCCCAGTTTTATCCGCTTTGTCTTGGGAAAGTTTCTTGCTCCAAAACGGATTATCACCCTGGATCAGAAATAATTAAATGTTGGATACATGAGGCAATAACAGGTTTAATGATGAAGCAGTTAGAGACTTACAGCAGGTGGTTTGTTGGTGGTGCAGTAAGGAGCCAAACCAGTTTGAGCACAGAGATGCTCCGGTTCATTCAAAGATTCTTCTTCTTGAGTCTCAGAATTCATCATCAGAAAGTTCAAGTTTTGTGTGTCGGAGTGGGTCGTCGACGCTGCCGATATACTGACACATCAAACCGGAACGCCGGCTCAAAGGCAGTATGCCCCAAAATAACCAGCAGCATGCAAGATCAATTCCAGTCAAACCGTTGGCCATAAAGGCTCGGAGCTTGGACAGTTGCGGAGCATATTTGCTTCTCTCTTTGGCGCTTAATCTTTGAGGAAAGGGGTGAGTATTGCTTAGCCGCTCTGGATGAAAGCCAGGTAAAGGATTTTCACCTTCAGGAGAAGTATCCTTGCAGTAAAACCAAGTCGCATTCCATTCTTTGGGGTGAGTATGGAGTTTGACGTGGGGATAGGTGATTTCCTTCCTTTTCTGAATAGCCATACCGCCCAATTCTGTATTGGGGCCGTCGGTGAATTCAGTGCGACGGTTTAGATGGAAGAGATCTCTAAACAGTTCAACAGAAGGTTCCTCTTGCAGATATGCTTCAGATAGCACTTGAAAGTGGCATAGGTTGGTGACAGAGTTGGGGCCAATGTCTTGAGGACGGAGCTGAAAATTGGCCAACACGTCCCGGTAAAATTTTGAACCGGGCGGTTTGAAGCCTCGTGCCAGGTGATCCGCAAAAACCACAACTTCCCCTTCCTGAGGTGTGGGAGGACATTCCTCTCCAGGAACCCTCCAGTGGACTGTATCTTTGTCATCTAAAGCGCCAATCGATACCAGTTCGTTCAGCTGTGACTCGGAGACGCGGGAAGGAACCCAGTTGCATTCATACACTTGTTTGGCCATGATGGGATCTACAAAAGTAACGGATCCGGTTCAAGAGCGTGCTTGTTACAAAGTGATTGATTTAAGTTATGATAAATCGAAGGAAGTGTCTATAAATCGGTTCATTGTGATATGATGTCAGATGAGCTCTGGCGGTTCAACAAGGGGACTAATGGTGTACCTGTGCCGGTTTAGCAGCTTTTTCTTATGGTGAGTTAAACCGCCTAATCTAGGCCTTGGAAATAATTGAAGCTATGGACAGTTTACAGAAACAAGTTTCACAAGATCCCATGATTACTACGGATCAAACGTGGGTTTTCAAAAAACAGGAAATATTTCGCGGAGGTAAAGAAGAAAACAGAAGCGGACCATGAGGCAGATATATATGCAGAAGATCCATGGGATTAAAATGAGAAAGTACAGCGGATGCGCAGGAGTCACTATTAGTACAGAACAGATTCACAGCGTGGTTCAAAGTTAAAAGGATGAACAGGAACGCACGAAGAACACGATATGAAGCTGAAACCCTAAAAACAGATCTAAGTACAGAACAGATTTAAGAAAGAAAAGAAGCTTACCGGGAATGGAGAAGATGCGGAAAGAGGCCGCAGTGTTCTGGTACGTTCAGGTTGATGCAGCAGCCTAGGACGAAGCAGAGGTCGATGACAATGGCGGAGCTCCAAGAGCAGCGGCGCGAGGAAGACGAAGAAGAGGAAGCGAAGGGAGGAAAGAAATGACCTTTCGGTCCTATTTATAAGGCAGCAAAGCTAGGTCAAGCGCGTGGATCCAGGGACTGCTATTAAAGAAGGCGTTGCAAAGGATCAAATTTCAGGATGACGTCATGCCGGTTTACAGTAATCAGAAGCAACGACGTCATGCCTGTTTATAATGACCAGAAGCAACGATGACATGGCGATTTACCAAACAAAAGAAGATGTCCAAGATACAAGCTTTGTGAAGGATTGACATGAACCAGTTCAAATCAATCTGGGGCCTAATGTTGGGGATATTACCACTAGGTGTAAACCGGCCAGCTTGGGCCGGATTAACTCCGTTAGTGGTATAAGCAGAGAAAGGCCCAAGGCCTATAGTCGGTTTAGAACTTGTAGCCGTAAACCAGCCTGATGTATAACTTGTATTGTAAGTTAGGAATAGAGAGATACCAACCGGGATACGACTATGAACCGGTTGGGACTCTATGAACCGACGGGCGTCACTCGTGTATATAAGGGACGACCGGCGACGGTTCAAGGACGATTAACCACAACTCGAGCCTAGGCGAAGCTTGTTTGCTCCCTAGCCATCGAGACTACATCAATTCCATCACAACTAGACGTAGGCTTTTACCTTCATCGAAAGGGCCGAACTAGTATAAAACCCTTGTATCTTTGTGTCCGCTTTAACCCCTGCAAGTAAACCCGTAGCGATGGCTCCACGACTAAGTCCTTACGCTAGGACATCTGCCGTGACAAATCCACGACACCCTGCGTTAAAGGCATCCAATGCCTCAGGGGAAAAGCACGCTTCTTGAAAAACTGTCCGGCGGCGTCTATGATTCATAGCGCTCTCCACCTCTGACTTAGTGGCGGACAGTCTGTCGGTATCCTCCGTTGGAGCAGGATCCGGTTCGCATCTTGTGCTTGCCTCCCCCTCCAGTCCGGGCGCTGGAGCCTGGCTGGTGTTGGTTGGGTCGGCAATTCCTGCGCTCGCAGTCCGGCGAGCGCTTTTTCTCCTATGACGATCATGAGCATTTAGACGTTTCCTCGGAGCGTTGCTCGAAAAGATCAAACACGAGCTATACCTTTGCGGCGACGTTTCCGTCCGCACGGCGCTCCTTTTCCTCCTGCTAGTTCGGACTGACCTCTGTAGGTCGGCCGCCGCAGGCTCAGCTTCCTGCCGTAACGACGCTTCCTACAAAACACCATCGTTCGCGAAGGTCAGAAATAGGCAAGGATAAGATAACGGTGTCCGGACTTCGGTCGTGGTCACCTGGGAAGCTGGACTTAGCCCGGGGTAGTCCACCGTAATGGCGACCAAAGCATTGTCGATGCTGAGCTGGTGATACACCCCGTCGATCAGCTCCACCTCGATGTCCGGATCCTCTTCGGAGGCCGGACCCAGGGATCCTTCTGGATCCTCGAGTTGTGGAGCAGGACTCACCATGTCCTCCACTGTCCGGCGTAGATCCTGCACCAAGGCATAATGTAAGAAGCTTAAACTTGAAAGCACGGGTGGAATCCTTCGAGGTATTCGCTACCCATCCTCTAGGGTTGATCATGGAAAACCCGTCCAAAGGGTTCGGACGAAGAAGTCCTCCTTCTCCCCTTGTACAGACCGGACAGATCTTCACCAGATCTTCGGTCGAACCCGGCCCTTTGCGGCCGTGCCGGGTAGCATCGTCCTCCCCGTTGAAATCCCACATGGGGTGGCCTCTGTATTGCAGCGGCTGCACCCCCCGCTTGATGCATGTCGCCATGAATCCAATCATGGTCAAGCCGGAATGAGCCATTAATCTCATCCGGCCCATCAAGTAATGGACGCTCTTGTCTTCCTCCAAACGGGGGCTCCGTGGGCGCCAGCTGAGGCGTTTCTTCAAGGGAGCAGTATCAAACTCCGGGAGGCCGATCCGGACTGGGTCGGGCAACGGAGCGTCTACTATATAAAACCACTCGAGGGCCGCCTTGGACGCCTCTTGGGGTGCCGGATAGGTGTCGGTCCCAGCGATCGCCATATTTCGGCGCCGCCCACTTGATATATGGACCCCTGGTGAGAACGGGTGCGAGGCGTAACAGCCTCTTCCACAATGCGAAATGGGACTCGATGCCGTGAATAGCTCGCAAAGAGCTACGTAGCCCGCGATATGCAGCCTGAGGCGGGCATGAGGTGGTGGAGCTGAGTCCGTAGAACTTGAGAGCCCGCGGAGGAATGGATGTATTGGAAATCCGAGCCCCTTATCGATAGGGGATGAAACACACTCGCTCCCCTTGTTGGGGCTTGGGGTGTCCTCCGCCGCCTCCCACCTCGATAAGTAACCAGTCCGGCTCGGATCGAACCATGAAGGTCGGAGGAAGAAATCCCTCCGTTTGGAGCTTCACTAGCTCATTGTGCGAAATAGAGCACCTCCTCCAATCTCCTGGCGATGGGCTAGGAGCGCGTGAGGAAGAGCCGCGTTGACGATCCATGGTGGAATGGATGTTGAGGTCAGAGGCGCTTCGATGGAGTATACGCGGGAGGAAGACGGTGCGGTTTGGATCTGGATCCCTGCCCCTTTTATAGGCGGACGACCCGCACAATTAGGGGGTGAAATGTAAAAGGCACCCTGGCTTTTCGCATTCGTGCGACGCGTGGAAGAGGGCCATAATTTGGCGTAGAAGCCGAGGAGCACAGTATTCAAGATGAAGCCGGGCACTATCCGGTAGGAACATGGGATTTGAAGGGAGAACCCGCCTTGCAACGCCAAAGACTACAAGCACGCTGGACTTATCGTCATTGAAGCCTGGTTCGGGGGCTACTGAGGGAGTCCTGGACTAGGGGGTGTCCGGACAGCCGGACTATCAATATCCGCCGGACTCCCAGACTACGAAGATAGAAGATTGAAGACTCCGGCTCGTGTCCGGAAGGTACTTTCCTTGGCGTGGAAGGCAAGCTTGGCAATACGGATATGTAGATCTCCTACCCTTGTAACCGACTCTGTGTAACCCTAGCCTCTCCGGTGTCTATATAAACCGGAGGGCCTTAGTCCATAGGACGAACATTACATCTCAACAATCATACCATAGGCTAGCTTCTAGGGTTTAGCCTCCTTGATCTCGTGGTAGATCTACTCTTGTACTACCCATATCATCAATATTAATCAAGCAGGACGTAGGGTTTTACCTCCATCGAGAGGGCCCGAACCTGGGAAAAAACATTGTGTCCCTCGTCTCTTGTTACCATCCGCCTAGACGCACAGTTCGGGACCCCCTACCCGAGATCCGCCGGTTTTGACACCGACACTTGTCACTAGGGCTCGAGTGCCATGATTTCAGATCTGAACCGTTTATGTTTTCACCATTATATCTATGTTCTTGATCCGATCTTGCAAGTCATATGCACCTATTATGTGTTATGATCCGTAAACTCCAAGGTGACAACAATTGGGATACTTTCCGGTGATGACCGTAATTTGAGGAGTTCATGTATTCACCATGTGCCAATGCTTTGTTCCGGTTATTTATTAAAAGAAGGCCTTAATATCCCTTAGTTTCCTTATGGACCCCACTGCCACGGGGGGTGATGACCCACAAGTATAGGGGATCTATCGTAGTCCTTTCGATAAGTAAGAGTGTCGAACCCAACAAGGAGTGTTGGTGATGACGATGGTGATGATTTTCCCCTCCCAGAGGGAAGTGTCCCCGGCAGAATAGCTCTGGCGGAGCCCTAGATTGGTTCCGCCAAGGTTCCGCCTCGTGGCGGCGGAGTCTCGTCCCGAAAGGTTCTCTTCTAATTTTTTCTCATCGAAAGACTTCATATGGGAGAAGATGGGCGTCGGAGAGCCACCAGGTGGCCCACGAGGTAGGGGGCGCGCCCAGGGGGGACGCCCCCCACCCTCGTGAGCAGGGTGTGAGCCCCCTGGCCTTCATCTTTGGCGACAAATTTTCTTTATTTATTTTAAGGTGTTCCGTGGAGTTTCAGGACTTTTGGAGTTGCACAGAATAGTCCTTTAATATTTGCTCCTTTTCCAGCCCAGAATTCCAGCTGCTGGCATTCTCCCTCTTCATGTAAACCTTGTAAAATAAGAGAGAATAACCATAAGTATTATAACATAACGTGAAATAACAACCCATAATGCAATAAATATCGATATAAAAGCATGATGCAAAATGGACGTATCAACTCCCCCAAGCTTAGACCTCGCTTGTCCTCAAGCGAAAAGCCGATAACAATAAATATGTCCTCATGTTTAGAGGTAGAGGCGTCGATAAAAAATAAAATACGGACATGAAGGCATCATGATTACTTCATAACAACAACATATATAAATTTTGTCATATGATTACCCATGTTCAAGTGATGATCTTCTCACAAAGCCAACGTATGAATCAGAAACTTTATTGGGCACCAACAATTATAATCTCAGTAATTGAAGCAATTGCAATTTATCATAACATCAGAAAGAGTCTATGTCAGAGCTTAAAAGCAAGTCCACATACTCAACTATCACCTAGTCCTTCATAATTGCTAACACTCACGCGATACTTGTGGTTACAGAGTTTTAATCGGACACAGAGAAAGATAGGGGCTTAAAGTTTGCCCCACAACCTTTTACCTCAAGGGTAATGTCAACAATAATAATTCACGCTCCCCCACATCCAATTAGATATATATATCATGTTCTTTCCAACATGCTGAGCTTGCCAAAGGATAAAATAAAAAGAAGGAAGGGTGAAGATCACTGTGACTCTTGCATAAGGTAGAGGAAAATAATAAAAGATAGGCCCTTCGCAGAGGGAAACAGATGTTGTCATGCGCATTTAGGGTTGATGCACAAAATCTTAATGCAAACGAACGTCACTTTACATTGCCCCTTGCATGTGAACCTTTATTATGCAGTCCATCGCTTTTATTGCGTTCACAACAAGTTCGTGCAAAGTTTATTTTCTCCGCACTAATAAGTCATGCATATTTAGAGAGCAATTTTTATTGCTTGCACCGATGACAACTTACTTGAAGGATCTTACTCAATCCATAGGTAGATATGGTGGACTCTCATGGCAAAACTGGTTTAAGGGTATTTGGAAGCACAAGTAGTATTTCTACTTAGTGTTGAGAATTGGCTAGCATGAGGGGGAAAGGCAAACTCAACACGGTAGAGGAACCATGATAGCATACTTTACCTCAGATGTAAGAGAACATAACTCATTATGTTGTCTTCCTTGTCCAACATCAACTCTTTAGCATGTCATATTTTAATGAGTGCTCCCAATCATAAAAGATGTCAATGATAATATATCTATATGTGAAACCTCTCTTTCCTTATTACTTCCTATTAATTGCAACAATGACCAAAGCTATATTTGCCAACTCCCAACAACTTTGAATCACCATACTCTTTCTATGTGAAGTCATTACTTTCAATAAGATCAATATGAACTCTTGATTCTTTTTATTCTTTTTCTTCTAATCACCCAAGATCATGGCAAAATACTCAAGCCCTTGACTCGACACTAATCTTTATTATATAGCTCACAGACTTGATTATAAAGAAGGATCATAAAGCAAAACTCAAAACTAGATCATGCCATGACTTTATTCTACTAAATCAAGATAATACTAATAGGATCGAACTAAGGAAAACGGTAAAGATAGGAGTTGTGATGGTGATACGATACCAGGGCACCTCCCCCAAGCTTGGCAGTTGCCAAGGGGAGTGCCCATACCCATGTGATTATGTCCTCGGAGGTGATGGAGATGTTGCATTTTCTTCTCGACTTGCGTGCCCGAGGCTAAAATTTTCCTCCCTTAGATCCTCATTCTCGAGCTCAAGTTTCATTATCTTTTTGCATAGTGCTGCCTTGCTGTCCTACGAAAAACGAGGTGGGATAGATTGGACCTTAGGGAGGCTTGACTTCTTGAACTCCACATGCATATCGCCAGGTTGAGGTAGGGGATAGTCCTCCTCGTCGGAGCTCGTTTCCTCCTTCCTCTTTGGATCATAGTCTTCTTCTTCCTCCGTGGTCCAGCCATAATGCTCCGCATCCCCATATACTTTTGGATTTGCAATAAAATCAGCCATATAGCTCTCTCCCTCCGAATCTTGGGAAGACATCTTGCCCTGATCTGCAGCAGCAACAGCACGAAACGAAAACAAAGGATATTTGTGTGATACGAGAGTCAAAACCTTCGGGAGTATATATAATGAATTTTTACCGACCAAAATACGTATCGTGCAAGGAAACGGAGTCCGGAGGGCACACGAGGTGCTCACGAGGTAGGGGCGCGCCCAGGGGGTAGGGCGCGCCCTCCACCCTCGTGGAGGCCTCGTGTCCTCCCCGGACTGCTACTTATTTTTCTATTTTCCTAAATAATCCAAAACGGAGAAATATTGCCTTAAAAATTGTTTTGGAGTCGATTTACTTACCGTACCACATACCTATTCCTTTTCAGGGTCTGGAACGTTCTGGAAAGTGTCCCTTATGTATTCCTCCGGGGTTACGGTTTCAATAACATTAGTTTCAACATTTATAGGATTACCTGAGATATAGTGTTTGATTCTTTAACCGTTCACCACCTTCGGATTTTTTCCTGCGAAGTTGTTGATTTTTATGGCAACGGAACGATAGACCTCCTCGATAACGTAAGGACCTTCCCATTTGGAGAGAAGTTTCCCGGCAAAAATTCTTAAACGAGAGTAGTATAGCAACACATAATCACCTACATTAAACTCACGCTTTTGTATCCTTTTATCATGCCACCTTTTAACTTTTTCTTTAAACAGCTTGGCATTTTCATAAGCTTGGGTTCTCCATTCATCAAGTGAGCTAATATCAAACAACCTCTTCTCACCGGCAAGTTCGAAGTCATAATTGAGCTCTTTGATAGCCCAATATGCCTTATGTTCTAGTTCGAGAGGTAAATGACATGCTTTTCCAACCATTTTGTACGGAGACATACCCATAGGATTTTTATATGCAGTTCTATAGGCCCATAATGCATCATTCAGTTTTTTGGACCAATTCTTTCTAGACCTATTGACAGTCTTTTGCAAAATTAAGTTGAGCTCTCTATTGCTCAATTCTACCTGACCACTAGACTGCGGGTGATATGGAGATTCAATTCTATGATTAACGTCGTATTTAGCAAGCATCTTACGGAAAGCCCCATGAATAAAGTGTGAACCACCATCAGTCATTAAGTATCTAGGGACTCCAAACCTCGGAAAAATAACTTCCTTAAGAATTTGAATAGAAGTTTTATGATCAGCACTACTAGTTGGAATAGCTTCTACCCACTTAGTAACGTAATCAACAGCAACTAAAATATGAGTGTAACCATTAGAGGCAGGAAAAGGTCCCATATAATCAAAGCCCAAACATCAAATGGCTCAATAACAAGTGAATAATTCATAGGCATTTCTTGACGTCTACTGATATTACCAATTCTTTGACATTCATCACAAGACAAAACAAACTTATGGGCATCCTTGAAGTGAGTACGCCAATAAAAAACGGATTGCAATACCTTATGTGCAGTTCTATCTCCAGCGTGGTGTCCTCCATAGGCTTCAGAGTGACACTTGCGTAGGATTTGTTGCTGTTCATGCTCAGGTACACAACGTCTAATAACACCATCTACTCCTTCTTTATAAAGATATGGGTCATCCCAAAAGTAATGTCGCAAGTCATAGAAAAACTTTCTCTTTTGTTGGTATGTGAAGCTAGGCGGTATAAATTTAGCAACAATATAATTGGCATAATCAGCATACCAAGGAGTGCTACAAGAAGTACTTATGACATTTAATTGCTCATTAGGAAAGCTATCATCAATAGGTAGTGGGTCATCAAGAACATTCTCTAGCCTAGACAAGTTGTCAGCAACGGGGTTCTCAGCTCCTTTTCTATCAAAAATATGTAAATCAAATTCTTGAAGCAAGAGAACCCATCTAATGAGTCTAAGTTTTGCATCTTTCTTTTCCATAAGATATTTAATAGCAGCATGATCTGTATGAATAGTTACTCTAGAATCAACAATATAGGGCCTGAAATTATCACAAGCAAATACAACTGCTAAAAGTTCCTTTTCGGTAGTAGCATAATTTCTTTGAGCATTGTCTAGAGTCTTACTAGCATAATGGATAACATTCAATTTCTTATCAACTCTTTGCCCTAGAACAGCACCTACAGCATAATCACTAGCATCACACATAATCTCAAAGGGTAAATTCCAATCAGGTGGCTGAACAACAGGTGCAGAGACTAATGCTTTCTTAAGTATTTCAAATGCTTCTACACAATCATCATCAAAGACAAATGGTACATCTTTTTGTAATAAATTTGTCAGAGGCCAAGAGATTTTTGAGAAGTCCTTGATGAACCTCCTATAAAATTCGGCGTGACCAAGGAAACTTCTTATACCTTTGATGTCCTTGGGACATGGCATCTTTTCAATAGCATCAACCTTGGCTTTATCAACTTCAATACCTCTTTCAGAAACTTTGTGCCCCAAGACAATACCTTCATTAACCATAAAGTGGCACTTTTCCCAATTCAAGACAAGATTAGTTTCTTCACATCTTTGCAAAACTCGAGCAAGATTGCTCAAGCAATCATCAAAAGAGGAACCATAGACGGAAAAGTCGTCCATGAAAACCTCACAAATTTTCTCACACAAGTCAGAGAATATAGCCATCATGCATCTTTGAAAGGTAGCAGGTGCATTACATAAACCAAAAGGCATACGTCTATAAGCAAAAGTACCAAAAGGCCATGTAAAAGTAGTCTTTGATTGGTCTTTAGCCGACACAGGTATTTGAGAAAAACCAGAATAACCATCTAGAAAGCAATAATGTGTATGTTTGCATAGTCTTTCTAGCATCTGATCAATAAAAGGTAAGGGGTAATGATCTTTCTTAGTAGCCTTATTTAATTTGCGGAAATCAATTACCATCCTATAACCTGTGATAATTCTTTGCAGAATCAATTCATCTTTATCATTAGGGACAACAGTAATACCTCCCTTCTTAGGGACACAATGGACAGGACTTACCCACTGACTATCAGCAACGGGATAAATTATACCTGCCTCCAGAAGCTTGAGTATTTCTTTTCTTACCACTTCTTTCATTTTAGGATTCAAACATCATTGAGGATCACATACTGGTTTGGCGTCAGCTTCCAAATTTATCTTATGTTGACATAGAGTGGGACTGATGCCCTTAAGATCATCCAGAGTATATCCAATAGCGGCACGATGCTTCTTCAGAGTTTTCAATAATCTTTATTCTTCATGCTCTGAAAGATTAGCGCTAATAATAACAGGATAAATTTTATTTTCATCAAGATAAGCATATTTAAGATTATCAGGCAACGGTTTAAGCTCGAACACGGGATCACCCTTGGGTGGAGGAGGATCCCCTAGGATTTCAACAGGCAAATTGTGTTGCAGAATAGGTTCCTGTTTAAAGAATAATTCATCTATCTCCCTTCTTTCATTCATGAACATATCATTTTCATGGTCTAGCAAATAGAGTTCTAAAGGATCACTAGGAGGTACAGCAATAGAAGCAATACCAATATTTCATCCTTACTAGGCAATTCTTCCTCACGATGTTGTTTACTAAATTTAGAGAAATTAAACTCATGGACCATATCATCCAAGCCAACAGTAACAACATTCTTTTTGCAATCTATCTTAGGATTAACAGTACGCAAGAAGGGTCTACCAAATATAATGGGACAAAAGCTATCTTGTGGAGAACCAAGAACAAGAAAATCAGCGGGATATTTAGTTTTCCCACACAAGACTTCAACATCTCTAACAATTCCCATTGGAGATATAGTATCTCTATTGGCTAGTTTAATTGTAACATCAATATCTTCTAACTCAGCAGGTGCAATCTCATGCATAATTTCTTTGTATAAGTCAATGGGTATAACACTAGAACTAGCACCCATATCACATAAGCCATGATAACAATGATCTCCTATTTTAACAGAAATAACAGGAACGCCTACCACGGGTCTATGTTTATCTCTATCACAGGGTTTAGCAATTCTAGCAGTTTCACTAGTGAATTGAATAACATGCCCATCAATATTATCAGACAGGAGATCCTTAACAATAGCAATATTGGGTTCTACTTTGACTTCCTCAGGAGGTGTATAAGTTCTAATATTGCTTTTACGAACAACAGTTGAAGCTTTGGCATGATCCTTCATTCTAACAGGGAAAGGGGGTTTCTCAACATAAGAAGTAGGAACAATAGGATCATTATAAGTAACAATCTTTTCTTCAACTTTAATAGGTGCAACTACTTTTACTTCTATGGGAGGATGATATTTAAACCACTTCTCCTTGGGGAGATCAACATAAGTAGCAAAAGATTCACAAAAAGAAGCTACTATCTCAGAGTCAAGTCCATATTTAGTGCTAAACTTGCGGAAAATATCCATATCCATAAAAGATTTAACACAATCAAACTTAGGTGTCATACCTGACTACTTACCTTCATCGAGGTCCCAATCTTCAGAGTTGCGTTTAATTCTATCCAATAAATTCCATCCAAATTCAATAGACTTCATCATAAAAGAGCCAGCACAAGAAGTATCGAGCATGTTGCGATTATTTTCAAAAAGCCGAGCATAAAAATTCTGGAGAATTGTCAATTTTGAGAGCTCATGATTGGGGATGAATATAACATTGATTTAAGCCTCCCCCAAGCTTGAGCGATGCTTTCTCCTTTGCGAGGCCAAAAATTATATATATAATTGCGATCACGATGAACAAGGTGCATAGGGTAATACTTTTGATGAAATTCCAGTTTCACTCTTTTATAGTTCCATGACCTCGTATCATCACATAGCCTATACCATGTCAATGCGTCTCCCTCCAAAGATAAAGGGAAAGCCTTCTTCTTCACAACATCATCGGGTATACCTGCAAGCTTAAATAGTCCATAAATATCATCCACAAAGCGTAGATGTTCATCAGGATGCTTTGTTCCATCTCCTGCAAAAGTGTTAGCTAGCAGTTTTTCCATCATACCCGAAGGAATCTGAAAAGAAGTTTCATCTTCAATAGATTCAGTAGGTTCAGTAGGTTCAGTAGGTTGAGGAGCAACTCTTGGCTCAACCAGACGGGGTGAAGATACCACGAACAAGCCCCTCAGACAATTACTTTCCATAGTAACAAGTGATAGAAAATTTCAGCACACTAAATAAATTTTTCCTTACCAAATTCCACCTACAAAAGGTGCTTCACTCCCCGGCAACGGCGCCAGAAAAAAGTCTTGATGACCCACAAGTATAGGGGATCTATCGTAGTCCTTTCGATAAGTAAGAGTGTCGAACCCAACGAGGAGCGTTGGTGATGACGATGGTGATGATTTCCCCCTCCCGGAGGGAAGTGTCCCCGGCAGAATAGCTCTGCCAGAGCCCTAGATTGGTTCCGCCAAGGTTCTGCCTCGTGGCGGCGGAGTCTCATCCTGAAAGGTTCTCTTCTATTTTTTTCTCATCGAAAGACTTCATATGGGAGAAGATGGGCGTTGGAGAGCCACCAGGGGGCCCACGAGGTAGGGGGCATGCCCAGGGGGCGCCCCCCACCCTCGTGAGCAGGGTGTGGGCCCCCTAGCCTTCATCTTTGGCGACGATTTTTCTTTGTTTATTTTAAGGTGTTCCGTGGAGTTTCAGGACTTTTGGAGTTGCACAGAATAGTCCTTCAATATTTGCTCCTTTTCCAGCCTAGAATTCCAGCTGTCGGCATTCTCCCTCTTCATGTAAACCTTGTAAAATAAGAGAGAATAACCATAAGTATTATGACATAACGTGAAATAACAGCCCATAATGCAATAAATATCGATATAAAAGCATGATGCAAAATGGACGTATCAGGAGGGTAGGACAAAAGATGTCATGCACACTACTAGCAAAAACCTTATACACAAAACCTTACAAGCTGCGCGGTTTAAAATAAGGCGCTACTTCTACTTAGTAGTAGCACGTGACAAGATATCGCGCTACTGATATCCACGTAGCAGTAGCGCGTCAGGACTAAATAGCGCTACTACTACAGTTGGCACGACGTTGCCGCCAGACTAGGTATACTAGTAGCGCCTTTTCTGAAAGCACGCTACTACTATTGTACTTAGCAGTAGCGCTATTAACGAACCCTCGCTGCTGCTAAGTTTAGTCCCCTCCTTGGAACTAAGTTTAGTCACACCTCGCTCCGCGAACAGGGTGTTTACCACCTTAAATATGTAACTCCTCAAACCATCACAACCACTTGGTCTTCATTGAACTTTATGTGTAGGATCTGTTGCCGCAATATGAATCTTCACCGGTTCCTAAATCGGTGAGGATTCATACTAATAACTTAGATTCTACACAAAAAGATCATTGATGACCAATGTATTTTTAATGTATTTTTTACATGCTTAGCCTTAGCAGTAGCGCTTGTTCGGGAAAACGCGCTACTGCTATTGGGCTTAGCAGTAGCGCACTCCCTGGGCCTGCGCAGCTACTATGGGTGCCTTATCCCCAACTTCTCCTCCCCCGCGCCCGACCTTCTTCTTCCTCCCCTCACTCCCCGCTGCCTCACTCTGCCTTTGCCGCTGCCGCATTGCCATCCCCACCGCATTTCCGCCGCCCTCCTCCCTCCTCCATCCTCGGTATGCCCTCCTCCCTCCTCTCCATCCTCCTCCCACCGCCCTCCTCCCTCGTCCTCCGGCCAAGCCCTCCTCCCCTCCTCTCCTCCGCCCAAGCCCTCCTCCACCAGCCCTCCTCCAACCCCCCTCCCTCCTCCCCCTCCTCCTCCCTCCTCCCTCCTCCCACCCCCTCCCCTCCTCCTCTCTCCTCCCTCCTCCCACCCCCTGCTCCCTCCTCCCTCCCTCATCTCTCCTCACTCTGTTCTTGCATTAGTTTTTTAATACAATATAATGTAGATTATTTGCATTGAATAGAATGTAGATTATTTCAATGTAGGTGTTTTCAATAGAGTATATTTTTTAGTAAATGTAGGTCTTTTGGATAGATAAGAAAATTAGTAAATGTAGGTCTTTTGAAATGAATATTTTCAATGTAGGTGTTTGAACAGAGTTGATTTTTTGGTAAATGTAGGTGTTTGAATAGAGTACATCTTTTAGTAAATTAGTAAAAATTCAAACATAGTTAATAGATTTAGCTGATATGTAACACTTTGATTGTAGAATGTAGGTTTTTTTAATAGTATAGATAGGTAGAATTTTGTCGTAGAAGGTAGATATATATTGTTTTTGTTTATATTTTGTTTTTGTAGTAATCAAGGAGCCATGCATCATCCCCGTTGTTGTCCCCGTCACCGACCCCCTCCGACCTCAAGGTGAGACCAGCCAAATCCCCATGTTGATGATGATGTAGATGTTTTGATAGATGTAGTAGAGTAGTGGATGAGTAGCTGTGACAATTTCCATGGATGAGTAGATGTGACATGTCATATGTAGTGTTGTGTACTACTAGTGCTTTCTCAAGTGGCCTATGTTTGCAGGGAACACCTTAGAGTGGCCTACGTTTTGCCGGAGTGTTGATAAATTTCCATTCCGGCAAATTT
Organism: Aegilops speltoides; assembly: GCA_021437245.1. Taxonomy (NCBI): domain Eukaryota; kingdom Viridiplantae; phylum Streptophyta; class Magnoliopsida; order Poales; family Poaceae; genus Aegilops; species Aegilops speltoides. Next base: position 494,213,811 of record CM038145.1, read on the forward strand.
CAGGCGCTCGATATGTCCTTTTTAGCAAAGGTCATGCTGGATTTTTCCGTAAATTTTAGCATGGCTTGTCCTAGAATGTAGGAAATATTGATTGCCTTGGATTTGCCGAAAAGAGCATTAAACAACATTTTGGGTTGACTTTAAGTCTGTTGGGACTTCATACATGACAGTCAAAAAATAGTGAAGGAGTGTCCACCATATATGAGAGAAGAAGAATGTCGACTGTTGCCGTAGGGGTCGCTCTTCCTCTTCTTTCTCGTGATAGACCTTTTGGTAATGCACGGGAAGGAAGAGAAGAGCGACCATCACCGACGGTCGCAAATGTCAGTGATGAAGAATCTTGACTATTGTCATGGGGGTCGCTTCTCCTTCATTCCCGTGTGCTAGACAATTTGGTGTAATGCACTCGGGGACGAAGGGTGGAGCGACCATCACCTACGGTTGAATATATCAGAGAGGGAGTGCCCACCACATACACCACGTGAGATGAGAGTTTTGAAGGAAGACTCAACAAACCGAAAGTCAACCCGCTACAGTAGCAACATTTGATATTCGTCCCAAAGATGACGATGATGATAATATCGACATCTGGGTGGATGTGGATATGCCTCCAGTTTTGCCTAAATGTGAGTTTGTCAAACTAATTTGTTAAGTTAAGTAATTTATGTTGTTAATTTAAAAATATTTGGTGTTCATCGGTACTAAACATCTTTATTTATAATTGTCAGCTTATTTCTTATCTTCCAAAAATACTCGAAAGGCTGTAGACAGGACATACTATAGCTATGACTCCGAGCTTAATTGTGAGGAGAAAGGTTATCTTGTCTCATTCATAGATGATGTTGAGGCCTTTAAAACCAATCACTCTATCCTCCCAAATTTTACTGGATACGTGCCACTAGTCCATAAATTGCATGATGGTAACTTCATTGCCAAAAACTTGGTAAGATTTTGTTAACGATGTTAACTTTATTGCATACATTCTTCTTAAGTATATAAAATACATTGCTAACTATATATGTTACTATTACGTTTTTCAACAGAGGCTCCCGAAGGAGGTTGTGCCTTACATGCTGTTTACCGAAAGTTATATGCATATGATTAGCTTACGACCAACTCCTTCGAAGGCTTACCATACTGCATACATGATTTCTTCAAACGATGGAAGGCTCAATATCAAAGAAGGGAGCAAAGTGATGAATGCCCACACAGAACAAATTGGAGACAACGTGAATGTGCGCAAGCCACAAGTTGGAGATAGGTGTATCTCCATTCTCCATTATCGAGATGCACGGTTTATCTGTTTTATGGTATTTTACCTAGGAGAGAGGAGTAGGTCCTAGGTATTAAGAAAAATTAGTTAGTGTTGATTATGACTATGATGATGATGAGAAGTTGCTATCGTGTGCTACAATGTGTTAGAGTTGTTGATGATGATGATGATGATGATGATGATGATGATGAGGAGGAGGAGGAGTTGTGATTATGAGTACTATGATGATGATGAGGAGGAGTTGTTATTATGACTAGTGACCAAGTTGTTATATGATGTCTCATGGATGAAAATGATGAGGAGGAGGAGTTGTTATATGACAGTGATGTATTATGATGATAAGTTGTTAATGATATTATAATGATAATGACGATGACGATGATGATATCATTGGGTGAAAGAACCGCGGATTAGTTTCAAGTGGATGGATCCAAAGTGGCCAAGGTCATGGATTATATTCTTTCACAAATTGATGTAATAACTCATTATGATGTAAAAACAATCTCTAAATTGCTACTATATGAAAACTTGTATAATGGTGTATGAATATGACATAAAATAAAAAAGAAATAAAATACGTAATAATAATAGTGGCGTGGGTAGAGAGGCGCGCTGCTAGTAACTACCAGTAGCGCGTTCTCTGTAAAGCGCTACTGCTAAGTAGGTATAGCAGTAGCGCGGTTGAACCAATGTTAGTGCTACCCTTTACCTGTATCGTCGTAGCAGTAGCGCAGCCACCCGCGCTACTGCTAGCCCAAAAACCAGTGCTACTGCTAGGATTTTCCCTAGTAGTGAAGTTCTTTTCCATAAGCATGTATGACTATTTACGGAATACATGCCTACATTATATTTATGAACTGGAGCTAGTTCTGTGTCGCACTAGGTTATGACTAATATATGATGAATATAATCCAACGAATTCACCGATCCAATGCCTACGAGCTTTTCACATATTGTTCTTGTTGCGTTACTATTATTATTGCTACTGTCCCAACTGCTACAAAATTGTACTGTTGTTACCGTTACCGTTGCTATTTTTACTAATACTATCAAACTATCACATTACTATGCTACTAATCACTTTGTTTCAGATATTTAATCTCCAGGTGTGGTTGAATTGACAACTCAACTGCTAATACTTACAAATATTCTTTGCCTCCCCTTGTGTCAAATCTATAAATTTGGGTTGAATACTCTACCCTCGAAAACTGTTGCAATCCCCTATACTTGTGGGTTATCAAGACCTTTTTCTGGCGCCGTTGCCGGGTAGCATAGCTACATTTGTTGAGTCACTTGGGATTTCTACCTATTTATCACTATGAAGAATCTGAAAGATACTAGAACCAAGATTTTTCCCTCTAAGAGGAGGGGAGGTAAGGAACTGCCATCTAGCTCTGTACTTGATTCACCTTCTATTTTGAATAGACTTGCAACACCACCACATGCTATTAATCCTGATATGTAGCAAGTTATAGATGATGCTACTTCTGCCATGAATGATGCTTATGATGATACTAGTACCTTGCTTGATGATAATGTGTCACTAGGTGAATTTCTTGATGAACAACTTGCTAGAGCTGAAGAAATTGAGAATGCTGAAACTGATGAAATTATTGAAACTGATGAAGTCTTTGAAACTGAAAACTATGAAACACCTATTAGACCTAGCTCTCCTATATTTTAATTGCCTAAGATACCTAAGGGTTATGTTATGGATGGAGAGGTAGTTAGAGACTTTCTTGCTTGTAAGGATAGAAATGATCTTAAGAAATTATTGTGCAAGTTGAAAGAAAAATCCTTGAGTGCTAGAATGAAATGTGATCCTAAGTTTCCTACTTCACTTATCTTTGTTATGATAAGGATTATGAATTCTCTGTCGACCCAGAGTTAATTACTTTGGTTGAATCTGATCCTTTCCATGGCTATAAAGCTGAAATTGGTGTGGCACATCTTACTAAACTAAATGATATAACCACCGTTTTTGCTCAAGATGAGAAAAACTTGCTATTATTATATTCTCAAGTTATTCCCGTTCTCATTAAAGGGTGATGCTAAGATATGGTACAACACTCTTGCTCCTGGTTGTGTGCGTAATCCCCAAGATATGATTTATTACTTCTCTGAAAAATATTTTCCTGCTCATAAGAAACAAGATGTCTTATAGGAAATATTTAACTTTGTGCAAATTGATGAAGAGAGTCTCCCATAAGCTTGGGGGAGGGTTCTCCAATTACTTAATGCTTTGCCTGATCATCCTCTTAAGAAAAATGAAATACTTGATATCTTCTATAATGGACTAACCGATGCTTCTAGGGACTTCCTAGATAGTTGTGTTGGTTGTTTTTTCAGGGAATGAACTGTTGAACAAGCTGAGGAATTATTGAATAACATATTGAAGCATTATGATGATTGGACTCTTCCGGAACCACCGCTTAAACCCACTTTGAAGAAGAGGGGTATCTTATTTCTCAGTCCTAAAGATATGCAAGAGGCAAAGAAATGTATGAAGGAAAAAAGGTATTAAAGCTGAAGATGTTAAGAATTTACGACCTATTGAAAAAATACATGGACTTGACATACCACCACCATAGGTGCAAGAGGTAAATTCTTTATAAAGTTTGATGAAGGTGACATCCCTTATAATAAACATCCTATTCGATGCTTATATGAACTTGACAATTATGTGAAGCAAGATCACTTCAATGCAAATGTTATGAAACAACTAAAACAAAATTCTGATATGATTGCTCGCTTAAGTGACTTGTTATTTAGAATCACTAATGATGTTAGAGTTGTAGGAAAACATGCCTCTATGGTCTAAACCTAGTTAGAACAAGTTGCTAAATCTCAAAGAGAATTGCTTAGTGAAATGAACAATAATATGCATGATTATGCTATTAGAGTAGCAACTAGAGGAGACAAAATGACTCAGGAACCACTTTATCATGAGGGACACCCTAAAAGAATTGAACAAGAATCTTAGAGAATTAATACTGATGCACCTAGTCCTTCTAAAAGGAAGAAGAAAAAGGAAATTGATAGGACTTTGCATACCTCTAGTGAACCTGAAATTAAAAACCTCCTAAAGATAATAATGATGTATCTATCTCTGATGCTGAAACTCAATATGGTAATGAACATTTACCTGGTGATAATGAAAATGAAAATGATGGTGTTCATGAAGATACTCAACCAGACAATGATAAAGGACCAGATAATGATGTTGAGATTGAACCCGCTGTTGATCTTGATAACCCACAACCTAACAATAAAGGATATGATAAAAGAGACTTTGTTGCTAGAAAACATTGTAAAAAAAGAGAACCATGGGTTCAGAAACCCATGCCCTTTCCACTTAAACCATGTAAGAAAAAAGATGATGAAGAATTTGAGCGCTTTGCTAAAATGCTTAGGCCAGTTGTTTTGCGCACTTGTTTGACTGATATTTTAAAGATGGCCCCCTATGCTAAATACATGAAAGAAATTGTTACTAATAAAATAAAAATACTTGAAGCTGGAATCTCCACTATGCTTGCTAATTATTCTTTTAAGGATGGAGTACCTAAAAAACCTGGAGATCTAGGAATACCCACTATACCATGCTCTACTAAAAGAAATTATGTCAAAACTGCTTTATGTGATTTTTAGGAGCTGGTGTTAGTGTTATGCCTTTCTTGTTATATAAAAAACTTGATTTGAATAAACTCACATCTACTGAGATATCATTGCAAATGGCTGACAACTCAACTACCATACCTATCGGTATTTGTGAGGATGTGCCCGTTGTTGTTGCAAATGTTACTATCTTAACAGACTTTGTTATACTTGAGATGCTCGAGGACGACAACATGTCGATTATCCTCGGTAGACCCTTTTTGAATACTGCAGAGATTGTTATTGATTTCAATAAAAGCAAAGTCACTTTTCATATCAATGGTAATGAGCATACGGTGCACTTTCCGAAGAAACAATTTCAAGTGAATGGTATTAAAGTTAATGAAAAATCTCCGACAATTACTATTGGAAGTTTTTAACTCCCTTTGCCTACTACCAAGAAGAAATATGAAATAGTTATCATTGGGTATATGCATATCCCCGTTGAGATAACTTAGTGTTTTACGACGGTTCTTCGGGTTCAGGTTAATCAAAAGTGATTGTTAATAAGACTTGATCAACCTTATTAATGGATTGTAATCGAGAGACATGTGGCCGATGAATTTAGTAGGCACAACCTTCTGTCCCTACTTTTTGTTTTCTGTTATTCTTAGTTAAATAAAATAAAATCCCATCTTTACCCTGTTTTCTGAATTTTCCGTGCAATAAAAAAGTGGTCGAAAATAAAAGTGCTCAGAATGACCTAAAACTTTAACACAATTTTTCTGAATATTTGAGAATTTCTCGCATAAATAACATCACGAGGGGGTGCCCTGGTGTCACCACAAGACACCAGGGCGCGCCAGCTACCCCAAGCGTGCCCTGGGGGTAGTGGGCCCCACATGGCCCCCCTCACATATCCATTTAGCCCAAGTCATCACCTACCACTAGAAAAAAAATCACTCCTGCTCTCTCTCTCTCACGTGTTCTTGCTCTCAATCCCGTGGATTTCGAGCTCTTTGCTCGAAGCTCCATTTTTGAAACTATCTTGGGGGATTGCTACTTGGTATGACTTCTCCATTGCTCCAATTAGTTTTTGTTCTAGTGATTTAATTTTTGAGTATTTAGCTACTCTTGTTGCTGCTATAGATGGGTTTGCATGTTGAATTCTTCGAGTTCTAAGTAGTTTAAATGCTTAATATAGCCTCTAGACATCCATATGAGTAGTTTCTATCAATCTTGTGAGGTTTTGTTAACAAAATTGTGTGGCCCAAAATTTTCAGAATTTTGTTCATAGAAAAGATGAGCATTTTTCGAAAGTTTTCCTCCAAAAAGAATGCCAAGGGAGGCATTGGGGAATCATTGGACAATGACCTCAACACTCCGAGAACGGCGGAGGTGCGGCCGTGCGAATGGCCACATAATGCCTTCATGGATGAGGCCGACTTCCATCAAGATTTTAACCAATTCTTTGCAAATGCCGATCTAACCGACTTCCGCGCAGATGAGTGTGACCAACACCACATCCTCACGAACTCTTTTGTGCAAAAAAATTATTTTCTGAATAGGCATGAACCTTCTGTGGTACGATTTAATTTATATTCTAAAACTCCTCAGATACCACTAACTGAATTTTGTGAGATATGTTTGATTCCCTCTGACAGGGAATTAAGAGAGCCTAGACCGACAGAGTTTGAGGACTGATGACCCACAAGTATAGGGGATCTATCGTAGGCCTTTTGATAAGTAAGTGTGTCGAACCCAACAAGGAGCAGAAGGAAATGACAATCGGTTTTCAGCAAGGTATTCTCTGCAAGCACTGAAATTATCAGTAACAAATAGTTTTGTGATAAGGTAATTCGTAATAGGTAACAAGTAACAAAAGTAACTAAGGTGTAGCAAGGTGGCTCAATCCTTTTTGTAGCAAAGGACAAGCCTGGACGAACTCTTATATAAAGCAATGTGCTCCCGAGGACACATGGGAATTACTGTCAAGTTAGTTTTCATCATGCTCATATGATTCGGGTTCGTTACTTTGGTAATTTGATATGTGGGTGGACCGATGCCTGGGTTTCCCTTCCTTGGACAAGCCTCCCACTTATGATTAACCCCTCTCGCAAGCATCCGCAACTATGAAATAAGAATTAACGTAAACCTAACCATAGCATGAAACATATGGATCCAAATCAGCCCCTTACGAAGCAATGCATAAACTAGGGTTTAAGCTTCTGTCACTCTAGCAACCCATCATCTACTTATTACCTCCCAATGTCTTCCCCTAGGCCCAAACAATGGTGAGGTGTCATGTAGTCGACATTCACATAACACCACTAGAGGAGAGACAACATACATCTTATCAAAATATCGAACGAATACCAAATTCACATGATTACTTATAACAAGACTTATCCCATGTCCTTAGGAACAAAGGTAACTACTCTGAAAGCATATTCATGTTCATAATCAAAGGAGTATTAATTATCATTAAGGATTTGAACATATGATCTTCCATCGAATAAACCAACTAGCATCAACTACAAAGAGTAATCAACACTACTAGCAACCCACATGTACCAATCTGAGGTTTTGAGACAAAATTCAGATACAAGAGATGAACTTGGGTTTGAGAGGAGATGGTGCTAGTGAAGATGTTGATGGATATTGACCCCCTCTCGATGAGAGGATCGATGCATGGTGATGATGATGGTGATGATGATGGTGATGATTTACCCCTCCCGGAGGGATGTTTCCCCGGTAGAACAGCTCCGTCGGAGCCCTAGATTGGTTCTACGCAGGTTCCTCCTTGAGACGGCAGCGCTTCGTCTTGAAAGCTTCCTTCTGATTTTTTTCCAGGTCAAAACACATCATATAGCAGAAGATGGCATCGGGGGCCTGCCAGGGGGCCTACAAGGATGAAGGGCTCGCCCAGGGGGTATGGCGTGCCCTCCACCCTTGTGGATGGCGGGTGGCCCCCCCCCCCTGGTGCTTTCTTCGCCCAATATTTTTTATTTATTCCACTATGATTCTCCGTGAAGTCTCAGGACTTTTGGAGTTGTGCAGAATAGGTCTCTAATATTTGCTCCTTTTCCAGTCCAAAATTCCAGCTGTCGACATTCTCCCTCTTCATGTAAACCTTATAAAACAAGAGAGAAAAGGCATAGGTATTGTGATATAACGTGTAATAACAGCCCATAATGCAATAAATATAAATATGAAAGCATGATGCAAAATGGACGTATCAACTCCCGCAAGCTTAGACCTCACTTGTCCTCAAGCGAAAGCCTATATCGAAAAATATGCCCACATGTTTAGAGATAGTGGTGTCGATAAAATAAAATATGGACATGAGGGCATCATGATCATATTTAGAACAGCAACATATATTGTCATATAATTTCTCATGCTAAAGTAACAATTCATTCACAAGGTAAAGTATGAATCAGAAACTTTATTGAAAACTAACAAACTATGATCTCAATCATTGAAGCAATTGCAATTTATCATAACATCGCAAAGAGTCAATATAAGAGCTTTTCAGCAAGTCCACATACTCAACTATCATTTAGTCTTTCACAATTACTAACACTCACGCGATACTTATGGGTTCAAAGCTTCAATCGGACACAGAGAAAGATTGGGGATTATAGTTTCATGATGTATACTACACAACCTTCTTCTTGTAGACGTTGTTGGGCCTCCAAGTGCAGAGGTTTGTAGGACAGTAGAAAATTTCCCTCCAGTGGATGACCTAAGGTTTATCAATCCATGGGAGGCGTAGGATGAAGATGGTCTCTCTCAAACAACCCTGCAACCAAATAACAAAGAGTCTCTTGTGTCCCCAACACACCCAATACAATGGTAAATTGTATAGGTGCACTAGTTCAGCGAAGAGATGGTGATACAAGTGCAATATGGTTGGTAGATATATGTTTTTATAATCTGAAAATATAAAAACAGCAAGGTAACTAATGATAAAAGTGAGCGTAAATGGTATTGCAATGCTAGGAAACAAGGCCTACGGTTCATACTTTCACTAGTCCAAGTTCTCTCAACAATAATAACATAATTAGATCATATAACAATCCCTCAACATGCAACAAAGAGTCACTCCAGAGTCACTAATAGCGGAGAACAAACGAAGATATTATTGTAGGGTACGAAACCACCACAAAGTTATCCTTTCTGATCGATCTATTCATGAGTCTGTAGTAAAATAACATGAAGCTATTATTTCCGTTCGATCTATCATAGAGTTGGTACTAGAATAACACCTTAAGACACAAATCAACCAAAACCCTAATGTCACCTAGATATTCCAATGTCACCTCAAGTATCCATGGGTATGATTATACGATATGCATCACACAATCTCAGATTCATCTATTCAACCAACACAAAGAACTTCAAAGAGTGCCCCAAAGGTTCTACCGGAGAGTCAAGATGAAAACGTGTGCCAACCCCTATGCATAAGTTCACAAGGTCACTGAACCCGCAAGTTGATCACCAAAACATACATCAAGTAGATCACGTGAATATCCCATTGTCACCACAGATAAGCACATGTAAGACATACATCAAGTGTTCTCAAATCCTTAAAGACTCAATCTGATAAGATAACTTCAAATGGGAAAACTCAATCCATTACAAGAGAGTAGAGGGGGAGAAACATCATAAGATCCAACTATAATAGCAAAGCTCGCGATACATCAAGATCGTTCCAAATCAAGAACACGAGAGAGAGATCAAACACATAGCTACTGGTACATACCCTCAGCCCCGAGGGTGAACTACTCCCTCCTCATCATGGAGAGCGCCGGGATGATGAAGATGGCCACCGGTGAGGGATCCCCCTTCGGCAGGGTGCCGGAACAGGGTCCCGATTGGTTTTTGGTGGCTACAGAGGCTTGCGGCGGCGGAACTCCCGATCTATGGTGCTCCTGGATGTTTTCGGGGTATATGGATATATATATAGGCGAAAGAAGTCGGTCAAGGGAGCCACGAGGGTGGGGGCACGCCCAGGGGGTAGGGCGCGCCCTGGACCCTCGTGGCCACCTCGTTGCTTCCCTGACGTCTACTCCAAGTCTCCTGGATTGCGTTTGTTCCACAAATGATTCTCCCGAAGGTTTCATTCCGTTTGGACTCCGTTTGATATTCTTTTTCTGCGAAACTCTGAAATAGGCAAAAAAATAGTAATTTGGGCTGGGCCTCCAGTTAATAGCTTAGTCCCAAAAATAATATAAAAGTGCTTAGTAAAGCTCATTAAACATCCAAAACAGGTAATATAATAGCATGGAACAATAAAAAATTATAGATACGTTGGAGACGTACCAAGCATCCCCAGGCTTAATTCCTGCTTGTCCTCGAGTAGGTAAATGATAAAAACAGAATTTTTGAAGTGGGATGCTACCTAACATATTTCTCAATGTAATTTTCTTTATTGTGGCATGAATGTTCAGATCCATAAGATTCATGACAAAAGTTCAATATTGACATGAAAACGATAATACTTCAAGCATACTAACAAAGCAATCATGTCTTCTCAAAATAACATGGCTAAAGAAAGCTATCCCTACAAAATCATATAGTCTGGCTATGCTCTATCTTCATCACACAAAATATTTAAATCATGCACAACCCCGATGACAAGCCAAGCAATTGTTTCATACTTTTGATGTTCTCAAACTTTTTCAATCTTGACGCAATATATGAGCGTGAGCCATGGACATAGCACTATAGGTGGAATAGAATGGTGGTTGTGGAGAAGACAAAAAGGAGGAGAAGATAGTCTCACATCAACTAGGCGTATCAACGGGCTATGGAGATGCCCATTAATAGATATCAATGTGAGTGAGTAGGGATTGCCATGCAACGGATGCACTAGAGCTATAAGTGTATGAAAGCTCATCAAAAGAAACTAAGTGGGTGTGCATCCAACTTGCTTGCCCACGAAGACCTAGGGCAATTTGAGGAAGCCCATCATTGGAATATACAAGCCAAGTTCTATAATGAAAAATTCCCACTAGTGTATAAAAGTGACAACATAGGAGACTCTCTATCATGAAGATCATAGTGCTACTTTGAAGCACAAGTGTGTAAATGGATAGTAACATTGTCCCTTCTCTCTTTTTCTCTCAGTTTTTTTGGTGGGCTTCTTTGGCATCTTTCTTTTTATTTGGACTCTTTTATTTTTTATAAAATCCGGAGTCTCATCCCGACTTGTGGGGGAATCATAGTCTCCATCATCCTTTCCTCACTTGGGACAATGCTCTAATAATGAAGATCATCACACTTTTATTTACTTACAACTCAAGAATTACAACTCAATACTTAGAACAAAATATGACTCTATGTGGATGCCTCCGGTGGTGTACCGGGATATGCAAAGAATCAAGAGTGACATGTATGAAAGAATTAAGAATGGTGGCTTTGCCACAAATATGATGTCAACTACATGATTATGCAAAATCAATATGACAATGATGATGCGTGTCATAAATAATGGAACGGTGGAAAGTTGCATGGCAATATATCTTGGAATGGCTATGGAAATGCCATAATAGGTAGGTATGGTGGCTGTTTTGAGGAAGGTATATGGTACCGGCGAAAGTTGCGCGGCACAAGAGAGGATAGCAATGGTGGAAGGGTGAGAGTGCGTATAATCCATGGACTCAACATTAGTCATGAAGAACTCATATACTTATTGCAAAAATCTGCAAGTTATCAAAACAAAGTACTACACGCATGCTCCTAGGGGAAGGGTTGGTAGGAGTTAACCATTGCGCGATCCCGACCTCCACACATAAGCTAGACAATCAATAAATAAATCATGCTCCAACTTCATCGCATAACAGTTCACCATAGGTGCATGCTATGGGAATCACAAACTTTTAACACAAGTATTCCTCAAATTCACAACTACCCAACTAGCATGACTCTAATATTACCATCCTCATCTCTCAAAACAATCATCAAGCATCAAATTGATCATAGCATTCAATGCACTCTCTATTATAGTTTTTATTATACCCAACTTGCATGCCCATCATATTAGGACTAATTTTATAACCAAAGCAAATACCATGCTGTTCTAAAAGACCCTCAAAATAATATAAGTGAAGCACTAGGCAAAGTTGTCTAGCTCAAAAGATATAAGTGAAGCACATAGAGTATTCTAATAAATTCCAATTCATGTGTGTGTCTCACAAAAGGTGTGTACAGCAAGGATGATTTTGTTAAACTAAAGAGCGAAGACTCATATCATACAAGACGCTCCAAGCAAAACACATATCATGTGGTGAATAAAAATATAGCTCCAAGTAAAGTTACCGATGAACGAAGACGAAAGAGGGGATGCCATCCGGGGCATCCCCAAGCTTAGGCTCTTGGTTGTCCTTGAATATTACCTTGGGGTGCCTTGGGCATCCCCAAGCTTAGGCTCTTGCCATTCCTTATTCCATAGTCCATCGAATCTTTACCCAAAACTTGAAAACTTCACAACACAAAACTTAACAGAAAACTCGTAAGCTCCGTTAGTATAAGAAAATAAAACCACCACTTAGGTACTGTTGTGAACTCATTCTAAATTCATATTGGTGTAATATCTACTGTATTCCAACTTCTCTATGGTTCATGCCCTCCAATACTACTAACAGGTTTATCAAAATAAGCAAACAATACATAGAAAACAGAATCTGTCAAAAACAAAACAGTCTATAGTAATCTGTATCATTCGAATAATTCTGTAACTCCACAAATTCTACCAAATTAGGAAAACCTGATAAATTTGTGTACCAATCCAGAGAAAAATTAATCATATCAAAATCGCGTTTCTGTGAATGATAAAAACTAATTTACTAGGTGCAAAAGTTTCTGATTTTCAGCAGTATCAACACAACTATGACCGTAAGCTATCCTAAAGGTCTTACTTGGCACTTTATTGAAACAAAAGCTATAAACCTTGATTACTACAGTAGCATAATCATGTGGACACAGAAAAACAGTAGGTATAAATGTTGGGTTGTCTCCTAACAAGCGCTTTTCTTTAATGCCTTTCTAGCTAGGCATGATGATGACAATGATGCTCACATAAAAGATAAGAATTGAAACATAACGGGAGCATCATGAAGCATATGACTAGCACATTTAAGCCTAACCCACTTCCTATGCATAGGGATTTTGTGAGCAAACAACTTATGGGAACAATAAAATAGCGTAAGAAGGCAAAACAAGCTTAACATTAAAACTTTAAGCACATAGAGAGGAAACTTGATATTATTGCAATTCCTACAAGCATATATTCCTCCCTCATAATAATTTTCAGTAGCATCATGAATGAATTCAATAATATAACTATCACATAAAGCATTCGTTTCATGATCTACAAGCATAGAAATTTTATTACTCTCCACATAAGCAAAATTCTTCTCATGGATAGTAGTGGGAGCAAACTCAACAAAATAGCTATCATGTGAGGCATAACCCAATTGAAGATTAAAATCAAGATGACAAGTTTCATGGTTATCATTGTTCTTTATAGCATACATGTCATCACAATAATCATCATAGATAGGAACTTTATTCTCATAATCAATTGGAACCTCTTCCAAAATAGTGGATTCATCATTAAATAAAGTCACGACCTCTCCAAATCCACTTTCATCAATATAATCATCATAAATAGGAGGCATGCTTTCATCATAACAAATATTCTCATCAAAACTTGGGGGACTAAAAATATCATCTTCATGAAACATAGCATCCCCAAGCTTGTGGCTTTGCATATCATTAGCATCATGGATATTCAAGGAATTCATACTAACAACATTGCAATCATGCTCATCATTCAAAGATTTAGTGCAAAACATTCTAATGCATTCTTCCTCTAGCAATTGAGCACAATTATCGGAATCCTTATTTTCATGGAAGACATTAAAAAGATGAAGCACATGAGGCATCCTCAATTCCATTTTTTGTACTTTTCTTTTATAGATTAAACTAGTGATAAAACAAGAAACTAAAAGATTCGATTGTAAGATCTAAAGATATACCTTCAAGCACTAACCTCCCCGGCAACGGCTCCAAAAAAGAGCTTGATGTCTACTACACAACCTTCTTCTTGTAGACGTTGTTGGGCCTCCAAGTGCAGAGTTTTGTAGGACAGTAGCAAATTTCCCTCAAGTGGATGACCTAAGGTTTATCAATCCATGGGAGGCGTAGGATGAAGATGGTCTCTCTCAAACAACCCTACAACCAAATAACAAAGAGTCCCTTGTGTCCCCAACACACCCAATACAATGGTAAATTGTATAGGTGCACTAGTTCGGCGAAGAGATGGTGATACAAGTGCAATATGGATGGTAGATATAGGTTTTTATAATCTGGAAATATAAAAACAGCAAGGTAACTAATGATAAAAGTGAGCGTAAACAGTATTGCAATGCTAGGAAACAAGGCCTAGGGTTCATACTTTCACTAGTGCAAGTTCTCTCAACAATAATAACATAATTAGATCATATAACAATCCCTCAACATGCAACAAAGAGTCACTCCAAAGTCACTAATAGCGGAGAACAAACGAAGATATTATTGTAGGGTACGAAACCACCTCAAAGTTATCCTTTCCGATCGATCTATTCAAGAGTCCATAGTAAAATAAAATGAAGTTATTCTTTCCATTCGATCTATCATAGAGTTTGTACTAGAATAACACCTTAAGACAAAAATCAACCAAAACCCTAATGTCACCTAGATACTCCAATGTCACCTCAATATCCGTGGGTATGATTATACGATATGCATCACACAATCTCAGATTCATCTATTCAACCAACACAAAGAACTTCAAAGAGTGCCCCAAAGTTTCTACCAGAGAGTCAAGACGAAAACATGTGGCAACCCCTATGCATAAGTTCACAAGGTCCCTGAACCCGCAAGTTGATCACCAAAACATACATCAAGTAGATCACGTGAATATCCCATTGTCACCACAGATAAGCACATGCAAGACATACATCAAGTGTTCTCAAATCCTTAAAGACTCAATCTGATAAGATAACTTCAAAGGGAAAACTCAATCCATTACAAGAGAGTAGAGGGGGAGAAACATCATAAAATCCAACTATAATAGCAAAGCTTGCGATACATCAAGATCGTGCCAAATCAAGAACACGAGAGAGAGAGAGAGAGAGAGAGAGATCAAACACATAGCTACTGGTACATACCCTCAGTCCTGAGGGTGAACTACTCCCTCCTCGTCATGGAGAGCGTCGGGATGATGAAGATGGCCACCGGTGAGGGATCCCCCCTCCGGCAGGGTGCCGGAATAGGGTCTCAATTGGTTTTTGGTGGCTACAGAGGCTTGCGGCAGCGGAACTCCCGATGGTGCTCTTGGATGTTTTCGGGGTATATGGATATATATATAGGCGAAAGAAGTCAGTCAGGGGAGCCACGAGGGGCCCACGAGGGTGGGGGCGCGCCCTGGACCCTTGTGGCCACCTCATTGCTTCCCTGACGTCTACTCCAAGTCTCTTGGATTGCGTTTGTTCCAAAAACGATTCTCCCGAAGGTTCCATTCCGTTTGGACTCCGTTTGATATTCCTTTTTTGTGAAACACTGAAATAGAAAAAAAAACAGCAATTTGGGCTGGGCCTACGGTTAATAGGTTAGTCCCAAAAATAATATAAAAGTGCTTAGTAAAGCCCATTAAACATCCAGAACAGGTAATATAATAGCATGGAACAATAAAAAAGTATAGATACGTTGGAGACGTATCATTTCGCCTCCCAGCCTTTTACCTCAAGGGTAATGTCAACAATAATACTTTATGAAAACCTACATCCGAGTGGATATATATCCGGATCTCTCCAACACATAGTGCTTGCCAAAGGAAAAAGTGTAAAAAGGAAAGGTGAAGATCACCATGACTCTTGTATAAGGGTAGAAGGTAAAAATAAAGATAGGCCCTCCACAGAGGGAAGCAGAGGTTGTCATGCGCTTTTATGGTTGGATGCACAAAATCTTAATGCAAAAGAACGTCACTTTATATTGCCACTTGTGATAAAGAACTTTATTATGTGGTCTGTCGCTTTTATTTCCATATCAGAAGTTCGTATAAAGCTTATTTTCTTCACACTAATAGATCATACATATTTAGAGAGCAATTTTTATTGCTTGCATCGATGACAACTTACTTGAAGGATCTTACTCAATCCATAGGTAGGTATGGTGGACTCTCATGGCAAAACTGGGTTTAGGGATGTTTGGAAGCACAAGTAGTATCTCGACTTGGTGCAAAGAATTTTGCTAGAATGATAGGGAAAGGCAAGCTCAACATGTTGGATGATCCATGACAATATAACTTCTATTCAGATAGAAGAAAACATAACCCATTATGTTGTCTTCCTTGTCCAACATCAACTTTTTAGCATGTCATATTTTAATGAGTGCTCACAATTACAAAAGATATCCAAGATAGTATATTTATATGTAAAACCGCTCTTTCTTTATTACTTCCTATTAATTGCAACAATGACCAAAACTATGTTTATCAACTCTCAACAACTTTTATTCATCATACTCTTTATATGTGAAGTCATTACTCTCCATAAGATTAACATATGATCTTTTTATTTCTTTTTGTTCTTTCTTTAATTCCCTCAAGATCATAGCAAGATAGCAAAGCCCTCAACTCAAAACTATTTATTATATATAACTCACAGACTCGATTACATAGATAGAGATCAAAACAAAACTCAAAGCTAGATCATACTAAAACTTTATTCTACTAGATCAAGAGATAACCAAAAGGATTGAACTAAGAAAAACAATAAAGATAGAGGTGTGATGAGGATACGATACCAGGGCACCTCCCCCAAGCTTGGAAATTGCCAAGGGGAGTGCCCATACCCATGTATTTATGTCTCTTTCTTCGAAAGTGGTGATGATGGAGCTTTTGATGTAGTAGGCTTCTTCCTTAGCTTGCGCTTGAAGATAGAATTTTCCTCCCTTAAGTCATTGATCACCTGCTCAAGATTTAGTATCTTTTTACATAGTTCATGTTTGTTTTCCTGCAAGAGATGAAAAAGGATAAACTCGATCTTAGGTTTCTTTGCTTTAATAGGGAGACTTGACTTTTTAAACTCCACGTGCATGTCCCCAGGTTGAGGTAGTGGGACTTAATCTTAATCTGAGCTTGGCTCCTCCTTTCACTTAGGATCATAGTCTCCGTCTTCCTCTATGGTCCAACCACAATGCTCCAAGTCCCCGTAGACTTTGTGGTCTGCAACATAATCAGCCACATAGCTTTCTCCCTCCGAATCCTGGGACGATATATTGCTCTAAATCTGCTGCAGAAACAGCTCAAAATAAAAACAGAGGATTTTGTCATGGTACGGTGGTCCAAACCTTCGGGAGATTATATAATGATTTTTTACTGACCAAAAGGAGTATTGTGTCAGGAAACATAGTCCGGGGGGCACAAGAGGTGGCCACATGGCAGGGGGTGCGCCCAGGGGGGTAGGGCGCGCCCTCCACCCTTGTGGTCTCCTCGTGTCTCTTTCGGACTACTTTTAATTTTCCTAATTTTTTTAAATATTCCAATATGGAGAAAAATTGTTGTGAGAACAGTTTTGGAGTCGGTTTACTTACCGTACCACATACCTATTCCTTTTTGGAGTCTGAAACATTCTGGAAAGTGTCCCTTATGTACTCCTCTGGTGTTAGGGTGTCAATTATATTGGTCTCAACATTTATGGGATTACCTGAGATATAATGTCTGATTCTTTGACCGTTTACCAACTTCGGATTTGTGCCTTCGACGTTGTTGATTTTTATGGCACCGGAATGATAGACCTCCTCAATAATGTAAGGACCTTCCCATTTAGAGAGAAGTTTTCCTGCAAAAAATCTTAAACAAGAGTTGTATAGCAAAACATGATCACCTACATTAAACTCACACTTTTGTATCCTCTTGTCATAATGCATCATCAAGTTTCTTGGAACAATTCTTTCTAGATCTATTACTCAATTCTACTTGACCTCTAGATT
Source organism: Aegilops speltoides (assembly GCA_021437245.1). Classification (NCBI taxonomy): domain Eukaryota; kingdom Viridiplantae; phylum Streptophyta; class Magnoliopsida; order Poales; family Poaceae; genus Aegilops; species Aegilops speltoides. Next base: position 494,231,722 of record CM038145.1, read on the forward strand.
GAGGATGGTATGGAGATGCAATTCTATGGTTAACATCATACTTAGCAAGCACTTTATGAAAAGCACCATGAATAAAATGTGAACCACCATCGGTCATTAAATATCTAGGGACTCCAAACCTCGGGAAAATAACTTCTTTAAGCATCTTAATAGAAGTGTTATGATCAGCACTACTAGTTGGAATAGCTTCTACCCACTTAGTAACATAATCAACAGCAACTATAATATGTGTGTACCCATTAGAGGAAGGAAAAGGTCCCGTATAATCAAAGCTCCAAACATCAAATGGTTCAATAACAAGTGAACAATTCATAGGCATTTCCTGACGTCTACTAATATTACCAATTCTTTGGCATTCATCACAAGACAAGACAAACTTACGAGCATCCTTGAAGAGAGTAGGCCAATAAAAACCAGATTGCAATACCTTATGTGCAGTTCTATCTCCAACATGGTGTCCTCCGTAAGCCTCAGAGTGACACTTGCGTAGGATCTATTCTTGTTCATGCTCAGGTACACAACATCTAATATCACCATCTACTCCTTCTGTATAAAGGTGTGGGTCATCTCAAAAGTAATGTCTTAAATCATAGAAAAACTTTTTCTTTTGCCGGTATGTGAAACTAGGTGGTATAAATTTAGCAATGATATAATCAACATAATCAGCATACCATGGAGTATTACGAGAAGCATTTATGATAGCTAATTGTTCATCGGGAAAGCTATCATCAATAGGCAGTGGGTCATCAAGAACATTTTCTAACCTAGACAAGTTATGCATAGCACGGGTTCTCAGCTCCCTTTCTATCAATAATATGCAAATCAAATTCTTGTAACAAGAGAACCCATCTAATAAGTCTAGGTTTAGCATCTTTCTTTTCCATAAGATATTTAATAGCAGCATGATTAGTGTGAGCAGTTACTTTGGAATCAACAATATAAGATCTAAACTTATCACAAGCAAAAACAACTGCTAAAAATTCTTTTTCAGTAGTAGCATAATTTCTCTGGGCACTGTCTAGAGTTTTACTAGCATAATGAATAACATTTGATTTATTATCAATGCTTTGCCCTAGAACAGCACCAACAGCATAATCACTAGCATCATACATAATTTCAAAGGGTAAATTCCAATCAGCAGGTTGAACAATAGGTGCAGAAATCAATGTTTTCTTAAGTATTTCAAATGCTTCTAGACAATCATCATCAAAGACAAAAGGAACATCTTTTTGCAAGAGATTAGTAAGAGGCCTAGAAATTTTAGAGAAGTCTTTAATAAACCTCCTATAGAAACCAGCATGACCAAGGAAACTTCTTATACCTTTGATATCTTTAGGACACGGCATCTTTTCAATAGCATCTAGTTTAGCTTTATCAACTTCAATACCTCTTTCAGAAATTTTATGCCCCAAGACAATACCTTCTTTAACCATAAAGTGGCACTTCTCCAATTCAAGACAAGATTAGTTTCTTCACATCTCTGCAAAACTCAATCAAGGTTGCTTAAGCAATCATCAAAAGAAGTTCCGTAAACGGAGAAATCATCCATGAAAACCTCAACAATCTTTTCACAAAAGTCAGAGAATATAGCAGTCATACATCTTTGAAAGGTAGCAGGTGCATTGCATAAACCAAAAGGCATACGTTTATAAGCAAAGGTACCGAAAGTGCAAGTAAAAGTGATCTTTTCCTAATCATCTGTTGACGCAGGTATTTGAGAGAAACCAGAATAACCTTCTAGAAAGCAAAAATGTGTATGCTTGGATAGTCTTTCTAGCATTTGATCAATAAAAGGTAGAGGGTATATCCAATAGCGGCACGGTGCTTCTTCAGAGTTTCAATAATTTATTTTCATCATGCTCTGAAAGGTTAGCACTAATAATAACAGGATATATCTTCTTTTCATCAAGATAAGCATATTTCAAAGTATCAGGTGATTTTTTAAGCTCAAACACGGGATCACCCTTGGGTGGAGGAGGATCCCCAAGGATTTATACATGCAAATTGTGTTTCAAAATTGGTCCTTGATTAAAGAATATTTCATCTATTTCCCTTCTTTCATTCATAAACTTATCATTTTCATGGTCTAGCAAATATTGTTCTAAAGGATCAGTAGGAGGCACGGCAATAGAAGCAAGACCAATAGTTGCATCCTTACTAGGCAATTCTTTATCATGTGGTTGTCTACAAAATTTAGAGAAGTTAAAATCATGATACATATCCCCTAAGCAGATAGTAATAACATCTTTCTCGCAGTCTATCTTAGCATTGACAGTATTCAAGAAAGGTCTACCAAATATAATGGGACAAAAATAATCTAGTGGGGAAATAGTAGGGTGTTTTATTTTCCCACACAAGACTTCAACATCTCTAACAATCCCAATTGGCGAAATAGTATCTCTACAAGCTTAATAGTAACATCAATATTCTTCTATCTCAGCAGGTGCAATATCATTCATAATTTCTTGATATAAGGTAAAAGGACTTGCACTCACACTAGCACCCACATCACACAAGCCATGATAGCAATGAATATCCTATTTTAACAGAAACAACAGGCGTGCCAACAACCGGTATGTGTTCATCTTCAGTATCGGGTTTAGCAATCCTAGCAGCTACAGAAATAAATAACATGCCCATCAATATTATCGACCAAGAGATCTTTAACCATAGAAATACTAGTTTAACTTTAACTTGTTCAGGGGGTGTAGGTGTTCTAGTATAACTCTTACGAACCACAGTTGAAGCTTTAGCATGATCCTTTATTCTAACAGGAAAAGGTGGTTTCTCAATATAAGCAGTAGGAACAATAGGATCAACATTATAAGTGATGGTTTCTTCTTCAACTTTAATAGGTTATACTACTTTCACATCAATGGGAGGATGATATTTAAACCACTTCTCCTTAGGGAGATCAACAGAGTAGGAAATGAATCGTAGAAAGAAGCTATTATCTCATAGTCAAGTCCATATTTAGTGCTAAAATCACGAAAAGCATCGGTATCGATAAAAGATTTAACACAATCAAACTTAAGGTTTATACCTGACTCCTTACCTTCGTCGATTTCCTAATCTTCAGAGTTGCATTTAATTCTTTCCAATAAATCCCATATGAACTCAACAGTCTTCTTCATAAAAGAACCAGCACAAGAAGTATCGAGCATGGATCGGTCATTATGAGAAAGCCAAGCATAATTTTTTTGAATAATAATTTCTCTTGAGAGCTCATGATTGGGGCATGAATATAACATTGACTTAAGCCTCCCCCAAGCTTGAGCGATACTTTCTCCTTCACGAGGCCAAAAATTATATATATATATATATATATATATATATATATATATATATATATATATATATATATATATATATAATTCCGATCACGATGAACCAGATGCATAGGATAAAACTTCTGATGAAATTCCAATTTCAATCGGTTGTAGTTCCATGATCCAATATCATCACATAGCCTATACCATGTCAATGCCTTTCCCTTCAAAGATAAAGGGAAGACCTTCTTTGACAACATCCTCGGGCATACCTGCAAGCTTAAATAATCCAAAAACTTCATCCACGTAGATTAGGTGCATATCAGGATGTAATGTTCCATATCCTATATAAGGATTAGCTAGCAGTTTCTCTATCATACTCGGAGGAATTTCATAATAAATATTTTCAGTAGGTGAAGTAGGTTGAGGAGAAACTCTTTGCTCTTCCGGTCAAGGTGAAGATACCCCGAACAAGCCCCTCAAAGGATTATTTTCCATAGTAACAAGTGACAGTAAATTTCAGCACACTATATAAATGTTTCCTTACCAAATTCCACTCACCAAAGGCGCTTCACTCCCCGGCAACGTTGCTAGAAAAGAGTCTTGATGACCCAAAAGTATAGGGGATCAATTGTAGTTCTTTCAATAAGTAAGAGTGTTGAAACCAACGAGGAGCAGAAGGAAATGACAAGCGGTTTTCAGCAAGGTATTCTCTGCAAGCACTGAAATTATCAATAACAGATAGTTTTGTGATAAGGTAATTCTTAATGGGTAACAAGTAACAAAAGTAACTAAGGTGCAGCAAGGTGGCCCAATCCTTTTTGTAGCAAAGGAAAAGCCTGGACGAACTCTTATATAAAGCAAAGCGCTCCCGAGGACACATGGGAATTACTGTCAAGTTAGTTTTCATCATGCTCATATGATTCACGTTCATTACTTTGATAATTTGATATGTGGGTGGACCGGTGCTTGGGTGTTGCCCTTCCTTGGACCAGCCTCCCACTTATGATAAACCCATCTCGCAAGCATCTGCAACTATGAAAGAAGATTTATGGTAAACCTAACCATAATATGAGACATATGGATCCAAATCAGCCCCTTACGAAGCAACGCATAAACTAGGGTTTAAGCTTCTGTCACTCTAGCAACCCATCATCTACTTATTACTTCCCAATGCCTTACCCTAGGCCCAAACACAGTGAAGTGTCATGTAGTCAACGTTCACATAACACCACTAGAGGATAGACAACATACATCTTATCAAAATATCGAACAAATACCAAATTCACATGATTACTTATAACAAGACTTCTCCCATGTCCTCAGGAACAAACGTAACTACTCACAAAGCATATTTATGTTCATAATCATAGGAGTTAATTATCATTAAGGATATGAACATATGATCTTCCACCGAATAAACCAACTAGCATCAACTACAAGGAGTAATCAACACTACTAGCAACCCACAGGTACCAATTTGAGGTTTTAAGACAAAGATCGGATACAAGAGATGAACTAGGGTTTGAGAGGAGATTGTTGATTGAGATTGACCCCCTCTAGATGAGAGGATCGATGGTGATGACGATGGCGATGATTTCCCCCTCGCGGAGGGATGTTTCCCCGGCTTAGCAGCTCCGCCGGAGCCCTAGATTGGTTCTGCCTAGGTTCTGCCTCGAGATGGCGACGCTTCGTCCCGAAAGCTTCCTTCTGATTTTTTCCAGGTCAAAACACACCATATAGCAGAAGATGGGCGTCGGGGGCCTTCCAGGGGGCCCACAAGGACGGAGGGTGCGAGGGGTAGGGCGCTCCCTCCACACTTGTGGATGGCAGGTGGCCCCCCTCTGGTGCTTTCTTTGCCCAATATTTTTCATTTATTCTGAAATGATTCTTCGTGAAGTTCCAGGACTTTTGCTGTTGTGCAGAATAGGTCTCTAATATTTGCTCCTTTTCCAGTCCAGAATTCCAGCTGTCGGCATTCTCCCTCTTCATGTAAACCTTATAAAATAAGAAAAGGCATAAGTATTGTGATATTATGTGTAATAACAGCCCATAATGCAATAAATATCAATATCAAAGCATGATGCAAAATGGACGTATCAAGGACTTCCTCCTCACTTTGACAGTGGGTGGGGAAAGAGGCGTGTCGAAAGCCACCACCACTAGTTTGTAGTTTCCTTCTGTGCATTACTTTGCTTTATTCAACACGAAGTGTTTAACAGCTAGGGAGAAGTTCGGTATACTTAGTGCTCCTGACCTCGCCATTGTACGCCATGCACTACACAATGATCACACCTTTAACGTAGGGGCTATTGTTGCACATCGTCTGCACCTCAATAGAACTAAGGGCAAAATCCATGGTGGTATTTATGCCACTCGCTTAGAGAGTCACTTTAATGTCCAGATACGACAACACGACTATCGTTTGCCCCGAGTTTATCTAGATCACCAGGCGATGGTGGCTCACTAGTTTACTAATGCTGCTGATTCTTTTAAGAACATTCATTAAAACTTGGTTTTTAGTGAGAAAACCCATGATATATCCCATTTCCTAGACCTGTCTTGTTTGATTCTATTGCCAGGAATGCATATAGGGTCATCCCAGCGGACATTATTGCCTACCGGAACAACCAGGCAGCGGCAGAGGAGGAACCCCAGGAGTGGGACGCTCAGGTGCCGCCACCACAGCACTTTCACATGGGACCGGATGGCTACTAAGGGTGTTGTTTACTAAGCTAGGCCAAAAGCCTAAGCTTGGGGGAGTACGTATTCGCACCGACATTACATTCATTCACACATTTCATTCCAGTTGTCGGGGTCCACACTTTTTCATTGTATTATCCATGCTAGTTTTATTCTTCTCACTTTCTTTTTGTGTGTTTTAAAAACTTTGAGAAAATCCAAAAATATTTCTTACTTCTTTTCGGGTTTTCTTACTAGTTTAATTTAGTTGTAGTATTAAAAGAAAACCCAAAAAGATTTCTCAGTTCTTCTTTTGTTTGTTGGGAGCTTTCCCGTGTAAATAGTTTTTCTTGCTTTTGTTTTTTCCTTCTTTTGCTTCCTTTCAAGAAAAAACTAAAAACTCCAAAAATATTTCAAAGTGTTTCTCTAAAATTCTTTTCTTTTCTTGAGTCATACCCAGGGGAAGACCACGATGAAAATGTTGAGTGGCTCTCATATGCATTGTCGTTGATCCAACAAAGAGCCCATATTATTTTGTCTTCCCCTCTGAATAAAATGTTGCAGATTCCAGCTCAGTCCACGACACTCTTGCACTATTATTATTTTCATATCATTCGGCCGTGCAAGTGAAAGGCAATAATGACGATATTTGATGAAGTGACTGTGGCAGGGAAAAGCAGGTATGAACTCAACTTGTTTTTGTTTTTGTAAATATGTTTAACTCAGTATCCATGATTCTGCACATTATGATTAAACATGTTTGCAATGACAATTAGAGATTATAGTTTCTCAATCCATGCTTAAGTAGCTAGGAGTGGATAATGATTTATCTTGGGTGTCAACATGCATTAAAATGATTGTGATGTAGTATGATGATATGGTATCCTCCTCTGAATGTTTCAAGTGGCTTGTGAAAGAACATGCGATGCCCCCATGTTTAGTTTTGGTATATGATGACAATCTCTATGGACTAATGGTTGCCTTGAGTTATATTTGAAGGTTTTGTCCATAGGCTTTTCTTGAAGTCCATGTGTTGGTTTCAAGGAGTTTATGAGTTGACCAAGGTGCTATTAAGGAATTATCCAAAGATTGGTCATGTGAGTGTTGAGCTTATTGCAAGAATGTCTTGAAGAAGAAGATTGTGTGATCATTCATGTTTGCCTTCAAGACATCATCCAAATGAAGAGAGTTGGAAAGATTCAAGGTTGATCAAGACTAAGTCAAGAGTGAATCAAGCTGATCAACTCACAAAGCATAGAAGATGTACCGAGAGGGATCAAGTGATCCCATGGTATGGTAAGCATTGTCCATTGCACTTTGTGTACTAACCCATGGTCTATGTGAGAGTTCTGTGTGGGGTTAGGTACGTGTCCATGGGCTTGCGTCAAGAGGAAGATATCATACAACCCATGGAAAGGATGACATCAAGTGGTGATCATCATCATGATTGCCGTGTGCAAGTTCAAGTGGAGCATCACGAAGAGATCAAGTGCTTGAATCTTGCCATCCTTTGTGGTGTCAACGGTCTTGTGAAGATGTGCCGAAGAGAGGCTCACCCATAGTGGACTATGGGGGAGCAATCATCTAGTCTTCATCGAGCCAACGCAATCAAGAAAGGTGGTCCAACTTGAGGGAGTCAAGATCGTCATCATCTAGCTCAAGTGGACCATGTGCAAGGCAAATGTTTGCCCTTGATAGGTTTTCTCTTTTACCGGTCTCGTGGTGGTAGTTGGGAGACCGGGTTATAGGATCGTTTGTCGTACTATCAAGGGGGGCTCTCAAGTTGGTAGCTTGATCGTATCATTAGTAGAGAGCTCAAACCATTGCATCCTTGCATCATGTTTCTTGGTTCTTGTTTGGTTCTCTTTGTGGGTCTTAGATCTTATGGTCATCTTGATGACAAGCTTGAGTTCATCGAAAACGGAGTTCGCATGTGTCTCCTATGATGTTTTCGGTGTTGGAGGTTTCACTGGTCTTATCCAAGGAAGGGTTCTCACCATTTTCTTATGGGCATTTTCCCATTTGCTTCTTATTGATATTTCTATCAAGATTGTGTTAGCTCTTGTTGCTAGCTTTCCAACAAACTTGGTTTCTTCGAATTCGGAGCTCGTATGCGAAAGTTGTGGCTGTTTTGATATTGCCTGTTTTACATAGAGAGGTTGTACCGCCCCGTAGAGAGGTTGTACCGGTTGACCGATACAACTGGTGTTTGGGGCGGTTGTACCGCTCCAGAATTGGTCGGCCATGTACCGCTCTACCACCGGACTAGTTTCTGTTTTGGAGCGGTTCTTGGGCGGTTGTTGACCCGGTTTTACCGGTTTAACCGGTACTACCGGTTCCCCAGGCTGTTGTACCGCTTAGAGCTTTTCCCAGGTTGGTTTTTCCTCTGCTTTGGCCGGTTGTACCGGTTCGTGCACCGGTTGTACCGGTCCTACAGCTTTCTGCACATAACGGGCAGATTCGTGGGGACCTATTTAAGGGGGGTCTTCTTCCCCAATGGTTCCTTATCTCTTGAGCTCGTTTTTGCCCCCATTGTTGACCTTCTTTGAGCTTGCTAACTCTCAATCCCTCCATGGATTCTTGCTAGTTTTTGAGGGAAAAGAGAGAGGAGATCAAGATCCACACTTCCACCAATCACTTTCTCCTCTATGTAAGGGGAACCCCTTGGATCTAGTTCTTGGAGTTCTTGGTGTTCTCCTTCTTGTTCTTCCTCTCATTTTGCTCCCTAGCATTAATTGCTTCGGTGGGATTTGAGAGAGAAGGACTTGGGCACTCCGTGTGCCCTTGCCATTGCATTTGGTGCATCGGTTTGAGTTCTCCACGGTGATACGTGGAAGTTACAAGTTGAGAAGCTTTTTACTCTTGGGTGCTTGGTACCCTTGAGCTTGTTCCTCTTGGGTGCTTGGGCGCCCTAGACGGTTGGTGGTGTTCGGAGCTCAATCATTGTTGTGTAAAGCTCCGGCAGCGTCGGGTCTCCAATTAGGTTGTGGAGATCGCCTGAGCAAATTTGACTTGCACAGTGACCGCCCCAAGGGTTGCCAAAGTGTCTGGGTTCGTGACCGCCCCAAGGGTTGCCATTTGTACGGGTTCGATTACAGCCCTCAAGGGTCCCTTAGTGGAATCACGGCATCTTGCATTGTCGAGGGCGTGAGGAGATTACGGTGGCCCTAGTGGCTTCTTGGGGAGCATTGTGCCTCCACACCGCTCCAAACGGAGATTAGCATCCACAAGGGTGTGAACTTCGGGATACATCGTCGTCTCCGCGTGCCTCGGTTATCTCTTACCCGAGCTCTGTATACTTATGCACTTTACTTTGTGATAGCCATATTGTTTCTTGTCATATATCTTGCTATCACCTAGTAGTTAATGTTGCTTAGCATAAGTTGTTGGTGCACATAGGTGAGCCTAGTTGTTGTAGGTTTTGTGCTTGACAAATTAACCGCTAGGTTTATTCCGCATTTGTTCAAGCCTAAACCGTAATTATTTTAAAATGCCTATTCACCCCCGCCCCCCTCTAGGCGACATCCACGATCTTTCAATTGGTATCAGAGCCTCGTCTCTCTTTGTTGGGCTTAACCGCCTAGAGAGTAAAGATGTCGACTAGGGGATTAGGATTCTCAGACACTCTTAGTTTCGATGGCACAAGTTTTGATGTTTGGGTAATTCGCATGCTTTATCTCTTTAGGTTCATGGACCCAAATTTACAGCGAATTGTAGATATGGGTTTTTATCCTCCAAAGGATCCCCAAAGCTTATCTTTAGAGGATGAGAAAAACTCTTATCTCAATGCTCAAGCTTCTAATGTGCTTGTCGATGCTTTGAGCAATGTAGTTATATTTGAACTCATGCCGTTCCGGGATGCTCATGAGTTGTGGACGAAGCTTCAAGATAAATATGGTGTGTCCAAGATTTGTGGGGATGATTTTTCTCCCTCCTCCTCCGGCCGTGTTGCCTTCTCAACTTCTTCTACTTCACCTACATGTGGATTGCCACAAGGTAATGCTAGGGTGAGTAGTGGTGGTCATTGTAATGATGATAGTGTGCTTGTTCTTGGTGATTCTTCATCACTATCTTATTGCAATGGTCCTTCTTTGGACTTTAACACTTCGAGCACCTTACATGTTTCACTTGCTCGTGTTGGTAGTCCTTGCATATCATGTAGAAATTGCTTGACTAAATCTCATGATGATATGCTTGCTATGTCTTGTTGCCATGATAAAAATGCATCTATTTCCTCGAATTGTTGTGCTAACAATGTAGAGGAAACCGAACACTCCATGGAACAAGATGTGGTGTTTAATGGTGCCTCAAGGGATCCTACATCATCATCTATTGCTTTTTGCCTTATGGCTAAGGCGTCAAAGGTATCTCCTACTTTGTACCCCAATATGTCTCTTGATGATGATGTTGATGCTAATGATGATGAGGATAATGATGAAGAGAATGATAATGTTGCCTCCTTAAAAACTAAGGGGGAAATGATTTTTAAAGCTCTTCATAAAAATAAAATTGCTCGTTCCAACTTCATGGAAATAATGTCCATTGCCATTGATGGCAAGAAATACATTGAGGAGTTGGAATCTCATCTAGAGGAGCATGAGGCCACCATTGAGAAATGGAAGCTCATGGGCGTGATTATGCAAATGAGATCGCGGAGCTATCTCAAGCTCTTGAACGTGAACAAACCACCTCCGAATCTCTTGAGGAGACTTTTGCTCTAGAATTATCTAGAGTGAGGGAATCTCATGATAGAGCTCTTGAGGTGGTCAATGATTTCAAAACTAAAAATGCTAAGCTTGAAGTTTCTCATGCTAGACTCCTTGAGGATTTTGAGCACCTCGAAAATGGCTCAAGGGTCATCAAGGGTGAGCTCATCAAACTCATCGATTCTCATGCCCAACTTGAAGCTTCTTATTTAAAAGAGCTTGCCAAGTTGTCCTCTCCTATTGTTGTAAATGATGATGCTTGTGCTACTAACTCTATTACTTGTGAAGCATCCATTTTGAAGGAGAATGTTGAGCTACGGGCTCAACTTGAGGTGCTATCTAGCAATTATGGGAAATTGGAAGAAAGCCATGAAAAGCTCTCAAGCTCTCATGATGATCTTCTAGTATCCCATAATGTGCTAAAGGTAGCTCATGAGGCCATGATTGCTAAGGTAACATCTAGTGAGCCTCATGTGGATACTAGCACTACTTCTAGTCAAAATACTATATTGCCATGTGCTAGTCGTTGTAATTCATCTACTCACAATGTTGGTACATCTTGTGATGAATTGCTTTCCTTGCCTTGTTGCTCTAATGATGAAGCTTATACTTCCTCTAGTACTTGTGTTGAGACTAACCATGTAGAGGAAATCAAAGAGCTCAAGGCCCAAGTCACTTCTTTGAAGAAAGACTTGGAAAAGAGTCATCAAGGGAAATCCACACTCAATAATATCTTGAGTGTGCAAAAATCCCCCAATGACAAGGTGGACTTGGATTCAACTCCAATAAGAAGAAGAAGTCCAAGATGAATAAAAGGAAGGGCCAAGAACAAGTCAAGAATTCGGCCAAGATTGTTTGCTTCCAGTGCAAAATAGAAGGGCATCATGTTAGATCTTGCCCATTGAAGAAGAAGGCAATTAGTGTCAAGCAACAAGGGAACAGGGCACAAGTTCAATCTCATGCTCAACCTCAAGTTGAAGAAAGGCCTCTTCCCAAGAAGACTCAAGTTAATGCTTCTCTTGTTGAGAAATCAAGTGGGAAGAAAGTGAAGAGTAGACGTTGCTACTTATGTCGTGAGAAAGGCCACGTCGCTTCTTCATGCACTAGTGGTAACTTATCAAACCCAATTATTATTGATGATATCTATTCTCTTGGGAAGGATAAGGTTGGCAATGTGTTTGCCAAGTTTGTTGGTACTCAAAGTGGTGTCAAGAAAAGAACCATTCGGGTAACCAAGCCTATTGTGACTAACCTCTTAGGACCCAACTTGGTTGGGGACCAACAAGCTCAAACTTGATCAATATGTGTTGTTGGAGGTCATTGGAGACTTGGCTACATTATGAAGAATTAAGGGGACTTCATCATTCTTATTGTCTCAAGCCAAGTCAATTGGGTTGTCAAGTTTCTATCTTTTATACAATGTGCCTCCTTGCGGTAACTTGTACTTAAATTGTTTACATTGAAAGTTACTTGCCCCTATGCATGTTTTGGTTTTGTTCCTTGCATGTGTTTGTATATGTTGTTCTTCCAACTTGCTTATCTTGAGCAATCAAGTATGTGTGTGTTGGTTTGCACATCATGTACGTGTGCGTCATGCGTTGAGCCTTTTTGCTTCTTGTTTGAATCCTAGTTGGCTCATGTGAGAGATTAATGGAACATCCCATTTTGGGGGAGTGATGTGCTTTGTGCACCTCACAATCCTATAAATGTGTGTACATGAGGAATACCATCTAGTATTGATATTACAAGATTATCTAGTCGCTAGGTGGTACATCTCTCATGAGAAATTCAAATTCTAAAAATTCCATTGATTATCTCATGTTGGATCCTCTTAGTGCCTCTTGTTTAGTTCTTATTGGTATCACATTATGGGGGAGTAATATGCTATGTGCATATTACAAGCCTAGAAAATGTGTACATTTGAGATATTGTCTCCTAGAATTGATATTGTAAATTATATTGTTCCTAGGTGACATGTTAGCTCTACAAGTGGCAATTTGCTTGTGTTTGTTGTAAAGATGATGTTGGATATCCTTGTTATCTACCACCGGGAATTATTTCCAAATACTTCTTGTATTTGACAATTGGTAGTCACTTATGTGTGATAGAATTTATTGATCATCTTTACATTGGCTTTTGTTTTTATTTGCCTTTTCTCTTGCCAAGAATTGTGTCAACTCCCGTTGTCTTCCATATCACTTGTGGATCGTGTTAATTTTTTGTTCTTGTCTAGTGTTTTCTAGATATAGTGAAAGTGGTGATCCCACCTTGTGCATTTTGTATTCAAAAGCAAATTCTCTATAGTGCACAACTCGTGGGGGAGCTATCCTATTTTCTTTAGAACACTCTTCTTGTGATCCTTATCAAGTGTGTGTTGGTGGAAGGCAAGCCGTTTTCTTTTGGTACCTTGTGCCATCATGAAACTTTGTTGAGAGCTTGGTTTGTTTGTAACCATCCTCTCTTTGGGAGTTTGACATCTTTAATTTAGTGTGTATCAATGGATATCTCATTCCTTGTTGTATCTTTAATGATATTTTCCAAGTGATGATTTCTCCATTTGGTATCCTTTTCACTTGGCATTTCTTTGTCTTTTGGTATCGGTTCTTGAACGTTTTGAGCATGCATATTTACTTCATGTATTCTATTTGGCATGCTTTCTTTCGTTGACCCAATATATAGGGGAAACTCCACCAAGTCTCAAATTGGATGAGATGTGCATGAAATTCATTTCCATATCTATATGCACATATTTATGTGGAGTTTGTCCTATGTATTGGTGTTTCTACCTATTTGGTCCCAATGAGTTTGGGTACCGTTTAGTTTGTGTTGTTCTTCTAGGAACGGTTGGAGATGCATTGGATGCTCGGCTCACTCACAAGGAAGGTGTTGTCACCATGTGCTTATTGGAGTTAAGCTAGGATGATTAATGAACTACTATCTACCTTCAATTGGTATCTACTACATCCTTCCAATGGTATCTCGGTATCAAGTATCATCATCTACTTCATGCACACATTTCTTGCATCAACCTTGTGTAGGTTGTATCATGGCATGTAATTCATTCTTTCTTGTGATACTTGTTTCCTTTCTCAAAGCATCTCAACGATGATCTCATGTTGCTAGTTGTGATGTCTTTGATGGTTGTGTGGTAGGAATTCATTTATATACAATAAGACCATATCTAGCCATATGCTATGCTTCCAAGCAAATATCTTATTGGTATATGTATGACTTCCTTTTGGATATCTTATTCCTTCGTGTTGTAACTATGTCGGGTGTACACCCTTCTTTGTAGACATATATCATCATGACTTCGTCTACCTAGAACCTTATACACTTGAGAGAAATTACATCTCTAGATGATATCCTTTCTTTCACGTCCACCTTGTCTTTCTTTTGTTATTTCTTTGGTGGCTCCATGAAAGATCTTGTCTTGAGTGCGGGTCTTATCTCGTTGCATCTTGATGCACTCTTTTGTGGTGAAGATCTTTTTCCTCATGCTTGTCTTGACGAGGCCTTTGCCATCTTAATTAGTATCCCTCGTCTTGATGAGGCTTTCATTTTCTATCTTCACCATGGGTTGTCACAAGCATAGGTTCTTTATATGCTTATTAGTGAGCTTGTGAACCCGTTTGCTAGTTGTGTGTGGGAATGACATGCCTTGCACCGTGTATCTCATTCTTTCAAGACTATATTGATGCTTAATGCTCATCCGTACATTAGTCTTCTCAAGTGCATTTCATTGACTCACACACATGGGTTTTGGTTGAGTCTATTCTTAGTTGCCTCTATTACATGTTGCTCAACCATGTGCTTGTTGCAAGTGCTAGGCTTTGTCTCCTATTTGCCCACTTGCACTTGTTGTAAGTTTCCATTGATTTTGGGGGAGCTATGATCCTATTCTGTGCACTTTGTATCCAATTACAAAACATTCTTATTTGTGAACAAATCATGGGGAGCTTCTCTAGTTTCTTTAGAACATCCTCGCCTCCTATCATAATATCCTTCATTCATGTGGCTCATAGGATCTTTGGTCTAGTTGGTTCAATTGATATCCTTTGATTGCTTGCTTCAATTGGTATCTTTTGATTGCTTGATTGCTTGTTTCTCTCTTTGTTATGTCTTTGTGGCATATCATTCTTTTGCAATCTTTGGGCCTCAATATAGTTTGTGTTCCTCCAAGTATTTACCGTTGGATATGTGTATTGCATTCCACTCTCTTGTTGAGAAATACACAATTTATGGAGGACCACAATTTATATTGGCCTTCTTAGTTTTTCGCCCATATCGGCAATCGATGCCAATGGGGGAGAAGTTTCAGAGAGTTTTGTGGAGAAGTTTACAGAGTTGTCTCCTCTTGCTTTGGTTTTGCTCCTTAGCATTTGCATCTCATTCGCATGCACTATTGGTTGTTGCATTGCATGGTGATGCATAATTCCTTATATAAACTCTCTTGAAAGTGATTATCATCAATTACCAAAATGGGGGAGATTGAAAGAACATGCGATGCCCCCATGTTTGGTTTTGGTAATTGATGACAATCTCTATGGACTAATGGTTGCCTTGAGTTATATTTGAAGGTTTTGTCCATAGGCTTTTCTTGAAGTCCATGTGTTGGTTTCAAGGAGTTTATGAGTTGACCAAGGTGCTATTAAGGAATTATCCAAAGATTGGTCATGTGAGTGCTGAGCTTATTGTAAGAATGTCTTGAAGAAGAAGACTGTGTGATCATTCATGTTTGCCTTCAAGACATCAGCCAAATGAAGAGAGTTGGAAAGATTCAAGGTTGATCAAGACTAAGTCAAGAGTGAATCAAGTTGATCAACTCACAAAGCGTAGAAGATGTACCGAGAGGGATCAAGTGATCCCATGGTATGGTAAGAATTGTCCATTGCACTTTGTGTACTAACCCATGGTCTATGTGAGAGTTCTATGTGGGGTTAGGTATGTGTCCATGGGCTTGCGTCAAGAGTAAGATATCATACAACCCATGGAAAGGATGACATCAAGTGGTGATCGTCATCATGATTGTCGTGTGCAAGTTCAAGTGGAGCATCACGAAGAGATCAAGTGCTTGAATCTTGCCATCCTTTGTGGTGTCAATGGTCTTGTGAAGATGTGCCGAAGAGAGGCTCACACATAGTGGACTATGGGGGAGCAATCATCTAGTCTTCATCGAGCCAACGCAATCAAGAAAGGTGGTCCAACTTGAGGGAGTCAAGATCGTCATCATCTAGCTCAAGTGGACCATGTGCAAGGCAAATGTTTGCCCTTGATAGGTTTTCTCTTTTATCGGTCTCGTGGTGGTAGTTGGGAGACCGGGTTATAGGATCGTTTGTCGTACTATCAAGGGGGGCTCTCAAGTTGGTAGCTTGATCGTATCGTTAGTAGAGAGCTCAAACTATTGCATCCTTGCATCATGTTTCTTGGTTCTTGTTTGGTTCTCTTTGTGGGTCTTAGAGCTTATGGTCATCTTGATGACAAGCTTGAGTTCATCGAAAACGGAGTTCGCATGCGTCTTCTATGATGTTTTCGGTGTTGGAGGTTTCACTGGTCTTATCCAAGGAAGGGTTCTGACCATTTTCTTATGGGCATTTTCTCATTTGCTTCTTATTGATATTTCTATCAAGATTGTGTCAGATATTGTTGCTAGCTTTCCAACAAACTTGGTTTCATCGAATTCGGAGCTCATATACGAAAGTTGTGGCTGTTTTGATATTGCCTGTTTTACATAGAGAGGTTGTACCGCCCCGTAGAGAGGTTGTACCAGTTGACCGGTACAACCGGTGTTTGGAGCGGTTGTACCGCTCCAGAATTGGTCCAGAGGTTGTTCCGGCCATGTACCGCTCTACCACCGGACTAGTTTCTGTTTTGGAGCGGTTGTTGACCGGTTTTACCGGTACTACCGGTTCCCCAGGCTGTTGTACCGCTTAGAGCTTTTCCCAGGTTGGTTTTTCCTCTGCTTTGGCCGGTTGTATCGGTTCGTGCACCGGTTGTACCGGTCCTACAGCTTTCTGCACATAATGGGCAGATTCGTGGGGACCTATTTAAGGGGGTCTTCTTCCCCAATGGTTCCTTATCTCTTGAGCTCGTTTTTGCCCCCATTGTTGACCTTCTTTGAGCTTGCTAACTCTCAATCCCTCCATGGATTCTTGCTAGTTTTTGAGGGAAAAGAGAGAGGAGATCTAGATCCACACTTCCACCAATCATTTTCTCCTCTATGTGAGGGGAACCCCTTGGATCTAGTTCTTGGAGTTCTTGGTGTTCTCCTTCTTGCTCTTCCTCTCATTTTGCTCCCTAGCATTAATTGCTTTGGTGGGATTTGAGAAAGAAGGACTT
Source organism: Aegilops speltoides (assembly GCA_021437245.1). Classification (NCBI taxonomy): domain Eukaryota; kingdom Viridiplantae; phylum Streptophyta; class Magnoliopsida; order Poales; family Poaceae; genus Aegilops; species Aegilops speltoides. Next base: position 494,248,718 of record CM038145.1, read on the forward strand.
GGGCACTCCGTGTGCCCTTGCCATTGCATTTGGTGCATCGGTTTGAGTTCTCCACGGTGATACGTGGAAGTTACAAGTTGAGAAGCTTATTACTCTTGGGTGCTTGGTACCCTTGAGCTTGTTCCTCTTGGGTGCTTGGGCGCCCTAGACGGTTGGTGGTGTTCGAAGCTCGATCATTGTGGTGTAAAGCTCCGGGCAAGCGTCGGGGTCTCCAATTAGGTTGTGGAGATCCCCCCCAGCAATTTGATGGGTACCGGTGACCGCCCCCAAGGGTTGCCAAAGTGTATAGGTTCGGTGACCGCCCCCAAGGGTTGCCATTTGTACGGGTTCGGTGACCGCCCTCAAGGGTCCCTTAGTGGAATCACGGCATCTTGCATTGTGCGAGGGCGTGAGGAGATCACGGTGGCCCTAGTGGCTTCTTGGGGAGCATTGTGCCTCCACACCGCTCCAAACGGAGATTAGCATCCGCAAGGGTGTGAACTTCGGGATACATCGTCGTCTCCGCGTGCCTCGGTTATCTCTTACCCGAGCTCTGTATACTTATGCATTTTACTTTGTGATAGCCATATTGTTTCTTGTCATATATCTTGCTATCACCTAGTAGTTAATGTTGCTTAGCATAAGTTGTTGTAAGTTTTGTGCTTGACAAAATAACCGCTAGGTTTATTCCGCATTTGTTCAAGCCTAAACCATAATTATTTTAAAACGCCTATTCACCCCCCCCCCTCTAGGCGACATCCACGATCTTTCAGCTTGCCTTGGCACATGTTCACGCATGTAGTTAAATCAAAACCAACATGGCCTCCACGATATTTATGTTCATGGTGTCCGTATCCTGCTCATGCTAGTATTTAATGTTGATTATTTGTAATGCATGTTCATGACCGTTTTCGCTCTCTAGCTGGTCGCTTCTCAACCTATTTGCTAGCCTTCACTTGTACTAAGCGGGAATACTGCTTGTGCATCAAAATCCTTAAACCAAAGTTATTCTAGATGAGTCCACTATATCTACCTATATGCGGTATTACCCTGCAGTTCCAAATAAATTTGCACGCACCATCTCTAAAATTTCAAATGAACATCTATTTTGTGTGCCTGGACCGCTCATGGAGCGACAGGGGTGGTCAGTATCTTCCATGCTAAGCGGGTTATTCCCATGATGAGTGTTTATTCACTCGTTCTTGCACGAGAAGGGCTGGTAATAGGGATGCCCAGTCTCGAAATAAAAAATTGCAAATAATTAAACAAAACTCCCCCAGGACTGTTCTTGGCATGGAAGGCACCCATGGATTCGGTTAGCCATGGCTTGTGTTTGTTGGTGGAGGCGGAGTAAACTTTACTTTCATCGCTTGGAAACCATCGCTAATGTGTTTAACATGGAAGATATTGATAACTCTCGGTCGTGACGTTGACAGGAAGGGTGCACCGCCCAAAATTATATTTATCTCTGATTTAAGCCTTGAGCTCTCGCACCTCTACAAATCACTGCTTCCCTCTGCAAAGGGCCTATCTATTTACTTTTATATTATTTTTCTTTTATGTTGAGTCATCACCTTCTCAAACAAGAACTAGACCTGAGAGTATTATTGCCGTCCTCATGTATTAAGTATAGTTAATGTTGAATGCATCATGACTGGATCTCTTCTATCATGAATTACAATGCTTGAACTTTGGAGGTGCTCTGCATTTATGTTTTATGATCCCAGAAAGGGCTAGCGAGATACCACTATTGTCATATTCTATCATGATTGTTTTGACAAAGTGTTGGCATTTGAGATATCTTAGTATTGCTCACTAGTTGATTATGCCATTAATATGAGTGAATATAATTTCTAAGAGTTATCGCTTGCATGGTTAGTCATGATCTTTGCTGAAAACCTGGGTGCTATTTAAGCGTATATATGTAAACGAGAACAAAAGAGTTCGTAAAAGTTTTTCTTTATCACTTTCAGTTTGCCAACTGAATTGCTTGAGGGAAAGCAATGGGTTAAGCTTGGGGGAGTTGATACATCTCCATCGTATCAACCTTTCCTAATGCTTTTGCTCTTGTTTTGGACTCTAATTTGCATGATTTGAATGAAACTAACCCGGACCGACGTTGTTTTCAGCAGAACTACCATGGTGTTGTTTTTGTGCAGAAACTTGGATTTGGACGAAACTTTTTGGAGAATTGTTTTGGAATAAATAAAAAATACTGGAACCAAGACCCACTGGAGGGGGAGCCCCAGCTGCCCACAAGGCACCAGGGCGCACCACCCACCTCTGGCGCGCCCTGGTGGGTAGTGGGGCCCACGAGGCCCTACTGGCCCTAATTCCGACGCTATAAAATCCTATTTTTCCAGAAAAAATAGGAGAGGAAGTTTCATCGTGTTTTACGATACGGAGCTGCCGCCACCTCCTATTCTTCATCGGAAGGCCTGATCCGAAGCCCGTTCGGGGCTTCGGAGAGGGGGATCTTCGGTATTCGTCATCACCAACCATCCTCCATCACCAATTCCATGATGCTCACCGCCATGAGTGAGTAATTCCTTCGTAGGCTCGCAGGTCGGTAAGGAGTTGGATGAGATTCATCATGTAATCGAGTTAGTTTTGTTAGGGTTTGATCCCTAGTATCCACTGTGTTCTGAGATTGATGTTGCCATGACTTTGCTATGCTTAATGCTTGTCACTAGGGCCCGGGTGCTATGATTTCAGATCTGAACCGTTTATGTTTTCACCATTATATCTATGTTCTTGATCCGATCTTGCAAGTCATATGCACCTATTATGTGTTATGATCTATAAACCCCAAGGTGACAACAATTGGGATACTTTCTGGTGATGACCGTAATTTGAGGAGTTCATGTATTCACCATGTGTTAATACTTTGTTCTGATTCTCTATTAAAAGGAGGCATTAATATCCCTTAGTTTCCTTATGGACCCTGCTGCCACGAGAGGGTATGACAAAAGATGTCATGCAAGTTCTTTTCCATAAGCATGTACGGCTATTTACGGAATACGTGCCTACATTATATTTATGAACTAGAGCTAGTTCAGTGTCGCCCTAGGTTATGACTGATATATGATGAATATCATCCAACAAATTCACCAATCCAATGCCTACGAGCTTTTCACATATTGTTCTTGATGTGTTACTATTATTATTGCTACTGTCCCAACTGCTACAAAACTATTACTGCTATTACTGAAACCGTTGCTATCGTTACTAGTACTATCAAACTATCATAATACTATGCTACTGATCACTTTGCTGCAGATATTTAATCTCCAGGTGTGGTTGAATTAACAACTCAACTACCAATACTTACAAATTTTCTTTGGCTCCCCTTGTGTCGTACCTATAAATTTGGGTTGAATACTCTGCCCTCGAAAACGGTTGCGATCCCCTATACTTGTGGGTTATCACTTGCTCCCCATCCTCACCATCGGTCCTGATCCGCTGTCGTAGAAGTCATCCAGCCCGTCCCCAACCGCCGCGACAGAGATGCGGTCCGCCTTGTTCGTCGGCGTCCTCGGCTCCGTCTTGCGAGGCGGAGAACATCGCCGGAAAGATGCAGTGACGCTGGCAGCGAGAGAGGGAGGCGGCAGTGGTGCAGGGAGGTGCGGGCATGGTCGAGCAGCTGTCTCTCCCGCCACACCTGGAACCCCGCACCCCTTCCATTCGAGCATCGACGCGGATTACGCCATCCGACCACGTTGGGACATAGGAGGATTCGACGGGTGGATGGGCCATTCCGGAGAGCTTTTCACCCATGCAGATGTCGGCGGTCGACGTATGTGATTTGCCGCGGCTCGTTCGGGAGTCGATGAGCACGGGCACCGGCGACGCCCGGGCTACCCTTGACATGTTTGACAGAATGACCGAACAAGAGTCGGCATGTTCAATGTTTTGCATAGACCGCTAGTTCATTTTGCACATGATAGATGCTTGCAAAGCATGATCATCTAGGAGGCGTTCATGTCAAACATGATCAATGAGAACAAAGATCCAACCGAAATGAAGTATAAATTGGAGGGCATCGCATTTGAAATTGGGACAGCATCTGATCCCAATCCGAGCAAGAAGAAGAAGAGAGCAAGACGGCGAAGGCAATACGTCCGGCATTCTCAAGATTTGAGGACATCATGTTGGTCAAATCTTGGTTGGCCACAACAATGGATCCAATATGCCTCACCAAGCAAAACGAGAACGAGTATTGGGAGAAGATTTCGAAGAAGTATCACGAACAAAAGGAGTATGTGGAGCTGCATCCTATGGTGACCACCCGCAATGTGGCATCTCTCCAACATCGATGGGGGATCATTCAAGGGGAAGTGAACAAGTACGTTGGCTACTACTCACAAGTGACCAAACGCCCTCAAAGTGGGATGGAGTGGCAACTCACGTAAGTGCAGTTGCTTCATCTTGTCATCATTTGCGTACGCAAATTGTGTTTGCATTCTCGTGCTCATACATATGTTGTTTGCTAGACGGCGATGGCGGGCACTTTGTATCACGAGGTGGAGAAGAAGTTGTTGGCTTTTAGCCATTGTTGGATCTTATTCAATGGAGTGCCAAAATGGACACAACTTGTGGCCGATCTCAAGAGTGGCAAGAAGAGGAATGGTGGCTCAAGCTCCCACCAATCAATTGGGATGGACGATGAAGAGGATGATGTTGTTGTCACGAATGGAAGAGCCACCGTGCCTAAGGATAACCGACAAATCATGGGAAACAAGTGGGAGAAGGCAAGGGCCTCTGTAATGACGCGGCTAAAAAATGTCATCCACATGGATGGGCATTTTCTCGGCAAGGCAGAACAAGAAAGAGGAGAGGTACAAGCTCATGTTGGATGCACAAAATGAGGAGATGAAGTGAGACCGGAAGAGGGCGGAGAAGAAGCTGGAAATTGAGAGGGAGAAGATCGAGTTGGAGAAGTAAGAGGCGGCAATCAAATGGGAACTCAAGAAGGCCAAGACATTTGGAGAGATTGAGCTTTAGAAGCAGAGGTTGCAACTCGCACGGAATACGGAGATGCGAAGATCATGGTGCCGGATGAAACCCTCTTGGATGAGCATGCAAAGAAGTGGCTTGCGGATAAGAAGGAGATCAACGACCGTAGGGAGTACGAGGCGGCAAGGGCAGCTGAGGCAGTGGCAACGCATCATGCGTCCAGGATGCAGGCGGAGCTGGCAGCCCTGATGTAGGCGGAGCAGGATGAGCGGGACGCAAGCATGGCCTCAGAGCAGGCGACATGGATGGTGTCCGGCCAGTGATCCGACAAGCAAGCCATCAGTCATGCTCGGACATTGATTTCATTTTGGCATGTCCGGTTTGTTGAACTATGATTTGTTTTGCTTTGTTTCGAACTGTTGAATTCAGACAATTTGTATCATATGATCAACGTTCATGGATTGCATGGATTTGAGGATCGGCATTTGAGGTATGTGGATGTGTGGAGCAACATATGAGGAGCCGGCAGGTGCTGTTCGCGGACGCGCCTGCGGGCGTATAGGGGGCAGGATTTGCCAAGTCTGGCTGTAGATGCTCTAAGAGCCTCTACACGCCCGCGAACACGCCTGGACATGCCCGCGGACAGTGACCGGACAGACATCAAATCTTGGCATCTGCAACCATTGTCCCTATTTTGAAAACACCAAATCCATGCAAACGCATGCACGTCGATCATTATAGACAAACATAACTTTGGTGCACACAAATGCAAATAGTTCATACTTGATAGTACATGATCCAAACATAGCTTAAACAAAAATATTGTTCATAATGCATAATTAATAAATTAGAGGAAAAGTTTACCGATTTCCCATGTGGACCTACATATGCTCCACAAGATTATCTAGAAGCTGCATATGAACATGTTGATCTCGCAGTTGTCGATGCATCTCCAGAAAGTTGGCAATGCTCTCTGCCTCTTGTCCCGAGAGACGGACCTGAACACCGGGCTTCCCAAAATCATGCTTGTGCGCTGCCCCTTCACCCTCATCCTCAACAATCATGTTGTGTAAGATTGCACAACATTTCATGACTGCCAAAGTGTCTCTGGTTCCCACATCATCGCAGCTCCACGAACAATACCCCAACGAGCTTGGAACACTCCAAACGCTCTCTCCACATCCTTCCTAGCTGCCTCTTGCATTGTTGCAAAGCGGCTTTGTTTGTTGCCTTGGGGATCAGATATGGTCTTCACAGACGTCGTCCACTAAGGATAGATACCATCGGCAAGGTAGTATCCCATGGTGTAGTTGTGTCCGTTGATGGTATAGTTGCACGGTGGAGCTTCCCCATCACAGAGTCTCTTCAACAAAGGAGATAGTTGAAGCACATTGATGTGATTGCATGAACCTGACGTGCCAAAGAAAGCATGCCAAATCCACAAGTCCTGTGATGCCACTGCCTCAAGTATGATGGTGGCTTCTTGGACGTGACTTTGACATTGCCCACGCAAACCTATTGGGCAGTTCTTCCACTGCCAGTGCATGCAATCAACTGGATCTAGCGTACCGAGGTTCCTCTTGCTGCTCCAATTGCCATCAATTTTTCTGTGTCCTCCACAGTTGGCTCTCTCAGGTTAGAACACCTTCACCACAGTGTGTGCAAATTGCACCATGGTGCTCAAGACTGTGGTCTCCCCCATTTGGATTTCTACATCAGTTGCATTTGCTACTTTACCATAAGCAAGCATCATGAGTGAAGCAGTGCATTTCTACAGAGAGAGAAAGAAAGTTTTCCACAACAATCCTTCCTCAAGTTGAAGTTGTCATCAGCCTTCTCCACACCTTCCACTACCCGCAAGAACAAGTTTCTGCTCATCCGGTAGCGACGACAAAAGACTGGAATGTTGGAATAGCTGCGAAGTAGTTCGTGAACAGAAGCCATGCACCGGCAATCCTATCACGCGGAATAAATCTCCGGCCCTTGATGGAACCCTTGAAGTTTAGGACTGACGGAAGTCCGATGTGGCGGGCGGGCCCGGGCGTCCCCGTATCCGTCCCAAATTAGGATTGGGTATGGGGAGTGCCATCAGTCCATGTGTTTGGGCCAGATATGGAGAGACCGGTTGGGTGACGTTTTTGCGTCCGGACACGGACCGGACAGCCCATCCGTGCATTTGGGCGGGTATGGGAGGCCGGGCTATAGATGCTCTAAGACTTCATTATGTCTCAGTCCATGTTATATTCATGAGATCTTACATTGAGATTCATGAAAAAAATTAGTTTTTTTCATTTTTCTTTTCCACATGTTATGACTAGCGCGTACGTACGCTGCAGGGTCCGGCTGTCACGTACGCCGGCCGGCCTTGGTTGAACTGGGAGGCAGGGTTTGTTTTGACACTGTGTGCAGTGCAGGACTGGACTATGCTATGCAACGGACGTAACAGCCAGCGCGCGTACGTACGTTGCACCGTGCCGGGCGGGCGTGAGGTGAGACGCGCCGTCTTCCACCGCGGCGGCGAAAACGTAAGCACATCAGGATAGGCCGGCCGGTCGGTGTCACGCACATTCCCTGGCCGTTGCGCGACGGCGGGTTCATTTCATTTCGGCGGGCTCACAGTGTCTGCTAGCTGGTCCTGGGCGGGGACCCCGGCCCGTACATTTCGTTATGCCCGGAATCTTTCCGTTCGGCGCCGCCGTATCACATCGCCTCGCCTGCGACCGTGCGATGCAGAGTTCCAGTGGTTATTTTACAACTGGGTTCCCATTCCTGAGTTCTGGAGACGAGTTTACCACCATCAGCAAGAAGAATACTGCAGCTGGGAGCAAGGGCGGTAGAGCGAGTAGCAAGTGAAGTCTATCGAGCAGCACAGGGGCGGAGACGAGTACCAAGATTGGGAGGTCCAGTTCAGTCTTCTGCGTGTGCGTGGTGCAGTTCGTTCGCTCCCCCCGGGTGCTTTCGCGTTTTGGGAGGTTTGTGGTCTTACAATGCTTAACCGCTGGTCGTGTGGATGTTGCTAGTCTGTTTGTCACTGGATCTTGGTTTCTTTATATGAAATCGGAGGGGAAAACCTCTCTTTTGTTCCAAAAAGAAAAGCATAGTACCAGTTAAACAACAACAACACCCGCCCCAGGGACAGATAAACCATGCAAAAATAACCAGATCAAAACTGCTCAACAGCCACATCTTTTCTCGACATCAAAGCTTACAGTTGATTCCATCAATCAAATGCACAAAATCGCTGAAACGAGATGCGAGGGAACCACGCTGCAAAGATGTGCGCCGGAAGCGTTCGTCAGTTATACTTTGCTACTTCAACACTTCTCAACAATTCGAGCCGCCTCACTTCTTCCTCTCGGCGGTTCCAGCAGCTCTGTGATTTGGGGATGAAACTTGTTAGACCGACAGTATAATTGGCCAGGGTCATGCCTCAGATCCGGCAAGAGTAAGCAAATGTCCAACATAAAAGCCTCTGCACTACATATTCACTGCTATAAGTTGCCTGAACCTCTCGTCAAGATATTCACTGCTATGACTTGCCTGAACCTCTCATCAAGATATTCACTGCTATGAGTTGCCTGAACCTCTCATCAAGATATTCAATCCAGATTTTCAGCTTTAGCTTTTCGATTTGTCCATACCCTTCCCCACACACACAGGTACCTCTCCGGATGGTTAAGATAGCACCATCGACATGTCGCAAGCAGTGTAGTGGCTGGCTCTTATCGTGGACAAGCAGATCTAGTAGAAACCGACGATAACTATATGCGCTCATGTCATCCTTTGAGATGATGTAATGTCAGGCACCAACATATCCCACGGTGGACATGTTACATGAGCTAAGCATCCATATGTGGTGAAATGGATATTACCGGTGGACGGTAGCTGGACAGGAAACCTCTTTACGGTCCTCAATTATTTGTTCCCAGACTTAAGCAGCGACAGGAACGATGGTGTTGCACATATATTTCTGGGAATTTCAGACGAAAGAATCATGAATTCTTTGTTTACAGTCATGGATTAAACTCTAAAAGATAGCTGGTTGTTATTTGGGTTGGGTAAGTTTTTACACAGTTGCATCTATATCTGTATGCTTAGGCAACTTAAAGTCGGCCGAACAAAAAACTAAGCAGCTGAATCGCCACCAAATATAAAGCTAGAAATCAAGAAATAGATAATTCCGTCTATGTCAGTAATCACTTTCTTGTTCCAAAATTTTGGTGAAGCTACAATATAAGGACAACCTGAAAATGAAAAGATAGGATTGCCAATACTAATGGTCCTTCAGTACTACTATCCATATGCCTACTTTTTCATAAGATCTTGAAAGCATCAAGGATAACTTTCTTAATACCTTGAAACGATTAGTTGCAATTGAAGTGACTAAATCCAGTGTACTCTAGCTTCTGAACAATACATGCTTGGATTAGTTCAACAATAAATTAGGTATTATGTAATGAATGAGTTACACTAACATTAGGTAGCATACTTTCTCCAGAACAAATAAAATTCTAACTAACATAATGGCAATAATGACATATATGAGCACATGGTTCAATTCAAAGATAAGCCTTACGGATATAGATGTCCATACAGTAATGTTATTGCTAAAGGAGTATGCCGAAGTGGATCGTAATCAACTGGGAGCAACTTTTAGATGATTGGCTAGAGTCACAACACGCTTTGATGGCTAAACTTTATGTCTGTCAAATAAAAGTGAGTCGTCTTTAGAAGTTGGCAACATCTCCGCTGCCGGAACAAAAGATAGAAACGTACCTCATCTTCCTAAGAACACCGGACATCTCCTCACGCTTCTTCTTGGCTCTCTTGTGTGTGCGCCTAGCTTTCTCTTGGCTACCTTGAGTGCACGTTTATCTTCCAACCTTCAGAAGCTCGGTGACACGCTTCTCATATGGTGCAAATCCAGCAACTTCCGTGATCATGTTCCGAACAAAAAGGACCCTATTGGTAATTTTCTGAAATAAGAAAGAGTACCATTTTTGGAATGTTACTAAGCTGTCATTCTCAATAATCTCATCACAGAATTGCACTACCATTAATGACTGAAACTTCTAACATAGGTGATAATTGCACATAATTTACAGTAAAATCTGAAGTCTGGAGATAACACACACAGACGGACTAAACACAAGCGGTAACATCAGACTTGAGCAAGAATATACAGTTATGCACCCATAGAAAATAGAAACCTGTCTTGCAGCTGGCACCTGAACATTGTGTGTAAATAAACTGTCAAGAACTGACAACTTCTATGTATGCATTACTTCATATAGCGTACAATGGTTAAACGGAGAAGGTTATATGGTCACCACACACATCATTGCTTGTCTCACTAATTTTGACAGCATCCACCAAGAAGCAGGCAATATCACCGCGCCTGCAGCAGCTAAACGACACATTCTCTTGTTTTTTGCAGGAAAGCTAAAAGATAGATTGGTGTGGAAATTTCCAGGAAAAGCATTGTCACATGTCTATGTTTGTTAAGTCACATCAACAGATAACTCCAATAATTGCACGATCCCTAGACGCAGTTTCACCGTTACGACATGCACATCAACAGATGCACTCTAGGATTTGACTAGCTTCATCGTTATTCCACCCTCTCTGAAGAAAGTTTCTACCTGCGTTTCAATTTTCACACACCTAATGTAGAGAAGTAAGCAGCTTGAACATAAGAACTGATCAGATTCCGAAAGCAGAATACTCATTCCTTTGCGGTCGGACAGGCGGGGCGGGAGCTCGAGCTTGGTGACAACGTGCTACTTATTGATCCCCATGAACAGCCCCGTTTTCAGCGGCGCCGGCGGCATTTCAGTTCCCCTGCACGGAGGCCAAACCGTAAATTTCCCTGATCAAGTTCCTAACAAAAAGGACCCTCTCGGCAATTATCTGAAATGAGAAAGAGTGCCAAATTTAGAATGTTACTAGGCTGTCATTCTCAATAATCTCATCACAGAATTGCACTACCAATCTTTTCTGAAACTTCTAACATAGGTAATACTTGCACAGAACTTACAGTAAAATCTGAGGCCCGGAGATAACACGCACAGAAGGACTAAAATCAAACGGTAACATCAGATTTGAGAAAGAATATACAGTTATGCACCCATTGAAAATAGACACCAGTTTTGCAGGCTGGCACCTGAACATTGTGTGTAAATAAACTGTCAAAGACTGACAACTTGTATGTTTGCATCACTTAATATAGCATATTGGTTAACGGAGAAGGCTATATGGCCACCACACACATCATTGCTTGTCTTGCTAATTTTGACAGCATCCACCAAGAAGCAGGCAAAACAAAATCGCCACGCCCCCAGCAGCTAAACGACACATTCTCTTGTTTTTTGCAGGAAAGCTAAAAGACAGATTGGTGTGGAAATTTCGAGGAAAATCATTTGTCACATGTCTGTGTTTGTTAAATCACATCAACAGATAACTCCAATAATTGCACGATCCCAACACGCAGTTTCACCGTTATGACATGCACATCAACAGATGCACTCTAGGATTTGACTAGCTTCATCATTATTCCACCCTCTCTGAAGAAAGTTTCTACCCGTGTTTCAATTTCACACACCTAATGTAGACAAGTAAGCAGCTTGAACATATGAACTGATCAGATTCCGGAAGCAGAATACTCACCCCTTTGCGGTCGGATGGCGGGGCGGGAGCTCGAGCTTGGTGACAACGTGCCCCTTATTGATCCCCATGAACAGCCCCTTCTTCAGCGGCACCGGCGGCATTTCGGTTCCCCTGCATGGAGCCCAAACCGTAAACTTCCCTGATGAAGTTCTGAACAAAATGGACACTCTTGGTAATTTTCTGAAATGAGAAAAAAGAGTAACATTTTTAGAATGTTACTGGGCTGTCATTCTCAATAATCTCATCACAGAATTGCACTCTCCCACCATAGACTGAAACTTCTAACATATAGTATGTAATAACTGCCCAGAATTTACAGTGAAATCTGAGGCCTGGAGATAACACACACAGAAGGACTGAACTCAAACAGCAACATCAGATTTGAGCAAGAACATACAGTTATGCACCCATAGAAAATAGGCGTCAGTTTTGCAGGCTGGCACCTGAACATTGTGTGTAAATAAACTGACAAGGACTGACAACTTCTAAGTTTGCATTACTTCATATAGCATATACAATGGTTAAACAGAGAAGGCTATATGGCCACCACACACATCGTTGCTTGTCTCGCTAATTTTGGCAGCATCCACCAAGAAGTAGGCAAAACAAAATCGCCGCGCCCGCAGCAGCTAAACGACACATTCTCTTGTTTTGTGCAGAAAAGCTAAAAGTCAGATCGGTGTGGAAATTTCCAGGAAAACCATTGTGACATCTCTATGTCCCTCAAGTCACATCAACAGATAACTCCAATAATTGCACGATCCCTACACGCAGTTTCACCATTGCGAACATGCACATCAACAGACGCACTCCAGGATTTGGCTAGCTTCAGCGTTTTCCCAAACCTATCTGTCTCTGAAGAACTGAATTTCTAGTCGCGTTTCAATTTCCACACGCCTAATGGTAGTACGTACATACAGTAAGCAAATTGGGCATCATTCAGAAGTGAACAGATTCCGGAAGCATGAAACTCACCCCTTCGCGGCCGGACGGGCGGGCGGGAGCTCGGGCTTGGTGACGCCGGCCCCCCGTGTTGATCCCCACGAACGGCCCCGTCTTGGGCGGCGCCGGCGCCGGCGCCATCTCAACTCCCCTGCACTGCACGGAGCCCAAACCCCAAACTGGATCACGTAATAAGAGGAAAAAAAGACGCAGGTGCAATGTCGCACGAAGCAAGTCGGGGTCGCCTTCACCTGTAGAGCTCTCGGCGAGGAGGTGGGGCAACGGCGACGGCGACGGCGACAGCTGCGGCGGCGGTGCGGTTGAGGAGAGGCCGTGAGTTGGTGGGCTCTGGAGACACTCAGGTTCAGCGATTTCAGCGAGAGGGCGATTCCTACGTATTTGGCGCTTCAGGCGCCCGTTAGTGTGTAGACGGAAGCACCCCGCGCTGGGCCCGAGGTTCGCGGAGCGGGATCTGCTAAGTTACAACTCTTCCTTCTTTTACTATTTTCTTTTCTTTTTTCTTTTGTTTTCCTTTTTTCTATTTTCTTTTTCTGTTTTTTTCTTCTTCCTGGTTTCTTCCCTCGTCGATTTATGATTTTCGTAATTTTCAATGTATAGGAAACTCCCCCTATGTTTTCTACATTTGTTTCCCTTTCTTTTTTTTTTCCTTTTTCTTTGCGTGAACTTTTTTCCAAATTGATGGGTTTTTTTCAAATATGATGAAATTTCTTTTCAAAATCAATGGACTTTTTCTATCTTTGGAGAAATATTTTTAATAATTGATGACTTTATTTTAAATTTGATGAACTTTTCAATTTGACCAAAAAATTCAAATAAATGAAATTTTTTCAAAAAATTATGAACTTCTTCAGTTTTTTGAACTTTTTCAAAATTGATGAACTTTTTTCAAATTGGTGAATTGTTTTTCAAAATTTTGGTGAACATTATTCAATTTGTTGTCAACTATTTTTTAAAATTGATGACTTTTTTCAACATCATTGAACTTTTCTTGAATGGGGCAACTTTTTTTTGTATGTTCATGAAGTTTTTTCGAAGTCTGTGAAGTTTCAATCTTTTTAAAGAAAATCATGTATGAGCGGCTATAATAGTTTTAAAATTGTTAGCGCTGCATTCAGACACTCGCAATGACACGCTTTGGTGGTTAATCGAACACATGTAGGTAGTGTAGGGCGTGTGTTCGATTCGTCGTCGGAGCGCACTTCTTATTACCATTTTTGTGTGGTGCCCCTTCGTGGGCCGGCCCAGTTGGCTGTGTAGCGAGCGTCGCTTCAACTAATCGGCGCTGAAAGAGTGCTCCTTCGGAGCCTTTCCAAGGGTCACTTGGGGTGGGTTCAGAGCGCGTTGCTTAGTGCGCTCTCAGCCGCCGCCACGTGTTGCGCTTTGGGCGCTACCATCGGATTTTGTTTTTAAATTTTTCTGCATGCGTTTTCGGCTTTTAGATGATTTTTTCGGCTTTTCCCCTGCTACTCTTATGTTTTGGACAAAAAAATTGATGAAAAAAAGTGTGTTCTTTTTTCGGACCGTGAGAGGCATGGATTTACTTCTTGTGGAGGCGCGGATTTGCTTCAAAACGCATTCTTTTCCCTTCCGCGAGAGGCATGGATTTACTTCTCGTGGAGGCACGGATTCGCGGAAGCAAATCCGTGCCTCTCATCCACTCAAACATCTTGCTACAATTCCAATGTTTTCATATGGCAAATTCCTATGGTTTCCTAATCCTAGAGGACTCAAGAGGATATGTCACTCCAATCCTCTTGTATTTCCCCTATTTATGTATTTTGAGAATCCAATGAAACTACGAAATCCTTAAGAGTTGTTGGGAACCATGACCCCATGGGTATTTTCACTGTTAAGACTACTCTCCAACTCTTAATGATATTGAGTAGATACAAGACTTCAACAACGACAGATATGTTGTTGTTGTTTTTTTTGCTCAATTAACAATGGCATACACGGTTGTGCTTCGAAAACACTTTAGTCCATAGTTTGTGACGAGAATTGCGGTCAACGTTAGTGCCTATAGTGGGGCAAACATAAACCTTCTTTTGACCCCGCAACCACTCAAGAGGGAAGGAAGGGTATGCATTTCTTAGAGGAAACCATCTATCTGCTGGATCTTACTTTGCTTTGCTTAAGAATAGTGTTGCTATCAGTGCTTAGGAAACAAACATTTGAAGATAGCTGAGTCTCACCATTGAAGAAAAATAAAATCAAAGCTTTATGCACGCAATGACCCACCCTCCTCATGTCAAATTGTATACATATTTTCTTTCCTAGTGGAACAAACAAAACCTTTGCTTGTCACCCAATATTTTACATGTTTGTCACTTGACCGAGACTTGGTTAAATCTCGGTCAACTGAGACGTAGCCACACCCTTTGAAGATAGTTGTGCCTCACCATTGAACAAAACTAAATTCCAAGCTTTATACATGCTATGACCCACCCTTTTGATGTCAAATTGGGTATATATTATTTTCTTTCATAGTGAGACAAAACCTTTGCCTATCACCCACCGTTCCTCCTCTAAAGAGTTGCCAACACTCGGCTATAAAGAGTTGCCATGTCATATAGAGTCAACCTAATAGCCGGCATGTACACTAGTAAACTTTAAATATGTACTCCCTCTGTTTCTTTTTAGTATGCATATAACTTTTGTCTGAAATCAAACTATCTCTAGTTTGACCAAACTTATAGAAAAATATATCAGCATTTACGATGCCAAAGGAATATCTTTAGATTCATTATGGTATGTAGTTTCATATTATTTATATTTGATATTGTAGATGTTGATATTTTTAAATACAAATTTGGTCAAAGTTTGTAAAGTTTGACTCGACACAAATCTTATATACAGAGTAAAAGTAACGGACGGAGTACTACTTTGTAAAGAGTTGGCTCACCTTACAATCTCACAAAGTCTTGGGACTCGTGTTGCAGCTGGCTACTAGTAACTTACAGGCCGCTTCTCTTCTCTCCTCTCTCATCTCTCCTCCAGCAAAGAAACGGCATACTAATATTTTAGTCACTATAGCCTGCTTATGTCATCTTATTGTACTTTCTCTCAAAACCATATAGTATAGTGCATGGAGAAGTAGGCAAGCAAGTGGTGTTTTTCTTTCTTTCCAGAACAGCAATGAGAGCACCAATTATTGGTCAACCAGCAAGCAACAAGCAGCATGGAAGGCGGCATGCTTGCGTGTCGAGATAAATGAGTTAGTGGGGATGACTCTCTTAGGTACATATGATTTGTAAGGATTGCTTTGCACTCTATGTTTTTTCATCCACTCAAACATCTTGCTACAATTCCATTGTTTTCATATGGCATGAAACACTATTTGATCCAAATTCCTATGGTTTCCTAATCCTAGAGGACTCGAGAGGATATGTCACTCCAATCCTCTTGTATTTCCCCTGTTTATGTATTTTGAGAATCCAATGAATCTACGAAATCCTTAAGAGTTGTTGGGAACCATGACCCCATGGGTATTTTCACTGTTAAGACTACTCTCCAACTCTTCATGATATTATTTGTTTGCGGGTGAACTCTTCATGATATTGAGTAGATACAAGACTTCAACAACGACAGATATGTTTTTTTAATTTTTTTTCTCAATTAACAATGGCATACACGGTTGTGTTTCGGAAACACTTTAGTCCATAGTTTGTGACGAGAATTGCAGTCAACGTCAGTGCCTATAGTGGGGCAAATATAAACCTTCTTTTGGCCCCGCAACCACTCAAGAGGGAATTCTTAGAGGAAACCATCTGCTGGATCTTACTTTGCTTTGCTTAAGAATACTGTTGCTATCAGTGCTTAGGAAACAGACATTTGAAGATAGCTGAGTGAAGAAAAATAAAACCAAAGCTTTATGCACGCAATGACCCACCCTGCTCATGTCAAATTGTATACATATTTTCTTTCCTTCATAGTGGAACAAAACCTTTGCTTGTCACCCACCGTTCCTCCTAATGAAAACCATATAGTACGTAGAAGGAGAAGCGCGCAAGCAAGTGCTTTTTTTCATCTGTTCTTTTCTTTCTAGAACAGCATAGAGAGCACCAATTATTGGTCAACCAGCAACCAGCCATCCATTCAATTGAAGACTCTGACCTGATGTTAGAATTTCAGTGGGGGTGCTGAATCCAAGGGACAAGAGTTAAGTCCATGCACATGCACCGATCACAATGTCAGCCCAAGCATTCAAAGAAGGGCGGTACTGCTCCTACAGTGTCGTGTACTACTACAGCAGATAAGGATGGCGAGTGGCAGTCTCTGCCGATGAAATCAATTGTTTCAGCAGGGAGGTAGCTGGGCTCTAAAGATAGTAGTACTAGGACTATCTATCCATCAGTTGAGAGGTCAACACAAGACAGCAATCGATTGATTACTCTGACCAAATAAACGGACGCCTCAATGATCTTTGCCATGGAAGTCCCTTCCTTCCAGAGATCCCCAAAGTCCAACTTAGAACCGGTCACCCGTGCAGGTGCAGTGATACACGCGCGTGTAGCCGCAATTGCAAGGTGTGGACAGCGAAGAAGAAGACGCACGCACGCACGGACGGACGAGCGCAGCGCACAAGGTCAATGAAACATGACCAATTGGTCTCATACTGGGTTATTAATAATTGATGAACAAATCCTCTTTTACACGGCCGGCTCATCATCCGTGACTCAGCTAACGTGCCAAGCACCCACCAGACGACCGGATCCGACCCAGCACTTTGTTGATATTGACAGCGGCAGCTGGGGGAAGAAGGGTGGTGGATTCGCGACTTGGGACGGAGTAGCCGCGCGCACGACACGAACCAACTGCTCATCGCCTGCAATGCAATGCAAGAACACCTCTCTGTCTCTCTGTATATACGATTCCTCTCTCTAGCCTACTACTAGTATGTTTATTACTGTATATTTACACGCAGGATCTCCAGATCCTGCCCTCCAGGGAGATGACGATGACGGACACGTCGTCGTGGTACCGCCGGCGGTCGCCCTGCGGGATCTCGATCAGCTCGTGAAAGTCCATCCCTGCAGCAACACCAACAGACAATGTGAGAAAGGTGTCCATTGACTGACTCAAGCTCAAAAGTTCAGCTCGATCATCTATCTATCTATCTATCTATCTATCTATCTATCTACAAGTTCTAAAGCTAGCTACCTGCTTTGTTTGCTGCTCGGAAGAGGACCTCCTCGACGAGGTGCTGGGCGGGGTCGCCCTCGGGCGTCGTCGCGATGAACATCTCCACCTCCGCCACCGCCTCCTCGTTGGTGAAGTACTGGTAGAGCCCGTCCGAGGAGAGGATGAGGAACCTGTCCCTCGTGCTCAGCCTGTGGTGGAAGAGTGAAGGGTTGCACGTGATGTAGGGCGACGACCCGACGTAGTCGATCCGGAACATCTCCAGCAGCGCGTCGTTCCATTTCGGCTGTCAAAAATGAACATCTTATAAGTTTACATGCGCAGTTGGATGAGAAATGCATGTTCAGCTCCCATGCGAGCGCGCATCAAAACAAAACAGGATTCATGTCTGCCTAACTCTCAGAATTGTTCTCTTGCTGAGAGAATATCTATTCTTTTCATCAGATTGTTCACTTCAGGTCAAAGAAAGGGACTCCCCTCCCCTCCCCTCCCCTCTTGGCCTGCCCACCAGCAAGATGGAGTGATCCAGCTGACAATAGAGAATAATTTCCACTACAGAATCCGACAACACTTTCACATGGAAGGAGGCGATTTTTTCCTCCAAAGACAAGAAAAACAACAACGTGCCTTCCTTGGAAGCCACTCAAGTCGCCGCTGGCTTTCCGGCCACATTTCTGCACTGCACTGCACACACAAGTTCACCGTTCCTTGCACTTGGACACAAGTGAAAGGAACCCTCGTTTTCTCCTCTCTGGGAGAGCAGCGGCTTCTCCTACAATCCTTCGACCTGGCTGTACACGCGGAACTGAGCTTTGAAACATTCCGCCGGCCAAAGTTAGTCTATGGTGTCCATGTCAACAAGGTCAGTTCAACTTGGATGGTCGTATCTCCCGTCCAAAAGAGGTTTGAATTGACAGGGGATTCATTTTAATTTTTTTTTCAAACTTTGGACCGCCTGCTCTTTTTCTGTGACCTTTGCTTAATCATGACTTTAAGTTATGTGTTGACCAAAAGTGTCGGCAAAATATTTTGCTGATCAATCTTTGTGATTTCCCAACATTTGACATGTCCGTTTCAAGTATAAGGGATTTCATTGAATTACTTGGGACACATGACTAGCTACTTCCGGAAAAATCACCGTCGCGCAACAGTAGTTCATCTAACCAATTACAGAGCATAATCATGATCACTCAAGGAATGCAAACTTTTTATGCCAAAAACTGACATGATCGAGCATGAGCTTACCTGTTTCAAGAAACCGGCGCCGAACGCTCTGGTCACCTTGAGCGAGCCCTTCACGCGGTCCTTGGAGATCGCCGACGGATCATCGGGGTGCTCATTTCGTATTCTGCGAACCTCCTGCATTGATCGGCACAGATAAACCATCATCAGATTCAGACAAAGAACAGACACTCGATTCTCAATCTGGAATCATGTTTGCTGTGAGCCAGTTAAATCACCTCCGGCATGGAGGTGCTATGATCCGAGGTGAGCTGCACGGCGGACAGGCACGGCGTCAAGCCGTCCAAGGAGCCCTCGCCGATGTGCTCGAGATCGACGCTGTCCATTGTGGCCAAGACAGCCCGGCTGTCGCCCACGCCCATGACGTACATGTCCTCTCCTTTCATGAGCATGGAGAGGACGCAGGAGCCCATGAGCGCCAGCTCGGGGAACTCGCCGACCATCTTGTCGGCGATGCCCAGGTACGCGTCCTCTGTCTTGCGGAGCGCGCGCGCTAGCGCCTTGAGCACGGCGATGTGGTCGTTCTCGCCGTTGCTCCGGGGAGGAGGCTGCGTTGGTGGCTTCAGGTTGGAGCAGTCGCGCTCCCACTCGCACCTCCACTGCCGCTGGTCGTTGTCGTCGACGCTGCCGCTGCCGCTGCGCGGTGGCCTGGAGCGGCGCGCGCGGCGCCGGCGGGTGCACTGGTCCTGGTGGTCCGGGGCCGTGGTGCTGGGCGCCGAGCCGGGCTGGTCCTCTTGGGACTGCTCCCAGAGCAGGCCGCGGAGCTCGCGGTGCACGGCGGCGTAGAGGTTGGAGACGAGGAAGTCGGTGGCGTCGGGGCCGTTGAAGCCGTCGTAGATGCCGACGAAGACCCAGCCGCGCTCCTCCGACACGACGACGTGGACGCGGTCCTCGCCGGCCTTCCCCTGCGCCCACTGCAGCCCATTGGAGTCTCCGCCACAGGCCGCGACGGCCGCCGCGGCGTCGGGCGAGCCGAGATCCGGGTGGCCCTGGAAGCGGTCGGTGCGGGCGAGCAGCGCGCGCGTGAAGTCGCGGATGCGGCGGCCGCCATGCGAGAGACTCCGTCGCAGCGCGGGAACGGCGCCCCCGCCGGCCATCCGGCCGGAGGCGACGGCGGCGGGGAGCGGGCCGGAGAGGAGCGCGGCGTCGAGGGGCCCGGAGAGGAAGCCGCGCTCGATGGGCCCGGAGAGGAAGCCGCCGGAGAAGGGCGCGGAGGAGATGGGGCCGGAGGGGAAGCGGGGCACCGGCTGCAGCGGGACGGCGGCGAAGGAGTCGGAGCTCTCGAAGCCGGAGGAGGCGGTGGAGTCGTCGGCGGGCAGCAGGAGGAGCGCGGAGGTGGAGAGCGGCGTGGAGACGTTGGCGGAGAGGGCGGCCCCCGAGATGGCGCGGAAGGTGGTGGCCTCCTCGGCGGCCGCCTTGGCGTCGGGCACGAGCAGGTCGCCGTCGTCCGCCGCGGGGTAGTAGCAGTGGGCGGGGGGCAGCTTGTCGGGGCGCACGTAGCAGAAGGAGTGGCCGAGCCCCTCGTCGTAGGCCGGGTCGGAGGGCAGCGCGGCCGGCGCGACGTGGCGGCGGCGGCTCTTGGCGCCGCCGAGGCCGGCCGCCCCTACGCCGCCGGCGCAGCAGAAGCAGGCGAGGGAGTTGCCCATGGCGCGCGCGCGATGGTGGAGGGGTGGGGAGGAGGACCGGCGGGGGGAGGTCAGAGGGAGGCGGCGGAGGGGAGGCGGGGCGGGGGATTATAATGCGGGGCGGGGAGCATCGGCGGGGGGGCGGGAGAGTTGACTTGGGGGAGTAGGAGCCGGGAGTGGGTGTGGGGTTGAAATGAAATGCCGGAATATTTTAAGAGGAGGCCGTCGGGGGGCGGGACCCAGCCCGGGGTGCGCGCGCGGGTGGTGGCTTCCGTTCCGTTCCGTTCCGTTCCACACCCCTCCCTAGCCGTTGACTCCTGTGTGGCGCGCGCGTCCGCTCTCGGTGATGAGTGCGGAAACCTGAGGGATGACGCAGCATGCAGAAAAGATGAAATCCAACGGCCGACCCTCTGCGCCCCGCGCCCGTGTGGCCCGGCGCTGGTGCTGGTGCGCGTGACGACGGCAGGGGACGACGACGCACGCAGTTTTAGTGGCCGGCCGGAACTGGGGTGGTTGGTGGGTGGCCGGTACTCATGCCCTCCGATTTGTAACAAGTGTCGTGATTTTAGTTCAAATTTAAAGTAAAATCAGGCACGTTTTACTATATGATTTCGTGTGAAGGGAAAATTTCAGGTGCTCCCGCATTTTCTGTGCCGCGATGATACGGGGGTTCCGTCAAAGGGTTGGGGAAAAACTAGAACACATGAGGATCTCACCGCGCCTATTGTAAGCATAAGGCCTTTTCTCTTTTGATGGACAAGCAAAGAAACACATAGCATGAACATGGTATTACACCAACATCCATGGACTGAAGTGAGCAAACTGCCTCGATGTGGCTCGTGAAGTGATTGAAATGTTTTAACCCCTAGTCAAACAATCTAAGCGCTCGGACGTAGCTCTGATAAGGATGATCGTCTGTTGACAATTTATGAAGAACGCCTGGGACGCGAAACATGTAATGCATAACTTTAGCACATCCTTTATAACACTACGCTCCCTAATTTTAAAGAGCCCACATTCAATTGAGGTCTCCAGTTGAAATTGGGTAACCCGATTTTGACCGGGTCAACAATTTCTCAATGCTATCTCATACAATTCTTGTATAATATACACTATGCTTCCTAATTTTTAAAGCCTTCATAATTAATTGAGGTCTTTAATTTAGAACTTGATCGTCCGCTTTTGACTTGGTTAACAATTTTTCAGGAGCTCTCCTATTCAATTCTTATATTCACTATGTTCCTTAATTTTCAAGCTCTTTCATTAAATTGGCGTATTCAATTTTGGATTTGGTTTATGATTTTGACCGGGCCAACAATATTTCAAATCAATCTACAACAACCAGCCTATAAAAACGTATCAACCCCACACACCCTCACACCACTTAGAAAAAGGAAGCGTCCAATGTGATATTGTAGCACCAATGTAGTACATGCACCAACGACGCAAAAAATTTCCCATATAAATATAGGTTGGTTAGCAGATAACACAGAATCATATCACGAAAAGCCCACCAAATCATCACACTATAAATATAAAAAAACACTCCACCATCTCCCTCACCCACCGAACTAAATGTTTCGTCAAGTCCAAAATATAAGGGGTATTAGTTTTGACCAATTTCGGAGCAAAAAACATCGACATCCATAATATTACACAGAAAAATTATGGAAATTAATTTTATGATGACTTTAACCATATCGATTTGATATTATAGATTTTGATATATTTCTCTAAAAATTCGATCAAACTTAAAATATTTGGTTTTCAAAAAAAAATACGCTTATATTTTGAAGCCAAGTGAGTAATTTTTTTAAAAAAGATAATAAACGGCGCAACAAAGTGTGCTCAACCCTTCTAGCTAAGTATGAACTTGCGTGTAAAATATGATGCCTCGTTAGTTAATGCATGTTGCCTTCTTGTCGTGTACGCAGGCGAAGGAGTACTATTGTTTAACATGCCTTATTAGGGCATCTCCAACATTGACCCGCAAATCGCCTCCCGCATTTGTCCGCGGATAGGGGACCAATCTGTGCACACAAATGCAGGAGCCGGCAATCCAATGCTATCATGTATATGTCCATCAATAAAGGGTAATTTGAAATTCAAATAAAAGTCTGATCCATAGCATGGGTCGGATCACACGCTTGATCACAACTAAAAAGAGGCAAGTATGAGTTTTTACATGTCTGATCACAAAACAATGAGTCCAACAGTCCGTGCACAAAATTGAGATTTTCTGCCCCTCCGGACTAGTAATCCAAGCCACCTCCACGCTCAAGGTGTTGATGCCTATGCGTTTGACATGAACTACCTACTGAACTGCTTGATGGCGTAGTAGTACGGAGCCTCGTAATGCTCTGGCCATGGCGGTGTCGGCACAGTGGGTGACACCATCGGGGCTCCGCGACCCTGACCACGACCTCCACCATGTTCGCGCCTAGCTTTCCCCACCACCACGGACGCCATCAACACGCCCTTCGCCGGCCTTCCGCTTCTTGAGTGTTCCCTCCTTTGCGGCGTTCGCTTTGACGCGATGATTTTGCCTCGTCGCCGAATTGATCTTCTGGGCGAGGGTGATGCTTGAATCCTCCTGTACCTCCACCACCTCCATCTCCGTCAGCTCCTCGTCCGATTCCATGCATTGGCGGCGGAAGCGAAGAAGAAAGTGGGAGAAAATGGCCGAATAGGGTAGAGAACGACGGGATGGAAGACGAGAGTGAGGGATTGGCTCCTCCTTCCTTTTATGAAGAAAAATATGAATAGGAAATTTTGCATGAATCTTCACATAAGAATCTCACGAATATAGACTTTGTTAAGTTTCAATCAACTGAGATTTAGGAATAACATTAATAAAATATAGTCTTGCTAAATCTCAGTCGACTGAGACTTTGCTTATGTATCAGACGACGCTATATTCATGGGATCATACATTGAGAACTGTGTAATTTTTTTTTCAAATTTATTTTCTTTCTTACATGGTACTACCTCGGTCCTGGTTTATAGGTCCCCTTTGTAGTTTGCGCCAAATTTTGACTAAAGATTTAACTAACAAAATGTTAATGCATGTCAAGAAAAATTATCTCATTGGATTCGTATTTGAACATAGTTTTCAAAAATATAATGTTTGGTGATATGTATGAACATTTTATTAATTTAATGTATGATCAAAATTTGGCACGAAATACGATGAGACGAATAAACCCGGACGGGCGGGGGTGCGTCGCTTGCTCGGGCCGGTTCGGTGGGTTCACGTGGGCGGGAGCGTGGTTGCAAGTCAGAGGGGTGGGTGGATTTCGCTCCGGGTTGGGATTTGAGTTAGGAATCGTCCGGAAGAGGACAAGATGTGCTGGACCTGGATCGGAAGTGGAGCTCAAATCTATCTAATGCATGCCACCATTGACTTTTTTTCATTCATGCGGCAGCAGCTTTGCCTTTGCGTGATCTAGCCCGGCTCCTCCGTGGACCGGACGGATCTAGGTGCGCGCTCTCCCTTTCCGTTTTCGGGAACGATGTCGCTAGTACTACTACTACTACACTGTTGTTGTTCCGTTTGAAACAAGAGTGTTTGGAGGGCCCTGCGCTCCTGCTGGCCGGCAAGTGGCCATGTCAACGAAGTAGCTCCGCCTTTTCCGAAAGGCAGAAAAAAAATGTCAACAAGCGCTGCATGCCAGCTCTGCAGGTCAGCTATGGCAGCAGCTCCCTACGACTACAACTGGGCAGATTCCCGTTCTGCAACTCTACTCCAAGGCATCCGATCCGATCCCGTCCAACTCAGCCGTTTTGGCGGACGCGCTTGTTGTAGTATTCCTTGTTCCTCTCTGCACCTGCTGCCCGGTCCTCAATTATTTCTGAGGGTGAACTTCTCCTCCATTTCACTCTCACGGACTCACGGTCGCCAGTAAACCGTAAACTAGCGCGAGAAATTACTCCACGATAACAACGGCGGCGACCCATACGCACGCGCGTGCGTACGTGCCGCCACAAAAATACATACGCACCGGCCGGCGCAAGAGACAGTTCACAGTCGACTAGTCGACTACTAGTACTGGCTACGGAGCAGCGGCAGCGACGCGCGGTGGCTGCCTGCTGCCTGCCTGCCCCGGGTCAAAGGCAAACGTGCATGCGGGAACAAACGAGCGATCGGCATCCATGGCGACGGCGTCCCTTCCCTTCCGCCCGATCTGTCCATCTTTTGTGTGGTGCTGCGCGCGTACGTACGTACTAGTACGTGGTAGGAGGAGGGGCCGGAGCCGGAGCGGGGAACGGCGATCGCACACATGGGTGGAGCAGCGGCGGCGCGGGCGAGGTCAGCCGGCCCGCGTATACGTATGGTCTGCATGCACGCTGGCCCGTGGTGGTCGTCGTCCAAGGTAATCATGGCGTCCAAAAGTTGTGGCCGGCGGCGGCATCAGCTGCTTTACGTATTAATCGCTCGGCCCGTTACATCCATCGTCGTATTTAGACGGTAGACATCCATTTGTTTTACCTTTCTTTACGTGGTTGGAGTATTTTTCTGAGGATCATGTATGTATGCATGCACCACGGCTTGTGGTAAGTATATATATGTTTTATCGGTTTTGACATGATATTCCTCGCGTGAGTGATAAGTGCAGTAACGATTTTAAAGTCACCGCTATATATGTTCGACTGGTTCGTCAACGGGTTTGCCGATAATTTTTACAAGATTTTTCGTCCAGCTAGTAATATGTCAGCGTACATGTACAGTCGTATATATACAGCTTGTTTGACAAACGGGAAAGAGACTCAGGCCGCATAGTTCTTGTCAACTCGTTGACAGTTGGACGCAACTTCCACGAAAAAAACATCATACTGCATCTCCAAGAGAAAGAAACTCCACGGGAATATATATACAGAGTGTTGAGAAAGATCTCGTAGCGGAACAAAACGTGCACGTAAAAATAATTAATAGCCACCGATCGCATCGTAGAGGGAAAAAGGGGGGACAATCGGACAAGAACCACAATAAATTCCAGTGGTGGAGGTGGAAAGGCAGATCTGCAAAATCATGAGTGGTCGTACGTGGGACACAAGCAGCAGCTCCCTCCGTTGCCCTCGATCACGGGGAACCGTGCAGGCCCGCAACGCAACGACGCTCGTCCGCAGGGAAATGACGGAGGCGATTTCCTCCTCCTCGATCGCAAGCCGGCCGGTGAGCGGAGCGTCGGCCACCACCACCCAAATCTCCACGGGAAATGGTCCTGCAGTACATGGCATGACAATGAGCACAACCAGATGAACTTGCAAGCACGCACGTGACGTGAGCTTACACGGCGGCAAACGGGCACGATAGGGCGAGTGGTACATTTTTGGTCCCGGGCTATCATCCCTTTTTAAAAATAATAATAATTGAAACCTTGTAGTAGTAAATACATATGACCCTCAGCTGGACAAATTTGGCCCTCACCAGATTTGATAGATGATGTGGCAAATATTTTGTACACATTGGTGCGCATCAACACACACAAAAGTTAATGGGGAAATACGACAGAACGAGAAAAACTTGGGTAAACTAACTTAAACATGAAGAGAAATAGAGAAAATTGCTAGACTGAATACAAATTGTCGATAATCCTAGGAATTATCACATGGAAGAAAATAATGAATTTGTGATTCTCTATTTTTAATTTCTTTTTATATCAATTAGTATACAGAAAGCATGATTTTTTTTATATAATTCATTTTGAGAACTAGACTGATTTTGAACATTTTTCTTCCATAAAACTTTCAGAGTTTCGTCTCAACAGGGTTGCGGCCACGTGTGTGAAACCACCTTCCATACAGACTCGACAAATTGACAAATCTACTTATGCTAGCGAATAAGGGATCGAAAATGGACTTCTCATGTCACAAAAGTTTAAGAACATAATTTTTGTTACAACACATACAAACACACACGTGGGAAATTGCTAACCTTTTGTTTTGTGGGTGAGAAATTGCTAAACCTACTTGTGCGGCCGAATAAAGGATCAAAAGTACGTTTTTCATATCACAAAGGTGTAGGTACATACTTTGTTACAACACATAAAACCACACACGAGTGTCCACTGAACGCCCACGTTAGCCCACGGAGAGGGTAGATCCACCAACTTGCTTGATCTGTGATCTTGTAACTACTCCCTCCGTTTCTAAATATAAGTCTTTATAGAGATTTCATCATGGACCACATACAGATGCATGTAGATTCATTTTAGAGTATAAATCCACTCATTTTACTTCGTATGTGGTCTATAGTGAAATCTTTCTAAAGACATATTTAGAAACAGAGGGAGTAGATTCGGCCGGGGTCGTACTCTACGTAGTGAACCAGACATGTCATTCATATCGATGTTACTTGTATTGGAGCAGCCACGGGACCCGTTGCATCACCTTTCTCGTTGACCTGTAAGCACCACGCCTCTGTGTTGGCGCAAATGGCATTGAATGTGCATGATAGACTTGGCAGGGTCGCCTCCTTTTCCGGCCGTCGCCATCGTCGTCGTCGTCCTCGTCGCAGCCCCCAACAATCAACCAACTCCTGCTGCATTATGCAACGGAAAACAAATGTGAGACACACACCCACACACATAAGCTCGCCATCACGCAAGCTAAGCATGAAAGGTTAGTTACCATTGAGTTCTCTCTTTCTTGTCCTTTTGTTAATCTGCTGATGAGAAGTGATAATTCAGTCAATTGGGTGAGCTTTTTTTCATCAAGAAAAATATCTTTAGTGGTTTCCGCCTACAGAATTAAGTAATTGCTCTACATGAATCCAGCTAAGCTGGCGGTGTTGCACTAGAGCTGCTGTTGACAAAGCAGGCATGGCGAAAGATTTTAATTAGAATTGACCTTTTTTTAATTTGAGTTTTTATTTGATTGGAATTGACCATTAATTGCGCATGCATGTTTCCCGCCAACCATGTATTAATAATTAATATATAAATGTAACATTGGTGTAGCTTTTTTAGAAACATTAGGACAAGAGCTAGCGCTCTTGATCTTGTCGAGTCATTGACAGAGTACTCCCTTCGTTTCTTTTTAGTCTGCATATAAGATTTGGTCAAAGTTACAAAGTTTGACTAACATTAT
Source organism: Aegilops speltoides (assembly GCA_021437245.1). NCBI lineage: Eukaryota > Viridiplantae > Streptophyta > Magnoliopsida > Poales > Poaceae > Aegilops > Aegilops speltoides. The sequence continues at coordinate 494,276,377 of CM038145.1, forward strand.
CGAAAAAAATATCATCTACAATACTAAAGTTATATGTCATGAAAATTAATTTCATCATTCATCTAATAATGTTAATTTCATATCGCGAATGTTGATATCTTTTCCTACAAAGCTAGTCAAACTTTACAAAGTTTGACTTTGACCAATTCTTATATGCGAACTAAAAAGAAACGGAGGGAGTATAAGAATTCCCCAAAAAAAAGATAGGGTATAAGAATTGGGAAACAGGAAAGGCACTTTGCAGTGCAACAGCTTAACCTAACATGTGCTGCTGCATCACATGCATGAGCTACAGTACTGGACACGCATTATCATCGTGGCCACATATAAACATCAGTTAACTGCCATACGAGTTGCGGTAGAAGTAGCTAGTAGCAACCAAAAGGCTAACTTACTGAACCATAGTTTAGGTGTCATGCACATGCGCTTTTTGTGCTCGTCGTCAGAGCCAACCTAGCAAACCTACCAAATCATCATGGCATGCTGCATGTACATTTCTCTAGTCGCCGTTAACAGCTTGATTAGCATGAATTTTAAGGTTACTTGGAGTTACAAAGTATAAACCACATGTAGATATGTTAATTCTCGGTTTTCCAAACCATACATAGTTAAATCTCAATCGACCGGGAAAACCATCGATGGGACTATGAAAACCGTGCATGATTTTATATGTTTGTGAAATCTCGGAACAAAAACTACTCCTCTAACTTTTAGACGGAATGAACAAATTATTACTCCATTTCCTTACTCCGCATATTAGTATGTTGTAAGAAAGTTTGACTTAAGTCAAAACTAATATACGGAATAAAAGCCAAAGAAAGCATACCACAGTGAACAATCTTTTAAATATGCAGCATATTTATAAAATCGGGTGAAAAATAGTTAATTCTCGGTCGGCCAAGATAGATGGACACTCGACATAAGCAATTAGACTTGGTAACTCCACCATTGTAACAATTAACAAAATAACTTGATTGCATGACACACCAATGAAACTATGCAAATATTATTACATGGTGGCAGTTTGACTCAGATAGTTTGTACATAGATTCATACACCCGTATTAGTTTTATCCAACTGTAATAATCTAGCTAGCCTCTCTCTCTCTCTATCTCTCTCTCTCTGACAACGACAGGATATTGGTGCATAAAGATAATTTATCATGACGTCGTTTTGACCCACGGACATAAGCGACATCTGCATTAATCCATAAGTGCATAGTTAAGCTCGAGCTACTCCAATGGCATCTACATCTTGGCTTCCCTGTATGGTTGTATCAGAAGATTAATATTATCATCATGGTTACATATGTACATCAGTTAACTGCCACACGAGATGTGGTGGAAGTAGCTAACTAAGCAAAAGTCTAACTTTCCAAACCTGAATTTAGATGTCTTGCACATGCAGCTTTGTGTTATTCATCAGAGAGCCAACCTAGCAATCTGCCAAATCATCTTGGCGTGCTGCAGTACATTTCTCTACTCACCGCATGTCTACATCTTAATTAGCATGACGTTATCTTTACTTTATAGTTAAAAAGTACTATGTAATTAACAACACCACTTAATTGTGTGACACATCATTGAAACCACTATGCAAACATATTGTCTTCAAATGGTTGTTTGACCCGGAGAGTAGATGCCCATAATTTCAATTAATTGAGATGACCACATTATGTTTTAGGAATACAATGAGATATTGGTAAACATAAATAACGATCTATTATGACATGCTACATTTTGGCTGACATGCAGGACACAAAAAACATCTCATTAAACCACAGGTGCATAGTTAAGCTCGAGCTGCTCCAATTAATTTATATCTTGGCTTGCTCGTTCTAGAAGATTACTCCCTTCATTCCAATGAATAAGGCGATCATGCATTTCAAAATCCAAATTTAACCATTGATTTATTGAAATATATATTAATTATGTGACTTACAAATTATACCGTTGATTTTTTTCGAACACAAGTTCAACGGTATAACTTTTGTCATGTATACCTTTTCAAATACATTTGTCTACTCACTGCATCTTAATTAATTAGCACGATGTTTTTGAAATAGGCTTTCACCCCGCTTTATATAAATAAAGTAACCATACAAATTAGCATTACGTTAAGGTCACTTAAAGTTAAAATTGACAACACAACTTAATTGTGTGACACACTAATGAACCACTACGCAAACATACTAGTATTATATATCTTCAAATGGTAGTTTGACCCCGACCCAGAGTGAGATGCATGCATCTACCTGTACCAGTAGTTTCAACTTTCAACTAACGAAATGGGTTCGTCTCAAGGAATGCGATAGGATATTGGTGCTGATTTATCAAAAATAAGTTGGTTGTGTGACCCACCAATGAAACTATATATGTAAACATTATTACAAGGTGGTAGTTTGACCCCGGAGCGTTAGTACCTAGACATGATATACTGCCATTTTAAACAACCATAATAATCTACTGCCATTTTTTTGAAAGACAACGACATGATATTGTTGCATATCGATAGTTTATCATGACGTCGTTTTGACTCTCATCCAAGACATAAACGACATCTACATTAATCTACAAGTGCATAGTTAAGCTCGAACTGCTCCAATGACATCTACATCCTGGCTTCCTTGTTTCAGAAGATTAATATTATCATCATGGCCACATATAAACATCAGTTAACTGCCAGACGAGATGCGGTAGAAGTAGATAAATAAGCAAAAGGCTAACTTAACGAACCTGAATTGAGATGTAGTCTTAGGCTCTTAGCACATGCGCTTTTTGTGCTAATCGTCAGAGAGCCAACCTAGCAATCTACCAAATCATCTTGGCTTGCTGCAGATACATTTCTCTACTCACCGCATCTTCGCTAGCCTGACGTTAAAGTTACTTAAAGTTAAAAAGTACTACTACTGTATGTAATTAACAACGCCACTTAATTGTGTGACACACCAATGAAACCACCATGCAAAAATATTGTCTTCAAATGGTTGTTTGATCCCGAGAGTAAGTAGGATGCATGCATCTGCGCATGTACCCTTAGTTTCAACTTTTGTTTTGCCGGGTAGTTTCAACTTTCAACTAACGGAAACGATCTCAGTTGTCTTACGGAATACGATATGATATTGGTGCATGCAAATAAACATACTTGATTTATCGTGACGTTGTAGGTTTTGACTCACCTCCAGCACGCAAACGACATCTCCATTAAACCATAAGTGCATAGTTAAGCTCGAGCTGCTCCAATTAATCTTACACCTTGGCTTCCCCGTTCTAGAAGATTAGAAGTAAGCAGAGTACGTAAGGGTATTAATTAAACCAATGCAATGAAATGGCAGTAGTACAACGCAGGTCAAGGGGGTAGTTTTCGGTGGTTTTCCAAGGCAAATAATAGAAAATTGTCAAGTTGATGGCGCACTTGTCGAACTAGTCAAGGTAAAATCTGTTATAAATTAATCTCCGGCCTAGAAAAAGATGGTAAAGTCCAAGTGTGCACGCTGGTAAGCACCCACTGTGTAAGTGTTTACTAATCCTGCACTTGCATCAGCATGCCATATGCTAACATGGATTAGGTTGATCCTCACGTCGGCATGCAACTCTCTCATGTTGGAGGGATATACAATAGTGATATACGTATTATATTTGCTGGAAAGTGAAAGTCTACATGGGCATGCTCCCTACCGATCAACTCATTAACAAAATAAAAATAAAAATTGCAGGGGTTTTCAAATAATTAGGTTGTAGTCAAATGCATACGAATGCAGCTGCTTAATTAAATCCTAGGTCCAGCTTTAAAAAAATACTACTACTCATTTCTAGTACTGCTATGTAAAGCAAAGAAGAAAGTTTCTTCGATTATCATTACTTGCATTACTTTTGCTGATAAAACGCTCACACTTTTGGTCGTGTGTGGATCCACTGTTTGCAAAGAAACCATGGAAAAATAGGGGTTTAACCAATTCTGTCGTAGTGGGAGACCAGTACTCCTAATTAGTGTGTGCTCTTAGTCAACCACTGAAATTAAGGAGGTGGACAAACACAACCAAAATTGATTAATGGCACGGCCCTATCACACGCACTCATCATCGCAATGCTACGATGGGACGACCCCTTCGCTGTTGGTGACCAGGAAAGCCGCTGATATGATTTGGTGGTACGTGTTGGACTCGTGCACTCCCACTGGAGTAGAGTGCCGGCCGGCGTGGCACGCGTAGGGCTGAAACGAATGACGACGGGACCGGTTGATTCGTAGAGGAAATAAGCGGCGCAGGATACCGAGTCCATGGTCACTGGTCAAGGAGCTGAATAAGCAGACGCCAAACTGAGCAAGTCAGAACAGAGCACCTCAGCACTCCACAGAGATACGGAGTCAGCCTGAGGAAGCTTTCAAACGGCCGGCGTCTCGCTTTTGACATGGCATCATCGGGTTTGACCCGGCGTGGCGGCCGGAGGATCTACCGTGTCGTGCGACGCGTGCGTGCGTCCCTTCCAAGTCCTACGCCACCTTCGTCCTACGAGCTCCTCCGGAGTCCACGCCGCGTCGATCGCCTCCCGGCCGTGTCACCCGCGGCTGAGCAGGCCGGTCGGTAAATATCTCGTGTAGGTTGAAGAGAGTATACAAGAATGAAGTGAAAGAATGATTTCATTGATAATGACTGTAGGCTTTTATATGACCTGAACAGTCGCAAGGAGTACATGTCTGTTACTATAGTCGCGTCGTTTAGAAAAGGCACGACGATGGTTAGAGAGACACAGCGTATGGACAAAGCCAATATTCTAACTGCTAGATAGAATATTCTAAGGAATATGCTAATTGCCTAATTAGTCTAAATCTAAAGATATTTCATTCCTAACACTTCCCCTTGGACAACGCTGTCAGTAATCTTCATTGTTTTGAGTGCTGAAAAATCTTGCATTTTCTTCATTGTCTTGATCTTGTAACTTCAAGAATCCTTGATCTTATATTGTCTATGTTTTCCAAAAAATCCTGTGAAAAATATAAGGAAAACAAATAGAATTCGAATATATACTGTCAGGATAATTAATTATATCATTCAAACCTGTATGAGAAAATCCGTTGGAAAAACTCACAAGGAAAAAATATATTTATCATCAGGGGATGGTAATAAATAAGTTTTAGTTCTAGGAGTTTTCTCCCCCCGAGCTTTGCAAATTTCGTAGTCGTCTCATACCAATCCCATGAATACACTTTTGAAATGATGTTGCTTGTAAACACTTAGTGAACAAACCAGCAAGATTGTCACAAGATTTTATTTGCAAAATCTTAACTTTTCCATCTTTCTGTAATTGATGATGAAAAATAGTTTTGGGGAGATATGTTTTGTGATATTACTTTTAATATATCCCATATGCATTTGGGTAACACATGCAACATTATCTTCATAGATAATGGCAGGTAATTCTAATAATTCGATTCCACATGACGTCTGAATATGATTTATCACTCTGCGAAGCCATACACATTCTCGTGAGGCTTCAAATAATGCAATTATTTCAGAGTGATTAGTGGAAGTTGCTACCAATGTCTGTTTTGTTGACTTCCATGAAATAGCAGTTCCACCATGTAAAAATACAAACCCTGTTTGTTCCACCGCAAAGGCAATGTCTGGTCTAGTAGAGTTTGCAAGTTACATTAGTGCTCCTATGGCACTGAGGTATGGAAACTCAAGTCCCAATACCTCCTCGTTGCCATCCCTAGGTCTAAAAGGATCCTTATTCATATCAAGGGATCGGACGACCATAGGTGTTTTGGACGGATATGATTTATCCATGTTGAATTTTTCCAAAACTTTCTGAATATAAGAGGGCTGATAGACGAGTATTCCTGAGGGAATAAGTTCGAGTTATGGACTTGAATAATATTTGGTTTCACCCAACTTTCCGTCTTGATATGATTGCGAGCACCTTACATATATGGTATATACTTTGAGGATGAAAATCACTGGTATATACATAGGTCATGTAGAATCCAGCGAGGGATTTTGTTAATAACTACATGTAATCAAGCAATCATTATGCGAGTAATCTTTTTAAAGAAGGAACTCTCGTAGTCGATTTTACGACACAATGTTTCGACTATTTTTAGTCATGGAGTGACTTTTGATGTTTTACACAATATATGTTGCGATTTGTTCATAAGTTCAGACTTTCAAGCCTTTAATGGACTTATATATAGATGTCTGAATTGGGTGATTTATTTGTAACTGCCAATAATATTAATATCGAAACGTAATTCCACCTATACCAAGAGGGTACGTTACATCATAATTGATGTCAGGTCTCTGCACGAACCCTTTGCTACAAGCATCGCTTTTCACCACTTCATTGTTGTTATGAAATAAAATTCATTTGTCCTCCAAAAAGGAAGATAATTATGAGGAGAATGTATTACAGTGATAAATACATCTCTTTTGTTAAGCGAGTGCTATTCTTATTTAGTTGCTTCCTTCTAGTTGAACCAATATATGAATGCATTAGGCATTCTGCCATGGACTTTGGTTCGGGGCCCTAAAGGTTTTAGCAATTTAAGAACAAATATATGTCGACATATGTAGTCTTATGTTATATGATTCTGTTGAATCAATAGAATTTGTGGAAATAATATTTACATCTTTTAACTCCTCGTGATTTCCTATAAGAATGGAGTCAAGGTGTTTCGATGTCCCAACAATTCAAATTGTGTGCACATTTATGTTGGGTTTGGATGATGAGCATCCGTTATGTGTTATTCAACTTGAGGTTGAACTACATTTACTAGTTGAGGATATAATTTCCTCTTTTTTTTTGCGGATGCATATGAGAAGTCATTTCTCATGTGACCATGTTTCTCCCCTTTAGCTCTCATTTGGGGAGAATAGTGGTTGTATGAGGTACTTCCACTTTGTATGGCACATTGCTTGCATGCATAATGTGATTTGATGACGTCTTTGTCATAAGTAAATGTATTTGGCAGATTTCCAAAGTGTTGCAAATATATATGATTGAACCTTAGGTTCACATTTTGAAGTACGTGAATATGAGGACTGAATGTCTATGACATTTCTAATTTCTTGGCATTATTTGTGGTATGAGTCTCCCCCTAATGCCGAAAATGTCCTTATTTTAAATGTAATCAGCGTAAGGGCAATAACTAATTCTCCTGATGGGAGTTTAAAATATTTATGATTGACGGATAAATAAATAGTTATACCTCACATGGATCCCAAATTTATATGAGGGCCCATGTACGATGGAGTGGTGATATCGGTATATAATGGAATTATTGCAGATGAGAAATACTTGTTTGATTTCCACGTACTTACTGCAAGGGGAAGCAATATGATATGCAGTTGCTATGATCTAGAATAGGTCTGCGGCGTGTAAGACCGCATGTTTCCAACAAGATGTTGGCATATTAAAATTCTGTAGAAGTGGTCACATTATTAGTTTTATTCTTTTGATAAAGAATTTAGCTGCACCATTTTGGGTATGTACATGAGGTACTTAGTAAAAATCATAGATGCTCATGAAAACATCATTCAAATGGGTTTAATCCATATGGTAGGATAATTTGCTCTTAATTTGATAATTTGAGCAATTAATTTAGGAATTCATGATTTTGTGGCGGTTAGAGACTCACATAAGATCACTTTTTAGATGTCTATGGATACCATGAATAAATGTCCCAGAAATGGTTGAGTAGTCCACATATATATTCTTGGATGTGTTCAAGAAATTTAAGTGGCTACTTTCTGAATTTTAAGATGTGAGTGTCCTAAAAATCAATTTTCTCATGGCATATGTGGTGCACATAAAATCTACTTGAAAATTTTTGCAGCTTTTAATTGTGACCAACAAAATGTTCACTAATCTTTCGTATCATCCCAATTTTGGGGTGACCAAGATGATCATGTCAAGTCTTGAATTTATCAAGACTTTGAAAAATTATTTTATAGGCAACGTAAGGTACGGGTTTGATGTATGTAAAGTATAATTCGGATGAGAATAAAGGGAATTTTTCAAGAGTTTGTTCCTCGTATCCGTTGCTTTTTGTTAAAAGCAAAAAATCTGTCTTATCCACCTCTAATGTTTTAGATGGAAATTGTTAGATCGGATATATTTGAAATTTATAAGCGTACGAGTAGATTCAGTATACAAGAGTGCATTCTAAATTACGATAGTAGTACCCATAGGGAGTGTGAAAGTGGCTCTTCTTGAACCAATAATTGCTTTTTCTCTGTAAGATTTTAGAAGTATGTTGCTTCCCTTAAAATTGTATTAGTGGTAGCACTATCCACTAAACTTAACTCTTATTCCATCGGATTTTTCCCGTAAAAGTTCTATAGATAGAAAGAGAATATTTTAGAATAAATCTTATCTTATTCATATATTCATAAAATTACATACAAGGTATTTATATTATAAAATTCAAATATAAATACATTACAATATTATTTCTGATTCACATAATATAATATACGTAGTCTGAAAGACTTTATTCTACTTATTGTTATACAGTATATAACATTTTGTAGTATTGAAATAGCAGGAAGGCCTGTCATGGTAAGCTGCGAGGAACAGAACAAAGGCAGAACAAAAGAACAGAGGGGCCGGACATCCGGGGGCCAAACCCGGACATCCGGCATAACAGGAAGGCCCAGATATCCGGCGTGTTTTACCGAATCACATCAGCTCCTTGATAGCACAGCCCGGACATCCGGCCGTGAAGCCCGGACATCCGGGGAGCACTGGGAGCCCGGACATCCAGCGTAAAGGGCCGGACATCCGGCAGTAGCACTGCACAAATTTGCATTCTGGAATGGCTAGACCCGGATATCCGGCGTGAGGCCCGGACATCCGGCGTGATGCCCGGACATCCGGCCTTAAGCCCGGACATCCGGCAGCCCAGAAACAGAACCATGAAGATTTTAGCATGAGCAACTATGGCAAGGATGTTTTGTGGCAAGAGCAAGCTTTTAACTAACCCAATCGATCCCCTCTTAATAGTGCGGGATCCTATACTCAAGAAAACAAAATATGAATCAACTTTTATGCTTCATCCTTGAGTAAAATCACTCTGTATGCTCTTGATCCACATACTTCGATGAACCGGGGGCTAACACCTGAGATTTACTTGACAACCATTGTTAGACCCCCTACATGTACATTGTCATCAACATCAAAACATGATGTAAGGGCATGATTGCTCTTTCAGGCACTCCATAGGAATACCACCCTGCAGATCAGTCGATGGCTGAATGTTGATGAGATAAGTGGATGCGGAAACAACCTCAGCCCAAAAATGTGGTGGAAGGGAAGCAGCAATTATCAGCGCACGAGCAGCCTCAAGCAAATGACGATGCTTACGTTTGGCAACGCCATTCTGAGCATGAGCCCCAGGACATGAGAACTGGGCAAGAGTACCCTGTTCTGCAAGAAAACCACGCAACAACTGAGAGATATACTCTCCAGCGGAGTCAGCACGAAAGGTACGAATGGGCGCGGAAAACTGGGTGTGAACCATGGCAGCAAATCGTTTGTATATCGGAAGAACCTCGCTACGAGATTTCATGAAGTAGAGCCAAGTGTAGCGAGAGAAATCATCAATAAACAAAACATAGTAGCGATGACCACCTTTTGAATCAAAGGGAGCAGGACCCCAGACATCAGAATGAACTAAGTCAAAAGGACGCTGATATACAGACTCACTAGTAGGATAAGGTAACTGAGTCTGTTTGCCAAGTCTGCAACCATTACAATGTAAGGAGACATCTCCAGATACAGACCCTAAGAGGCCTTGACGAACTAAAGAAGACAAACGAGAGCCACAGATGTGACCAAGACGATGATGCCACTGTTGAAAGGACGCAGACGAAGAGGCAGCAAGAGCATGGGAGTTGGCAGAAGTGGTGGCAGCGGAAGCAACACAAAGCCAGTCAACCTCCCAAAGACCCTCTGACTCACGGCGCCGGGGGCCAGCACCAACCAAAGCCTTGGTGCGACGATCCTGAATGGAGCAAGAGTCGGTATCAAGAATGACACGACAACCAGAATTAGTGAGTTGTGCAGTGGAAAAAAGATTCATGGTAAGGCGAGGAACATGTGAAACACTAGGAACAGAAAAGGATGGAGTGGAAAGAAGACCACGACTAGCAACAGGAAGAGATGTGCCATCGGTGGTAAGAACATTGACAGGCGAATCAAGAGGTCGGAGAGAATACATCATAGAAGAATCAGAAGACATATGAAAGGAGGCTCCAGAATCCAGAACCCACGAAGATGTACCTGACTGTGTAGAGGCCTACGATGGTGGGGAAGTGGATGCAGTCACAACAGCAGCTGAACTAGTCGACGAGGAGCCGGAGGAGCCAAGTAGACGCTTGAGGCGTACAATGTCCTGGTTAGTGAGTGACGGAGTCGAGGAAGGCGCTGGAGTGCCACTCGAAGAGGAGCGCCTCTGGTCTCGCTTCTTCTGGCGACAGTCAGACTCGGGGTGACCTGATCGAGAGCAGTAACCACAGAAGGTGTCACTGCGCGACATACTCTTCTCAGCATAGAGAGAGCGACTCACCCCCCTGAAGGAGTGGGTAGAAGTGGTGGAGCGGTGAGACGAGCAGATGACATAGGAGCTCGGGTGGCCAAAACTGAAGGAACCACAAGTAACCCAACAGAGCGAAGGCGGATCTCCTCAGCACGAAGCTCAGCAAGCACTTCTGAGATAGGAACACGACCATGGGCTAGCAAGTGAGCACGTTGGGGCTCAAACTCGGAGCGAAGACGAGATAAGAACTCATGAACCCTCTGAAACTCCAAGTCAGACCGCGTAGTCTGACAGCAATGACAGGTGCCACAAACAACTGTCCGGAGTGAGTCAAGCTGACGCCAGATGGCAGAGCACTGAGAATAGAACTCATCAACAGACGAGTCACCTTGCTGGAGAGCATGCTCCTGACGTACCACAGAAAGGTATAGGGCATCACCAGAGGGTTGATAACGTTGATAAAGGTAGGACCACATCCTACTACAGTGCCAAGGCCCATGGACTCCGCAGCAAACTGAGGGAGGACACTCGCAGTGAGAACAACAGCAGCGCGAGCATCATCATTGCACCACTGAGTGCAAGTAGACAGATCATCCCAGTAGACAGAGAGAGCATCAGAGTATGCAGATACCTGCTGATCATAAGCATCAACTACAGCATCATTAAGGGCCTTGGCTGCATCCCGATCAGCCTGAGAAGCATCAGCAGCAAGCACCAGCAGAACAGGAGCCACCGGAGCAACAGGGCAGGGCGAACAGGGCACCTCGCCAGAGAGAACGCCCCACAGCATGAAGCCCACAAACTCTGCATAATTGGTGCCATCAAATATCACTGAGCAGCGAGGAACAACCACATAGCCCGAAGACGACATACTGAGATATCTTTCCTTCTATCCGCTCCTGATTTTTTTGGAAGTCAACCGATCGGAAACTGGATCGGGATCGAGCAGAGACTCGCTCGCTCGAGCAAAGACTCGTGCGCTCGAGGCAGGAGCGGCAAATTAGGATCCAGAAGGGGCCCGGGTCCGCTCGCGGCTGGGGCGCTCGAGGGAGGAGCGGCTGGGGCGCTCAAGGGCGGAGGACCGAACCAGAAAAGCAGACCTGAAGCGCTCGGCGTCAGCGGAAAAAGGGGAGCCCCGGGGGCGGCGGCAGCCGGTGGTCTGCGGGCTGGCCGGACAAGGGGCAACGGCGGCCGGGTGGAGAGGGGACGGATCCGGGTCGGCGCCGGCTGCGAACCCCGCGTGGCCGAGGGCCAGCCAGGAAGCCGGACGAGCCGGGGGGGCGGGGCTCCAACAGCTCGACAGGGTCCGGCAAGGCGGAGACGGTCAGATCCAGCCGCGGGACACCGATTCCCGGCGAGGCTTGCAGCGGGCGGGCCGGAGTAGAGTAGGTGCGGCCGGATGGGAAGGATCGAGAGAGAGATTAGCACGGAGTTGCAGCGTGCGGGAGAGAGGGGAACCTAACATCTGATACCATGTTGGATAAACAGCAACTAACTTTACTGAGGGCCAAAAGGCCAGAACATATACATGTGTGGTAAAGTGCAGAAAGACCCCTTATACAATGGGGATGTATGAAAAGGACTTATACACATCTAACAGTTACTTCTTCTGTAATTATATGTTTCAGTGATAGCTGCTTGTTTCAATGGTTCCATTTGTTTCTTATTCTTGTCATCTAACGTAGATAAATAGATTGGTTACTTCTTTTGTGCTGAATTACGTGGAAGGTCGAGATGACCGCACATACGTATTTTTTATGTTTATTACCGCATGGATGCCTACTGACCTTAAATATTTTTGTTTACAATGTTTTCCTATGAAGTTTCTATACTATATAAGAAAGTTGGTCTCAACTATTTGAGGTCATATTCTATTTTAAAATGGACTGTGCTAACCACCAGTCCACTGGTGGTTAGCAACAGATCCACACGAGTCCGATCCACTTCTCTCGATAGTTAGCGATAGGTGCGCTATCTTCTCGCGCTCACTTTCCACTGATTTTTTTCCTTCTCTCAAAACCGTAGTAAATCGCTAGTGGTTTTTTCTGGTTTTTCGCTGCATAATATGAAAAGAAAATAAAGGTGCTTGAAAGAGGATTCAAACCCAGGTCTATGCAATAGCTGTTGAGCCTAATAACCAACTAAGCCACCTGTTGTTATTGTCTATTGTAGATAAACAACGTTATTCAAACCTTTCTTATTTCTGTCATATCAGAAGAAAAAAAAGTTTGGCTTGGTAACTTTGGCATGACCAGCGTGATAACTATGGTATGAGCAACATGATAACTATATCATAATAAGGCTGGTAACTACAGTACAAGAAGGTTAAGGCATGGGGAACTATGGTAATTTAACATAGAAATTACTGGTGAAAATGTTTCAAAAACTTCCCCCCTTGGATGAAAGATACCGTGGTGTTTAAAACATAAGATATTAGTTATCATGTCTGCAATGTATACATTATCATGTTTTTTACACAGAAATTACGGTGTATGTTTTCAACAAAAAATATGGTCAAAATTACAGTATGCGTTTCTATGGGAGTTATGAACTTTGTATGTCTCTATTAACATGCTATTTACATAGAAATTACCGGGTCCCCCCACCCCTCGCCACAGTCGCCACATTTACCAGGATCGGGTACATAAGTTATCAGGTGTACCATGTATGAGTTATCATGTTATTTGCACATAAGTTACCGTGGTATGTTTCAGCGACTTGCCCCACTCCCACCCTCGCCGACCAAGTCATCAGGACCGGGGGTACATAAGTTATCGGGTCCGCAATGTTTGAGTTATCATGTTATTTGCACAGAAGTTACTATGGTATGTTTCAACAACTCCCCCAACCCCACCCTCGCCGAAGTTATAGACAACGTATCTAGGACCGGGGCACACAAGTTATCAGGTCTATGAAATGTGAGTTACCATGTTGTTCACACGAAAATTACCAGAGGATATTTCATCACCCTCCCCCCCGGGGGGTCGGTAAAGTTAGCAGGAACGGGGTACATAAGTTATCAGGTCTGTGATGTGTGAGTTACCGCTATTCACAGAAAACATACCGGGGGGGGGAGGGTTATATTTCATCAACTATTTCTCCATACTTTCCAAAGTTAACATGGCATTCATATGTACGTGAAGTTATCGAGAGTATATTTAGAGCAAAACAAATATCTGGGGTCACAATTACAACGGTGTTCGATAAATTACCGGGTGTATACTTTTTAAGAACTTTTTTCCCGGGTCAAGAAAGTTATCGCGTCTAGGCTCAGTAAGTTATCAGGTCTGCTATACGTATATACCAAGTTATTTACACATGAGCTACCGGAGGTGTTTTTCAACAAAGAAAAATAGCAGGCTCAAAAACTTACCATGTTTCAGCTAATTAAGTTACCAGCTAAGCACTGCGTTTATTACCATGCTCGGGATAGATGGCAAGAACCACTAAATTTGGAGCAAAATCTCGTCCGACCCAGCAAATTACGATTTCATTTTGTCGAACTAGTTAACTCAACTGGAAACATGCATAAAATCAAGACAAACAACATTAGTCGTGCTTTAGGAATTGACACAAGTACCACCACACAACAATTTATCACAACAAGCAGCTTAGTCCATGTGGTTCATGTCCCTTGTCACAGTTCTTGAGTCTGAAGTTTGACTCCAGCTCCCAGCAAAAAAAAATCGAGAATTAGCACAGCTTTTATTTTGATGCTACGAGATTTAAAAGGTTCAGTTCTTATGTTTTCCAACTTGAACCACTAACATGCTGTAGCTCGTTGGTCGAACGGAGCGTGCAGAGGCTGTGCATTCTGGGTTCGATCCCCATTGGCCGCTTTATTTTTCTTCCTCGGGTATAGCAATCAGCCAACAGAAAAGAAAAAGTAGCTAGCGATCCATCCAGTGCGGGAGGTAGAACGTGGATCATTAGATGCGGATCGTGTGACTGGCGAATCGTACGCGTCTGTTGCAAACCACTAGCCGATTGGTGGTTAGATTTCTCGTTTAAAGATTACTCATATAGTTTCATAGCTGATTCAGTTGCATTCGTTGAGAACAAGTGTTTGTATCAATCTTGTTTTTCAGGTTACTCGTATTACATATTGATGGATTTCTTGCAGGCTTGTACGCCAGATTTTATTTCAACTGTATGTATTCTTCTCTTTGACAAGAGGGTATGTATTCTGGAAAAATTCTGTAATTATGTGAATCGGTATGTTGAATAAATCGAGTCGCTCAGGACGGCCACATGATTCAAGCTGAATCTGATATCATTTGTGCCTTCGTGCTCACTGTTCAGGTGGGGTCGTATAATTGAAGTTGAATTTGATAATACCAAGAGTCTAAGAGGGACGAATACCTGAAGAGATTGATGAGCCTTCCTAATCAGGTTCCCTTCTAGCATGCATTTTTACCTTCTTTATCATTTCTCTTAAGGATAGTCTTTACAAGGTTATCTTGTGATCAGTTTGATTTGAAAAAAATGGGCTGAAATAATTTGACAGACGGTCCAAAGCATTGATATCCTGAAGAACCACAATGTTATCAGATCTCTTCTTAACATTTTGCAGGTAATAATCGAGCCTGTATTTGAATCTTGTGGCCTTACAAGCGTAAACGACAATGTTGTTAGTTGTTTATTGTCGTGAAGTTCTTTACTTAATTTATAAATTCACTATAAGATTGTGGTTGTCTACTTAAAGAAATGATATTTGTTAGACGACCAAACTCACTTGCATGTCATTCCTTAAGAAGATCAGTCTTCCAAATGCTTTAGTTAGTTGCTAGCCAAGGCAAAAAAAATATATTATGTAATCTGCCCCGTGAGAGGGTGTGGTCTTTGTCAAGGAGTACACTACGATGGTGAGCCGACGATGATGAAGGCGAGCGTCGGCTCAGTGCGGGGTAGTGGAGGGCGGTGACAGTAATAAGAGCGTTCAAGGACTCTCCGCCCCTCCGCGCACCTAGCCCCGCCGCGGCGGCCACCGCCTGAACCTCCCGCCGTTGGCCACTCCGGCCACGGCGGCCACCGCCTGAATCTCCTGATGTACGTCACTCCGGCCATGGAGGCCACCGTCTGAATCTCCCGCTGTACGTCACTCCGGCTGCGGCGGCCACCATCTAGCTCTTCCCTCCTTGATTTCTGTCTGTTCTCCACCACCGCCCTCTTCGGCCGCAATGTCTCTGTCGGATCTTCGTTTTGAACGGGGGCACGCCTTTGAAGATCGTATCCTATCCTCCCTTCATCTTCCGGTCAGCTTCACCGCTGAGAATGGACAAAAGGAATTTTTTTTTGGTTGCAGAGTTCACCAGATCGAAGATCAGACTCACTGAGGAGTCCGTAGGTACTATCCTTCTTTCATGTTTTGGGGGTCGTGCTTCTCTATTCAAAGTTTGCAAGCTGCGTGATCATCTATTCAAATTCTCGGTTTCTTCGATCAATGTTGGATTTGTGATCTACAATGGAGGAAATATTTCTTTGCCGGAATTCAATCTTGGTTTTCTTCTATGGGGTGCTAATGGTCCGAAGTTTCGTTCTATCTCCGATCCGAATCAAGACAATGGTTGGACTCTAGTCTCGCGATCTTGCAATGGGAATTCTTTTGCTGATGCAGTTCGAGCGCCGAGATTTTTCCAGCAATCTTCAGTTCCTGCTCAGGCATGGCGATCTCGCCCGGCTCAATCTTCGGTAGCAGTTACTACGGTTTTTGATCGTCTTAAATTTCCAGCAGTGGGCAATAATGAGGCGGCAATTCAGGAAATTCAAACTGCCCCACGGGCTTCTGTGGGTTCTGGTGCGGCCCATTTGGATGGTGCGGCCCAATCAAAGCTCTTCTGTGTCTGTTGCTTGCTATCGGGCCACAAGCGTGCGGGCTGCAAAAATAAAATCCGGTGTCATAATTACAAAAGGTGGGGCCACATTTCCAGTGACTGTCGTTCGGCCTTCCGCTCTCTTGCATTGTCAAATCAATTGACTGCCTCAGTATCTGCTCCTACCTCTGCTACACCCGTTAATGGTGCGATTCAGGGGCAACAATCGAGGCCAATTTTGGAGAATACCGGCAATCAAGCTCCTTCCAGACCCTTACCAACCATTCCACCTGCTACTATGTCGCTCCCTGCTCGCTCTGCATCGCTGCCTCCGCCGCCCCCGCTCACAGCTAGCAGGCTCTTGCTTTCTTCAGAGCAGGGTGGAGAGCTGGTTCCGCGCGTCATGGCCAACTTCCCATTCGATCCGGCCCCTTTTCTTCCTCCGCATAATCAGGCGATCCAGGTGGAAGGAAGACCAGCGAGAGTCAGGGTTATTTCGAGCCCTTCTCTGCCACGCCATGAAGACTGGGCAATCGCCACCATTGTTCCAATGCCCAACCAGCAGGTTCACTTCCCAAATGTTCGTCAAATCATTGGTGAGTTCATTACGCAAGTCAAGCATCTAGGGTTTCAAGAGATTTGTCAATGCCCTTTCGGTCAAGCTTATGTCAGATTAAACTCCCCTTTCGACCGTGATGCTCTGGTTCTGCAAAGCCCGCATGTCCATGGAGATGTACATATCATCTTTCAGAGGCATAACCAGGGCATCAACTGGAGAAGTTTGCATCTTGACAGGGATGTTTGGGCTCTGTTAGTGGGATTTCCTTTTGATAAACGAGAGATGCATGAGCTGGCGGATGCAGTAAGGAGTTTTGGCAAATTATTGCTCTAGGACAGAGCCAGAAGTACCAGAGCTGCACTCATGGTTAAGATTAGGGTTGAAAACTTAAGAGATGTTCCTGTTAGTATTGTGGTTGGAGAATCTGATGATCCAAATGCAGAGTCCTGGTTTGTGCCTGTGATTATTCTCCAACAAGATCTGCTGGGTGCTGGACCTCCAGAAGAAGACCCTGTTCCTATGGATGGAAATCCTCATCCACAGCCAGTCAACAATATTTTTCACCCAAATCAACTGAATCACTTTGTTGGGCCCATCCAACAGCACCAAGTTCAAGATATCATGGGAGGAGACCCACAAAATTTCCATCAGCAGGCAATGCAGATTCAGGCAGCCGATGAGGAACCTGAAGATGAGGATGAGGATCTCCCTGGATGGGGGCACTGGGCAATGCCTGCTGAAGATGATGACCTCTTTGATCAGGAACTTGAAGAAGGAGAATTTGTGGAGCTAGCTGATCTGTTTCAGCCATTGGAAGAGCAGTTGCAAGTGGCTCTTCCTGATATGGACATTCATAGTGATCTCACTATTTCTGTGGGATCAAATGGGGTGGAGATTGATATGCAAGAGGCCAATGCTGTGCCTGTCTTGGAGGGAAATGGTTTTTTGAAATATTTTGGGCCAGGCCCATGTGGATCTCCCTGACCTCAGTTTGGCCCTTGGGCCCATGCTAGTGGACCAGCTGAACTTTCCCCTGCCTGAGCCTGCTATGCCTGTCATTGCTGCTCCTCTAGAGTTCTATCCTATTTTGCCAGTTATGGAGCCAGCATTAAATGTTCAACTTGATCTAAATCAAGAGCTGCCTCCTTCACCTGCAATCATTGAATCTCATGTGAATGCTCCTTTGGAAATCCCTCAGTTGGAGGATAACTTGTTCCCTGATGAGGAGGATGGCTCCCTATTTAACTTAAATCTTGCTGAAGGAGAGGACCCAGTTATCCAGTTAGCTTCTCATGCAGAAATTTTGGCAGCTCAGCTTAGGGAAGATGATCAGAGCTCTTTTGTTGATGAGGAAATTGAAATCCTTGACTGTTCTTCTGATGGTTCTTCCAAACCTGACTCTGAATGTAGGGTTGTTACATGCTCTTCTAACTCTCATTCCTCAGCACCACCAGGGTTTTCTATCAAAGGGAAATATTTATCTATTGATGATTCTGTTGCAGATTCTGGCAGTCAATCTGTGGCTTGTTTATCTGCCTGGGAGAAGCATTTCTCTGTTAGTGCTGAAGGACTCACTGAAGTTCAGGTACCTTATGATTGGGTGGATTTCATTTGTTATGCTCTATTGACTCCTGATAAATTTGAGTGGGCCAAGATGTTCTTGTTGTCTCCTATGTGGGCTATTATTTGTCAAGAGTTTCAGAACTCACAACATCCCATCTTCTTCATTCCTCCTTCTTGCCCTGTAACTGTGGCTCCTTCTTGCTCTCAGTTGCAGGCTCCTAGCTTGGAGGAGGTGCAACCTTTACCTGCTGAGGTGGTCAGCTTCTCCAGTCCTGCTATTGTTAAGGGAAAAAGGAAGGACAGGTTGCCTATTGTGGAATCTGAGGTAAGAAGGAGTGAGAGATTGCAGCACTTAAACAAGGGATATAGGAAGAAAACATGTCATGATAGTAACTGTTTAGCTTGTACTACTAAGCCTCCTGTCTGCAATTCAAAAATAATAAAGAATCTGAACTCTTCTTACTGCAAGGTGGACCCTAAGGCTTGTTCTGAAGAAATCCTCTTGCAGAAGAAAGTTAAAAGAGGGGGAAAGCCATCAGCATGGAAGGACTGAAGTCTTGGGAAGCACTTTGGGGTGTTCTTGAAGATGCCCTTCTTTTGGATCAAGTTAGGTCCTTTTGTCTAGGGTCCTTGCTTCTGAAATTTCAGTTCATCTTTACTGTAATAACTTCAATCTCTGTTCCCTGGACTTTTATGAGAACCTTTAATCTGTGGGCTGTCTTAGTTTGAGTCTTTGGACCACTTTAAAATTCCTGCTCAGTGGTTGTTCCTGCTGTATGCCTGCTTGTTTCTGCAATGAATAGATCCTGGAATATTTTAAACTGGAATGTGAGAGGTATAAACTCCAGTGATAAGTGGCTTGCAATTTCTAATAAAATTGAAGAATCACAGTGCTCAGTTATCTGTCTGCAAGAAACCAAAAGAGAAGTTTTTGACATCTCTTATTTAAGAAATTTTTCCCCAAAAAGAATCAATAAATTTGAGTTCTCACCCTCTATAGGGGCTTCTGGGGGTCTGCTTGTGGCTTGGAGTGATGCTATGTTTCAAGGAGAATGTCTGTTTAAAAATGATTTCTCTCTTTAAATGAGGTTTATTTCAGTGCACACAGGAGATTCATGGATCCTAACTAATATTTATGGTCCCTGTGATGAGGAAGGGAGACATTTATTTCTGGACTGGTTCAAAAACATTCAGATGCCTGTGGAAACAAACTGGCTGATTTCTGGGGATTTTAATTAAATTAGATATCCTTCCAATAGAAATGATGGTGCTGGAAATATAAACAATATGATGGATTTCAATGATGCAATCAGTCAATTAGCTTTGGTAGAAATTCCTTTGAAGGGAAGAAGTTTTACTTGGAGTAACATGCAGCAAGCACCTTTGTTAGAAAAAATTGATTGGGTATTCACATCTGAAAACTGGTCCTCGCACTACCCAAATACCTTGACCTTTCCCTTGGCCAAGCCTATTTCTGATCATTGCCCATTTGTGATCCAAATTGGTACTTCTATCCCCAAAGCAAAAATATTCAGGTTTGAGAACTTTTGGCTTCAACTTCCAGATTTCCAAGAAGTAGTAAAGTCCAGCTGGCACCAACCCATTCAAGCCACTAATTCTGCCAAACTCATCACTGCAAAGTTTAAAAGGCTTAGGAAAAGTCTAAAGTTTTGGAGTAAGGGCATTTCCAACCTTGCACTCAGTATTCAGGCCACAAATAGTGTAATCTTGATGTGGGATTATTTTGAGGAGTTTCGAATTCTCTCAGATATGGAACAAAATGGCAGAGAAATCTTGAATGATCATCTCTTGAGGTTGTTGTCTTTTCAAAGCATTTACTGGAGACAGAGAGCAACAATTAGATGGGTAAAGTTTGGAGATGAGAATTCAAAAAAAATTCAGGCTAAAGCTACCATCAAATACAGGCACAACTTCATCCAAACTCTTATGAATGATCAGGGGGTAGAAGTAACAGAGCACCATGCTAAAGCTGCAGTTCTTTGGTCAGCTTTCAAAGAGAGATTGGGTAATTCAAGTGAGATGTCTGACCATCTTAATCTAATAAGACTTATTCACAGAGTTGATGGTTTAGAAGATTTAGATGCTCCTTTCTCAAAACAGGAAATTGACTCTGTGGTCAAGGATCTTCCCTCTGATAAAGCACCTGGTCCTGATGGATTCAATGGAGATTTCATTAAAGCTTGTTGGAGCATCATTGCTGAAGATTTTTACAGGCTGATTAATATTTTTATCCTGGAAATATTTCTCTGCAAAGTATCAATGCTTCCTTCATCACTCTAATTCCCAAAAAGGACAATCCTGTCAGAGCAAATGATTTCAGACCAATTTCACTTCTCAATTGCTCCATCAAGATCATTACCAAGTTGCTGGCCAATAGACTTCAGACAGTTATTCTCAAATTGGTTCATGTCAATCAGTATGGATTTATTAAGAGCAGAACCATTAATGACTGTCTAGGATGGGCTTATGAGTACTTACATCAGTGTCAGCAGTCTAAATTGCCCATTGTTCTCCTCAAGCTAGACTTTGAAAAGGCTTTTGATCTTTTGAACCATCAAGCTATTCTTGCAATTCTTAAAGCAAGAGGTTTTGGAGATAGATGGATGAATTGGATCTCCATGCTTCTTTCCTCTGGTACTTCTTCAGTGTTGCTCAATGGGGTGCCAGGAAAATTCTTTCATTGCAATCAAGGGGTCAGACAAGGTGACCCTGTCTCTCCCTTGCTATTTGTGTTGGCTGCTGACCTACTCCAATCCACACTCAATGAAGCTATGCAAAATCAGCTGATTCTTCCTCCTATTGTTAGTCAAGCTTGCCCTGACTTCCTAGTGATTCAGTTTGCTGATGATACCATCTTAGTCCTGCCAGCTGATAAGAGACAAATTGAGCAAGTCAAAAATCTCCTCCTTCATTACTCTGCTTTCACAGGTCTGAGAGTGAATTATGAGAAATCCTTTTTGGTGCCACTAAATGTACCAATCGCACAGCTTCACTCTTTTCTTAATGTTTTGGGCTGCCAGCAAGGTCATTTTCCTTTCACCTATTTAGGTCTCCCTCTTGGCACAACAAAACCAAAAATTGAAGATTTTAACCCAATGATGCAAAGAATTGAAAGAAGGCTTTCTGGCTGCTCCACTATGTTATCTTATGATGGCAGGCTTTTGCTTATAAAATCAGTTTTTGCATCTCTGCCAATTTTCTTCATGAGCTCTCTGGCTCTTCCAGTTGGTGTGATACAGCAGATCAACAAGTACTTGAGAAATTTCCTTTGGAGGAAATTTGGTATGGAGGATAGAGGAACTGCACTTATTGCTTGGTCCAAGGTTTGTAGGCCAAAAAATCAAGGAGGACTTGGAATACTTGATATCTCTATTCACAACAAGGCACTGCTAATGAAAAATCTGCTTCAATTTCTCAATAAGGAAGATATACCTTGGATTAATTTGATCTGGGAGAAATATTGCCACACTGCACTGCCAAGAAGGAAAGTTGAAGGATCTTACTGGTGGAAATCTCATATGGCTCTTCTGGAGAGATTCAAACAAATCAGCCAATGCTCCATTGGGTCAGGTCATTCTCTTCTCTGTTGGTCAGATAATTGGTTTGAACAGCAGCTCCAATCTTTGCTCCCACACCTTCACTCCTTTGCCCTTCATGAGGATCAATCGGTTCTAAGTTTCTTTCAGGAGGAAAATTGGATTGATCAGTTCCATTTACCTCTCTCTGTAGAAGCATTTGAAGAATTTAACCAGCTCCCCTCTTTGGCTCCAACCTTAGACCCACAAGTTAAAGATAGGTGGAACATTATTGGTGCTTCTGGCAGGCCCTCTTCAATTCTGATCTATAATTTGCTTCTGGAAAATCATGAGGAGCATCCGTTTTTCAGTCTCATTTGGGATAGCTCCAGCAGGCTAAAGCATAAGATCTTTTTTTGGTTGGTAGCTCACTGCCAAATCAACACTAGGGCTCTTCTTCTAAGGAAAGGCATGCACCTTGACGATATCTTTTGCCCTAACTGTAATCAGCAAGCAGAAGAAACTCCTATGCATTTATTGTGGGATTGCAGTTTTGCGCAAGACTGCTGGAACTCTCGATTCCAAATGACGAAGAGGAACTTCGCTTATGAGGACACCATCTTGGCCATGCAGCTCCTTCCAAAACAATTTGTTTGTCAAATCCTTATTTTGGGTTGTTGGAACATTTGGATTCAGAGAAATAATTTAGTGTTCAGAGCACTTCCTCATTCAATTCAGTCTTGGAGATACCACCTCAAGAATGATCTTAAGCTACTTCGACATAAGATCAAGCAAAAGTTTGCAGTTCGTTTTTCACAGTGGATAGATCATAATATGTAATCATGGGTTCCATTCCTAGAGCAGGCATTGGCTAGCTTATAGCCTTCTCTTTTGTAATTTGTAACTTTTTGTACTATATTTTGCTTTAATTGATTTACCGTAGAACATTTTGTTCTACGGTGTTGGGTAAAAAAAAACAGTAATAAGAGTTGTCTGTAATGCATTTTCCATGCCATCTGGTTGTATCTCCGTATGTCTTCTTTCCTGTGCTATAAATACAAGCAAATGTGCTACACTACCTTTGGACCAACTGTAATGGGTGGTCCTCATTATCTATATATTCAGTTTAAGTTTATCTAAACTTACAATTTCTCTGTTGCAACACATGCCTAATGTCCGCATGTGCACTAAGTACGAGATGCTTCCTTTCCTAACAAATATCAATCTGTTATGAACATCAGCTCATATAATTTGATTATTTTTGGAGACCTATCCATGTAACTCATTGATGCATGTAACTAGCATATTTATCTGCTAAGCCTCCTAGAAATGTTCATGTCACAACATGGAACAAACAAGCAAGCTGAATGGGCAGCAGCAAATGAGGCACCGCACCATCACGCCTCAAGCGGCGCCACCAGGTGGCGCCCCAACCACTAGTGAAATACAAAAGGTCACTCCAATCAGGCAGTTCAAAGCTTGAGCCTTAATGTTCTCAAAATATTGTTGGACCATGATCATGTACTCTTTGAGTAGTGCCTCAAGAAGTTTCACGACGATGAAGCTTAATAAAAGCTGCAGTGCAATTAAAATGTGAGGCTACATGGAAGCACCGGGAGGAAATTGCCTCATCAAATCCACAAGAAGGGAGGCTAGAGGCTCATCAGCAGAATTCTTCTACCAAACTTTCGGGATTAAGCTAAATCGCTCACATGAATATCTTAACATGTAGACACTGGCTATGAACCGTGAAGCTTTAGGGCTGCTCTTGTCCTCTGTTGGTTGGGAGATCATGAATTCAGTTGAAAGTAAGGATGGAAATTACCTGTCCTAGCTTATATAATGTGTATGTGTTGAAACATGTTATGATGCACACAAAATACATGAAACATCCTTCTGTTGTTGTATCTAAACTCAGTGTAATATGCACATGTCTATCACTGATCCCAGACTTATATTTTTATTCAAACTTTGGCTATGTGTACGCCCAAACCTGATCGAATTAGCATGGTTCAGTTTAGCCCTTATCTATACACTTGAATCAAATAAACATGCAAACATGGCATTTATAGAACAGAGGTACACCACAACAGATGTAAACTGCAAGGTGTAAGACTGTATTTTTCAGAGAAGTGTCTTGTTTTTTCTTTCTATTTAGAAAAGAGAATTATCTTGTTCAGATAACATACAATCGGGAAAACTTTAAACCACACGTAATAAGACCAATCCGGCTGCTTTCCTAGACAATCGTTTGCAAGGATTTTGATAATCATGAAAAATAGGAAGCTTGAGTATCCTCCATTCCTCCAAATTTGTTGGGAGCATGGAAGTTTAGAGTCCTCCTAACTGGTCGATGACAGGTGACTCCCGCCTAATTTCCTAGTTTTGTCCTAGGAAAGCCTAAGTTGTAGAAATTGTTACAATTAATTATATGGATAATCTCCACGTTGTAATTGGGAGGCAGTTAGCCATATGCTAACCGTCGCATCTTTCTCTCCCTTCTCTTCCAAATGCCGCGTCCGGTGGATGCGTCCCCTCAAGGGATATATAATGTAAATCATCATCAATGAAGAGGACAGTTGAATCATTTGTTGCCTCTCTCGCCCGCTACCACAGTGGCCCTCGGCCCGGCGGAAGCGCTTCCAAACGGCAGCCTCGCGCCGTACATGGCCACGACCTGTTCACGGCACACCGGTGAGGCTCTTCCGCGGCAAGCCATGCCCGGCGAGTCTCTCAATCAGGGAAGGTAACAGAAAAGAAGATCAGGGAAGAGCAAGTGAAAACAGAGGAGTGCCCATCGATTGAGAGATGCAAACAAAGAAGAAAAAAAGGTACCATGGCATGCGTTCACTTCCTCTTGCACCGGATCGAGCGGCAACTGCTGCTGTTTTTCGTCAAAATCCCTAGCGGTGCCCCAACCATGCGCCTTGGCTGCTCCTCCACGGGACAGAACGGCCACTGCGCCGCAGGGCGCGGCCACCGCGCTGCGTCCGCCCGCGCCGTTGGATGCGGCCACTGCGTCGCGCTCGCCCGTGTGGAGCGCCCGCGCCGGTTCGCGTCGCGCCCCGCGCCCGGCTGCCGCCCGCATTGCGCCATGCGCCGCGCTCCAGCCGCTCTGGCACATGGAGCCCAGAGGCACTCGGGCTCTTGAATGGCGCCTCCAACGGCGTCGCGCCTACTCCGAGGACGAGCGGGGCGGGAGATCCTCTTGCCGCCGGTGGTGCGGCCGACCGGCCGTGGGCGTCTTCGCCTATGCCCAATCGAGCCGGCACGCCCTCCCCGGAGTCCTCTGGCGCAGCCTTCTCCGGCCTCCAACGCGAGGCTCGGCGGCGCTCCGGCCGGGTCTTGGTCTCTCCACGAGTTGCCGGAGAAACGGCCGACAGGCCATGGCAGTCGCCGCCCGCGTCGGTCGTGGGGATTGGGGATGGATGATGCTGGCTGGGGATCGCTATCCCTGGCCGCTTGCTCCTTATCCAATTGGCTGACTAGGCCGGCCCTAGGCTGGCTTCCCCAGCGTGGGCCACCGCTTTTCAGCCCCTTTTCTGTTGAGTTTTAATATTCCAGAAAATATGTGGTTATTATGTGGCATGTTCAATATGTTTGCCTTTTTAGCAATCTCTATAACATGTCTTATTACTATAACGACATTGTTTTACGATCGAGATTAAGTTTTCTCGCACAACAATATTGATTTGCGATTGAGAAATATATATTTTTCTCGCAAAACAATGTCATTGCGATTGAGATCAACTTTCTCTCGCAAATTATTAATTCACCTCGCTGAATTATCTTGCAACTTGATACAAGATCATCTCATTTTAATTTGAGGTCTATAAAATTCAAGTTTTCACTTGAACATCAAGTCTGCAACATCATTATTACTTACTACATTAGTAGTATTATTCTGTTGAGTACCGAGATGTATTCCAGATATTAAGTTGATGTAATACACTTCCACGTTTATCACGTGTTGAGATTAATTACGTCCATTTGCAATAGAGAATTTTAATCTCTTGCAAAGATAAATTCAGTACCTCTGCGGTACTATTTCTGTTGAGTACGATGTATTCCGGAATGTATGTATCTCCATGTCCGCTACATGTTGAGATTAATACGTCTATTTGCAATTGAGATTTTTAATTTCTTGCAAATAAGAATGCAAAATTCAAAGTGATTTCTTCAAATTGATGTATTGGGATCACACGGTAGTCATTTAGATCTACTGCCTTCACAGATTATCAATGACTACTGTTAAAGCCTATATTTTGTCATTTTGACATTATAATTGCTTTACAAAGTGCTCTCCCACGCATTTTACTAAGTCATGACATAAGGCATTATGAGTGAGTATCTACTGATTCCATCAGATTATACTCTCTAGTGCTGCGAGATCTACTCCATTTTGGAGATTATCTTCAAGGTGTCATATTTAGCAATTTGAGATTCACACTAATGGTTTCAAGATAACTTCTTGAAATACCCATTGATTTTGCTAAGTTCATTATAACATATGGCTATAGAGTTTGAGGCATTCGCCCTCAATGGCCACCACTGCCCTATCTGGGCCATGGACATCATGATCGCTCTTGTGTCTCGTGGGATAATGTGTGCAATCCAGGATTCACTTCTGGTCAGGATCACACCGCTAACAGAAAAATGTTGTCTTATACATTATAAGGCATTAGATTCAGATCTCAGCATCTGGTTATTCTGTATCAGCAATTCCTGGGATACAAAGGACCTCAAGGGTAATGGTTTGAAACTCACTTCAAACCCTCAACCGAACACCATCAAGCTGTTACGAGACCCTATGAGCATGGAGAGCATGATGGTTGAATATGCATCAACCGACATGTTTGGAGACTATACATTTAGTCCCTTAGTCTCCTTAGTGATCTATTTATTTATGTCCATTTATGATGTTCTAATAAGAACATGATTATTGTTGTCATCATATATTGTATATCACAATATATCAGATCAAGACTTTGATACAAATACATTTGTATGTATTCTATATATCTGACAGTGATTTTCATATTGAGAATCTTCATGTCTATATATATAGATTTCTACGGGAGTCAATCCGATGAAAAATGATATGTGCCTTGTGGACATATGCACCACAAATTTTATACTCAGGGAAGTCCAATTTTTCCACTCTCATTGAGAGAAAGGAGATATTTAAATCGCTAGACGCGATGAGGTATTTGTTGGCTCAACTCGAGTCATATTTACTATCCCTCTGGGTACTCGAGTAACGTCGGGATGCTTTATTGCTTCCCAGGTTTAACTCGTACCCTACTAAACTATGAAGGTATCCGTCAAAAATAGTTTCCATAGCGAAACTTATGATGACAACAAAGAGAAATAACTTCTCTTTACCATATGCAACGGATATGGCAAGCACATTCTATGTGTATCATCTGGATTTTACTACACATAAGACTCAACCCGTAGCACATGTTGTGTACGAGATAGTTTTTCAGAGTGTCTTGTACATGACAAACTTGGCATACTCGCCTTGGTCATCGAGACATTGGGTTGAAACAGAAACTATCAGCATTTCCAATAGTTTATGATTATTATGATGCTAAATTCTAACATCATTTGGATTTTATGTGCACTACAAGTGACACAGGGAAGCTAATTTTAAGGCTCGCACACCTTAGAGTCTACGCTGAACCACTCAGACTCCTTGAATGCATCAAGTTGAGGTAAGTGGCTCTTCCCATCCATTGACTAGACTATTCAGGTATTCCATGGTTCTAAAAGACACATCTACATGATGGTCTCAAGTGTGCTTTATTCACACGAAACCATTGACTCATTATCCTGACATCGATTTCAAGCAAATCGAATGGATAGCATTTGCAGAATTCTCCTTGAGTGCCTTTTTCTATGGCCCTCGGATTGAAGTTTAGCAATTTGTCCTAATGTCTAGACTCAAAATGGTTTGGTAGAATCCCATCCAAAGAATTGAGTTCATTGCATGATCTTTACTTTCAAATTGCAACTTACCAACTTTACGTTGGAGTCATGGAGTTTTACACGCTCATGACCAAACTGCATAATATTATTCCCCTCTATCTTTGATACGTGGAAATCTACCAAGTATTTCCTATCTGCGGTAATTCGGTTGCATACCGATATCACCACCCCGACATACATCATTGGCCCCTTAACATATAGTTGGGATCTATGTGAGGAATAACTGTATTACCGTCAATACCACAAGCCCCTCTCATGGGGAGTTATTCAAGGCCAGTATGTTGATTCAATGGGGAATATTTCCAGGCATTAGGGGGAGAATTCAAGTACCATAAAGAATGCCAGGAAATTAGTGGAATGTTCAACACATTTCTGCCTCATATCCACGTAATCAAAGAGCTGAACCATGTGTTCAGAAGATTTGCAGCACATTGCAAATAACCTGCCAGATTCATTTAATGACTGTCACACAATCCTACAATCCTACAAAAGTACGCCTGAAAGAGTGGAGGTACCAACAAAATCCACTCCACTCCCCGTTCAAAGCAACAGGGGGAGATGTATGGCAGAAGTACATCGGGATTCAGCTTATCACAAGCAAGGATATCATAAGGACACCTAATGGGTAGTATACACCCAGTGGACGGGAAACCCCCGCCAACCCAGGTCATAGTGCACACAATGACCGGGACATCGGAATACCCGACTCAATCGCATTGGGAAATCGCGAGCAGTTACTATGGGTAATGATATTTCCATCAACTATATATTGATATATAGATTCTGGAGAAACATATAACCGGAAGTCTACAATTGTCGACATACATTTCTCAACTAGATTGAAAAAACCTTTCAAGTGATTCAGATCCAAAGACCATGGCCATGGCAAAGTGTGAACAACACTCGGACTGAACTCAAGCAAAGGGTATAATCTAGGAAGAAATGATCTTGCTCAATAATGGGAAGGTATTCATAAGCAATACCTACACCAGTTTTCTTCTGGAAACAGAATTGAGAACAACGAGGTGGTGAAACAAAGAGCAAGTATTGTAGCACAAGGGTTTACGCAGATACCTAACTATTCTCCAGAGGTGGAATCTCATTCCGATAACTTATATCATTGGCAGTACAAAATCATCTATCTCTGCAGTTGATAGATGTAGTGATCACATATCCATGTGGCTCACTAGATTCAGACATGTATGATTGATTTCCAAAATGGAATCTCAATTCTGAATCGAAATACAAAATACAACATACATTGTGTAAAAATCTGTAAGTCACCATATGACTTATTGTTGTCGGTACAATTGGTATAACCGACTTAGTGAGTTCCTTTCCACAAGGATTACTCCTTCAATGATGGTTATCCATGTTTGTCTGTCATACACAGTGATTACTCCTGCAATGACGATACATGTAATCATCTAAACGACGGAGTTTAAATGAAGGATTTGGGTAAAACCAAGATACCGCTCGTTACTACAACTTGAGCACCTTCACTCATACATTTTGGTACACTATGTTGTCTATATCCAAAATATATTGGAGAAATTCATTGTGGACAAGTCTTATACATCCATAACTCTCATTGTGGTTCATTCTCTAGATGTAGAGAAAGATCTATTTAGACCAAGAGATGATGGAAATGAAATATTGGGACTCAACGTTCCATAATGCCATTGGATCCACCAAGCATAATTGGTTGGTACTCAAGAATATCTTTAGATATCTCCAATGCATCAAAAATTTTGTCCTGGTTTTTCAGTTTCACAGAAATGTGAACACCGATATCATTGGATACATCGATCAGATCCCCGCTATGTCAGATCGTAGACAAGCTTAGTGTTCCTACCAGGTGTGGTAGCCCTCTCATGAAGAGTCTTCGAAACAGACCTCGTGGCTACATTCACCAACAATTATCTCAATGATAATGTGTCTTGTGTTGCCCGGATGCAAACAGGTTACGTAATAAGCAATATCGCTATATTGCATATCTTGCAAGTTAAATCATGTGACTGATTTATCCATGAAGTCTCTACCAACTTTTCACGGAATTGGTATGTGACGGCTTCAAATTTGCAAGAATCAGGGGGAGTATCTTCCTGAATTGTTCTTGTTCAATACATCATATTATACTCTTTTTCCCTTCATGAGTTTACTTTACAGGTTCTCATAAAGGTTTTTAAAGAGGTAATATCAACACATGGTCATATGCCATACTTTCTGTTTTCCCCACCGGGGTTTTTAGGAAAGTATATACGGCATATTCATTGTTCTCTAAACTCTATGGATTTTCTCATATTGAGTTAAAAGAGACAATAACCATTATATGTTGCGTCATTTTCTCCTTATTTTTTCCACTGGGTTTGAAGGAGTTTTGGCAACATATAAAACACTATACTCCTCATATTTTTCCCACAGGGTTTTTGGAGGAGTCTCTAATCAAGATGATGATTCTGCATGAACAAGTGTAGATTAGGGGGAGTGTTACAATTAATTATATGGATAATCTCCACGTTGTAATTGGGAGGCAGTTAGCCATATGCTAACCGTCGCATCTTTCTCTCCCTTCTCTTCCAAATGCCGCGTCCGGTGGATGCGTCCCCTCAAGGGATATATAATGTAAATCATCATCAATGAAGAGGACAATTGAATCATTTGTTGCCTCTCTCGCTCGTCTCTTTTCTAACAGAAATTAATGTCCAATATGCATCACAATCTCAAGAGCTTCTTCTGGTAATAAATTGTTTTTGCAAAATATATATCTGTACTTTTCTAAGGAAAGAATCTAACTGAATCAACGACTACATAAAGTTCTTCAGTAACATATAGTTGCTTTATTGTACATATATCTAAGGCCAAAATAAGAAGACATGAAGGCACACTGCACAAAAACAGGAAAAGGAAACCAGTCTCCAACTGTATGTAAACTAAGAAGAAGGTGAACACTACATGCTAGCAACTAATCAATCTCAGGTCAAGCCAATAAATTGGTAGAAAATTGCAAGGCAAACAGAGAAAATCTAAACTAATCAATCTCAGGTCTCTTCTCCTCTGGCCGACCATCCATTGGCTGCTGCACCAAGTGCGCGAACACGGACATGCATCCAGTCCTCTCTTCAAGAATTTATGTTAAATCACTCTTTTTCTCCCCCCATCCATCTTCCCAATTCAAGCTTGCCGCTGCAGGCAATGGCACATAGCAATGTACCATATGAACACCATTGAATAACTGAAAGCAATAGTCTTGGGTCACCTTACCTGGCACCTAGTGTCTCTCCAAGAATTTATCATCAAGCTTGATTGCATACGGGAGTAAGGACAACTAAAAGGGTCACATGATTTGTACCATAAGAGATCCATGTCCAAGCTGAAAATTATCAGTATAATCAAGTCTATTTGTACCATAACTATTCCCTATATCCACAAATACTTGGAGTTTGGATCTGATATGATACAGAAATATATCAAATATCAGTTTCAGAAAGGTATATATGTATTAAAGAACTGATAGACGCATCCAGTTTTCTCTAATTAGATGAACTTTTCAACCATTACCCATACGCAGATCTTTGATGATTGATCTCACATTAACCATGTAAATATTCAGATCAGTGGAGTATCTCGTTGTCGACCATAAAAAAAACACGCAGGTACGCCTCATCGGCCACAGGGTCTGCATGCAGAACGCAACAGGAGCACACTCTCTCAGTTAATACCTGGAACATGTTGTGGTTGTGCTCACGGACACCATAAAACGATCGCCAAGGAGTCGTTTCGCTGACTTGCACACTAAAAAAGGCAGCCACCGACTTCGGACGTACTCTGTCTTTCAAGACCCTACAAAGAAATATAAGTGTTTAGATCACTAAACTAGTGAATAAACATTCTTATATTTCTATACGGATATAAACACTCTTATATTACTTCACGGATGTAGTATGTTTTTATCTGGTTTTCCTTATGAAAAGAATAAATTTATTCAGGTTTCGAACAGGTTTACATTATAAATGGGATGAAAAATTTCAGACAGAGTCTCCACACCCAGCGACAGTTCAAAAAAAAAAACTACTCCTAGTATTAGTTTCTGCCACTCCAATTACCAACTTATTGGATTATTTTCGGTGTGCAGGTTTTACCGTCCACAGAAATATCATAAATAATTATGTGCTATGGCTAGGTGGACAAGCGGTTGTAGTTCCGGCTGAAGTTTGTCCCCTATTCCTGGGATAAGTGCCTCCTCCAGATCTGCAACATGGGCAGCTGCTATGCCTCGTCTCCAAGATTTCCAAGAAGATGACAACAACCACTCATGAACTTGAAAAAAATTTTGAATACAGTCCAAAACAAGGACCGAAGGCCATGAAACTCTTAAAAAAACAAAAGAGAATATATGACTACTGACATCGTCGACGGAATTTCTGACCAGGAGGAGAAGAGGGCGTTACCAACAAGCGACCCACCGTAAAGGTAAAAGCTCACTGGGAGCAGCTGTTGAGGTGAGATTGCCCCCTACGCGTGCACGGAGTCGAGCTGCCGCTATAGGGTATGGGGTAATCTCATCTCAACGGCCGCTACAGAGAGAAAAGGCAAGGACGGAATCGATCTGCTGCGGCGGCGCAACAAGATTGTGTGGATCTGGCGAGATGAGATGCTCTGGGAGATGGATCTCGCGAGCAACTATGAACGGAGGGAGGATTGTGTGGCGTCTGGGGAAGGGACTGGAGGCGTAGGGGAACTTATATACAGCAGCTTTAGGGCTTCGTTTTGGGAATTAGGGTTTTATTTTGGGCCACTGAAAGACCAGTGATGGGCCACGATTCGGCCTGGCAGTACAAGGATAGGATTTCCTGGTAAATTCCCATCGTTGCCTAAAAAAATATTAATGAATTCCCATCAAATCACACTTTGCTTTCCTGAAGAATAAAAAACTTGTGTAACAGCCCTGTGTAGTGCCCTGAATAAAAATTGATTGTTTTTTATGCATTAGAAACTGATTGTTATTTTACTTGCATCATGCTTTAATTTTGAAACGATGAATTAATCAACCCTTGACATTTTTTCTTAAAGGGCCAAGATTATAAAATCTACTAAATGTCCAAAATGCTCTTTCTAAATCCCTATGCAATTTGGTTAGTCTTATACTCCCTCTGTAACTTAATACAAGACTTCTTTTGACAAAATGATAGTGCCAAAAAACGTCTTATGTTAAGTTACCGAGGGAGTATTCAGTTATTGGTCCCTCCCAGCTTTTTAGGGATTAAAAGGAATTATTTAAAATTGTTGGATAATCCCAAGCATTAATTTAATTGGGTTTATATTTTAAGTAAATATAAATGCACACACCCACACTTGAGCCTTTTTCACGATAACCCTAGCAAATACCTGCCAAAAATTTCGACATGGCAACAAAATGCGTTGTCATTACGATGCAAAATGCTATATGATGCATTGTATATCAGTTGTTCAGAAAAATGCCTGGAATGTCAGTTCATTCTCATGCACGCTAATAACATTTAAAGTTGACGTTTACCTAAACAATAATAATTGGACTTTTTTTAATAAGGAGACTTATGGAATTGCTATATATAATTACTCCTTCTCCATTTAACTTGCTTGATTCCTTCATCACCTTATGTCATGATCATCCTTGATAACAACATTTAAAAGGGTTGGGTAGCTAAACGAGAATAACACGGTATTCTTTAAATGTCGAGTTTAGTTTAATTGCATTTAGTTG
The DNA here is from genome assembly GCA_021437245.1 of Aegilops speltoides. Lineage (NCBI taxonomy): Eukaryota > Viridiplantae > Streptophyta > Magnoliopsida > Poales > Poaceae > Aegilops > Aegilops speltoides. Next base: position 494,310,118 of record CM038145.1, read on the forward strand.
CAAATCACACTTCACTTCACTTCACTTGTGTGATAATTGCATTGGATCATAACAGCATCATCTTTCTCATGTCATGCATTGCATACCATGAACTTTTGGATTTTTTGCCATATAAGTAAAATGCCTCACTTGTGCTTCCCAGTGTTTCTGCTTCTTTATTGGATAGGATTTGAATATGATGACGTCACCTATATGCAATTACTAACCGGTACTAGGCTATTGGTCCATTCGGTAAGAGAAACACCCTTATCCATTTCGACACATCCCATTGATTTCTCCCGCAATTCCTACATTAGAATATCGATGTTGTAGTTAATATTCGTTACATATCATGTGCATAGCCATTTATTGTCATGTTTAGCCCCGCTTTGTCGTAGTATGGGTGTTGCTCGAGTCATGTTATATCCAACTATTGCTGCTTATGGTCATGTTATAATACTATGACTAGACCATAAATGCGCGTGTTGTCGCACCTGTCATATTAACGAAAGAGTTATGTACATATCTAAAAAGTCATGATGATCACATTAACAAATTAATGATTAACATTTTTGTTGCACTTCAAACAAGAAACTATAGGAATTGGACTGATATCTTGCAGATGCATCCTATGTCACCAAAATGGTATGTGGAAGATTGCCCACTAGATATGTAATTAGGACTTGTACGGTGCAGGATATAAGAAAAATAATAATGATAGGAATAAAGAAGATGGATGTGCTCATTTCGGGAACATGTTTGTTGAAGGACGCCGTTAGATGGTTATCCTAAAGCTGTGCTTTGGGCAGGGATATGGACGCCCTTTACTTTTCTTAAGCCTTCCTAAGGCAATTTGTCAAACTTATATGTCTAAGGTATAATTCATTAAATTTGACTCTACAAAATCGTTGTTTATATATTTGTTGTTGTTGTTGCTGCAGATTATTTCGTAAACTGTGTTGTGATACTAACTTTCCACCCGCATAACGTGCATGTTATGTAAGGTGGCGCCTTAGCATTGATATTATGCGGAAGGTAGCGGAGGTTGCTAGATCTGCATAGTGTCGATCTTGGGATGCTACAGTAGGGTTTATTCTCCTATCGTCAACTCTATCACTGTTGAGATCTCTTTGCCTCCCTATCGATGGTCTCCTCATGGCTACAAGTGAGACTGATTACACGCGGGGGTCTCATATCTCTGCCCGGTCTTGGCTTGTTTCTCTTGGAAGCCATGGGTTGTTTGGTTTCGCACTCGATGGATCAATCTTCGTCAGACTAGGGAGAATTATGGATCATTGGGCATCAAGGAATCGCTGGTAACATCTATCCGCTAGATGGCGCTTGCCCATGTTCATATGGAGAACACCTATAGTCAGTATTGGTTTCATAAGAACATGCACTCGGCCTAGAACCTTGCGCATGATGTCATTGGAGTACAATCTTTATATCATGCAATTTGTTTGGCAAAGCGGCAGGTGTTGGGGCGGCGGTCTCGAGAGTTCGGCAATTGCGGTGGCATTGGCCTCGTGCCGCGCGAACGACGAGGTTGCCATCAATGTTGGTCATCGTTGTGTAAAGCGGGGCACTTGGCACATGGTCAAAAAGGATGCATCCTTTGTCATCTATGCATGGGAGTTCTAGTTTGCTCCTCTCATAGTAGTATCGTTTTCTTCTCACCGACAACAGTTGGGGGCCGGTTAGGTGGAGTGGGTTCCCCTGTGTGTTGTGCTTTTGAGGTTAGTGTGTTTTTGTTGAGTTTGATGTGCCTTTGGCAGGAGTGGTCTTGCTCCTGGACATATTGGTTTCGCTCAGTTTTCCATGATTAACTGGGCAACAAATAGAACAGGTAAAACTTTCGCCTCAGTTTCAAATTTTAGATTGTTTGCATTGCTGGCTGGGAGAATCCACTAGCCTCACTTATCACGGGCACACGATACCCCACTTAGCACACCATCCCACTTAATACACTTCTATACTTACTAATAAAGGACAGTGCATTTTCTAGATTTTTTGGTTCATTCACACTTTGTAGCTAAAGTTTCATATGTAACGAGCCCTCATTGAGCTTTCCTTTTTTGTACATAACCGACACGTACTGGGCTTTCCCTTTTATTTTGAGACAAGTACTGGGCTTTCCTAGAGACCGTGAAAAATAAGTTGGGGGGGGGGGGGGAGGGTCGAACTCAGGACCTTTCCTCAGGCTCTCAGGTACAACAACCAGCTGGGTCACTAATTTTAATGTCGATTAGTTTTGCCTCACGTTTTTGAACCGATCCACATCGACTTAGTCTCTCGGAGGAGCTCATAGGGATAGGGTGTGCTTGCACGTGTTCACGGGTGAGCGTATATATGCTCGTGCATGTGAGAGACTTCGATTGTACTGTGTTAGAAAAAATCGAGTCCCCCGGGTATCAACACGCATGCCTGTCCTAATTAAAGGAAGTATTGTGGGCTAGGATTCGTATGCGGCTAATTTAAAGGAAGGATTAATTCTGGTAAACTGATGGAATAGTTTAAAGAAAGGATTGTGGGCTCGATGTTTTGTGGGCTACTAATTAAAAGAAAGGATTAATCGTGTCTCAGATTCATATGCGGCTAATTAAAAGCAAGTTGTGCATGACATTCAGTAGGGTAGTAGTGGCATATACGGGTTGATCACTTAGGAGATCAAGTTGTGAGAGCTTTGCATTTCAATTGTAATTTTCATTTTGAATGTCGGACGACTAACTTTGAGGCTGATTTATTAGCCAACCATTCACATTCACTAAATCAGGGGCTCCATGTATGGTTGGGTCAATCCCACGATCCGGTTTGTATCCCACAGTCTGTGAACTATGAGTAATAAAGCTTGGTGATTCTCGAAAAACAAAAAGATGTGGCTGATTAAAAGGAAGAATTGTGGTAAATAAATGCATGGGATAATTAAGAGAAAAAAAATTGATTGTGGGGTTGTTGAGGACGTGCATTTAGTAACATGGTAATTAAAGAACTCGAACTTGGATGGGATAACCAACGTTTCTTCGTACTGAATCCGGCCCGGTTAAACATCCTATTTTTATGTTCATATGTATTTTTAAATGTGTGTGTTCCTATTCGAATGATGCGCCGTTGAATGTTTTGGTAGACAAGACATGCGTTGCTGAAAGTTTTGGTAGACAGGACAACTAGTGTGTTCTTCATAGTGAATCTTCAAGACCTTGGCATGCGCCTTCCTGCCACCGAGTGTTGCGTTGTTGAAAGTTTTAGTTGATTTTTTTTTTATGTACATTTGTATTTTTATATTAGTGCATGCATTTCTACAAGACCTTGGCGTGCGTCTTCCTGCCGCCGGGTGCTACTATTCTGATACTGCGCCGTCGAACGTTTTGGTAGATGAGACAACTAGCATGTTTTTCATAGTAAATTCACGTGGTTAAACATTTGCATCTTACTTTTTTATGTTCGTCTGTATTTCTATATTAACGCATGATTTTTTTTCAAGACCTTGGTGTGCGCCTTCGTACCGCCGGGTGCCACTGTTTTGATGCCATGTTGTGAAAGTTTTGGTAGATTTTTTATGTTCGTTTACATTTCTATATTATCTATATTAATGCGTGCATTTCTACAAGACCTTGGTGCGCTGTTGAATGTTTTGGTAGATGAGACAATTACTGTTGGAAATATTAGCACTTTTCCTACTAATCTAATCCACGAGTAAACAGTAAGCATGGCAAATACGGTATGCATCTCATACCGATACCTAATTAAGCATGTGAGCACGTACAGTACATAGAACCGAAACATCTATGAACAGCATATATATGGCTAGCACATGAACAAGCAAATAAGGGATGAACGAGTCATACCCTCCGGTAGGCCAGGCCAACGCGGCGGCGGTAGCAGCAGCCTCGCCATCAGCCAAGGCCTTCTTCTTGGCGACTTCTTTGTCAGCCATAGAGTCGATGTAGTGGAAGTAATGGAAGCAGAGGCGGATGAAGACGGGGACGGATCGGGAGCAGTCGGGTCGAGACGCTCCCCAAAAACCTTATTGCCATTCTCCCGGGCAGGATCTCGAACGACAGGGTTCGGGAGGCACCTGCTCTCCCAACCAACCATGCACGCGGTCGTCGGGATGGGATCGCCGGAAGCAGCACAACGAGAGGAACAATAGATGACGGCTAGGGTTGTACGAGAGGGAGTGAGTGAACTGAGTTAGGGTTCACTCCACTGGCCAGCGCCTTCTTATATAGGCCGTCAGGTAGATGGGCCTGGGCCAGGCCCATGACCGAGTGCGCGAACAGCCCACGGTCCAACGTCTCGGACAATGGCGCTTCCGTAAGCGACTCGTTAATTAATTAACCATTCCTGAGCGGCAAAAATAAGCTTCGGCTCGGCTCATTCCCGCAACCGCGGCGCGCGCGCGTGTCGTGACGAGGCGAGGCGAGGCGGGCGGCGGAGGAGGAGGAGCGCGTGTGTACAACTTCTATTCCCGAGCTCCCAATAGCAAGTGGTAGAGCAGCCCTTATAAAGAGGTCTCACTCTTCTTACTGTAGCAGTATGGGACTATACTTCCCACCACTTGCCGTACACATGCATGGGCCTTAGAGATTAACTAGGGTTATTGTCTTATATGGGCCTAAGCCCATCCATAATCCATCAATCCCCCACCAGATCTCGAGGCACATAAGTTTGTCAACTGTTCCAAACAATGTTTGATATACCAGAATTTTCAGTGGAGACTGTTAAGTTGAACTTCCACCTAGAGCAATAGGATTAGACTTCTTCATAACTGAACAATGGACTATGCCTTGAATTGTCAGTTTGGCGTGTAGAAGTTTTGCCTATTGTCGCTGATACGTGGCTGCCAAAGGCTAAACCCCACGAGTGGAGCTTATTAGTCATACTCTGTACCTTCTGATGAGCTTCCTAGAGATCACCCAATCTCATAGACTGTGACTAGCAGTCGGGCTCACATAGGTGTGTTCCTCCAAAGAATGCTCTGTAGGTTAGCATCTTGCTTACATAAGCTTTGGAACACATTAAGACAGAAGTCAGCCTGCCTTACAGAATTGAGAGTATTATTGCATCTCCAACGGAGTGGGATAATTAAGGATACTCTCCTCAGTTGACCGCTGGATTGTTTTCCCAGGTCCTAATTCACGGGATCTCCGATCACATAGGTTGGGTTACCCCCATGGCAACCTACGTGAGTCTCATACCCATCTCCCTCGATGCATTTTCTATCACAATCCGTGATAGCCCTTTCGTAAAAGGGTCTGCCAGATTCTTAGCCGTCTGGATATAATCCAACGCTATTACTCCGGAGTTTCTTGATTTTCTGACAGATTTCAATCTTCTTCTTATGTGCTTTGTGGATTTCATGTTGTCTTTTGAACTCTTAGCCTTGGCAATCATTGTTTGATTGTCACGGTTCATAAGGACAGCCGGCACTGGTTTATCAACCACCGGCAAATCCATCAAAAGCTCTCGAAGCCATTCTACTTTCGACGCATGATGTGTCTAATGCTGTGAGTTCTGCTTCCATAGTCGATCTAGTTAAGATCATCTGCTTGCAAGACTTCCAGGAAACAGCACCACCACCAAGTGTGAAGACATGTCCACTTGTGGCTTTCATCTCTATTAACATCAGATATCCAATTTGAATCACTATACCCCTCAAGTACCGTCGGGTACCCAGAATAGTGAATTTCATAGTTCGCAGTACCTTGCAAATAACGCATCACTCGCTCAACAGCATGCCAATGCACATCTTCCGGATTGGAAACAAACCGGCTTAGTTTGCACACAGCAAATGAGATGTCAGGACGAGTAGCACATGCTAGGTACATCAGTGAACCAACCACTTGAGAATATCTCAATTGATCTATAGCCGTGCCTTCGAACTTTCGAATCCGCACGCTAGGATCATATGGTGTTGCAGAAGGTTTGCAGTCCGAGTATCCAAAGCGGCTCAAAATCTTCTCAACATAGTGGGATTGCAAAAGTGTAATTCCACCCTCAGTATTTCTCAGTAGCTTGATGTTCAAGATAACATCAGCCACGCCCAGGTCTTTCATCTCAAAGTTATGAGATAGAAAAGCCTTGACCTACTCAATTACTTTGAGGTGGGTCCCAAATATCAGTATTTCATCAACATACAGACACAGTATAACTCCTTCGCCCCCACCATAGTGATAGTATACATATTTGTCATCTTCGTTGACAACAAAGCCAACAGATGTCAAAGTTGTATTAAACTTCTCATGCCATTGCTTAGGCGCTTGTTTCAGGCCATACAAAGATTTCACTAACTTACACACCTTTCTTTCCTGACCATTTACTACAAAGCCATCTGGCTGTTGCATGTAAATTTCCTCGTCTAGCTCTCCGTTAAGGAAAGCCGTCTTAACGTCCATCTGATGAATGAGAAGACCATGCGAGGCAGCCAAAGCGAGTAACACTCGAATGGTTGTCAGCCTAGCTACAGGTGAGTAAGTATCGAAGAAATCATCTTCTTCCTTTTGGGTATAACCCTTGGCCACAAGCCTAGCCTTGTACTTCTCAACAGTACCATCGGGCCTAAGCTTCCTCTTGAACACCCACTTACATCCCAATGGTTGGCAACCATAGGGACGATCGGTGATCTCCCATGTCCCATTAGCCATGATGGAGTCCATCTCACTACGGACCGCGTCCTTCCAGTAGTCAGCATCCTGAGATGCATAAGCTTCTGAAATGGAACTAGGAGTGTCATCATCTACGAGGTACACGAGGAAATCATCACCAAAAGACTTTGCAGTCCTTTGTCTCTTGCTCCTAACAGGAGCTTCCTCGTCATCCTCTGATGAACTTTCATCACTTTTGTGTTCGTAATATTCCATCGGAATGGCAGGTTCAGGAGTCTCATCAGATTCCAGTCTAGAACTGCTTTGCATATCTCTCATGGGGAAAATATCCTCAAAGAATGTAGCATCCTTAGACTCTATAATTGTACCGACCTTCTGGTCAGGTACCTTAGATTTCACTACTAGAAATCTATAACCAACGCTATTCTTAGCGTAGCCAAATTAACGCAGTCCACGGTCTTTGGTCCAAGCTTACGCTTTTTGGGGATCGGCACATTGACTTTCGTCAAACAGCCCCAAGTGCGCAAGTAAGAGAGTGTAGTTCTTTTCTTTTCCCATTGCTCATAGGGAGTAGTCTCATTATCCTTCGCGGGAACTTTATTCAGGACATGACTTGACGTCAATACAGCCTCCCCCCACCATGCCTTGGATAAACCCGATGTATCTAACATGGCGTTAGCCAAATCTGTTAGAGTACGGTTTTTCCGTTCGGCAACCCCGTTTGACCGGGGTGAATAGGGAGGCGTCCTTTCATGAATAATACCATGTTCCGCACAGAATAAATCAAACTCACTAGAAAAGTACTCTCCACCATGATCAGACCGGACTCGTTTTATTTTCTTCTCAAGTTCAGCCTTATAGATTTTAAAGTAGTGTAGAGCCTCATCCTTTGTATTTAACAAATACACATAACAGAATCTAGTGCAATCATCAATCAAAGTCATGAAGTATTTCTTTCCACCTTTAGTCAACACACCATTCATCTCACAGAGATCTGAATGTATGAGCTCTAGTGGTGCCAGGTGTCTCTCCTTCGCAGGCTTGTGAGGCTTACGAGGTTGCTTTGCTTGCACACACACATGGCACTTAGAGCCTCTGGCTAAAGTGAAACTCAGAATTAGATTCATCTTAGCTAGCCGCGTCATACAACCGAAATTTATGTGACAAAGACGTGAATGCCAAACCTCACATTCGTTCGCATTAGAATGAATTTGGTTCACAACTTTATTACAGAAATCCTCCAGGGAAAGGCGGAACAAACCACCACAATCATATCCTTTTCCAATAAATAGTCCATACCGAGATACGACTACTTTGTTAGACTCAAATACTAACTTAAACCCTTGTTTACATAGAAGGGAGCCACTAACGAGATTCTTCTTTATGGCGGGACATGTCAGACGTTCTTCAACAGACGATCTTTCCCGAAGTAAACTTCAGATCTACCGTGCCAACACCATGAACAGAAGCATGCGAGCCATTCCCCATCAGGACGGAACAATCTCGTGCGACCTGGTAGGAAGAAAACAAAGAAATATGAGCACACACATGAATATTGGCCCTAATGTCAACCCACCAATCGGTGGACTGACAAACTGAAAGTATGGTAAACAGATTACCATACCCAGATGCCGCATCATTGTTGCTCAGAGTGACATTCACAGACTTGGAGTCCTGTGCTGGCTTCTTGTACTTGTTTGGGCACTTGTTTGGCCAATGTTCATCTGAACCACAAGTAAAGCAGCCATCGCTCTTTTTGTCTTTCTTCTTACCCTTCTTCTTAAAGGTAGTATTCTGCTGGATAGAGTTCTTTCCCTTGAACTTGTGGAAGTTCTTCTGCACCACATTGGCGCTAGAAGAACCCTCTGCCCTTTTACGTGTGAGTCCTTTGCTCTCGAGTTCTGCTCAACACTGAGATGACCGATGACATCCTCAACAGAGAATTCACGTCTCAAGTGCTTGAGAGAAGTAGCAAAGTTCCTCCAACTAGGAGGGAGTTTTGCAATAATGCAACCCGCGACAAACTTGTCCGGTAACTCACACTTCAGGAGCTCCAACTCCTTAGCAATGCACTGTATCTCATGAGTCTGGTCCAATACAGAACGGTTATCAACCATCCTGTAATCATGGAACTGCTCCATGGCATACACTCATCGCCAAATCGATTCTTGAATTTGACTTCGAGCGCATCCCACAAGTTTTTGGCAACCCCCATATGAATATATGCGTCAACCAACTTGTCTCCAATCACACTCAGAACTGCTCCCAGGAAGATTGTGGTTGCCTCCCTAAATGCCTTCTCCTGATCAGGAGCAATCGTTTCTGTGAGGGACACCCCACCAAACCAGAACACGTTCATCGCTATGAGCCACAAGGTGGTCCTAGTCTGCCAACCCTTAAAATGCGTTCCAGTAAACTTTTCCGGTTTCAGAGTGGCGGCGAAGCCATGAGTCGAAAAGAGCGTAAAATAAGGTTTTTGGATTGTTGGAAATATTAGCACTTTTCCGACTAATCTAATCCACGAGTAAACAGTAAGCATGGCAAATATGGTATGCATCTCATACCGATACCTAAGCATGTGAGCACGTACAGTACATAGAACCGAAACATCTATGAACAGCATATATACGGCTAGCACATGAACGAGAAAATAGGGGATGAACGAGTCATACCCTCCGGTTGGCGTGCTAACGCGGGCGGTGGTAGCAAAGAATTTCGGCATCAGCCAAGGCCTTCTTCTTTGCGACTTCGTCGTCTGCCATGGAGTCGATGTAGAGGAAGTAGTGGAAGCAGAGGCGGATGAAGACGGGAATGGATCGGGAGCAGTCGCGTCGAGACGCTCCCCAAAAACCTTATTACCGTTCTCCCGGGCAGGATCTCGAACGACAGGGTTCCGGAGGCACCTGCTCTCCCAACCAACCGTGCACGCGGTCGTCGGGATGGGATCGCCGGAAGCAGCACATCGAGAGGAACAGTAGATGACGGCTAGGGTTGTACGACAAGGAGTGAGTGAACTGAGTTAGGGTTCACTCCACTGGCCAACGCCTTCTTATATAGGCCGTTAGGCAGATGGGCCTGGGCCAGGCCCACGACCGAGTCTGTGAACAGCCCACAGTCCAACGTCCCGGACAGTGGCGTTTCCGTAAGCGACTCGTTAATTAATTAACAATTAATTAACCATTCCTGAGCGGCAAAAATAAGCTTCGGCTCGGCTCATTCCCGCAACCCGCGGCGCATGCGCGCATCGTGACGAGGCGGGCAGCGGAGGAGGAGCGCGCATGTACAACTCCTATTTCTAAACTCCCAATAGCAAGTGGTAGAGCAGCCCTTATAAAGAGGTCTCACTCTTCTTACTGCAGCAGTATGTGACTAAACTTTCCAAACTTTTCACCACTTGCCGTACACATGCATAGGCCTTAGAGATTAACTAGTGATTATTGTCTTATATGGGCCTAAACCCATCCATAATCCATCAATTACTAGCATGTTCTTCATAGTAATTCCGGCGCGGTTAAACATCCGCGTGCTATTTTTTATGTTCGCCTCTATTCTACTCCCTCCGTTCCTAAATATTTGTCCTTCTAGCCATCTCAAATGGACTACAACATATGGATGTATGTAGACATGTTTTAAAGTGTAGATTCACTCATTTTGCTCCGTATGTAGTCACTTGTTGAAATCTCTAGAAAGACAATTATTCAGGAACGGAGGGAGTATATTAATGCATGCAATTTTTTTCAAGACCTTGGTGTGCGTCTTCCTGCCACTAGGTGCCACTATTCGAATGCCGCATTGTTGAAACTTGAAACTTTTCATAGACGGGACAACTAGCGTGTTCCTAGTAGTTAATCGGAAGCCATGGGACATTGTGCTCTGCACAAAACATTATACTATACATAAAACATCAATTTTACTTTTGCTGCAACGCACGGGCTTGTGTGATAGTTTCCTCCAAATCAAGTAACATATAATTCAGTTCTTACTGAAAAGCACAGTCCTACACCGGTAAAACAAACTTTAACCAGTGTTATTTTCCCACTGTTTAATAGAACCTTTAATATTCAGTTTTGTCACCAGTATATCTGCTGCACTTTTTCTGTGGGTTAACGACATTGACCAACGTTATAAGCACCAGAATTTATATTATGATATTTATTAGGTAAGATCAGCACAACACTGAACAGTTCTGTTGTAGATGGACAAAAATGCTTAGTAAGGCCCTGAGGCCCTCTCTTACTGTTCCCGCAAACAAATGTGCAAAACTTGCAGATGATATGGTTGTTCATTATCCAATGTCCAGGTGAAAGAACAATATTTGTTGGATCCCCATATTCAACACATCAAGTTACCAACAGAAACTGTTTCTTTTCAAATAGTTCATGAACTACCCTCGTTACTGTCTTTTGGTGTGTGCCTCCGGAATATGTTTACAGAAATGATAAATCCCGAATGTTCGGAATTTAACCATAGCAAATCGAATGTTTTCGATGGCAATTCTATTGAGGCATGGATGACAAGTTATTTGACATACACGGCAATTTTCTGGCATAATTAAACTGAAGCACGAAGTTGCCATGCTTGTCAATTAAAGTTGCCGTCCCCGCGTCACTAAACTTGCCATTGAAAGTGTTTGATTTGCCATGGTGAAATCCCGAATGTTGGCCATTATCGGATTTCTATGTTTATCGGGTTTCTCATGAATTAAAATGTACTCCTACTTGACATGACTGTGTGAATGATGCAAATAAGTTAACTTCTTCAATTGGTCCACTAGTAGGAAAAAAAAACTTATAGACAATCACAATCATCTGTTTTCTTTTTTGGCCTCTAACCTTGTAAGTACCACGCATTGCTTTGTGTCGAGTTAAAAACTATCTTAATCAAGCAAAATTGAACTAAACTGTCAGCGAGTTCACATTTCAAAACAAGTCCTTAGTCCTTGCTGAGTATACATATACATATATTTCATTGCAAGCTGCACATGACACAAGATGCCACAACGGCGAATGGAATTTTGACGCAGTTTAGTCCGGTGGGCTAAACACACACACAAGTAAAACTAGGAAATGTTTCCAGCTAGAATAATTAGGAAATGTTTTGCAAAGCGCGTGCAGGGGTGGACGGATGAGAAGGAGGGAGCACGCGCCACTCACAGGAGCGCGATGAGGACGAAGAGTAGGAGCGCGGCGACGAAGGAGTACTTGAGGGCGGCGGCGAAGATGGAGGCGGAGATGAGTAACAGCTGCAGTAGCAGAGTTGCGCCGGCCCAGACCAGCGCGGCCGTCAGCGCCACGGCCGCAGCGTTGTCCGGGGACGGCGCCAGCAGCTGCCCCCAACGTATTTCCGACAGCGGCGGCAGGGAGGGTCCCTGGGGCGGCTTCTCCGCCGGCGGCCCACCGCCGCCGGAGGCTGCGCAGGCGACCACGAGCCGACGGGATCTGGTGAGAGAAGGCCCCATCGGCTTTAGCTCCCCAAGGATCGGGAGCGGGCGACGGCACGGGGGAGGAAGCAGGGGTAGAATCGGAGCTGTGATTTGTGCCGCCATGGGAGGAAACGGATTGGGGAACGACACTATAGGTGCACAACGGCATGCCGTTGAGTTCCATCCGATCAGGAATCGACGGTCCCAATCCACCGAGCTCTTGTCGGGTCACGACGTGGAGTCTGTGAACAAGAACTCTCTGTGCAATGCGTTTAGGCCTTGTATAAATGTTTAGGGAAGGTGCTCAGAGGAATGAATCAGATTTTTTTAAGCACAGGTGTGTATTTGTATAGGAGAGACGCCTTCATTGGTGCTGCAGAAAATCGGGTTTATTTTTTTTAAGCACCTCCCTAAGCAGCTAGCATTGTACAATGCCTTATGCGAGATAGGTGTGGCACACCGGCTTTGCTACATCAACGGAGCTTTACGGGGCTTGGCGCGCACCCTCACCAGTTAAAATCGGGGGGAGGGGGTGTTAATTCGGAGGAGATGGTTATTTAGCCCAATTAAAAAGAGACAAGGCAGCTGATCCGTAAGGTTCGCTTTAGTCCGTGTATCTAATTTTTGTGTGGCACACGGGATTTAACCTACTGTAGATTATCGTCAATATATTAGAAGTGACAGACAAATTCATTGGTTGGTGGCTGAGAGCTATGACAAGATTCAGGGGCAAGGATAAGCGAGGGTTCGACTCTTTCGTAATCGAGACGGCTTGGGTATTGTGAAAGCAGAGGAATGCCAAGGTGTTCCACAAGCCCCATCAGATCAAGACAGGCTTGGAATTAGTAGAGCATATTCTAGAGGAAATTAAAGATTGGAAGCGTGCCGGTATTGGTGTAGGTGGCCTAGATCGTTTTGTGACGAGTTAGTCTTTGCTTTTTCTCTTTGGTGTTGGTGTAACCATAATTGATGTTCGCATCGTTTGATGGAGTTTTGTAATCTAGTTTGCTCCCTTCTATGATGATATGGTACGTCATTGGCATATTCTCAAAAAAGAAACCAGAACTGTGGCTAAGAGCATCTCTAGTAGATCCCACAAACCTTGCCAGCCCGTAAAATTCTCGCGGTTTTGCAGGATCTTTTTTTTGGCCCGAACAGGTCCGCTAAAAGCTCGCAATATGTACATTTTCTTCGGCGACCCGCATATTGGCCCCTCCACCACTATATGTACAATGTCAGAGGGCTTTTAGGGTTAGCAAATCCTTTTCCTCCGCAGCTTCGCCCACTCCGGCAAGGAATTCCACTGTATCTCCTCCTTTTTTGCTCCTCGATGGCCGGTGGTACTGGCGGCCGTGGCAGGTCGCGTCCGCACATTCGCTGCGAAAACGATGCGGAGACCGACAACTCTAATCGGCCCGCCGTGGAGCCATGGCGCTCGAAGCAAGCGTGCGACCGCAGCCGTCTCTCCGGAGCAGCGGGCGGGGCCCTTGGGCCAGCTTCCATGTGCTCCACGACCACATCTTTCCGCTCTTCCAGAGATGCCGACAAGGCTGATGCGGAGCTCGTAGCCGCGGAGAAAGCTTTGGCGGCTGGAGAGGGTGCCGCCGACCACCTCGCCGCCGCCAAGGAGGAGCACGACCTCACCCACACACTCCGCAAGACCATCGCCAATTTCTACCATGGCATCGATAAGTGAGCCATCATCAATCTAGCTTTAATTTGTAGAGCAAATTGTGTATCTGTATTCATGAACGCTCTATGGTGATGAATATGTTCTAGCACCAAGTTTTCATCTAAATTTGTAGTGCGCGTTTAAGGGATCTAATCTGCACGAGAGGCAATTTTTGTGGGAGGCCGTTTTGCTGGATCTGCTAAAGATGCTCTAAGGACATCTCTAAAGTAGACATTCAAATCAACTTCCAGACCAAAGAGCTAGGACGCAGTTTTCCATCTATCACCATCCCACATCGGTCTGCGGACCAATGCCGCAACCCGAAAGCAAACTAGGGAAACTTTACGAGAGCTCGCACTTCCGTAAAGTAGTACTCTGACACTCCGGCCACCCAAAACAACACCTGAACCCCATGTATCCACCCTTCCCCCTTCTCTGCATCTGCTTCCTTTATGGCTGATGTCGCTGTTGTACCACCTCGGTCGCCTGTCAAGTCCTTGCCGGACCTCCACGACCTCTGTCGCTCCACCTGGTTGCCACGCCACTTTGCCTACGCCGCTGTACCACACCTCTTGTCTATCCGCCACGTTGTAGGACCTTGAAGTATGTCTAGAGGGGGTGTGATTAGACTACTTGACAATTTAAAAACTTAGCCTTTTCCCAATTTTAGATCTTGGCAGATTTTAGCTATCTTAGGACAAGTCAAGCAATCATCACACAATTCAAGCAAGCATGCAAAGAGTATATGAGCAGCGGAAATTAAAGCATGCAACTTGCAAGAAAGTAAAGGGAAGGGTTTGGAGGATTCAAACGCAATTGGAGACACGGATGTTTTTGGCGTGGTTCCGATAGGTGGTGCTATCGTACATCCACGTTGATGGAGACTTCAACCCACGAAGGGTAACGGTTGCACGAGTCCACGAAGGGCTCCACCCACGAAGGGTCCACGAAGAAGCAACCTTGTCTATCCCACCGTGGCCGTCGCCCACAAAGGACTTGCCTCACTAGCGGTAGATCTTCACGAAGTAGGCGATCTCCTTGCCCTTACAAACTCCTTGGTTTAACTCCACAATCTTGTCGGAGGCTCCCAAGTGACACCTAGCCAATCTAGGAGACACCACTCTCCAAGAAGTAACAAATGGTGCATTGATGATGAACTCCTTGCTCGTGTGCTTCAAATGATAGTCTCCCCAACACTCAACTCTCTCTCATAGGTTTTGGATCTGGTGGAAAGAAGATTTGAATGGAAAGCAACTTGGGGAAGGCTAGAGATCAAGATTCATATGGTAGGAATGGAATATCTTGGCCTCAACACATGAGTAGGTGGTTCTCTCTCAGAAATGGTAAGTTGGAAGTGTAGGGTTGTTCTGATGGCTCTTTCCATGAATGAAGAGGAGGTGGAGGGGTATATATAGCCTCGACACAAAATCTAACCGTTACACACAATTTACCAAACTCGGTGGGACCGATTCAATGACTCGGTCGGACCGATTTAGTAAACCTAGTGACCGTTAGGATTTTCGGTGGGACCGACATGCAACTCGGTAGGACCGATATGGTTAGGGTTAGGGCATAACGTAATCTCGGTAAGACCGATTACACAAACTCGGTGAGACCGATTTTGGTAATAAGCTTTCCAGAGAGTTAGTCAGGTAAACTCGGTCGGACCGATTCGCTCATTTCGGTGAGACCGAAATGTTACAAAAGGGAAACAGAGAGTTTACATTGCAATCTCGGTGGAACCGATCGCTCACTTCGGTTAGACCGAAATGTTACGAAGGGAAACAGAGAGATTACAATCCCATCTCGGTGAGACCGAGATCCCTATCGGTAGGACCGATTTGCCTAGGGTTTGTGGCAGTGGCTATGACATCTGAACTCGGTGGCGCCGGATAGAAAGAATCGGTGGGGCCAACTTTGACTTTAGGTTTAGGTCATTTGTGGATGTGAGAAAGTAGTTGAGGGTATTTGGAGCATATCACTAAGCACATGAAGCAAGAGGCTCATTAAGCAACACCTCATCCCTCCTTGATAGTATTGGCTTTTCCTATAGACTCAATGTGATCTTGGATCACTAAAATGTAAAATGAAGAGTCTTGAGCTTTTGAGCTTGAGCCAATCCTTTGTCATTAGTATTTTGAGGGATCCACTTTGATCGTCCATGCCATGCCATTCATTGAGCTTTCCTGAAATAATAGTCTTGGAATAGCATTAGCTCAATGAGCTATATGTTGTTATGAATTACCAAAACCACCTAGGGATAGTTGCACTTTCAAGGTACCATCCAGCCATGCAGATTTCACTCGTGGGGGTCAACACGTCTGACAATTGTGGATTCGGACATGGAGTACATCTACGAGCACTACATTGAGATGTCCAACGAGGATGATTATGCGGACGAAACAAGGATGATTATGCGGATGAAACGATGATGATGTTGGATGTCCTTGCAGACATGGAGCGTGTGAAAGTGTTGAACGGAATAGGGCATGAGGGCATTTGACGCTCATGGACAACTACTTTGCCCCTGATGCCCTATTCGCGGTTAATTTTCACTAGCACTTTTGGATGTAGATAAATTTGTTTAATCGCCTCACAATGGCGTCCGGTCCTATGATGACTACTTTATTTTGAAAAAGGATGTCATAGGAACAATTGGATTTTCTGGATACCAAATGCACACGACTACATTGTGGACGGTGTGTCCGGCACTGGCGCGAAGTTTCCAGCGAGCTGCACCGTCGGGTCGATGCAGCTAGGCAACGACCTCTTCGTCTCGAGCGGGGCAATCACATGGTCTTCGGGCAGGTTCAACGGTGCTAAAGAAGTGCATTTTGACTAGTCAAAAGTGCCTATGGGGATTTTCTTTGCCAAGTCAGCTCTTGATGAATGGGACTCGTCTGTCATAAACATTCTCTAAGCGCTCTAATCCACCGATTGTTAACGCAAAAACAATTACCGTAACATGGTGTTTTTTACCAAAAAGTCATAGAACTATTCTTGCTGAAAACCCATCCTTCAGTGTGGTGGTTTTCCGCATTTGACTCAATAAATTGTCTGAACACCTATTTTTATGGTAACAAGCATATTGGTCCATATTGTCAAATTTTATTTGCTTCCTATCTTTGGCAATAAGGTTATCACACCAAAATTTAAAGCATGGAATGGCAAGCTTGCCTTTATAATCTTCATAAGGTATCATAATATTACTGTTGCTAAGTTGTCAAAGACTCTGATAAAAGCACACAGCTTAGCCGAGAATCCAAGCTCTTTTCAGCTCCGATTGAAAAATTGTGTTCTTACCTCTTCTTATGGCAAAAAGTAGCTTAATCAAACAGGGATGAGCTATGAAAAGTTGTGCAAAGTCAACTGAGAGTTTAAGACACTTAAAACGACAACATAACTAAAGTAAGTAAAGGTAGTAGCAGCCATCAAGAAGATACAAGTTCCTCAGAAATGCACACGCCCGTTTGAAAAGACCTTGCAGTTTTGCTTCATATCTCTTGTTCACACCTCTTTAAGCTCGAGCTTCAAAGGAGGCTTGCCTAGCCTTCCGAGGCGGAGTGTGGATGGCTGTGGAGACCAACAGATCTCCAGTTGGGAAACGGGGCTTTGGACCATCCGCAACCTTGGAAGGCCTCACCAGTGACCAGAAATCTTCACTGTCCCCTGGAAAACTCCAGCCGAATGCTGGAGAAGAGGAGATGTCATCAATGAAAGAATATCCAGCCTGGACAGAGGCTTCCTCAGGAAGTCTGGTAGGAAAGTGGAGAAAATATCCAACCTATGTCTTCTCTGATCTGATGACAGAATCATCCATTACTAACTGTTAACAGAATGTTCCAGGAAACCTGTTTGATAGAAAGCCAATGTACATTGTTAAATATCATGGAATTTCTAAATTTCAAGATATTCCACATAACAGGAAAACAAATAGAGTTTAAAGCATAATTACTACTATTAGCCACCCAAAACTTGGCTACTAAAAGAAAAGATAACCCAACCTGAGCTCCAAAAGATCTCTGATGACCTGCCAGATATTTCTAGCTACCACACAGTAAAACAGAAGATGTTGGATGGTTTCATGTTCACTACAAAAGGCACATTCTAAAGGTTTGATAATATGTCATTTCCTAAGGTTATCTCTAGTCATAGGTTTATTATGATAGAAAACCACAACAATGTGAATTGGGGTGGGGGGGGCTTAAGTTTCCAAATAGCAAAAATGTAAACCGGTTGGACCCCTCCCCTCCTAAAATTGATAACATGATATGAGAAACTAGTTGAGTAGTGACCACTGTTTTGTAGCTGCCAGATTAAAGAATTTGTCTCTTCAGTGAAATTAATACTCATAGCCATCTCTAAAATTTGGAACCAAAGCTCCAAAGTCATTCGTTAAGTTTCTTTTAAAAGTAAGCTTGAGCTGGTGGCCATACCAAACTTCGGAAATACCTTTAGAAGATTCATTACAATGGTATAGATAGGACAGAACTGCACTGCTAGGTGTCCTCCCAAAACCTGATGCCATCCCCAACCATCCACCTAAAATCATATTTAATAGATTTAACTATAGATATGACACCTTTCCGGAACCTAGAAGTATTGGAAAGCAACAGAAAATATTAGGCTTGCTTCTATATTTCTGGTCAATGGTCATTTTCCAGAGTTTCCCATCTCCATCAGAATATATTTTGATCTAGGACCCCAATGAACACATGTTGACATCCTTGAGATTAGGGATCCGAAGATCGCCAAAATCATTTTTTATACATAACCTCCAATTTGCGAAGCGGGGCTTCCTATGACCTTTAAAACCATTCCAAAAGCAGCGAGTCATCTACTAAGTATTGATCATCTCAATGGCCCAATTGAGGAATTTGAACAAGGATAATAGGTAATTGGGAATGCTAACTAGGCAAGCTTGAATTAGGATGAGTATGGAAACATGTACTCTCTCCGTCTAGCGAAAAACTTTTTGGGACGGAAGGAGTATATAGGTATATATTGTTGAATTTTATTTTACTTCATGTCTCTTCGATAGTAAGGTTATGACACAATAAAACTATGGAGTGGTAAGCAGGCTTTACAAAAGCTAACAAAAAAGGCAAGGATCATCCTTGTTGACTTCCAAAAAATCTGGTAAAACTCAGCCTGAAAACCATTGGGACCGAGGCCTTTGAACTCAATTTGAAAAATTGCCTCCTTTACCAAAGTCAGCGGTGGAAAAATCATTTTCTGAAGAAAACACTACTCCCTCTGTCCCATAATATAAGAGTGCTTTATTGTAGAACGCTCTTATATCATGGGACGAAGGGAGTACATCTCGGCTCATCCAGTAAAATCCGACTATCTTTAGGTAGACCAGAAAGGTATTTATAATAATTTGTGATGTACTGTTTAAGTTGTTCCCCTGTCTCGTTCTGATCATGTATAACCACATCTACGTGTATTATCTGTATGTAAAAAATATAAGAGCATCTGCAACCATGCACCCTATTTTCTTCCTAAACACCCGGAATATCCGCCCGGTCAGTGCCCCGGTCAAAAAGCGGTGACCTAACCGGACTCTCACTTTCTTCCTAAATGCTCGAAGTGACCAGCGTACCTCAAATCCAGACCAAATCTGGAGACAATATGAGGCTGCCCGATCACGCCCGCGCACACCACTCCGCGTCATAGCGGTCCCACCTGCAGCCACCCAAAGCACCTTCCTCTCTCATATATGCATCGCGGGGAGCATGCAACGGCATGGGCAGAGGAGGTGGTGCTTCGTAGTGGCTAAATTTCATGTTTTGACCCTTTTGTGCTATAAAATCAAGATCTGACCCCCGTTTGAAAAAAATTCGACATCTGACCCTTTTGCTACCGTCAAAGGGCTCGGCGGTAGGGTCACGCAACCTACCGCCAGGGGTTCTGGCAGTGGCATGGATGGCCGACTGCCATCACCTAACGGCCAGCGCAATACCCTACCGCCGCAGCTCTTGGCGGTAGGTTGCCTGACCTTACCACCGTGAGACCTGGCGGTAGAGTGTGCAACCCTCCCGCTGAGTTGCTGGCAGTTTTGGTCATAGCAGGGGGGCATGCTGGGGGAGGCCCCCTACCGCCGGCAGGTGTGGTGTTAGGCTGTACATACCTACCGCCACTTGGCCTGGCGGTAGGGTGGCCCATAGTGCATTTTTTGCACCTCCTAACTTCTCTTGTCTTCAATTTTTTGCACATAACAATTAGATATTTATAAACAAGAACCACATGTATCACATAGCAATCCACAAATCCACAAATATTAAAGTTGGATACATAACAAGCACACATCCACGAGCAAGTTCTACATAGTAAGTTCACAAAAGTGTTTCACGAGCAAATTGTTCACGAAGAAAACATGAAATGCTTATAATTCAATGGCACGGCATGGCAGCAACTTCAGTCCCTCCTTGCCCTCTTCGACGTTTGGTCCTCGTTGGTCTTTGATCGCTTCTTGGTCGCCATCTTCTTGTGGTGAGTAGGACACATTTTCTGAAATGGGGATGGACTCTTCCAATCCTTCTTCGACACATTCCTCTTCTCACGCTGGGTTGGCTGAGTTGCTGGAGGTCCATCATCATCATCGTACTCCTCCTCATCGTCCTCTTCCTCTTCTTCACCATGTTCTTCTTCTGCGCCCTCTTCTTCATCTTCCTCTTCATCATCATCGTCCTCGCTCTCCTCCTCATCATCTTGGACCGCCCTAGATGATGAGGCTGCATGGCTTGATGAAGCAAGGCTACACATCGGTGCAGGAGGAAAACCTCCTTGGTGTTTGTAGCGCACCCATGCAGGCCCACAAGCATGCATGCTTTGTTGACGTACTTCTGCAATGACAACGAAACAATGTGAACTTCTGAAATGTCCAATTTCTGCAAATGAACTTAAGAAAATGAACTCCATATTACCTTCACCGTTTCCCTCAACTTGTTCTCACTAGCTCGAGTCCCGGGGATAGAACTAAGCGCATCAGAGGCTTGAAAAATGCTTTTGTTCAGCTCTGAAGACTGCAAAATAATAAAATGAGTTAGTAGCACTAAAATCTGATTTCATGCAACCGTCGGTTCAAAAGAGATAAAGACAACTTACCACTCTGTTCATGAGGGGTCCGTACTCCCTAAACCCGCCTTGAAGCTCTCTGATGCTCTCGTTGTAGGCTCCATTCTCGGAGTCGTCATCGAACAGGTCTTCGGCATCTCCTGTCGTCCACTAGGACCTCAGACGCAGATGATGCTTGATGCCATCGTCGTACCACAGCATGTGATCCTCGTATTCGTCCCAGTCAATCACTCTCCTCTCTGTGTCTTTGCGGCCTTTCCATTCGTTCCATTCCTTCACGTTTCTTGCATGTTGGACTTCCCAATCTATGATTGACTGATTCTTCTACCTGCTCATCCTACAATGCATAAGAAAGAATGTAAAACACCCTTCTTGTATGAATGGAAAACATCAAAAATAAGAACTTAGAATCAATGAGGACGGCTTGTGGTACTCACTGGTGTAGGTCATAGCCACCGGTATCGTGGACGTTGCCGGCTGGTGGTGTGTGTTGCGCCTTACCAAATTGTGCGGCAACATGCTACGTCTTGAGCTTGCGTTGGTTTTCCTTGAAGAGGAAAGGGTGATGCAGCAATACTAGCGTAAGTATTTCCCTTAGTTTTTGAGAACCAAGGTATCAATCCAGTAGGAGGCTCCTCAAAAGTCACACGCACCTACACAAACAAACAAGAACTCGCAACCAACGCAATAAAGGGGTTGTCAATCCCTTCACGGCCACTTGCAAAAGTGAGATCTGATCCAGATAATATGATAGGATAAATATATTTTTGGTATTTTATGATATATATTGGAAAAGTAAAGATGCAAATAAAAGTAGATTGAAAGCTTATATGATAAAAGATAGACCCGGGGGCCATAGGTTTCACTAGTGACTTCTCTCAAGATAGCATAAGTGTTACGGTGGGTGAACAAATTACTATCTAGCAATTGATAGAAAAGCGAATAATTATGAGATTATCTAGGCATGATCATGTATATAGGCATCACGTCCGTGACAAGTAGAATGACTCCTGCCTGCATCTACTACTATACTCCACACATCGACCGCTATCCAGCATGCATCCAGAATATTAAGTTCATAAAGAACAAAGTAACGCATTAAGAAAGATGACATGATGTAGAGGGATAAACTCATGCAATATGATATAAACCCCATCTTTTTATCCTCGATGCCAACAATACAATACGTGCCTTTGCCCCTCCCACACCGAAAGGACACCGCAAGATTGAACCCAAAGCTAAGCACTTCTCCCATTGCAAGAAAGATCAATCTAGTAGGCCAAACCAAACTGATAATTCGAAGAGACTTGCAAACATAACTTAATCACACATAAAAGAATTCAGAGAGATTCAAATATTTCTCATAGATAAACTTGATCATAAACCTACAATTCATCAAATCTCTACAAACACACCACAAAAAGAGTTACATCGAATAGATCTCCAAGAAGATGGAGGAGAACTTTGTATTGAGATTCAAAGAGAGAGAGAAGAAGCCATCTAGCTAATAACTATGGTCCCGAAGGTCTGTGGTAAACTACTCACACCTCATCGGAGAGGCCTTGGAGATGATGTAGAGGCCCTCCATGGTCGACTCCCCCTCCGGCGGAGCGCCGACGAAGGCTCCAAGATGGAATCTCGCGGATACAGAAGGTTACGGCGGTGGAAATAGTTTTTCCTGGTCGCTTTTGATGTTTTCGGGGTACGTGGGTATATGTAGGAGGAAGAAGTAGGTCGGTGGATGCTCGAGGGGCCCACGAGGGTGGAGGGCGCGCCACCAGCAGGGCGTGCGGGCACCTCGTGGGCCGCTTTGCTTGTTTCTTGACTTCCACTCCAAGTCCTCTCGATCACGTTTGTTCCAAAAAGATTGCTCCGAAGGTTTCATTCCGCTTTGGACTCGCTTGATATTCCTTTTCTTCAAACATGAAATAGGCAAAAACAAAAATTCAAAGTTGGGTCTCCGGTTAGTAGGTTAGTCCCCAAAATGATATAAAAGTGTAAAGTAAAGTCCATAAACATCCAAAACGGGTAATATAATAGCATGGAACAACCAAAAATTATAGATACGTTGGAGACGTATCAAGCAACCCCAAGCTTAATTCCTGCTCGTCCTCGAGTAGGTAAATGATAAAAACAGAATTTTTGATGTGGAATGCTACCTAGCATAATTCTCAATGTAATTTTCTTTATTGTGGCATGAATGTTCAGATCCAAATGATTCAAAATAAAAGTTCATATTGACATAAGAAATACTAATACTTCAAGCATACTAATTAAGCAATCATGTCTTCTCAAAATAACATGGCTAAAGAAAGTTATCCCTACAAAATCATATAGTCTGGTTGTTGCTCTATCTTCATCACACAAAGTATTTAATCATGCACAACCCCGATGACAAGCCAAGCAATTGTTTCATAGTTTAGTAATCTCAAACCTTTTCAACTTTCACGTTATACATGAGCGTGAGCCATGGACATAGCAATATATGTCACGACAAAAAAATACACTTCCGTGATGATACGTGTTTGTCACAGTAGGTCGCGTTTTTTTGTCATGCATGTACATCCATGACGATTTTATGATGTAATCAAGATAGTCATACCGGCCGTCAGAGAACTGTTCCCTGACATTACCAAAATTATCATCACGGAAGTGTCCACTTCCATGACGATAAATCGCGCGTCACAGAAGTGCTTTCGTCAAGGGTGACCGACACGTGGCATCCACCGTAACGGAACGCCGTTAAGCTATCTGGTCGGATTTTGGATCCGATAACCCTTTAACAACCCTGACCAATGGGAAATTTCCACGTGTAAAATTCTGATTGGCCGAAGGGAACACCTGTTAGCTCGTAAGTGGGCCAGATGTCGCCCGCCCATTGGAGGAGACATGCCTATGATACGTCGACATGTGGCTGGGCGCAACAAAGTCCCATATAGGTTAAAAAAGCCGGCCCAGTCAAAGGCCCATAGTACTTAATAAGGTACTAGTGGGCCAGCCCAATAACGACCTGCTTAATAAAGGCCCATTTATGGCCCGAAGCCAGATCTGGCCCATTAATTGTTCGCCCAATATTTGGGCCCATTTACTGACCGGCCGATCTGGCCCATTAATTGTTCGCCCAATATTTGGGCCCATTTGCGGCCCAAAGCCAGATCTGGCCCGTTAATTGTTCGCCGAATATTTGGGCCCAACTACAGCCCAGTGACTTTCGGCCTGTTAGAGGCCCGATGTAGACATGGGCCCATTTCAGCCCGGTGTGACTTTCGGCCTGGGAATGGCCCGTGCTGCCCATGGGCCATATATGGTCCGACGGGACATCGGGTCCACTAACGGCCCGTGCTAAAGGTGGCAACAGTTAAGCCCAACGTGACTTTGGGCCTGTTAAAGGCCTGTCGTGTAATTCGGCCCGTTGATGCCTGTACTAAGCTTTCGGCCTCTTAAAGGCCCATGATATCAGTGGGCCAACTAAGGCCCAAGATATGTTTCGGCCTGGTAACGGCCCGTGAGCTAACTGGGCCCAAAAAGGCCTGGTCTACATTTCGGCCTGCTGAAGGCCCGTCAACGACTAGTGAAAATTGAGGCCGAACATTCATTTTGGCTTGCTAAAGGCCCGTGGTTTCATCTCACCCGTAACAGGCCAGTACAATATTCAGCCTGTTAATGGCCCAACGCTACCTTGGCCAAACCAAGCGCTGGTCGACAAAAGGCCCAACTAAAATATAGGCCGGTGTAAGTTTGGGCCTGGCGCAATGTGTGAAGGCCCCAAACATTCGGGCCCAAGAAAGACGCAGGCCGGCCCAATTGTGGCCCGCTAAAAGCCAGGCCCGTTAGAGTCGAATGTTTCGGCCCGGTCGACTACATCTGATTTTTTTCAGATAGCGAATGATAGCAGTAACTAGTAGGAATTAAGAACAAACCTACTCTATACAATAAAGAAATTACGGCATAGTAACTAAGAATAAACCTACACTATACAATAAAGGATTTAAGGTATATTACATCCATCGGGCATCAAAGTTCGCCACCAAAGGATCATAAAGCGCAACGAAGAAGCAGATTACAAAAATCGGGCACCATTGCAACAGAATAAAATAATATCGAACCGAGACCACTTCCAAGACAGTTCAAGAAAGGTTAGCCTTATGGGGAACTAGTGCGCAAGTCACCGAAAGCAAGGCGTGAGACCGACCTAGCATGTCGGTCATAGCTTCCGTGTGTAGCTGTTTAGCGATGAGGTTCTCATTGGTGTTCTCCGTAATCTTTCTTACTGATAGGACTTCAAGTCAAAGTTGAGTTGCAGAATGCCTTTCTGCTAGAACTTGGGACTGAAGAAGTCAAACTGATTCGGACAATGAATTCTGTGAGCTTGTCTGACCGTTAGTCTCAAGTAACTTGAACACTACATCAAGACAAGACTTTGGGGTTGTCTCGCTATCTTCAAGATGTTTTGCCTTCTTTGCTGCAATATATGTTGGGTTTGTCTCACAGCCTTCAGCAGACTTGTGCATGCCATCAGGCATATCACCCTGAAACAAAGCAGAGAGATGACATGTTTTGCACGTGTATAAACAAAGATGATAATTGTGCTATCGATTCCATCCAATTTCAAATTAGAAAATAAAGAGTAAGTTCAAAATATCAATAGCATAATTTGGCATTGCTCATAATACGGGGAGCTTCACCACACTACTGGATTACCATGTCAACATAACAAGCATAGATGAAGGGAAAAGAAAATCATTATATCTCTTTTGGATAATGTGCATGGCATGTTGTTCATATCATCAGCCACATCAGTAAGATAAAACAGGAGATGACAAGATGCAAACGTGGGCTGCTTCACCACACACTGGATTATAGATCCACAAAAACAAGCATACATATAGGGAGTATTAAGTAAGTGCATGGTATGAATAAGGAATTTGGTTTTACAAGTAAAACTTAGAACTTACGGTTCTTGAGAACATGCATTTTGGTAGAAACAGCAAACTAAATAGCAATAAACGATAGGGAGTATGAGAAAATTAAACATCAGTTGAGGATAAAGGCTTTAGAAGGACTGACTTACATTAATAGTTAACACCGGCTTTATAATGCCCTTCTCCATGTCAAGGGAAGGATAACTCAATAATTTCAGCATAGAATATCCTTCATAAGCATTGCCTGTACTCTACATTTTGTAGAGAGTAATTATAGATATGAGAATACTGGAAGGGATAGAGGATAATGAAGATAAGATGCAGATTGATGCTATGTAATCAACTACCAATCCCTGGAAGTACAAGCGTTACAGGACAAAATGTACTGACAAGAGCAATGGGCTACACTTTTGCACTGGCATTGTCTGTGTATTCTACTTGTTGGTAAGATTAAATATAGATATGATCTTTTTTAGTAAATGGAGGGTGAGGGAGATAAGATGCAGAATGCTAGAAAATGAACCAATCCCTCTTCCCATAATACAAGAGTGTTTTGAACACTGGTGTACTGCACAAAACGTTCTTATATTATGGGACGGAGGGAATGGCTGTTAATGTAAGTACAGTGATAGACCATGTTCAGTCCTTACAAGAGGACTGCGGAGCTAAACCTCTTCAAAAGCATTGGATTGATTCTAAATTTATGTAAGAGTCCATGATACGTCTCCAACGTATCTATAATTTTTTATTGCTCCATGCTACTTTATCTACTGTTTCAGGCAATATTGGGCTTTATTATCCACTTCGTATTATTTTGGGACTAACCTATTAACCGGAGGCCCAGCCCAGATTTGTTGCTTTATGCCTATTTCAAGGTTTCGAGGAAAAGGAATATCGACGGAGTCAAAACGAACGAAATCAATGGAGAAGTTATTTTTGGAAGGAAACCCACCGATGGACTTGGACCCCATGTCGGAAGATACGGGAGGTGCTCACGAGGGTGGGGGTGGGGCGCCACCCCGGCGCCCCCGCCTCGTGGGGCCCCCGTAGCTCCACCGACGTACTCATTTCACCCATATATACCTACGTACCCTAAAACTTCCAGAACAGAAGATAGATCAGGAGTTCCGCCGCCGCAAGCCTCTGTAGTCACCAAAAACCTCTCGGGAGCCCATTCCAAGACCTCCGGAGGGGGATCCCATCACCGTGGCCATCTTCATCATCCGGCGCTATCCATGACGAGGAGGGAGTAGTTCACCCTCGGGCTGAGGGTATGTACCAAGAGCTATGTGTTTGATCTCTCTCTCTCTCGTGTTCTCGTCGGTGTTCCTCTATGGCACGATCTTGATGTATCCCGAGCTTTGCTATTGTAGTTGGATCTTATGATGTTTCTCCCCCTCTACTCTCTTGTGATGAATTGAGTTTCCCCTTTGAAGTTATCTTATCGGATTGAGTCTTTATGAGAACACTTGATGTATGTCTTGCCGTGATTATCTGTGGTGACAATGGGATAACATGTGCCACTTGATGTATGTTTTGGTGATCAACTTGCGGGTTTCGTGACATTGGGAACCTATGCATAGGGGTT
Organism: Aegilops speltoides; assembly: GCA_021437245.1. Classification (NCBI taxonomy): domain Eukaryota; kingdom Viridiplantae; phylum Streptophyta; class Magnoliopsida; order Poales; family Poaceae; genus Aegilops; species Aegilops speltoides. The sequence goes on from CM038145.1 coordinate 494,337,386, forward strand.
GGCACACGTTCTTGACTCTCCGATAGAAACTTTGGGGCACTCTTTGAAGTACTTTGTGTTGGTTGGATGAATCTGAGATTGTGTGATGCATATCGTATAATCATGCCCACGGATACTTGAGGTGACAATGGAGTATCTAGGTGACATTAGGGTTTTGGTTGATTTGTATCTTAAGGTGTTATTCTAGTACGAACTCTTTTATAGATTGATCCGAAAGAATAACTTTGAGGTGGTTTCGTACCCTACCATAATCTCTACGTTTGTTCACCGCTATTAGTGGCTTCGGAGTGACTCTTTGTTGCATGTTGAGGGCTTGTTATATTATCTATCTATGTTATTATTGTTGAGAGAACTTGCACTAGTGAAAATATGAACCCTAGGCCTTGTTTCCTATCATTGCAATACCGTTTACGCTCACGTTTATCACTTGTTACCTTGCTGTTTTTATTATTTCAGATTACAAAAACCTATATCTACTATCTATTTTGCACTTGTATCACCATCTCTTTGCCGAACTAGTGCACCTATACAATTTACCATTGTATTGGGTGTGTTGGGGACACAAGAGACGTTGTTATTTGGTTGCAGGGTTGCTTGAGAGAGACCACCTTCATCCTACGCCTCCTACGGATTGATAAACCTTAGGTCATCCACTTGAGGGAAATTTGCTACTGTCCTACAAACCTGTGCACTTGCAGGCCCAACAACGTCTACAAGAAGAAGGTTGTGTAGTAGACATCAGTCCATACGGATCTTATAATGTCCACCAAATGAACGATTATGAGGCTAACATGTGCAGTGGTGCTACATAATCAAACAGCTATGAAAGTAAGTATCGTCATACAAGGCAAGAGGTACTCACAAGAGCAATGCAGTGTGCAATATATAGTTGCGAGATTCTGTGGTCCCTTGAGAACGAATGTTCTTCTGCTAACAGTTTTCGTACAAGTGAGACATTAAGGCAAATGCAGAAATGTAGTTCAAACTGTGATGTGATATCATAGACAGTACCTGACGCTGCAGCCAAGACCAATGTGTAACAAGATTATTCCAGTCATCGTCGGATAATTGTAGCACCGGAGACTTTACAGAAATTCCGTTCAGAGGCTTGCCATCGAAGTGTGCTTGCCTCAGGTAGGAACAATACTTCATCAACGAGTGCTTGAAAAACGCAACCAACCCTTGCTCGTCATCACAATCCAGTTTGCTCCTCGCCTATTTAAAAGAATGAAATCTTGTGTCTTCTGTCAGTAGAAACATATGCAGTAATGACCATGAATAACACTAGTACATTACTTACGCGTAAGTTGCGGAGGAAGACTGGAAATTGTTCTGTGTCTGCGGTATAATCTTTCCATGAATGAAAGATGCACACAAAGTTCCTGACAACAACATAAGCTTTGTCTTCTAAACTGGGAAGAAATGGAACAGGGGTCCGATTTGCTGCAATTGGGGCTCTCTCTGGTTTGAAAAGGGATTTGGCAACTGGATTTGGTGTACTCTTTGCTGGAATGGGGGTGTTGTGTCGTACAGCTGGTGCTATGTCAACTGGCATAATCATAATGTTTGCTGCAATTGGGGTCTGCTGAGTTGGGGCATCAGAAATGACCAGTGTAGTAGGGCTAGAGTCTGCTAGAGTTGGGGTGTTTTGTGGGTCAGGTGATATTGCAACTACACCTAATGGGCTATTTGATTTATCAAAGCCACGCTTTTCCAAATACTTTGCTTGTGCTCCTCCACGATCAGCAATCGCCCTCTTCCTTTTGAACGTCTGATACACAAGAACATCATTTGAATGGATAAATATGGTATGATGACAGATAGAATATGTACTGAAAATGGATAGGCAGGGCGTATTCACATACACGATGTGTAAACTAAGCTAATGGCAGTTCAACAAAGTAAAAGCAATGCAAACCATCAGTTGCAAGATATGTGCGAGCAATGTAACCTTGGAAAGTTAGAGCAACTACCTTGATGGGTAAATAAGATAGGTCATCTCCCTCTGACTCCTCCACTAGGGAGCTACATTGACTTAGGTCTCCCTCTAGCTCACACTACTAGGAAAAGGGCTATAGATGGGATGGACACTAATGGCGCACTGTACATGTGGTGCGCCATTACTAAATACTAATGGCGCACCATGTGTTGGTGCGCCATTAGTGTGCAAATACTAATGGCGCACCACATCCCATCTATAGCCCTACCATAATCTCTACATTTGTTCACCGCTATTAGTGGCTTCGGAGTGACTCTTTGTTGCATGTTGAGGGCTTGTTATATTATCTATCTATGTTATTATTGTTGAGAGAACTTGCACTAGTGAAAGTATGAACCCTAGGCCTTGTTTCCTATCATTGCAATACCGCTTACGCCACGCTTATCACTTGTTACCTTGCTGTTTTTATTATTTCAGATTACAAAAACCTATATCTACTATCTATTTTGCACTTGTATCACCATCTCTTCGCCGAACTAGTGCACCTATACAATTTACCATTGTATTGGGTGTGCTGGGGACACAAGAGACTCTTTGTTATTTGGTTGCAGGGTTGCTTGAAAGAGACCACCTTCATCCTACGCCTCCTATGGATTGATAAACCTTAGGTCATCCACTTGAGGGAAATTTGCTACTGTCCTACAAACCTGTGCACTTGCAGTCCCAACAACGTCTACAAGAAGAAGGTTGTGTAGTAGACATCAAGCTCTTTTCTGGCGCCGTTGCTGGGGAGGTGAGTGCTTGAAGGTATATCTTTAGATCTTGCAATCTAATCTTTTTGTTTCTTGTTTTAGCACTAGTTAGTCTATAAAAGAAAACTACAAAAAATGGAGTTAAGGATGCCTCATATGCTTCATCTTTTTAATGTCTTTCGTGAAAATGATGGGAAGGAAAATTGTGCTCAAGTACTAGAAAAAGAATTACATAGAATGCTTGGCATAAAATATGTGAATGATGAGCATGATTGCAATGTTGTTAGTATGAATTCCTTGAATATCCATGATGCTAATGATATGCAAAGCCACAAGCTTGGGGAAGCTATGTTTTATGAAGATGATATTTTTTGTCCCCCAAGCTTTGATGAGCAAATTTACTATGATGAAAGCATGCCTCCTATCTATGATGATTATTGTGATGACATGTATGCTTTAAAGAATAATGATAACCATGAAACTTGTCATCTTGATCTTAATTTTCAATCATATGATAGTTATTTTGTTGAGTTTGCTCCCACTACTATTGATGAGAAGAATTTTGCTTATGTGGAGAGTAGTAAATTTTCTATGCTTGTAGGTCATGAAAAGAATGCTTTAGGTGCTGGTTATATTGTTGAATTCATTCATGATGCTACTGAAAATTATTATGAGGGAGGAACATATGCTTGTAGGAGTTGCAATAATGTCAAGTTTCCTCTCTATGTGCTTAAAATTTTGAAGTTATGCTTGTTTTACCTTCCTATGCTTGTTGATTATTGTTCCCATAAGTTGTTTGCTCACAAAATACCTATGCATATGAAGTGTGTTAGACTTAAATGTGCTAGTCATATGCTTCATGATGCTCCCGCTATGTTTCAATTCCTATCTTTTATGTGAGCATCATTGTCACCATCATGCCTAGCTAGAAAGGCATTAAAGAAAAGCGCTTGTTGGGAGGCAACCCAATATTTATCCTTACTGTTTTTGTGTCTTCACATTATTATGCTACTGTAATAATCATGTTTTATAGCTTTTGTTTCAATAAAGTGCCAAGTAAGACATTTAGGATAGCTCACGGTGATAGTTGTGTTGATCCTGCTGAAAATCAGAAACTTTTGCACCCAGTAAATCAGTTTTGTTAATTCACAGAAACGTGCTTATGATCGGATTATTTTTGATCTGGATTGGTACACAAATTTCTTAGGACTTCCTAATTTGGTAGGATTTTTGGAGTTCCAGAAGTATACGTTTGATACAGATTACTACAGACTGTTCTGTTTTTGACAGATTCTGTTTTCTATGTGTTGTTTGCTTATTTTGATGAATCTATGGCTAGTATTAAGTAGTATGAACCACAGAGAACTTGGAATACAGTAGGTTTAACACCAATTTAAATAAATAATGAGTTCATTACATTACCTTATGTGGTGGTTTTGTTTTCTTATACTAACGGAGCTTACGAGTTTTCTGTTAAGTTTTTTGCTGTGAAGTTTTCAAGTTTTGGGTAAAGATTCGATGGACTATGGAATAAGGAGTGGTAAGAGCCTAAGCTTGGGGATGACCAAGGCACCCCAAGGTAATATTCAAGGATAACCAAGAGCCTAAGCTTGGGGATGCCCCGGAAGGCATCCCCTCTTTCGTCTTCGTTCATCGGTAACTTTACTTGGAGCTATATTTTTATTCACCACATGATATGTGTTTTTCTTGGAGCGTCATTTTATTTTGTTAGTATTTTCTTGCTGTTATTTAGAATAGTGTTTTGCATCTTTAGTTTCAATAAAGAAGTCAAGGATAGCCTTTGCCATGCTTATTTTGCTAATATACATGTTGCTGTTTGAAAAACAGAAAGTTTACCGCTGTTGCAAAAATTCCGTAGAAAAGTCAGAGAGTGGTATAATGATGAATCTTTTTGCATATTGATATCTGATAAATTTATTACAGTGGGAATTTTAGTTCATAATTTTTGGAGTTAGGGAAGTATTGATACTCTTGCATCCTTTACAGACTGTACTGTTTTGACAGATTGCTGTTATGTTTGCATTGTTTGCATATATTTGCTTGTTTAATTATTCTATTTGAGGATAGGAGTGTTAAATATGCAGAGGCGTTTAGAATTAAATGTTGAATAATAATTTTAGTTATTTGGTACAGTAGAAAATGATAAGGTTTTGCATTGGTTTATACTAACCTATCTCACGAGTTCTTATTGAGTTTGTTGTGGATGAAGCTTTTGATAAAAAGAGAAACCATGATATGAGAGGAATTAAGGAGACACAAAAGTTTAAGCTTGGGGATGCCCCGGTAGGCATCCCACCTTTCTTCTTCAACAACTATCGGTTAGTATCGGTTGAGCCTAAGTTTTTGCTTCTTCACATGAGTTGTGCTATCCTTGCAATGTAGTTTTCTTTAGCTTTGCTTGCTGTTTGAATAAAGTATCAAGATCTGAAATTATTAAATGAGAGAGAGTATTCACATAGTTGCATAATTATTTATCTACTCATTGACCTTAACTTATATCTCAAGGAGTAGTTTGTCATTTGCTCTAGTGCATCACTTATATCTTTTAGAGCATGGTTGTAGTTTTATTTTTAAGAAATAGATGAACTCTCATGCTTCACTTATATTATTTTGAGAGTCTTAAATAGCATGGTAATTTGCTTAATGATAATATACTTGGTATTCAAGAGATGTGAAACTTTCTTTTGAGTGCGTTGAATACTAAGATAAGTTTGATGCTTGATAATTGTTTTGAGATATGAAGATGGTGATATTAGAGTCATGCTAGTTAAGTAGTTGTGAATTTAAAGAATACTTGTGTTGAAGTTTGTGATTCCCGTAGCATGCACGTATGGTGAACCGTTATGTGATGAACTCGGAGCATGATTTATTTATTAATTGTCTTACTTATGAGTGGCGGTCGGGGATGAGCGATGGTCTTTTCCTACCAATCTATCCCCCTAGGAGCATGCGCGTAATACTTTGCTTTGATAATTTCTAGATTTTTGCAATAAGTATATGAGTTCTTTATGACTAATGTGGAGTCCATGGATTATACGCACTTATTCCCATCCTTCCACCATTGCTAGCCTCTCTAATACCGCGAACTTTTCGCCGGTATCATACACCCACCATATACCTTCCTCAAAACAGCCACCATATCTACCTATTATGGCATCTCCATAGCCATGCAACTTTCCACCGTTCCGTTTATTATGACACGCTCCATCATTGTCATATTGCTAGCATGATCATGTAGTTGACATCGTATTTGTGGCAAAGCCACCATTCATAATTCTTTCATACATGTCACTCATGAGTCATTGCACATCCCGGTACACCGCCGGAGGCATTCATATAGAGTCATATTTTGTTCTAAGTATCGAGTTGTATTTGTTGAGTTGTAAGAAAATAAAAGTGTGATGATCATCATTATTAGAGCATTGTCCCAAGTGAGGAAAGGATGATGGAGACTATGATTCCCCCATAAGTCGGGATGAGACTCCGGACAAAAAAAAAGAGGCCATAAAAAAAAGAGAAAAGGCCCAAACAAAAAAAGCAAAAAAAAGATGAGAGAAAAAGAGAGAAGGGACAATGCTACTATCCTTTTACCACACTTGTGCTTCAAAGTAGCACCATGATCTTCATGATAGAGAGTCTCCTATGTTGTCACTTTCAGATACTAGTGGGAATTTTTCATTATAGAACTTGGCATGTATATTCCAATGATGGGCTTCCTTAAAATGCCCTAGGTCTTCGTGAGCAAGCGAGTTGGATGCACACCCACTTAGTTTCTTTTGTTGAGCTTTCATATACTTATAGCTCTAGTGCATCCGTTGCATGGCAATCCCTACTCACTCACATTGATATCTATTGATGGGCATCTCCATAGCCCGTTGATATGCCTAGTTGATGTGAGACTATCTTCCCTCTTTTTGTCTTCTCCACAACCACCATTCTATTCCACATATAGTGCTATATCCATGGCTCACGCTCATGTATTGCGTGAAGATTGAAAAAGTTTTGAAAATGTCATAAGTATGAAACAATTGCTTGGCTTGTCATCGGGGTTGCGCATGATTTAAATATTTTGTGTGGGGAAGATGGAGCATAGCCAAACTATATGATTTTGTAGGGATAACTTTCTTTGGCCACGTTATTTTGAGAAGACATAATTGATTAGTTAGTATGCTTGAAGTATTATTATTTTTATGTCAATATGAACTTTTGTCTTGAATCTTTCGGATCTGAATATTCATACCACAATTATTAAGATTTACATTGAACTTATGCCAAAGTATCACTCCGCATCAAAATTCTTTTTATCATTTACCTACTCGAGGACGAAAGCAGAATTAAGCTTAGGATGCTTGATACGCTCCAACGTATCTATAATTTTTGATTGCTCCATGCTACTTTATCTACTGTTTTAGGCAACATTGGGCTTTATTATCCACTTTTGTATTATTTTTGGGACTAACCTATTAACCGGAGGCCCAGCCCAGATTTGTTGTTTATGCCTATTTCAAAGTTTTGAGGAAAAGGAATATCGACGAGTCAAAACGAACGAAATCAATCTGGAGAAGTTATTTTGGAAGGAAACCCACCGATGGACTTGGACCCCACGTCAAAAGATACGGGAGGTGCTCTCGAGGGTGGCCCCACCCGGGCGCACCCCCTGCCTCGTGGGGCCCCGTAGCTCCACCGACGCATTCTTTCACCCATATATAGCTACGCACCCTAAAACTTCCGTAATGCATTTATAGATCGGGAGTTCCGCCGCAAGCCTCTATAGCCACCAAAACCTCTCGGGAGCCCATTCCGCACCTCACGGGGGGATCCCATCACCGTGGCCATCTTCATCATCCCGGCGCTATCCATGACAAGGAGGAGTAGTTCACCCTGGGGCTGAGTTTATGTACTAGTAGCTATGTGTTTGATCTCTCTCTCTCTCTCTCTCTCTCTCTCTCTCTCTCTCTCTCGTGTTACATGCGGTGTTCCTCTATGGCACGATCTTGATGTATCCCGAGCTTTGCTATTGTAGTTGGATCTTATGATGTTTCTCCCCCTCTACTCTCTTGTGATGAATTGAGTTTCCCCTTTGAAGTTATCTTATCGGATTGAGTCTTTATGAGAACACTTGATGTATGTCTTGCCGTGATTATCTGTGGTGACAATGGGATAACATGTGCCACTTGATGTATGTTTTGGTGATCAACTTGCGGGTTTCGTGACATTGGGAACCTATGCATAGGGTTTGGCACACGTTCTTGACTCTCCGATAGAAACTTTGGGGCACTCTTTGAAGTACTTTGTGTTGGTTGGATGAATCTGAGATTGTGTGATGCATATCGTATAATCATGCCCACGGATACTTGAGGTGACAATGGAGTATCTAGGTGACATTAGGGTTTTGGTTGATTTGTATCTTAAGGTGTTATTCTAGTACGAACTCTATTATAGATTGATCCGAAAGAATAACTTTGAGGTGGTTTCGTACCCTACCATAATATCTACGTTTGTTCACCGCTATTAGTGGCTTCAGAGTGACTCTTTGTTGCATGTTGAGGGCTTGTTATATTATCTATCTATGTTATTATTGTTGAGAGATCTTGCACTAGTGAAAGTACGAACCCTAGGCCTTGTTTCCTATCATTGCAATACCGTTTACGCTCACGTTTATCACTTGTTACCTTGCTGTTTTTATTATTTCAGATTACAAAAACCTATATCTACTATCTATTTTGCACTTGTATCACCATCTCTTTGCCGAACTAGTGCACCTATACAATTTACCATTGTATTGGGTGTGTTGGGGACACAAGAGACGTTGTTATTTGGTTGCGTGGTTGCTTGAGAGAGACCACCTTCATCCTACGCCTCCTACGGATTGATAAACCTTAGGTCATCCACTTGAGGGAAATTTGCTACTGTCCTACAAACCTGTGCACTTGCAGGCCCAACAACGTCTACAAGAAGAAGGTTGTGTAGTAGACATCAGTCCATACGGATCTTATAATGTCCACCAAATGAATGATTATGAGGCTAACATGTGCAGTGGTGCTACATAATCAAACAGCTATGAAAGTAAGTATGGTCATACAGGGCAAGAGGTACTCACAAGAGCAATGCAATGTGCAATATATAGTTGCGAGATTCTGTGTTCCCTTGAGAACGAATGTTCTTCTGCTAACAGTTTTCGTACAAGTGAGACATTAAGGCAAATGCAGAAATGTAGTTCAAATTGTGATGTGATATCATAGACAGTACCTGACGCTACAGTCAAGACCAATGTGTAACAAGATTATTCCAGTCATCGTCGGATAAATGTAGCACCGGAGACTTTACGGCTTGCCATCGAAGTGTGCTTGCCTCAGGTAGGAACAATACTTCATCAACGAGTGCTTGAAAAACGCAACCAACCCTTGCTCGTCATCACAATCCAGTTTGCTCCTCGCCTATTTAAAAGAACGAAATCTTACGCCTTCTCGTCGTGTAAACATATGCGAGAATGACCATGAATAACACTAGTACATTACTTACGCGTAAGTTGCGGAGGAAGACTGGAAATTGTTCTGTGTCTGCGTTATAATCTTTCCATGAAGGAAAGATGCGCACAAAGTTCCTGACAACAACATAAGCTTCGTCTTCTAAACTGGGAAGAAATGGAACAGGGGTCCTATTTGCTGCAATTGGGGCTCTCTCTGGTTTGAAAAGGGATTTGGCAACTGGATTTGGTGTACTCTTTGCTGGAATGGGGGTTTTGTGTCGTACAGCTGGTGCTATGTCAACTGGCATAATCATAATGTTTGCTGCAATTGGGGTCTGCTGAGTTGGGGCATCAGAAATGACCAGTGTAGTAGGGCTAGAGTCTGCTAGAGTTGGGGTGTTTTGTGGGTCAGGTGATATTGCAACTACACCTAATGGGCTATTTGATTTATTAGGTGCCACTGCCTTTTCCAAATACTTTGCTTGTGCTCCTCCACGATCAGCAATCACCCTCTTCCTTTTGAACGTTCGATACAAAAGAACATCATTTGAATGGATAAATATGGTATGATGACAGATGGAATATGTACTGAAAATGGATAGGCAGGGCGTATTCACATACACGATGTGTAAACTAAGCTAATGGCAGTTCAACAAAGTAGAAGCAATGCAAACTATCAGTTGCAAGATATGTGCGAGCAATGTAACCTTGGAAAGTTAGAGCAACTACCTTGATGGGTAAATAAGATAGGGCATCTTCCTCTGACTCCTCCACTGGGGAGCTACATTGACTTAGGTCTCCCTCTAGCTCACACTACTAGGAAAAGGGCTATAGATGGGATGGACACTAATGGCGCACTATACATGTGGTGCGCCATTACTAAATACTAATGGCGCACCATGTGTTGGTGCGCCATTAGTGTGCAAATACTAATGGCGCACCACATCCCATGGTGCGCCATTAGTATTTTTTTTTCAAAACTACTAATGGCGCACCATCCCATGGTGCGCCATTAGTAATTTGGCCCAAACATACCCCCGAATGCACCCCCCCCCGTGGACCGCCTTTTCAGTTTCAAAAAAACTAAAAGAAAATGATAGAAATGTCAAAAATATAAAAGAAAATAAGATTCCCATGTGATATGTGGTCTAGTTGTTAGCAAAATTTACAAACATGAATTTTCGACTTTTTTGCAAAATCTCTCGAGAATTTGTAAAAATGGGCATAACTTTTGATACGAACTCGGATGAAAAAAAATTTTATATGAAAAATCATCTACTCGAAAAGTTACATCCGTATTTAACAGGGGGAATCCGGTTAAACATTTTCAAAATCCTCAAAAACCTAACAGAAAAAAGATACGGAGCTTTTAAGATCTGGAGAGGCAAAAAAATTCAAAAAAAAAAAATTCAAACTTACTAATGGCGCACGTGCCCATGGTGCGCCATTACTATCTTCTCGCCTTCAAAATTCAAAATAAATAAAAAAAATAAAAAAAGTTACTAATGGCGCACTTGCCCATGGTGCGCCATTAGTATCTTGCCGCCTTCAAAATTCAAAATAAATCAAAACAATAATAAAAAAATTAATGGCGCACCTGCCCACGGTGCGCCATTACTATGCCGTATATATGGCTGGGCGTGTCCTCTCCTCCTTACCTCTTCATTCTTCTCCTCCACTCCACCTCTCCTCCACTCCTCCACTCCATCTTCCTTTCTCTCCTCCACCATACTACCCTCCTCCTCTTCGGCGACCTCCTCCTCCTCCTCTCCGGCGACCTCCTCCTCCTCTCCGGCGACCTCCTCCTCCCTCCCTCCTCTCCTCTCCTCCCCTCCCCTCACGGTTTCTCCTCCCTCCTCTCCGGTGAGCTCCTCCTCCCTCCTCTCCGGTGAGCTCCTCCTCCCTCATCTCCGGTGAGCTACTCCTCCCTCCTCTCCGGTGAGCTCCTCCTCCCTCCTCTCCTCCCATCCCCTCATGATTTCTCCTTCCTCCTCTCCGATGCTCTGGCGAACTCCTCTCCGGCGACCTCCTCCTCCTCTCCGGCGATGTAGGAGAGCGCCTCTGCGGTCACCTCCTCCTCCTCCTCTGCGGAGAACTCCTCTCCGGCGAACTCCTCTCCGGCAAAAGAACACGGCAAAAGAACGTACAAGATCCAAAAACGGGAACAAATTTGAAATAATATCGTGCAAAAAAATGAGCAAAAAATGGGCAAAAAAATCGCGATCCAGATCCAAATTCAAAATTCAAAAATAGCAATGGCGCACGGTGGGGGTTAGATGGTGCGCCACTACTATTTTCCCGCCTTCAAAATTCAAAAATACTAATGGCGCACCGTGGCCTATACTAATGGTGCACCAGTGGCCTATAGTAATGGCGCGATCAGGTTTATATTAATGGCGCACCACTGGTGCGCCATTAGTATACTAGATACTAATGGCGCACCACTGGTGCGCCATTAGTAAAAAATAGTAGTGGCGTGATACTAATGGCGCACCAGTAGTGCGCCATTAGTAGGCAAAACTGGTGCGCCATTAGTAGACCTTTTCCTAGTAGTGTCAGAATCACTGTTAGGATCATATTCTGAGCATGAACCTGTAGGTGGAGAGCGTTTGCATTGCATTGCATCCAGACTTGATTTCAGTCCCTTAATGCCAAGTTTGACAGCCATGGCATTGTTCTGCTTTATTCTTTTCATGCGCGCAAGCTCATAATCATTATGATGTTGTTCAGAATCTGAGATTCATGAAAACATAAAAAGTAGTCAAATTATCTATGGAATGCATTGCGGATTCAACTCGAAGAGTGTCTCCCTATAAACCCCTGCTTATGCAAAGTTCACCCCCCAACCATGCTGACCAGACCACACACAGAAATACAAACCCCTTATGTCTCTATAACAGGCAGGCACACATTTCAAAACTGAAGTAGGAACATTAGAATCATATGAAATTCGTATTTGAACAAATAAACTAAGAAATTATGAGTGGCATAATGTTTGGCTTCAAGGGTGGAGTGTTGGTAGTGCGACACAAAGCAAGTAGGCAGATTGTATTCCATGTAAAAGATCGAAACCTATGTAAAAGCTGGAAATGACACTTTCTTTCTACACAATGCATTGTTTGTTGCCCACACATGATGGAAGAGATCACATAGAGAAATAATATTCACTCATGTCTATGGTTCCAGTATTTAGAAACAGGGTGGTCCACCCTAAAAGAATATTGACAACAAATATGACAAGGCAAGCATAGATGTAGTGAATCAATCATTTACTTGTGAGCTTACTAGGACAAGAATGTAGAATTGTAACTACAGTAAGAGACCGTCCAAAATCTGAATGAAGAAGTTTGTCTAGCACTTATTGTTTGCAACTAATCGACGTGAATAATTGGATATTATATCGAATGAGTAAGAAAGACAAGTAAAATTGTCAACAAACCTGGCTTGCAGTAGTAATCTGGGTCGATGTCACTACGACCAACAATCCAAAATGACCAGTGTCTGTTCCGAGGGCTGGAATTTTGAAAACCCTGTGAACTTTAGAGGTACTAAAGATTACCGAAATACATCTGAACCATTAAGTGTAGGTAGCACTGAGCACACAACAAACCCTAATGACAATCCTGCCTAATGAGTAATGAATCAATTAGAAAATGGGTGATGAGTGCTACCTCTTGAGCACTGCGTTGGATTTCCCCGAAGAGGAGAGGATGATGCAGCAAAGTAGCGTAAGTATTTCCCTCAGTTTTTGAGAACCAAGGTATCAATCCAGTAGGAGACCACACACAAGTCCCTCGTACCTACACAAAACGATAGCAACTCGCAACCAACGCGATTAGGAGTTGTCAATCCCTTCATGGTCACTTACGAGAGTGAGATCTGATAGAGAAGATAAATAATATTTTTTGTATTTTCGATAGATAGATGCAAAGTGAAAAGTAAAAGGCAAAGTAAAAACAAAGCAAGTAAATAAAGCGATATAGATTGATATGATGAGAATAGACCCGGGGCCATAGGTTTCACTAGTGGCTTCTCTCAAGAGCATAAGTATTCTATGGTGGGTGAACAAATTATTGTTGAGCAATTGACAGAATTGAGCATGGTTATGAGTATATCTAGGTATGATCATGTATATAGGCATCACGTCCGAGACAAGTAGATCGAAACGATTCTGCATCTACTACTATTACTCCACTCAACGACCGCTATCCAGCATGCATCTAGAGTATTAAGTTAAAAACAGAGTAACGCCTTAAGCAAAATGACATGATGTAGAGGGATAAATTCATGCAATATGATAAAAACCCCATCTTGTTATCCTCGATGGCAACAATACAATACGTGCCTTGCTGCCCCTTCTGTCACTAGGAAAGGACACAGCAAGATTGAACACAAAGCTAAGCACTTCTCCCATTGCAAGAACTACCAATCTAGTTGGCCAAACCAAAAAGGATAATTCGAAGAGACTTGCAAAGATAACTCAATCATACATAAAAGAATTCAGAGAAGATTCAAATATTGTTCATAGATAATACTGGATCATAAACCCACAATTCATCGGTCTCAACAAACACACCACAAAAAGAAGAAGATTACGTCGAATAGATCTCCATGAGAGAGGGGGAGAACATTGTATTGAGATCCAAAAAGAGAGAAGAAGCCATCTAGCTACTAGCTATGGACCCGAAGGTCTGAAGTAAACTACTCACACTTCATCGGAGGGGCTATGGTGTTGATGTAGAAGCCCTCTATGGTGGATGCCCCCTCCGGTGGAGCTCCGAAACAGGCCCTAAGATGGGATCTCGTGGATACAGAAGGTTGCGGCGGCGGAATTAGGTTTTTGGCTCCTATTCTGATAGTTTGGGGATACGTAGGTATATATAGGAGGAAGGAGTACGTCGGTGGAGGAACAGGGGGCCACGAGGCAGGGGGCGCGCCCAGGGGGGAGGGCACACCCCCCACCCTCGTGACCACCTCTGTTACAACTTGGAGTAGGATCCAAGTCTCCTGGATCACGTTCGGTGATAAAATCACGTTCCCGAAGGTTTCATTCCATTTGGACTCCGTTTGATATTCCATTTCTTCGAAACACTGAAATAGGCAAAAAAACAGCAATTCTGGGCTGGGCCTTTGGTTAATAGGTTATTCCCAAAAATAATATAAAAGTGGAAAATAAAGCCCAATATGGTCCAAAACAGTAGATAAAGTGGCATGGAGCAATCAAAAATTATATATACGTTGGAGACGTATCAGGCATCCCCAAGCTTAATTCCTGCTCGTCCTCGAGTAGGTAAATGATAAAAAAAAGAATTTTTGATGCGGAGTGATACTTTGGCATAATTTCAATGTAAATCTTCTTAATCATGGTATGAATATTCAGATCCAAAAGATTCAAGACAAAAGTTCATATTGACATAGAAATAATAATACTTCAAGCATACTAATCAAAGCAATCATGTCTTCTCAAAATAACATGGCCAAAGAAAGTTATCCCAACAAAATCATATAGTCTGGCTATGCTCCATCTTCCCCACACAAAATATTTAAGTCATGCACAACCCCGATGACAAGCCAAGCAATTGTTTCATACTTTAACATTCTCAAAACTTTTTCAATCTTCACGCAATACATGAGCGTGAGCCATGGATATTGCACGATATGTGGAATAGAAGGGTGGTTGTGGAGAAGACAAAAAGAGGGAAGATAGTCTCATATAAACTAGGCGTATCAATGGGCTATGGAGATGCCCATCAATAGATATCAATGTGAGTGAGTAGGGATTGCCATGCAACGGATGCACTAGAGCTATAAGTATATGAAAGCTCTACAAAAGAAACTAAGTGGGTGTGCATCCAACTTGCTTGCTCACGAAGACCTAGGGCATTTGAGGAAGCCCATCATTGGAATATACAAGCAAAGTTCTATAATGAAAAATTCCCACTAGTATATGAAAGTGACAAAATGAGAGACTCTCTATCATGAAGATCTTGGTGCTACTTTGAAGCACAAGTGTGGTAAAAGGATAGTAACATTGTCCCTTCTCTCTTTTTCTCTCATTTTTTTATTTTATTTTTTTTATTTGGGCCTTTCTCTCTTTTTTTTATGGCCTCTTTTTTTTCGTCCGGAGTCTCATCCCGACTTGTGGGGGAATCATAGTCTCCATCATCCTTTCCTAACTTGGGACAATGCTCTAATAATGATGATCATCACACTTTTATTTTTCTTACAACTCAACAATTACAACTCGATACTTAGAACAAAGTATGACTCTATATGAATGCCTCCGGCGGTGTACCGGGATATGCAATGAATCATGAGTGACATGTATGAAAGAATTATGAACGGTGGCTTTGCCACAAATACAAGGTCAACTACATGATCATGCTAGCAATATGACAATGATGGAGCGTGTCATAATAAACGAAATGGTGGAAAGTTGCATGGCAATATATCTCCGAATGGCTATGGAAATGCCACAATAGGTAGGTATGGTGGCTGTTCTATGGTGGGTGTATGATACCGGCGAAAAGTGCGTGGTATTAGAGAGGCTAGCAAAGGTGGAAGGATGGGAAAAAGTGTGTATAATTCATGGACTCAACATTAGTCATAAAGAACTCATATACTTATTGCAAAAATCTAGAAGTTATGAAAGCAAAGTATTACGTGCATGCTCCTAGGGGGATAGATTGGTAGGAAAAGACCATCGCTCGTCCCCGACCGCCACTCACAAGGAAGACAATCAATAAATAAATCATGCTCTGAGTTCATCACATAACGGTTCACAATACGTGCATGCTACGGGAATCACAAACTTCAACACAAGTATTCTTTAAATTCACAACTACTCAATTAGCATGACTTTAATATTATCACCTCCATATCTCAAAACAATTATCAAGCATCAAACTTATCTTAGTATTCAATTCACTCAAAAGAAAGTTTCACATATCTTGAATACCAAGTATATTAACATTAAGCAAATTACCATGCTATTAACGACTCTCAAAATAATCTAAGTGAAGCATGAGAGGTCAAAAGTTTCTTTAAAACAAATCTACCACCGTGCTCTAAAAGATCTAAGTGAAGCACTAGAGGAAAAGTTATCACACTCAAAAGATATAAGTGAAGCACTATGAGCAAAACAATCAAGCTCACACTACTAGGGAAAAGCCTATACACAGAATCTTAGCAGCAGCGCGGTTCAAAATAGAGCGCTGCTGCTAAGTAGTTGTAGCGCGTGTCACGTAAACTCGCTGCGATAAAGATTTAGCAAGAGGCCGACCGAAAACGCTACTGCTACAAATATCGACCGCGGTGTTCCCCAACTCTAAGTAGCGAGGCGCTGTCGCAATAACAGCGCCATCGCTAAGCACGTAGTAGTAGCGCTTTCCTCGCGATCGCTGCTGGTAAGTATCAAATTGCCACAATTTTTGTCCCGATTAGCGATGGCGCCATCAAAAGCGCTGCTGTTGCTAAGTACTTAGCAGCAGCTGCTTTCTCCCCCGCCATCGCTAACCCCACCAACCCCCAACCCGTCCTTCCCTCCCCTTCCTTTTTTCCCTTCCCCTACCTCCCCCTCTCCTCTCTTCCCTCCACCACATGCTCCCACTCTCACTCTTCTTCTTCTCAATACTTCTCCCCCATTACTCTCTCTTCTCTATCCACCTTCTCTCTCTTCATTACTCCTACATAACTACACCACCTCCATTAATGCATCTCCTTTCTTTTTCCTTCCCCTCCACTAGTTGAAGTTGTCTCCTTCCAAATTAGGTAGCTAGGTAGATGTAGGATTTAGTTAAGGACCTATTTGCCCCTAACTAGATCTATCTTTGTCAAGAAGAGCTTTGTGCACTTTTGATCTCCCTACAACATCATCTCCGCCATCGAGATAGAGGTGATGAAAATTTCATGCTTTTGCAAAATGGAAATGTGTTTATGTGTGTGTGATATGTTTGTGGAAATTGTGTGTGTGGCATGAGTTGACGCCGCCAAATTGTGCTTTTGAGTTGCCTATGTTTTGCGAAATGTTGATTTATTTCCGCTTTGCTAATTCCGCAAACTCTAGATCCATATATGTCCTATTTTTAGGGAAGGTCATGCCAAATTTTTTATGACTTTGATGCATGCATGCATTTTTACAATTAATTTTTTATTATTACCGTGCAGAGTTGACGATGGTCGATGGAACGATGGTGGACAGGTGGTTGCGGTCGGTGCAAGACATGAAAGAAAATAACCGGACAAAGGTTTTATGTCCGTGTCGAAAATGCAAAGGAATAGTTTGGCTCGACCCCATGACGATGTTCGTGTCGGCGCACCTGCTCATGACTGGTTTCATGGATGGCTATACTGTGGATAATTGAAGATGAGGATGACGATGTTGAGGATGCCGACGGGCAGGCAATGATGACACGGGCAAGACGAAGAGATGATCGATAATGGCGGCGGGAAGAGGCCGGACATGGCGGCGGAGAAGGGCCGGACATGGCGGAGGAGAAGGGCCGGACATGGCGGCGGAGAGAACGACATGGACTCCATGCAGCAGAGTTCGCTCGGTACTAAGTTCAATTGTGCGGGACCCTCATGTTCAAGCATTGCTTCGCAAGGAGACGATCTCGAGAGAGCTGCTTCTAGAGAGGAGGCTAAGCTGGAGCAACTGGTGGTAGACTCAACACTCCATTGTATGATGGTTGCAACCTGAGGTGACCCGGTTGAGTTTCACGCCCAACTCCTCAAGACGATGGCTAAAAACAAATGGACCGACACTAGCCTCAATGAGCATCTCAAGTACCTAAAGGATGTTCTTCCCGGGTAATCTATGTCCTACTAGTGTTGATGAGGCCAAGAAGATTGTGTGCCCTCTTGATCCGCCACACGTTAGATACCATGCATGCATCAACGATTGCATAATTTATCGGAAGGAGCAGCGGAAAAACAAGCTATCCGGTGTGCAATGCTTCTCGATACAAGAAGGCCGGAAGAAATGTCCCCGTAAAGTTGTATGGTACTTACCGATCACTCCCGCCTCTCGAGAGGTATTTTGTAGATCCCAAGGAAGCAAAGCTAATGCTACCGCACGCAGAGAGGAAGAAGCCCGACAATGGAGATGATGCAAAGCCGAGACACGTGAAGGATGGAAGCCAAGGAGAGCGTTGAACAGCTTCTATCGGTATTTTGAATGTGATGCAAGGAACATCGTGCTCGCGCGTGTACCGATGGCATGAACTGCTTGGCAACCGAACACCAACCATAGTACATGGCCCGTGTTTGTATGGATGTACAACCTCCCCTGGTTGTGCATGAAATGGAAGTACATTCACATGAGCATGCTTATTCAAGGGCCAAACAACCAGGAAATAATATTAATTTGTATCTGGGCTACTTCAAGAGGAGTTAGACACGTTATGGAAAACACCGCCAAGACATGGGACGCCGCAAAGGTGAGTATTTCAACATGAGAGCAGCGCGATCACGACAAAGGCAGGACTATCTCGATTACGGATATGTGGCGGCCAAAAGCCATGGATATTGCGGATGCACACGGTGCATGGATGATACAACGCCTCAGCAGCTAACGCCAAGGAAAGATGGCGGT
This sequence comes from Aegilops speltoides, assembly GCA_021437245.1. Classification (NCBI taxonomy): domain Eukaryota; kingdom Viridiplantae; phylum Streptophyta; class Magnoliopsida; order Poales; family Poaceae; genus Aegilops; species Aegilops speltoides. The sequence continues at coordinate 494,356,162 of CM038145.1, forward strand.
CTGGGAAAATCGTGTACATGGGGCATCAAGATGGCTTGAACAGACGCACCCGTGGAGAAACCGTGGAGATCTATTCAATGGTCACGCTGAGCATCGAGGACCTCCACGTAAGCGGAGCGGTGCTGAAATCGATGAGCTATTGAAAAACTGGAATGAGTGCCCCGCGCCGGGAAAGACGATGAGAAAGGCGCCGGAGCCGCTGCTGAAGGTATGGAAGACGAGGTCTGTGTTCTAGGACTTGGAGTACTGGCACAAACTCGATACACGTCATTGCCTTGATCAAATGCATATCTGTAAGAATGTCCTTGAGAGCTTGCTCGCAACACTGATGAACATGCCGGATAAGACCAAGGATGGGTCGAAGGCAAGAAAAGACTTGCAAGATTTGAAAATCAGGAAGATCTGCACATGCCGCCCGTAAAATGTCGACGAGACAGAGAGAGAGAGCGAGGCACGGAGAAGAAGGGCAAGAAATTAAAGAAAGAGGATTATTGCCCCCTCTTGCTTCACCTTAAGTCGCTGAGATCAATCAATTCTTTAAGTGCCTACCGGAGTGAAAGTTAGTTCGATTCATCGTGGCAAGATAAGCGATATCTAGACACGGACAAGAAAAGGTTCAGCGGGATGAAGTCTCATGACTGCTATGTGATGATGACGCAGATACTACCTGTTGCCCTTAGAGGGATAATGGACAAGCACGTCCGTGACACGCTTATTGGTCTCGCAACTTTTTCGACGCCATCTCTCGAAAGTCGATCGATGTGAAGCAACTCCAAAGGCTACAGAAGAGATCGTTGTGATCTCGAATGAGCTTGAGATGTACTTCCCGCCCGCGTTCTTCGACGTGATGGTGCATCTGTGTGTCCATATTGTGGATGACATAATAGACTGGGCCGCCATTCCCGCACAACATGATGCCGCTTTGAGAGGATGAATGGGATCATCAAAGGATTCATTCGTAACATGTCCCGTCCGGATGGAAGCATCGTCCAGGGCTATTTGGCACAAGAGTGCATCTTTTTCTGTGAGAATTTTCTATATGGCGCAGACCAGCCGCCTGGCGTTAGTGTTGGTTTGCCCGTTAACAAGCACAATGGGAGGCTCGAAGGAGATGGTCACTGCAACGGTCGCAGGGAACTGCACGTGGCATACTTAGATCGATGCAGCAACTTTGACAGAGCAAACTTGGTAGTGCTACAACACCTAGACGAGGTAGATCCTTTCGTGGCACTGCACAAAGAAATTATTGCTAAGAAGTATCGTGACCGGGGGGTATGCAGGACGGACGCCGAAGTTACTAGAGAGCACAACTCCACTTTCCTGCATTGGTTCAAAGAGCATATTATTGCTAATCCCCCGGAGGAGGGCTCTAAGGACGGATTGCTCATATACGCCTTAGCACATGGCCCTCGCCCAACCTCAGAACCTATCGTGCATATGATATCAACGGATACACGCTCTACACGGAGGCAAAAGATATGGACAAGGATGATCGTAACTCGGGGTGACGATGGAATGCATGACCGCAATGACAACGCACAACCGAACGATTTTATGGAAGGGTCGAGGAGATCCGGGAGCTTGACTACTCGTCTCGCACAACACGACGATGTTCCGTGTCGATGGGCTAAGAATGTCGAAAGAGAAAGCCGGATGTTCACTACCATGACTATACCCGACGCCAAGAGCGCTACCGTGAACGCTTATCGCAAAAAACGAGCCATGGGTACACGCTAAGCACGTGACACAATGCTTCTTCATAATCGACCAGCAATCCCAGCCGTGTTGTCGTGAGGAGAGGCAAAAGGAACATCATTGGAATGGATGGAGTCGCCAACGAGGAAGACTATGATCAGTACGGCAACCCAAGAAGATGACGATGATGATGAAGTATACGTCAAAAGAAGAATCAATACTACATTACCTAAGAAAAATCATACTCCATGGAAAAGGCAAAGTCACAATGAGGGGCTCAATTATTCTTTGACGAACAAGAAGGGAAAGAAGCTGACTCAAAAACGAAAACGTCAGCACTAAGGAAACGTATGTTATGGGTCCAATGATGTGTAATATATATATGTTCCTATTTTGTACACACACTTAGCCATTATTATGCATGGGTCCAATGATGTGTAATATATATGTTCCTATTTTGCATACATATTTAACCGTCAAATGATGCAATATATATCGCCCTCCCTTCGTTCACTGCCCTCGGGAAATAAAAGTGGGATAAAATAAAGGAAAAGAAAAAGGAAAACTGGCAGTAGCAACGGCAGTAGCAGCGCGTTTCCACAAAACCGCTGCTGCTAGATCTTAGTAGTAGCGTGTTTCTCATAAACCGCTGTCGCTACACATCATAGTAGTAGCGAGTTTCTCATAAACCGCTGCAGCTACAGATCATAGTAGTAGCGCTTTTCTCTGAAACCGCTGCAACTACAGAATATAGTAGCAGCGCGTTTTAACATAACGCGCTACTGCTACGTCCACTTAACCCAAAATTCGCACTCGCCCAGCTTCATCCCGCCATTTCCCCCAAGTCCCCACTCTCCGGCCCGTCGCTCCGCCTCGCCCGACCTGCCCCGGCGCTTCGCCCGACTCCGCCCGCCGGCGCTTAGCCTCCTCGCCCGTCCCGGCCCTCGACCCGACTCGGCGCGCTCGCCCCGACCACGCCGCTCGCCCCGACCCAGCCGCTCGCCCTCGACTCGGCCAAGGCCTCGCCCGACCAGGCGCTCGCCCCGACCCGTCGGCCTCGCCTCCCTCCTCTCCCCTGCCGGCCATCGCTGGCCTGCCTCCTCGCCTGCACTCTCTGAACCCCCCTCTCTGCTAGGGTTCTTCATGTTAATTAATTAGGTTATCTATTTAGTTACTGAATTTAGCTAGGTTTCAAAATTAGCTGAATTTATATGGAAATTTGAACTGACATGTGATATGTGCATATGTCATGTTTTGGACATGTCATGTTTGGAAAATGATCCGAGTGGCCTATGTTACGCTGGAATGTTGATTCATTTCGCTTGGTGAATTTCAGCGCCGATATATCCATTTTTAGCAAAGGTCATGCCGAAATTTCCGTGAATAAAGGCATGATTTGTGCTACATAGTTGGTATATCGAGTCTTGGCACATAGATTTCTTTTATGTCATTTCTCATTTATTCTTACTTTTAGAAATAAATGAGGCCACTTAATCATAGGAAACATGTCGAACAACGAAGAAACTGGGCCTTCTGACCAAGATGCAGATGAGATGGATTATGAGGGTGAACAAGAGTACCTCGACTATTTGACTGCTAAGCAAGGTTTGTAGGTCGGCCTCGATGATGGTAATCGACGCCGACATCGACATCGATGGCGCCAAGACCGATGGCGGCGCCGAGACCGGTGGGGAAGGTACCGCCGGGGAAGGTACAGGCCCCGATGCCGATACCGAAAAGAGGAAGCATAAGAAGCAGAGGATACGAAAACCTAACAAACTAGGGATTGGACGACTTGTGATCACAAAGATGGCACCTGGCAAGTTTGAGCCGTTAGAGCTGGAAGAACCTTGCAAGTGCTATGGGAACCAAGTAGGATGCATCCTACGGAATGCGCGAGCATCAACGATTTATGACTTAAGGAGTAAAGAACATTTGACGCAGTTGCTCCTAACGGTTGCACAAGAGATTCAAGTTCCCGACCGGATGATAACATAGAACAACCGTGGGATGATCCGAAGATGAAAAAGATTAACAATCACGCCATGGGCATGTTCAAGAATGATTTGGCCTCCGGAAAGGGAGGGTGAAACGAGCTATTGAGGCTGATGAACCCCGCCCAAGATTCTCGGAGGAAAATCCGACACTTACGGAAGAGGAGTTCAAAAGTTCAAGGACACTTGCGCTACCGAGGCAGCCAAGGCTAAGGCTGCGAAATTCAAAAGCCTTCAGCAAAGGAACACGGAAGCATCGCCTCGGAAGCCATGGCTACCTCGGTAAAAGGCCCATATGGGATAAGGAGGACGCGAACTTGAAGCCGCGGGTCTCCTGCACTTTTCGAAAGTTCACCAACCCCTTGTAGCATGACTTCATCGTGGTCCGCTACAAGTGGGACAAGGAGAAAAGGTTTTTACACGGACAAGATCACGAGGAAATTGATTAGACTCGAGAAGCAACACCGCTTGCAGCCGAAAGCCCTATTCGATGAGGCCCAAGTGGGACACCCTCTCAACCGGCCTTGAACGAACTTAAGGGACTCCCGTTGGAACAGCGGCCGCAATATGGTCGTGGTGCACGGCGCCGAGACGGCGCCACATGGAAGGTGTTTACAACGACGGCCCGGAGGCCAAGAAGCGTAAAAGAAGTTTAGTCAGCGGACATCGATGCAAAGGTGAAGCTTGCGATCGAGAAAAAGCAGCCGAGGACGCGAAAAAAGCAGCCGAGGACAAATATGAGTTGCTACAGCAGTAGTCAATGCAGCCAGAATCGCCGCAGAAATGATTTCGCTACTAACTTGGTTCCAGATTATCATCAATCGGGCGAAGGAAAATCCGCACAAGACGGTACATGATTTCGATGCCCGTTTAAATGCGAGCAACTCCATGAACAACAACACCATCGCACCACCATCACTTGCTCAAGCAACCAGGCCTCCTCTCGCAGCCGCTCCCGCCATAGCAGCCCGCCCTTAGTCTCAGCGCGCTAGGTGGGCCTTCGCCTTTAGCTGAGCTCGACGTCACGGTAATTACATGTCGCACCAACATATATATATATATATATAGATAATATTCCATTTTGTTGCCTTTCGGTTGTTTTACACCACGTATATATGTGTTTGCAAAGTGAAAGAAACCCCATGCACCATACTCTACTTGATCAAAGGCCGAAGGTGGACATGGGAAAGGGGATGATAATGGACCCTCTCAACGCACATTCCACAACCAGCCGATCCTGCTGGGCACTTGAGGTTAGCTTGACCAGTGAAATCGGGCACGAGGATTTGCCTCCTCCTGCATACAACATGTGGGAGCGACGACGAGACCCCGCCACGGATTGGACGCCGCAAGGGTTGGGTGCTGCTATGGTCAAGAATCTTATTCGTCGAGCCGCCGAGAGCACACCAATAACTACCACACATCAACAAGCATGTGCGGAGACCACCACCCCACCTACGCAATTACCAGCTCCTGTAGTAGTGCCGGTGAGAGCGGCGGACGACATGGTGAAGGGGTGCAATAGTATTGGCTGATGTAATTTCTCCCAGAGAATGAGAATGGATGATGAGACGGAGGTCGACCCTATGGATTACCTCAATACAAACGCTGTATGACTGTGACATAGATATGATGAGTCAACCATATGACGAATCGGGCTATCACTTGCTAATGAGGATATGAGTGATATGCCGGGCAGGGCCGCACCATGGATTGCAAAAGTCTCTCTTCATGAAATCCTCACAGACACGCTCAAGATGCCGCCAACACAGGCTCAACTAGCCGGGCGCGAGGGTCGTCAAGATTTAGCCCGGGAACACTTGGGCAGGGGTTAAGGAAGGGTCTCGAAGGTGTGCCCAAGAAAAAGGAGAGGAAGAGATCGGGAAGGTAATCGCTCCAAACAAGCCAGAGCACACAACAGCCGACGATGCATTACAAGAGCGTGTACCTGTCAAAGGTGCGGCCATGTTCCATGTCACACGCGAGCCGATGCTACCACCGAAACTGCTGGAGGCAATATCGGGGGATCTCAGGAGACTGCATGACCATGTGCTATCAACTGAGAAAAGCCTACTAGCCTCGAAGGATCCAGGATATCTGACATACATGGCTCGTGTGCCTGAGGGGAAGTGCTACGTCGACACACGGCCCGCGGAGGTGTTCTTCCTGCGGTTTGACCATATCTTCGAGATGTTTTTGACAAGGCGGCTTGATTTTACTATCGTCCGCCTTTTTTGCGCTACATATGAGCTCCGTCATGAAGAGTGAAGAAGTCTCGCAAATCTGTGTGGCGGATTCGCACTACATGCACGAAGTCTTTCTTGAGTCTCGCGACTTTGAGCGTGAAACTGCTAGGGAGTACCTCCAAAACTTCATGGTACAGAATAAGGACCGGAAATTGTCCTCGTGCCTTATCATCCAAAGTAAGTCAGTTCGGACAACCCTTTCATACATTTCAATCGCTCCTTCTCTCTCATATGGGGAATAATTTGAGGTGTCTTTTCCTCGCAGCAACGGGCGCGCCCGTCCTTATCGTTTCTTACCCGCAAGTCTCCCACGCCGTATTTTGACCCTTCCAGAGACTACGAGAAAAGCACTACACCCACATAATGAATATTCTAGATGATGCTCTCCAAGGCTTCACTTTAGAGGTGGCCACGTGCATATCAGAAACAAAGGAACAAGAAGATGGGTTTCACGATAAAACTAACTTCTCCTGCATCCATGTCCCAAAACCAAGCAAGAAGGATGGATTCTACATCGTCCATCTCATGATTCAGTTCAACATGGATCACCAAAAGCTTCAGATTAACAGCGAAATGATGATCATATCCACAAGTGGCTAGAATCTCATGGAGAAGCGAATTATAAACTTAGAGATGACTTCTTTCGCATCCAAAGCGACATTGCGACGATCATCATGAAAGAAGTCGTCGATGAGAAGGGGATGTTCCACCACGGCCCTATATCGCGAACTGACGTCCGAACTCGCATAGGCATGCAACGCCTAGACCTCACGCCGTTCAAGAAGCTAGGGTTCGTCCTCGATGATATGGAAGGATGGAACTTCTAGTGATTTATGATGCCGATGATGATGATATGTGTCGGTTGAACTTGTATACTTTTGTAGCGATGAAACTTTGTGATGTCCACGGTCCCTGCCGAACTTGCGTAACGCTACTTTGTTAGTTTGCGTACGATGACCTGCGTACCTCTAGTTAATTAATTTGCGCATCGTATATGTTGCATCTAGTTGCTAACCTTTCTTTTTGGTGTTGCTCTAGTATATTTTGTTGCATATATATGATTGTACATCCTCTTCATGAACATGCATCTCTAACAGTACCTAGTTTCTTGATGGCGAGATGGAAATGCTATGTCGTGTGTACAAAGGGAAGGTTCCGGGTGTACAACGAGTGGCATGAGTGTCGGCGCAAGTGAATGGGTTCACGGGCGCCAGCCATAAAACTTCAAAAGCAGACAAGAAGGAGAAGCTAGTTACTTGAGGTTCACGCTAGCGAGAGAGGACTCAGAATCGCCACCTCATGTATCGCATGGTTCCGCTCTCACTCATAGTGATAGCACTTCTTGCGTATACCTTTGTTTAGATGGATGACGTTGTTGTAGTTGCAAGTATTCGAGACTTGCATGTATTGCTATTTTCGAGATGATGACAAGATATCACTTTGTGTTGGATGATGATTATGAAGATACTATTTGTATGTACATGCTATGATTACATTTGTGGTCTCGCAGGCATTTGTATGTGTATCATGATGACATTTCTATGTGCTAAAGATTCTTCTACAAAGCCGGTTCAAATACAAGACAAATATGCCAAAAAAAAACTACTTAAATTAGCAGTAGCGAGTGTACAAAAGTTAGCAGCAGCGCCTCAATAGCAGTAGCGCGTCCAGCCAAAGAGCGCTAGCGCTACTAGCGGTAGCGAGCTTCCCCTAACCGCGTTGGTGCTACATTGTGTAGCAGTAGCGCGGGTGCGCACGCGCTACTGCTATGAGTCAGCTGAAGGCCAGATAGTAGCGCTGGTACCAAGCCATCGATACATCTAAAACCCGCGCTGCTGCTAGCCTTTTCCCTAGTAGTGTCAAAAGATGTAAGTGAAGCACTATGAGCAAAACTATCAAGCTCAAAAGATATAAGTGAAGCACATAGTGTATTCTAACAAATTCCAATTCATGTATGGCTCTCTCAAAGGGTGTGTACAGCAAGGATGATTGTGGTAAACTAACAAGCAAATACGCAAATAATACAAGACGCTCCAAGCAAAACACATATCATGTGGTGAATAAAAATATAGCTCCAAGTAAATTACCGATGGAAGTGGACGAAAGAGGGGATGCCTTCCGGGGCATCCCCAAGCTTTGACTTTTTGGTGTCCTTGGATTATCTTGGGGGTGCCATGGTCATCCCCAAGCTTAGGCTCTTGCCACTCCTTGTTCCATAATCCATCAAAAGAATTCACCCAAAACTTGAAAACTTCACAACACAAAACTCAACAGAAATCTCGTGAGCTCCGTTAGAGAAAGAAAACAAAAGACTACTTCAAGGTACTGTAATGAACTCATACTTTATTTATATTGGTGTTAATCCTACTGTATTCCAACTTCTCAATGGATTATAAACTATTTTATTAACCATATATTTATCAAAATAAGCAAACAACACCCACAAAACAGAATCTGTCAAAAACAGAACAGTCTGTAGCAATCTGTAACTAACGCAAACTTCTGGAACTCTAAAAATTCTACCAAAATAGGAAGTCCTGGAAAATGTGTTTATTGATCAGAAGCAAAAAGAATCAACGCAAAATCACGTTCCTGTGATTTAACAAAATTATATTCGTGCACACAAAGTTTCTATTTTTCAGCAGAATCAAATCAACTATCATCGTAGGTTATCCTATAGGTTCTACTTGGCACAAACACTAATTAAAACATAAAACCACATCCAAACAGAGGCTAGATGGATTATTTATTCCTAAACAGAAGAAAAAACAAAAAACACAAAATAAAATTGGGTTGCCTCCCAACAACCGCTATCGTTTAATGCCCCTAGCTAGGCATAAAAGCAAGGATAGATCTAGGTATTGCCATCTTTGGTAGGCAATCCATAAGTGGCTCTCATGATCGATTCATATGGTAATTTTATTTTCTTTCTAGGGAAGTGTTACATGCCCTTCTTTATGGGAAATTGGAATCTCATATTCCCCCTCCCTTCATATCAATAATTGCAGCAATCGTTCTAAGGAAAGGTCTACCAAGAATAATAGGACATGAAGGATTGCAATCTATGTCAAGAACGATAAAATATACGGGCACATAATTCCTATTTGCAACAATAAGAACATCATTAATTCTGCCCATAGGCTTTTTAATAGTGGAATCCGCAAGATGCAAGTTTAGAGAGCAATCATCAAAGTCACGGAAATCTAGCAAATCACATAAAGTTTTGGGAATAGTAGAGACACTAGCACCCAAATCACACAAAGCATGAAACTCATAATCTTTAATTTTAATTTTAGTAGGAGTTTCCCACTCATCATAGAGTTTTCTAGGGATAGAAACTTTCAACTCAAGTTTTTCTTCATAAGATTGCATCAAGGCATCAACAATGTGTTCGGTAAAGGCCTTATTTTGACTATAAGCATGAGGAGAATCTAGCACGGATTGCAACAAGGAAATACAACCAATTAAAGAGAAATTTTCATAATTAAATTCCTTGAGATCCAAAATAGTGGGTTTAGCAACATCTATGTTTTTATTTCTTTCAATCCCACTTTCATCAAATTCATCATCAAGATCTAGAAACTCCGAATTCTTAGAACGCCTTCTAGGTAAAGGAAGATCATATTCAGTTTCATCAAGATTCATATTGCAAAACAAAGATTTAATGGGGGACACATCAATAACTTTTAGATCTTCATCTTGATTTTCATAGGAATTGGAAGAACATGCTTTAATAAAGGCATCTTTGGAAGCACGCATCCTAGCGGTTCTTTCTTTGCATTCATCAATGGAAATTCTCATGGATTTGAGAGACTCATTGATATCATGCTTAGGAGGAATAGATCTAAGGTTTAAAGAATCAATTTCAAGAGAAATTCTATCAACGTTCCTAGCCAAATCATCAACTTTAAGCAATTTCTCTTCAAGCAAAGCATTAAAATTCTTTTGTGAATTCATAAACTCTTTAACACTATTCTCAAATTCAGAGGGCATCTTATTAAAATTTCCATAAGAGTTGTTGTAGGAATTTCCATAATTATTAGAAGGATTACTAGGATAAGGCCTAGGATTAAAATTCCCTCTATACGCGTTGTTTCCAAAACTATTCCTACCAACAAAATTCACATCCATAGATTCATTATTATTCTCAAGCAAAGTAGACAAAGGCATATCAATGGGATCAAGAGGAGTATTTTTAGGAGCAAACATCTTCATAAGTTCATCCATCTTTTCACTCAAAACATTGATTTCTTCTATAGCATGCACTTCTTTATTAGAAGATCTTTCGGTGTGCCATTGAGAATAATTAGCCATAATATTATCAAGCAATTTTGTAGAATCTCCTAATGTAATTTCCATAAACGTGCCTCCCGCGGCCGAATCTAAAAGATTTCTAGAAGCAAAGTTCAATCCGGCATAAAAAATTTGTCTGATCATCCATAAATCCAAACCATGAGTAGGGCAATTGCTAAGCATCAATTTCATTCTTTCCCAAGATTGGGCAACATGCTCATGATCAAGTTTTTTAAAATTCATAATATCGTTCCTAAGAGTGACGATCTTAGTGGGAGGAAAATACTTAGAGATAAAAGCATCTTTGCACTTGTTCCAAGAATCAATACTATTTTTAGGCAAAGACGAAAAACCAAACTTTAGCACGATCTCTAAGTGAAAACGGAAATAACTTCAATTTGACAATATTGTTATTCGTATCTTTCTTCTTTTGCCTATCACACAAATCAACAAAGTTGTTTAAATGAGTAGCGGCATGTTCACTAGGAAGGCCGGTGAATTGATCTTTCATAACAAGATTCAGCAAAGTGGTATTGATTTCACAAGACTCATCATTATTAAGAGGAGCAATCGGAGTACTAAGGAAATCATTATTATTGGTATTCGAGAAGTCACACAATTTGGTATTATCTTGCGCCATGGCAACAAGTAATCCAACACACAAGCAAATAGAAAGGCAACCGGAAAAAGGCAAACGGGAAAGAGAGGAGGAGATTGGAAAAGAGAGGGTGAATAAAACGGCAAGGGTGAAGTGGGGGAGAGGAAAACGAGAGGCAAATGGCAAATAATGTAATGCGAGAGGTAGGGATTGTGATGGGTACTTGGTTTTGTTGACATGCTTGCGTGAGGCAACGGTGCCAGAAATCCTTCTTGCTACCTCTTGAGCACTGCGTTGGATTTCCCCGAAGAGGAGAGGATGATGCAGCAAAGTAGCATAAGTATTTCCCTTGGTTTTTGAGAACCAATGTATCAATCCAGTAGGAGACCACGCACAAGTCCCTCGTACCTACACAAAATGATAGCAGCTCGCAACCAACACTATTAGGGGTTGTCAATCCCTTCACGGTCACTTACGAGAGTGAGATCTGATAGAGAAGATAAATAATATTTTTGGTATTTTTGATAGATAGTTGCAAAGTGAAAAGTAAAAGGCAAAGTAAAAACAAAGCAAGTAAATAAAGCGATATAGATTGATATGATGAGAATAGACCCGGGGGCCATAGGTTTCACTAGTGGCTTCTCTCAAGAGCATAAGTATTCTACGGTGGGTGAACAAATTACTGTTGAGCAATTGACAGAATTGAGCATAGTTATGAGTATATCTAGGTATGATCATGTATATAGGCATCACGTCCGAGACAAGTAGATCAAAACGATTCTGCATCTACTACTATTACTCCACTCATCGACCGCTATCCAGCATGCATCTAGAGTATTAAGTTAAAAACAGAGTAACGCCTTAAGCAAGATGACATGATGTAGAGGGATAAATTCATGCAATATGATAAAAACCCCATCTTGTTATCCTCGATGGCAACAATACAATACGTGCCTTGCTGCCCCTTCTGTCACTGGGAAAGGACACCGCAAGATTGAACCCAAAGCTAAGCACTTCTTCCATTGCAAGAACTACCAATCTAGTTCGCCAAACCAAAAAGGATAATTCGAAGAGACTTGCAAAGATAACTCAATCATACATAAAAGAATTCAGAGAAGATTCAAATATTGTTCATAGATAATACTGGATCATAAACCCACAATTCATCGGTCTCAACAAACAAACCGCAAAAAGAAGATGATTACATCGAATAGATCTCCACGAGAGAGGGGGAGAACATTGTATTGAGATCCAAAAAGAGAGAAGAAGCCATCTAGCTACTAGCTATAGACCCGAAGGTCTAAAGTAAACTACTCACACTTCATTGTAGGGGCAATGGTGTTGATGTAGAAGCCCTCCATGGTGGATGCCCCCTCCGGCGGAGCTCCGGAACAGGCCCCAAGATGGGATCTCGTGGATACAGAAGGTTGCGGCGGTGGAATTAGGTTTTTGGCTCCTGTTCTGATCGTTTGGGGATACGTAGGAATATATAGGAGGAAGGAGTACGTCGGTGGAGCAACAGGGGGGCCACGAGGCAGGGGGCGCGCCCAGGGAGGGAGGGCGCGCCCCCCACCCTCGTGACCGCCTCTGTTACAACTTGGAGTAGGGTCCAAGTCTCCTGGATCACGTTCGGTGAGAAAATCACGTTCCCGAAGGTTTCATTCCGTTTGGACTCCGTTTGATATTCCGTTTCTTGAAACACCAAATAGGCAAAAAACAAAGAATTCCGGCTGGGCCTTCGGTTAATAGGTTAGTCCCAAAAATAATATAAAAGTGGAAAATAAAGCCCAATATGTTCCAAAACAGTAGATAAAGTAGCATGGAGCAATCAAAAATTATAGATACGTTGGCGACGTATCAATGAGGAGTGCCTGCTGAGTTTTGAGGACGTATCTCAGGATAAATCGGGTTGGCTTGGTGGGTGCTGCACACCTGATCCTGAACGGATGGGAAGGTAGGCACGGCGGCGTGCCCGGTCAGCGGTGACGCTGTTGGGCGAGCCGCTGCCCGGGCGCGCGGCTCTTGGCCTCCTGTTAGTCCGGCGTCTCCTCCTAGAGTCATGCCGTCTGGGGACGACAAGTCACCGGCGAGGCAGGTGGCTGAGGGTGAGTAGAGATTGGAAGTGCGCAACAGAACAGAGGGGAATCGGGGCCTGGGACGACCCAAAATCCCAGGGTGGGCCGGCCCACCGTGGGCACCCTATAGAGATACACACCCGAGCGGCGAACATGCATTTTTGAAACTAATTTAGGAACATTTAGCTGACCAATTAAACAACTCTGTTTTAATAATATCGATTCAGATTTGAACAACTAAGCTTGTTTAGCTTGATGGGTGGAGCAGTGTTATTATGTCACGAAGCGCGTATTCTGATCGTATAGTGATCATAAAAGGGGGAAACTCTAAGCATATGTTTTTTTAGCAAAAGAGGGTTTCCCCTCCGATTTCTATTAAAGAAACCACCACGGAACCAACATGATCAATTAAACCCTAAGCATGATCAATTAAACCGTATTATGGCTGTGCCATGGCAGATTTGAAGCTGCAAACCGGAGAAATGATATTTAGCATCCATTGTTTGCTTCGAACTAAGAACTACTCCCTCCGTCCCATAATATAAGAACATTTTTGACACTAGTGTAGTGTCAAAAACGTTCTTATATTATGGGACGGAGGGAGTAAATTCTAAGAGCTGAAAAGAAAGTAGAGTAACCAAGTTAAGATCTATTTTCTAGTTGAGATCAAAAAGTTGAGGAGATATGAAGTACCACCTCTCTTGCGGCGCCGTGTAGGCATCGGGGGTGCGATGGCTGTCAGTGGCTTTGAAGCAGATCTGTGACGGTAGACGGGTGCATCGGGGGATAAGTCCCGTTGTGGTGGAAGAGAAGGTAGTCTGAGCGCCCCCGGCAAAGAGACGACGGCGCCGATGAAGCGAGAGGACGTGATGCAAGGCTATTGGTCCATCGCCGTGGATGAGAAACGTCCATCTCTAGCAGTGGACGACGTGGTCTTGGTAGGCTCTCCGGCATGGTGGAGGACAGTGGCGATGGATGTGGTGGAGGACGGCGGCGATGGATGGGGTGGCGGACGGAGGCTGGTGTGGGGATGGGGTGTTCTAGCAAGGACGGTGTATGAATGGGAAAATGGAGGGAGAGGTACGAGGAACCATGTTTTTGGGACGCGCCTGTCTAAAATATGGGAAAGTTACGAACTTAGCCCCCGTTTAAAATTTGGACGTCTCATCGGGTTGGGGATAGGACGGTAATCTCGCATCTCACCAATATTTGCCCAGAGCGATTTTGGGCAAGGAGAGGGTGGTTGGCGCCCATGGTTGGCGCCCACGGTGTATGAACAGGGCTGACAGGTAGGGCGGTTGTGTCACGTCTAAGTGAAGTTACAAACCTGCCCCTATTGAAAATATTTGCCTACATCGATTTCGGCTGAGTCGAGTTTGTTTTGCTGCCCACCGTGTATGATTGGGGAATGGAGGGAGAAACAGAGATCTTTCGGACGAGCTTGAATCAAATGTGTTTTGCCGCCCATGTTTGACGCCCACTGTGTCGGAATGGGCTCAGAGGCGGTCGTGTCATGTCTAATTGAAGTTACTAACCTACCCCTATTTAGAGCAGTGGAAATTGGGTCGATGGATTGTCCGTGTAATGGGTAGACAGTAATTTCCATCTCCCAAACACTTGGCTTCGGGCAGCCGACGTGGGAGTGGACATTTTGCCACTTCTTTTGAATTTTGGGAAACTAAGCATCCATGTTTACCATGGCAATTAAATTCGAATCCATTTTGTATTCCTATATGAATCTTTATAAATCATTCTATGTGTTTTTATATATCTTCAAAAGGACGACAAAGATGTATTCCACTGTCATATATGAATATGGTTTACAAATGCCGATACTCAAACTCAGAAGCTAGAATCTAGTTTAAGGTGAATTCGAATATTTGGAAAACTTCATGTCCAACTCAAATGTCGCACGCAACATAATGTGTACTCCCATTTAGATATGTACACAAGCGATGTATTAAGATTCAAAAACCGAGTCAATCAACCAAGAATGTACAGAACTAACATACATATAAACACTTATAGAGTATATGGATCAATAATATCAACTAACATACATAAGCCAGGCTGCTGTACTTTTTTTTGGCTACAACAACATCCTTTTTTAGACAGCATCTTGGCCCTTTCTGATGCGTGCCACTTATGGTCCATCTATACTACTACTATTGCTGAATGCACATTCAGCCCAATTGGCATATTTGTACGTTTAGCACAGCAATCCAAATGAAATGTCTCCGAGTCTTATCAATTAATACAGACTTGTGCTCAAATAAAATTACAAACCAAAAAAAAACAATTATTACATGATCTCTAAAACAAATGGTTTGATTGATTACATGAACAGACAACACAAAGGTTATTCAATGATGGAAATAACTTTCACCTATTATTTACCAAGTAGGAATTTAATTTCCTTTTTACCTTCAGGACCTTAACAATCTGGTCAGTCTCAGCTTGCTTCGTTTTGAAATCCACCAAATATTTAATGGTTGTCTTGAGTACTACTTGTGATTGTGTTGTTTTCTTCCTCAACATGTTAACTTCATCTCTAAGTGCAGAAGCAAAATCTCTTTCTACCACTAGTTTAGCCTCTAGAGCATCAGCAGTTGGCGATTCATAATGCACGATTGGGCCGGTGCCACTGCTGTGGGATGATGCAACGTCCATGGGGACCTCGCTCTTTGATCTTGGGCTAACCTGTTTTGCCATTAAAGTTTCGATTGGATTCAAAAAAGTAGAATTTAGCAAAACATCTCAACTGGGAGTTATAACAACAAACCAGTTAAACAAACAAGGAATTAAAGAGTTTCAATTGGATGCTGAAAAGTAGTTATTAACATCATTGTAACCCGATGTTGCAGTAGCAAAGCAGTTAAACAAACAAGTAGATATTTAAGTTAAGGCAAACAGGTAATTCTTAACAGTAAGTATCAAACACAAAGATAGGCGCAGTCTACAATATGATTAATAGGCTGTGGCATTATGTAATCAGTAGCAAACTAAATTAAGCCAAGCAACATAATTGAACAATTTTGCAATAAGTGGCTAACTAAAATGCCGAGAAGCAGGTAACTGAACTTATGTTAGTTCTTTGTACAGGCACATTGCAACTTCTTTTTCGCTTACAAGGTTGTAAGAAGGAGTCCATGGCATCAATTGCTTGGATACGCAGTCCCAATACTTCTTTCTTCCCACACTGCATTGGTAAGTTGAATGGTTAATCTGGTAAGATGGCGCGTCCTTGATATGTTATATGAGGACGTGTATCGGACTAGTTGTAGCCACACACATCACACTGGCTTTTACTGTATATTTCATGCGATTACTTTTGGCATATCGAGATCTAAGCAATCTACAATAGGATGAAATGACTGGCATCCTTCACATTATTGGCGAACTCAGTTCATAGAAACAAGCAATTCAACCATTCTGTGGGTAAATCTAAAGCGCCACTGGAATATTTTTCACTATCCAATCATACACACAAAAAGGGGCGATGCCACCATAGGGGCTGGTATGGGCGGCCGCCTCAGGTGGCTGGAAAGTGTGCACCTTGTCTCAGTCATCCAGGTTGGCCCATGCTAGTTTTGTTCGTCCCAATGCATGAGCAGGCAATGTAAAAAATGAAGAAAAATGTTTCAATTTGGATAGGCCAATAACTTAAGTGCAAGGCAGGACCTATAGCAGGCTCGCGGCCCAAACGAGCGCCTCGCATATCGATCGACAGCAGGAAAAATCCCAATTCATTCGCTCCAGCCTCCAGTCTGGTTCGCTCCTAACCTAGCCACCGCTGGACAGACCGACACAGCACTTCCTCGCGCCCTCGTTGGAGGGCGGTCGCCGGGCTTCAAGCGAATGGAAGGAAAAGAAGATGAAGATCCAACCCTGGGTGTAGCCTGCGTGTGAGGCAGTGGCGGCAGCACGGGCATGGCATCGAGCTTGCGCAAACGGATAGTCGCAGCTTGCAAGAGTAGCATGCGTAACGAGCAGGTACA
Organism: Aegilops speltoides; assembly: GCA_021437245.1. Lineage (NCBI taxonomy): Eukaryota > Viridiplantae > Streptophyta > Magnoliopsida > Poales > Poaceae > Aegilops > Aegilops speltoides. Next base: position 494,373,061 of record CM038145.1, read on the forward strand.
TCACATCCCCGATTATATCTAATTCAACTCTTCAATTTCTGGACAATAGTTAAACCTGGCGGTGTTGTAAAACTGCTTGTATGTAGGGAATCTATGAGAAAATGAAAACAATTTCTACTTATTTTATAACTCCCCCAATCAATCTTGAATCGATCAATCGATGTATCTAATCAAGTTTCCTGTGCAAACATACAAGCTCATGTTGTTCTTGAGCCTGAGGTCTCTAATGAACAGACTGCTAATGAAGGATTTGATGCAAACTGAGGGAGTCCTGGACTAGGGGGTGTCCGGACAGCCGGACTATCATCGTCAGCCGGACTCCAAGACTATGAAGATACAAGATTGAAGACTTCGTCCCGTGTCCGGATGGGACTTTCCTGGGCGTGGAAGGCAAGCTTGGCGATACGGATATGTAGATCTCCTACCATTGTAACCGACTCTGTGTAACCCTAGCCTCTCCGGTGTCTATATAAACCGGAGGGTTTTAGTCTGTAGGACAACAACCATGACAACAATTATACCATAGGCTAGCTTCTAGGGTTTAGCCTCCTTGATCTCGTGGTAGATCCACTCTTGTACTACCCATATCATCAATATCAATCAAGCAGGAGTAGGGTTTTACCTCCATCGAGAGGGCCCGAACCTGGGTAAAAACATCGTGTCCCTTCTCTCCTGTTACCATCCGCCTAGACGCACGCCGGGACCCCTACCGAGATCCGCCGGTTTTGACACCGACATTGGTGCTTTCATTGAGAGTTCCTCTGTGTCGTCACCGATAGGCTTGATAGCTTCTTTAATCAACAACAACGCAGTCCAGGGTGAGACTTTTCTCCCCAGACAAATCTTCGTGTTCGGCGGCTTTGCACTGCAGGCCAATTCACTTGGCCATCTGGAACAGATCGAAAGCTACGCCCCTGGCCATCAGGTCAGGTTTGGAAGCCTAAACTTCACGGACGACATCCGCGGAGACTTGATCTTCGACGGATCCGAGCCACAACCGAGCGTGCCACGCTGTATGATGGGCATGATTTAGCTCGCCACGGACAAAGGCCACGAGGTCGCACACGAGTCCGCTCGACCCATAGTTCGAGCAGATCACGCAGACGAGGACAGGTGGCTGGACACCACCTCGGGAGCTGCAACTTCTACGGCGATGGAGCCGAATACTAACCTTGTCCCTTATAAAGCTCGTGAATCCGAGGCGCCGGACTCTTTGCCGGACTCCGAACCTCCTGCGCCCCTGCCAATCGAATCTGATTGGGCGCCGATCATGGAGTTCACCGCCGCGGACATCTTTCAGCACTCACCCTTTGGCGACATCCTAAATTCGCTAAAGCATCTCTCGTTATCACGTTAACCCTGGCCGGACTGCGGTCGGGATGGTTGCGATGCGGACGACGAAGAAATTCAAAGCCCACCCACCACCCACTTTGTAGCCACTATCGACGATCTAACCGACATACTAGACTACGACTCCGAAGACATCGATGGTATGGACGACGATGCCGGAAACTACCAAGAACCAGCGCTTACCGAGCACTGGAAGGCCACCCCAACCCATGATGTATATATGGTGGACACCCCAAAAGGAAGCGATAACGAGGAACAACGGGACGCGGCAAAGGATAATTCCGCCGACAAGCAACCAAGCAGACGCCGCCCTAAGTCCCGCCTCGACAAAAACAGCACTCCCAATGACCCAGCAATAGAGTAGGGCAAACCAGTGGACGACGAACGTGCAACCAAGCAACCATCCGAACAGGACGAATCGGATAATCAATCCAAGCCCGGCGAAAACAACAGTCCAGATGATCTCACGCCGGACACACCACCGGAGCATAAGAACCTTCACAAAAGACTTGTCGCCACTGCAAGAAGTCTGAAAAAGGAAAAACGGAAGCTCAAAACAGCGGAAGACATACTCGTAATGAGGTGGAACAAAGTACTCAAGACCATGGACAAATATGGCAATAGCCACCAAACAAAGAGCTACCCAGCGCAAGCTGCTGCGAATTGACGAGGAGGCCATAGAGCCCCACAACAAAAAGCAAAGAGGCCGCTGGCGGATAGACGACAGATATGATGTGCCAAAGCGACAAGCGGCGCCGCACACAAGACCCCGGAGTCTGGATCGAGGATTACATACTGCACATACACATGGCTAGAGGAGATGATCTCCACGCCATAAAATATCTACCCCACAAGCTCAAAGGGCCAGCTCGGCATTGGCTCAAAAGCCTCCCAGAAAATACTGTTGGAAGTTGGGAAGAGCTCGAGGACGCGTTTAGAGCAAATTTTCAAGGGACTTATGTCCGACCTCCGGATGCAGACGATTTAAGTCACATAACTCAACAGCCCGGAGAGTCTGCACGCAAATTCTGGAACAGGTTTCTCACCAAAAAGAACCAAATAATCGACTGTCCGGACGCCGAAGCCCTAGCAGCTTTTAAACATAATGTCCGAGACGAATGGCTCGCCAGACACCTCGGCCAAGAGAAGTCGAGAACTATGGCCGCGCTAACAAGGCTCATGACACGCTTTTGTGCAGGGGAAGACAGCTGGCTAGCAAGATGCAGCACCAGCGACCCGAGTACATCCGAGATTAGAGATGGAAACGGAAAATCACGACGCACAAAGGACCAACGCCGAAACAAAGAAAAAAGCCCAAAGAACACGGCGGTCAACGCTGGATTCAAAAGTTCACGACCGAACAGCAAAACACTGCCTCTTAAGGACAACAGTGACGAGCTATCCAACTTAAACAAAATTTTGGATCGGATATGTCAAATCCACAGCACCTCCGGAAGGCCTGCAAACCACACCCACCGAGATTGTTGGGTCTTCAAACAGTCCGGCCGACTCAACGCCGAACATAAGGGGCTCGACGCGCCAAGCGAGGATGACGACGAACCCCACCAGCAGAGCACCGGAAAACAAAAGACTTTCCGACAAGAAGTCAAAACAGTAAACTCACTTCATGTGATAATACGGAACAACAGTGCGGCACCCGCCAAAGTAGGTATCGCACGGTCCACCCCAGCGGAACCTCGAGGTTGGATGTCAAAACCAATTACTTTCAATCACCTGGACTATTCTAGAAATATTTGAAACGCAGGATGGACTGCTCTGATATTGGACCCTATAATCGACGGACTACAATTTACACAAGTCCTGATGGACGGTGGCAGCGATTTAAACCTGCTATATCCGGACACAATCCGCAAGTTGGGGATAGACCTTACTAAAATTCGACATAGCCGCACTTCCTTCAAAGGAGTGACGCCAGGCCCTTACACCAAGTGCATGGGCTCCTTACTACTAGAAGTTGTGTTCGGATCACCCGACAACTTCCGACGCGAAAAACTAATCTTTCATGTCGCCCCATTCAAAAGTAGCCATCAAGCACTATTGGGACGTGAAGCTTTTGTCCGCTTTAACGCAATACCACACTACGCGTCTCTTACACTTAAAATGCCCGGTCCACGCGGCATCATCTCATTAAAAGGTCGTTCAAGACCCCGGACACGGCTAGACGAGTCCGGCACAAAATAAGCTAGGGGCTCCCTAGCCGCACACCCCTTTACAAGGGGCTGTGCGTATGAGCTAATATAAGCTCAGCTTTATTCATTCATTCATATTTCGATTTCTAATTCATTTTTTGCATGATTACTTTTCAAACTAAGTTCCTCTCTTTTACAGATGAACAGCGTGTTACACCCGTCCAGGATACAGCACAATGGAGACACACGCGCAGACGTGCAGTAGGGACCCGTTGCAAGGATTCTTTTCAGATTAAGACCCTGCGTAAACCTTTTTTACTGTCTATTGTTTCCATCCCCTGGTTTCTCATTATAACCAGAGAGGAGACCGACGTTTTGGCATCGGTTGCGTCAGAGGACCTTGCATGTACCTGGACACTAGGGGCTTAGGGCATTGTTCTGCCCGCCATCATAAAGACCGAATACCTTAGGGAGTGTTCTACGTCTCGAGTTAGGCCTTATATGCATCAGCTCCGAATCATGTCTTTGGTCAAATGTTGCGTTTGGCCGGCTCCTGTGTTTTGCTGCCTTACGTTCAGATCATCGGCTAACGCTGCACCGGAGAACTATCGCGATTGTGCCGGTTCGCCGGGCGAGCACCTCGATGAGAAGCCAAAACCGATCATGATCTGACAAGAGACCGGTCAACCACTCGATCGACTACCGAATGTTTAGAATTCTCTGCTTTGACGAAGGACCGCTTCGGTCAGCACATACGCTACCCAATTCGAGAGCGCGGTGCCCCTAGGGGCTATATCGTGGCCCCACCCTCGAACTCCTATGGCTAAGCGAAAGTTATAAAGCATTATAGTCCGGTTGCCTCGTTTGCTACGCTACCACCTCCTTTACAGGACCGAGACGTCGGATTAAGTGTGAAAACGCGCTATTTTTGCGGACACCCCCGCACCTTGTGCGTGGGGGCTGAAGCCGACGACTGCCATCTTTCAGGTTATACACACGTATACATAAACGGCCGCACAGGAGATATTTCAATACTTGAATGCACAAGTATAAAAAGCGCTTGCATTATAAACATCGTTTTACAAAATCATAACGTTCATTTGAACATGACATTTTTTGAGCACTGCGACTCTATTTCACGAGCACCACGCAAAACTTCCCCAAAATAGTGCTCGGCGGGTAACCGGCTCTCGTTCGAACCCTAGGTCGCAACAGCGGTGGCACCCATCTCCGTCCAGTATGTCTTCACACGGGCGAGGACCATCCGGGCACCCTCTATGCAGGACGACCGCTTCATCGCCTTGATATGCGGCACCGCCCCAAGGAATTGCTGCAATAAGCCAAAATAACTCTTCGGCTTGGGCCTATCCGGCTAGACATGAGTCACGATATCCGTCATGGCAAGTCCGGAGAATCTATTTAGCTCAGCCCACTCAGCCAACCGATCGGTCAACGGAAGTGAACGCTCCGGACTATGGAATTGAGACCAAAACAGCTCTTCCGTCTTGTGATCCTTTTGACTTCGGAAGTGCACAACGGCATCCGCCGCACTCGCCGCTAAGTCCATATAAGGATCCTCCGGACCCCACAGCTGGCCAAGCTGAGCATACGTTGGATATGTAAACCTTCGGCGCAGCAGAAAGGGCTTGCCAGCCACAATGTCTCCGGCCTGGCGCAGCTCCTCCTTTATAGCCCGCATTGCAGAACGGGCATCCTTGGCTTCGGCGGTGGCCTTCCCCAGGTCTCCTCGCTCCTCTAGGCGCTCCTTTTCAAAAACCTCATTGCGGTCAGTAGTATCTTTTAACTTCACGGCCATTTCGGCCATCTCCTCCCTGCTTCGGCAGCGTGCAGCCCTTTCGGCTTCTAGCTCTTCGGCCGCCCTCGAGGCAGCCGCATCACTCCTTCCGCTTGCTCCTTGGCTTGAGCAAGTTCTGCCAAGGCTCTCCACAGCAGCGGCACCATCGCATTTAGCACACATGTTGTAAGGTGGGCTTGGCCCTTACTAGGTGACCACGAAAAAAACACAAAAAAACCTACCTTGCGACTCGTCAAGTCGCTTATTGACCAGCGATGTCCGCATCCATGGCGTCCGAGCTGCCGCTTTAGTTCGGCAACTCCATCATCCGCTAGCCACGAACTATCCACCACCGCATAGGAAAGGCGAAAATCAATACAGGATTTTGATCCTCGACCGCTGTCGTTCTCGATACCCTACCGAGTCTCAGGGGCTACTATCTATACAGGGCGCACTTTATGTGTAAAACTGTCAAAGGGTATGTCATTTTTACGTACCTCAAATCCCGCCAGCAAACTCCTGACGGCATCACGCAATCCGCCTTCGGCGCATGAAATTCTTTCAATCACCGTACTCATCAGTGTACGGTGACCTTCTGAGATGGACGCCCTCTCGAGTAGATCCTTCAGCTCCCCCGGCCGCACACCAGTTGGTGCCGAACTATTCGGCCCTGCCATACCCTCCGTGATGACACTTCAGGCTCGTCCGCCCTATCCGATGGTGCGGCAGATGGAGGCGTTTCGCTCTCCATCATCTCCGGACGGAGTTCCCCCGAAGACGAGCTCATCTGAGAAGGACGGAGATCCGAACTACAAGGTAAAAACTTAAGTTATCCTCAGAAGCACAAATAGGGATGTCCCTTATTGCAAAACTCCCTTTTTTTCTACTTACGGCTCGCTGGAGGGCTGATTCTTTAAGGGAGACTGTGCGGCTGGAGCCTCTCCGGACGCAGGACCCTCTGGTGAAGATCTCTTCCCCCGCTTTGGGGCTTTGGCCTCCGGGTTTTCGGAGGCGGTCCTCTTCTCCCCCTGGAAGGAGGGATTCTCGATCCCCCCTTCCTCAAAAGCCTCCTTGGTTGAGGCGGTAGTTCCTCTGTTCTCCCCTTCGCCTTCCTCTGAAGGCGCAACCTCCAAAGATCCTCGACCAAGACGGGATCCGGCGCGGTCTCTCGGGGGGGGCCGGACATCAGATCAGTTTTTCTTGCGCTATCCACTCCTGTTCAGAGGGCAATTGGTCAAAAAGCGAATCGTAGAAAGGCAAACAAACGGTATGTCTGGACACGGGGCTACTTACTTGTGTATCCGGGCGATTGCAGCTTAGGCCAGCGTCCTCGGTCAATTCCGGACACGCCTCTCGTGATCCGAAGAACAGTTTGTACATCTCCATGGGCGTCGTACCCATGAAGTGTTGGAGAATTCATGGTCCCTCCGGATTAAACTCCCACAGCCGGAGAGGGCGGCGTTTGCAGGGCAGGAGACGCCTAATCAGCATGACCTGCATCACCTCCACCAGATCGATCTCCCTCGCTTGGAGGTCTCGAATCCGGCCCTGCAGTAGGGGCACGTCCTTTGACGGCCCCCAGTTGAGCCCTTGGCTGACCCATGATATCAGCCGCTGTGGAGGGTTCGAGCGGAAGATGGTTGGCGGCTTCTGCCTGCTGCCCCTGGGAGCGGTTATGTAGAACCACTCCTGCTGCCACAAGCCGAGCTCCTCCTGGAAAGAGCCCTTGGGCCATGGAGCATCGGCCCTTCGGCTTATAACCGCCCCGCCGCACTCTGCTTGACGCCCCTCGATCATCTTCGGCTCCACGTCGAAGGTCTTAAGCCACAAGCCGAAGTGAGGGGTAACGCGGAGGAAAGCTTCGCAGACGGTAATGAATGAAGAGATATGGAGGATGGACTCTGGAGCCAAGTCGTGGAATTCCAAACCATAGTAAAACATGAGCCCTCTCACAAAAGGATCCATCGGGAAGCCTAAACCCCGACGGAGGTGGGATACAAACACGACATACTCGCCGGGCTCGGGGGTGGGGATGACTTGCCCTTCGGCGGGCAACCTGTGCGAAACCTCGTAAGTCAGGTACTTGGCCTGTCGCAACTTTAGCACGTCTTCTTCCGTGACGGAGGAGGGCATCCACCGACCCTGTAGGTCGGAGCCGGACATTGTTGAAGGTCCGAAGCACTCGAATCTGGGGCTCTGGGTGTTGGAACTCGGGGCAAGGAGTAGATTCGATTAAGGATTGAAGAAAAGAGACAAGCCTTGGTCCCATTATAAAGAGGGAGAATACCAAGAGCCATCCCCGTGACCGTTCGGGACTCGCCTCCGATGGAGGGGCGTGGCAACGGGCACGGTTGGGTTACCCATGTCCGTATTGATGGGAATCCCGGAATAAGGGGAACACGATCTCTGCTTCGACAAGACGTGCCAAGGAAACCGCTTCGCTAAACACGCTGAGGTGGTATAATAAAAAACGATCCAAGTAAAGGCTTCGTGGTGGTATGACGTCATGCCACAAAATACATCAGCAGATTGAACTTGTGTACATATTATTCTCTCTACGGTGGAATGTGGAATTTATTTTGCAGAGCCGGACACTATCCTGGTGTTCACAATCTTCTATGAATTATTCGGAGGAGGAACCCGCCTTGCAATGCCGAACAATATGCGCGCCGGACTCATTGTCATTGAAGCCTGGTTCAGGGGCTACTGAGGGAGTCCTGGACTAGGGGGTGTCCGGATAGCCGGACTATCATCGTCAGCCGGACTCCAAGACTATGAAGATACAATATTGAAGACTTCGTCCCGTGTCCGGATGGGACTTTCCTTGGCGTGGAAGGCAAGCTTGGCGATACGGATATGTAGATCTCCTACCATTGTAACCGACTCTGTGTAACCCTAGCCCTCTCCGGTGTCTATATAAACCGGTGGGTTTTAGTCCGTAGGAGAACAACCATGACAACAATCATACCATAGGCTAGCTTCTAGGGTTTAGCCTCCTTGATATCGTGGTAGATCCACTCTTGTACTACCCATATCATAAATATCAATCAAGCAGGAGTAGGGTTTTACCTCCATCGAGAGGGCCCGAACCTGGGTAAAAACATCATGTCCCTTGTCTCCTGTTACCATCCGCCTAGACGCACAGTTCGGGACCCCCTACCCGAGATCCGCCGGTTTTGACACCGACACAAACCTTTTACATGCTCCTGGTGATGAACATATAGTGTCTAATGAGGGATCTAATGCAAGCATTTTGCAAGCTCATTGAAGGATTTAGTGTCTAATGATGATCTACTATGTTGAGAGAGACAGAGATTTCCAGGCATTGATGACAAGCAAATTATAGTGCATTTTCATAGCCTGAGGAAACGTCAAGGCCATCTACCAGAAAGTCCCCGTATCATGACAACATAGCATAAATACTTTTCTAATCTGTTGTTTTGAAACTATTGGCATACTTGTGCAGGATAGATATATTGATATGCAGTTTGCGCACTGGTTATAGGTGCAATTACACTTCGATATTTTCAGCCAGAGAACGAATAATTCAAGCAGGTACATACCATGTTTGTAGTCCTTGTACACCATGTTGCCTTTAGTGTTGCTTGCATCATTTAGTGTTTATAATCTGAACTACTCTGGATCATTAGCTGGTTTTCAAAGTTATGTTGATTTCCGGAGTGCAAGTGCCTTCATATTTTTAAGTTAAATGTTCACCCATGTTAACTTGAATTTGTGGATCCGCCACTGCACACAAATCATGGCAATCCGAATGTTTTTCATGGCAAATTTAGATTACGCGGCGGCGGCGGGGGCGTCTTGCGGTGGGAAGCGGCTCCTCTACCGTGCTCTGTGTGTCGTCGGGCCACTGACCGATGGCGACGTCCTGCACCGTTGTTGGCATACTCTTGGACGTTGGCCTAGCTTCAAGGAAGGCCAAAATGTTCTGGACTTTGGAGCGAGTCAACTGGCAGGAGGAGGCGACTGGCGTTGGTGCAAGGAAGCGGTCGATGGCGGCCATCCATGCCGCTGAGGGGGGCACTGGCACCCGCGCGGGGACAAGCGCTGTCGACGGCATGGCAGAGACATTCGTGTGCACAGCACCGCACGGCGCTTTATCGATATCGCCACGCCAAGCAAGATGCACCGGTGGGTGCACGGCACCGACATCGGCGTCTTGCGTCGAGCACGCTAGCAGCTGATACGTCTCCAACGTATCTACTTTTCCAAACACTTTTGCCCTTGTTTTGGACTCTAACTTGCATGATTTGAATGAAACTAACCCGGACTGACGCTGTTTTCAGCAGAACTGCCATGATGTTGTTTTATGTGTAGAAAGGAAAACTTCTCGGAATGTCCTAAAAATCCACGGAGGCACTTTTTGGAATTAATAAGAATTTCTAGGCGAAAGAAATACACTAGGGGGCCCACGGCCTGTCCACGAGACAGGGGGCGCCCCCCTATAGGGTGCGCCCCCTATCTCGTGGGCCCCCTGGACCTTCACCGACCTCAACTCCAACTCCATATATTCACGTTCGGGAAGAAAAAAATCGGAGAGAAAGTTTCATCGCGTTTTACGACACGGAGCCGCCGCCAAGCCCTAATCTTCCTCGGGAGGGCTGATCTGGAGTCCGTTCGGGGCTCCGGAGAGGGGGATTGGTCGCCGTCGTCATCATCAACCATCCTCCATCACCAATTTCATGATGCTCACCGCCGTGTGTGAGTAATTCCATCATAGGCTTGCTGAACGGTGATGGGTTGGATGAGATTTACCATGTAATCAAGTTAGTTTTGTTAGGGTTTGATCCCTAGTATCCACTATGTTCTGAAATTGATGTTGCTATGACTTTGCTATGCTTAATGCTTGTCACTAGGGCCCGAGTGCCATGATTTCAGATCTGAACCTATTATGTTTTCATGAATATATGTGTGTTCTTGATCCTATCTTGCAAGTCTATAGTCACCTATTATGTGTTATGATCCGACAACCCCGAAGTGACAATAATCGAGATACTTCTCGGTGATGACCGTAGTTTGAGGAGTTCATGTATTCACTATGTGCTAATGCTTTGTTCCGGTTCTCTATTAAAAGGAGGCCTTAATATCCCTTAGTTTCCACTAGGACCCTGCTGCCACGAGAGGGTAGGACAAAAGATGTCATGCAAGTTCTTTTCCATAAGCATGTATGACTATTTATGGAATACATGCCTACATTGCATTGATGAATTGGAGCTAGTTCTATATCACCCTATGTTATAGCTATTACATGAGGAATTGCATCCGGCAAAATTATCCATCACTGATCCATTGCCTACGAGCTTTTCACATATTGTTCTTCGCTTATTTACTTTTCCGTTGCTACTGTTACAACTACTACAAAAACCCAAAAACATTACTTTTGCTACCATTACCTTTATTATCATACCACTTTTGCTACTAAATACTTAGCTGTAGATACTAAGTTATCCAGGTGTGGTTGAATGGACAACTCAACTGCTAATACTCAAGAATATTCTTTGGCTCCCCTTGTGTCCAATCAATAAATTTGGGTTGAATACTTTACCCTCGAAAGCTGTTGCGATCCTCTACACTTGTGGGTTATCAAGACTAATTTCTGGCGTCGTTGCCGGGGAGCATAGCTGTATTCTCCGAGTCACTTGGGATTTATATCTGTTGATCACTATGAAGAACTTGAAAGATGACTGAACTACTATTTTGCCCTCAACTACGAGGGGAGGTAAGGAACTGCCATCTAGCTCTGCACTTGATTCTCCTTCCGTTACTAGTAGGCTTGCGACACCTAAACCTGCTACTTCTGTGAGTTCGGATATGTCGCATGTTATTGATGATGCCACTTCTGCTATGCATGATGAAACTACTTCTGTGCATGATACTACTTTTCCATTAGGTGAATTTCTTGATGCACAACTTGCTAGAGTTAGGGGGAATGAAAATATTGAAGATGCCATTATTGATGATAGTGATGATGAAAATTCTCCCAATGATTATGTATTGCCTGTTGTTCCTAAGGGTTATGTTATGAATGAGGAAGCTGCTAGGGAGATCTTTGCTTGCAATGATAGATATGATCTTAAGAAATTATTAGCTAAATGGAAGCAGTAGTCTCTTAATGCTAGAATGAAACCTGACCCTGCTTTTGCTATTTCACCTATCTGTGTTACTGATAAGGATTATGAATTCTCTGTTGATCCTGAGATTATTACTTTAGTTGAATCTGATCCTTTTTATGGCCTTGAATCTGAAACTGTTGTGGCACATCTTACCAAGTTAAATGATATAGCTACCCTGTTTACTAATGATGAGAAGTCTCGCTATTATTATATTCTTAAGATATTTCCGTTCTCATTAAAGGGTGATGCTAAGACTTGGTATAATTCTCTTGCTCCTGGTTGTGTGCGTAGTCCCCAGGATATGATTTATTACTTCTCTGCTAAATATTTCCCTTCTCATAAGAAACAAGCTGCCTTGCGGGAAATATATAATTTTGTGCAAATTAAAGAAGAGAGTCTCCCACAAGCTTGGGGGAGGCTTCTCCGGTTACTTAATGCTTTGCCTGATCACCCTCTTAAGAAAAATGAAATACTTGATATCTTTTATAATGGACTAACCGATGCTTCCAAGGACTACTTGGATAGTTGTGCTGGTTGTGTTTTCAGGGAAAGAACAGTCGACGAAGCTGAATTACTATTGAATAATATGTTGACTAATGAAAATAATTGGACTCTTCCTGAGCCAGTTCCTTAAGCAATTCCTGAACCAATTGAGCCGACTCCTGAGCCTATTCCTAAACCCACTCCGAAGAAGAGAGGTGTTTTATTTCTCAGTCTTGAAGATATGCAAGAGGCAAATAAATCAATGAAAGAAAAAGGTATTAAAGCTGAAGATGTTAAGAATTTACCTCCTATTGAAGAAATACATGGTCTTAATATACCGCCTGTTGAAGAACCACATTGTCTTGATAACCCGACACAGGTAGTTAAGGTAAATTCTCTCTGTAGATATGATAAAGTTGAAGTCCCCTCTACTAAATTTCATAGCCCATGCTTAGATGAATTTGATGACTTTATGGATAGACAAGAAAGTTTTAATGCTTATGTTGGTAGAGAGTTAAAGAATAATGCTTTCGAGATAGGACATGTGAGTGATAATATGGCTAGAGTTAAAGATGAACTCAAACTCGTTAGCAAATATACTTCTATGGTTGCTACTCAAGCTGAGCAAGTACTCAAAGCTCAAAATGATTTGCTTGATGAATTAAATAATAAAAATGACTTTGCTGTTAGAGTGGCTACTAGAACTGGTAGAATGACTCAGGAACCTTTGTATCCTGAAGGCCACCCTAAGAGAATCGAGCAAGATTATCAGAGAAACAATTTAGAGGCACCTAGTTCTTCTAAAAAGAAGAAAAAGAAAAACGATAGAACTTTGCATGCTTCTAGTGAACCTACTGTAGACAGACCTGAGAATCCCAATGATATTTCTATTTCTGATGCTGAAACACAATCAGGTGATGAACTTGAACCTAGTGATAATGTTAATAATAATGTTCACATTGATGCTCAACCTAGCAAAAACAATGATGTAGAGATTGAACCTGCTGTTGATCTTGATAACCCACAATCAAAGAATAAACGTTATGATAAGAGAGATTTTGTTGCTAGGAAACACTGTAGAGAAAGAGAACCATGGGTTCAGAAACCCATGCCCTTTCCTCCTAAACCATCCAAGACAAAGGATGATGAGGATTTTGAGCACTTTGCTGAAATGATTAGACCTATTTTCTTACGTATGCGCTTAACTGATATGCTGAAAGTAAATCCTTATGCTAAGTATATGAAGGGTATCATTACAAATAAAAGAAAGATACCAGAAGCTGAAATTTCCACTATGCTTGCTAATTACACCTTTAAGGGTGGAATACCGAACAAACTTGGAGATCCGGGGGTACCAACTATACCATGCTCCATTAAAAGAAATTATGTTAGAACTGCTTTATGTGATCTTGGAGTCGGTGTTAGTGTTATGCCTCTCTCTTTATATCGTAGACTTGAATTGAATAAGTTGAAATCTACTGAAATATCTTTGCAAATGGCCGATAAATCGACTGCTATACCTGTCGGTATTTGTGAGGATGTGCCTGTTGTGGTTGCAAATGTCACTATCTTAACGGACTTTGTTATTCTTGATATTCCCGAGGACGATAGTATGTCTATTATCCTTGTTAGACCTTTTCTTAATACTACAGGGGCTGTTATTGATTGCAACAAAGGCAATGTCACTTTTCATGTTAATGGTAATGAGCATACGGTACACTTTCCGAGGAAACAATCTCAAGTTCATAGCATCTATTCTATTGGAAAAGTTCCAACTATTATTATTGGAGGTTTTGAATTTCCTCTTCCTACTGTCAAGAAAAAGTATGATATTCTTATTTTTGGGGATTTTCATATCCCCGTTGAGGTAACTTAGTGTTATTCGCAATTTCTCCGGTTCCGTGTTATTCGGAATGAGTTTGTTAACAAGACTTGATCAACCTTGTTAGTGGATTCGTTTTGATGATAATGAGATGGATGAAACTAGAAGACACAACCTTCTGTACCCTCTTTTTACTTTATGTTATTTAGAATAAATAAAGAAAAAATAGTATTATCCGTCTGTTTTCTGAATTATCCGTGCATTAAAAAATATCCCGAAAATAAAAGTGCTCCAAATGCCCTGCAAATTTAGTATGATTTTTTATGGAATATTTGAGGATTTTAGGCACTGAAAACACTGCAGGAGGGGCAAGCACCAGGCCACGAGAGTGGAGGGCGCGCCCCCTATAGGGCGCGTCCCCCTGTCTCGTGGGCCCCTGGTGGCCCCCCTCCACTTATGCCAGCACCCACACACTTCATCTTCTACCCAAAAAAATCCCCATCCAGCTCAAGCACGAGTTCTAGCTCATTTTGCTGCGATTTTCGATCTCGTTGCTCAAAGCTCTATTTACAAAACTGCTTTGGGAGATTGTTGCTTGGTATGTGACTCCTCCATTGGTCCAATTAGTTTTTGTTCTAGTGCTTTATTCATTGCAAATTCTTGCTGCATTGGTGACCATGTTCTTGAGCTTGCATGTTGAATTTATGAGGTCCCAAGCAATTCTAATGCATGATGTAGGCTCTAGGCACTTGTAGGAGTAGTTGCTACCAATCTTGTTTAGTTTTATTCACTTTTATTTTGAAGTTACTAAAATTTCAGAAATGTTCAAAAAAAGAATTATGTCTTGGAGAATGTATCAAGGTGGTTCCTCGGTGAAGAAAGGGCCCATGATTGCTATACGTGAGCAAGATGTTGAATTGCCGAGGGACGCGGATGTACGAGCTTGTGAGTGGCCATCCCATGATTTTATGGTCGAAGCAGGCTTCAAGGAGGAATTTGACACGTATGTGCGTAATGCCGAGCTGGAGGACTTCTTACAAGATAAGTGTCCGCAGTACTATCAATTGACTGATTCTTTTGTGAGGAGGTTCAAATATAACTGTGCGCGTAATTCTCCTAGTGTCATATTTGATATTTATGATACATCTTATACCATGGATTTAGAGGATTTCACGACTACTTGCAAATTCCCGCAGTGGGGTAATATTAATGATCCTCACAAATCTGAATTTAGAGATTTTCTTGCTAGTATTACTGTGGGAGAATCCAGGGACATAGCACAAGCTACCATAGGGAGCATTCATTTTCCTTTATACATTATTTTGCTCTCTTTATTGGTAGATGCATTAACGGTAAGGATGAAGCATGTCACATGTGTGTCCCTGATCTGTGTGTCCTCAGGAGTGCTGTGTTAGGTTATAAAGGTTATAACTTGGGGGCAATAGTTGCACGTAGGTTGCAGAATAATAGTAGGAAGGGAAATTTATTTGGAGGAATTTATGCAACCCATGTGGCTAATTATCTTGGTATAGCCCAACGAGAGGGAGATATGATAATACCACCTGTTCTTCTGGATTCTGAAGCTATGGTCCATCATCAATTTCTTGAGAGGAATGAACAATTCTCCAATATCGACTAATCTATGACAGACACAATGTCGTCCATGTTACTCTTCCTGCTCCCTACCTTTTTGATTATCAGGCAAAAGGAAGATATGTTTTCACCAGGGAGGAAGCAGCTGAACACGAGAGGAGAGCGGAGGCAGATCGCCAACACGCTGCAGCTCAGGAGGCGGTTGCCGCTGCATCTCAGTACGACCCCGATTTCACTTATGGATATCAGCCAGGCGGTCCTTGGTACTAGACCAACTTAGGCCAAAAGCTTAAGCTTGGGGGAGTACGTATTTCTCACCGACTTTACATTCATGTTCACACACTAGTCGTCGGTGCTCATACTCTTTCATTGTATTATCCATGTCAGTTCAATTTTCTTTTTTTAGTTTTCTTCTTGTGTGTTTGATAAATCTTAAGAAAAAACCAAAAAAGTGAAAGAAATATGCCCTAGAGGCAATAATAAAGTTATTATTTATTTCCTTATTTCATGATAAATGTTTATCATTCATGCTAGAATTGTATTAACCGGAAACATGATACATGTGTGAATGCATAGACAAACAACATGTCACTAGTATGCCTCTACTAGACTAGCTTGTTAATCAAAGATGGTTATGTTTCCTAACCATGAACAAAGAGTTGTTATTTGATTAACAAGGTCACATCATTAGTAGAATGATCTGATTGACATGACCCATTCCCTTAGCTTAGCACACGATCGTTTAGTATGTTGCTACTGCTTTTATCCATGACTTATACATGTTCCTGTAACTATGAGATTATGCAACTCCCGTTTACCGGAGGAACACTTTGGGTGCTACCAAACGTCACAACGTAATCGGGTGATTATAAAGGAGTACTACAGTGTCTCCAAAGGCGATGTTGGGTTGGCGTATTTGAGATTAGGTTTTGTCACTCCGATAGTCGGAGAGGTATCTCTGGCCCTCTCGGTAATGCACATCATCAAGCCTTGCAAGCACTACAACTAATGAGTTAGTTGTGAGATGATGTATTACGGAACGAGTAAAGAGACTTGCGTAACGAGATTGAACTAGGTATTGGATACCGACGATCGAATCTCGGGCAAGTAACGCATCGATGACAAAAGGAACAACGTATGTTGTTATGCGGTCTCGACCGATAAAGATCTTCGTAGAATATGTAGGAACCAATATGGGCATCCAGGTCCCGCTGTTGGTTATTGACCGTGAATGGTTCTAGGTCATGTCTACATTGTTCTCGAACCGTAGGGTCCGCACGCTTAAGGTTTCATGGATTGTTATTATGAGTTTATGTATTTTGATGTACGAAGAAGTTCGAGTCCGGATGTGATCACGGACATGACGAGGAGTCTCGAAATGGTCGAGACATAAAGATTGATATATTGGAAGCCTATGTTTGGAGTTCGGAATGGTTCGGTAAAACGGAATTTACTGAATCTACCGGAGGTTACTGGAACCCCGGAGGTAAATGGGCCTCGATGGGCCCTAGTGGAAAGGAGGAGGGCAGCCCAAGCCGGCACACCTCCCCTTCCCTAGTCCTACTAGGACTAGGAGAAGGGGCCGCCCCTCTCTCTCTTTCCCCTCCCAATCCTAGTCCAACTAGGATTGGGGAATCCTACTCCCTGAGGAGTAGGACTCCTGCAGCGCCCTCCTTGGCCGCCCCCCCCCCCGCTCCTTTATATACGGGGGCAGGGGGCACCTTGGAACACACAAGTTGATCGTGAGATCGTTCCTTAGCCGTGTCGGTGCCCCTCCACCATATTCCACCTCGGTTATACTGTCGCATGAAGCTTAGGCGAAGCCTGCTGGCGATGAAACATCAAGATCGTCACCACGCCGTCGTCTTGTGGAACTCTCCCTCGACACTCGGCTGGATCGAGTACGAGGGACGCCATCGAGCTGTCGTGTGTCAAGAACTGGGGCGCCGGAGTAACGGGCGCCGGGATCGGTCGGATCGCGAGGAGAACGTCGACTACTACTCTCTACGTTGTGATCGCTTCCGCTTGGGTCTCGAGGGTACGTGAGACAACACTCTCCCCTCTCGTTGCTATACATCACCATGATCTTGCGTGTGCGTAGGAAAATTTTTGAAATTACTACGTTCCCCAACAAAGGCATCCGAGCCTAGGTTTTTCTATGGTTTGATGTTTTGCACGAGTAGAACACAAGTGAGTTGTGGGCGATACAAGTCATACTACCTACCAGCATGTCATACTTTGGTTCAGCGGTATTGTGAGATGAAGCGGCCCGCACCGACATTACGCGACGCTTCGCGAGACTGGTTTCACCGCTGTGAGCACTCGTTGCTTAAAGGTGACCGGTGGGTGCTGTCTCTCTCACTTTAGTTGAACCGAGTGTGGCTACGCCGGTCCTTGAGAAGGTTAAACGAGTCTATTTGACGAAGTATCGTTGTGGTTTTGATGCGTGGGTGAGACTGGTTCTTGCTTAAGCCCGTAGCAGCCACGTAAAATTTGCAACAACAAAGTAGAGGACGTCTAACTTGTTTTTGCAGGGCATGTTGTGATGTGATATGGTCAAGACGTGATGCTATATTTTATTGTATGAGATGATCATGTTTTGTAACCGGTTATCGGCAACTGGCAGGAGCCATATGGTTGTCGCTTTATTGTATGCAATGCAATCGCCCTGTAATGCTTTACTTTATCACTAAGCGGTAGCGATAGTCGTAGTAGCATAAGTTTGGCGAGACGACAACGATGCTGCGATGGAGATCAAGGTGTCGCGCGGTGACGATGGTGATCATGGTGGTGCTGCAAGATGGAGATCGTGAAGCACAAGATGATGATGACCATATCATATCACTTATATTGATTTGCATGTGATGTTTATCCTTTTATGCATCTTATCTTGCTTTGATTGACGGTAGCATTATAAGATGATCTCTCACTAAATAATCAAGAAGTGTTCTCCCGGTATGCACCGTTGCCAAAGTTCGTCGTGCCCAGACACCACGTGATGATCGGGTGTGATAAGCTCTACGTCCATCTACAACGGGTGCAAGCCAGTTTTGCACACGCAGAATACTCGGGTTATACTTGACGAGCCTAGCATATGCAGATATGGCCTCGGAACACGGAGACCGAAAGGTCGGCGTGAATCATATAGTAGATATGATCAACATAAGATGTTCACCATTGAAAACTACTCCATTTCACGTGATGATCGGTTATGGTTTAGTTGATTTGGATCACGTGATCACTTAGATGACTAGAGAGATGTTTTTCTAAGTGGGAGTTCTTAAGTAATATGATTAATTGAACTTAAATTTATCATGAACTTAGTACCGATAGTATCTTGCTTGTTTATGTTTGATTGTAGATAGATGGCTCGTCTTTGTTGTTCCGTTGAATTTTAATGCGTTCCTTGAGAAAGCAAAGTTGAAAGATGATGGTAGCAATTACACGGATCGGGTCCGAAACGAGGATCATCCTCATTGCTGCACGTAAGAGCTACGCCTGGATGCACCGCTAGGTGACAGTTCTTCTTTGAGCAACGCCGGATGTTATGAGCGTCTGGCGAGCAAAGCGATGACTACTCTATAGTTCGATGTGCCATGCTTTACGGCTTAGAACCGGGACTTCAACGACGTTTTGAGCGTCATGGAGCATATGAGATGTTCCAGAGTTGAAGTTAATATTCCACAGAATGCCCGGATTGAGAGATATGAAGTCTCCAATAAGTTCTATAGCTGTAAGATGGAGGAGAATAGTTACATTAGTGAGCATATACTCGTAATGTCCGGGTACTACAATCACTTGACACAATTGGGAGTTAATCTTCCGGATGATTGTGTCATTGACAGAATTCTGCAATCACTGCCACCAAGCTACAAAGGCTTCGTGATGAACTATAATATGCAAGGGTTAGTGAAAACTATACCCGAGCTCTTCGCAATGCTAAAGGCTGCGGAGGTAGAAATCAAGAAGGAGCATCAAGTGTTGATGGTCAATAAGACCACTAGTTTCAAGAAGAAAGGCAAAGGGAAGAAGAAGGGAAATCTCAAGAAGAACAGCAAGCTAATTGCTGCTCAGAGAAGAAACCCAAGTCTGGCCCTAAACCTGAAATCGAAAGTGCTTCTCTTAAGCGGTCGTCACCGAAGCGGAACCGCCCCAAGTATTTGGCGGATAAGAAGGATGGCAAGGTGAACAAAGGTATATGTGATATACATGTTATTGATGTGTACCTTACTAGAGCTCGCAGAGCACTGGTATTTGATCTGGTTCTTGCTAATATTTGCAACTCAAACAGGGACTACGGATTGCGAACACCGCAAAGGACGAGGTGACGATCTTGCGTGGGAAATGGTTCCAAAGTCGATGTGATCGCGGTCGGCACGCTACCTCTACATCTACCTTCGGGATTAGTTTTAGACCTAAATAATTGTTATTTGGTGCTGCGTTGAGCATGAACATTATATCTGGATCTTGTTTGATGCGAGACGGTTATTCATTTAAATCGAGAGAATAATGGTTGTTCTATTTATATGAATAATATCTTTTATGGTCATGCACCCTTGAGGAGTGGTCTATTTCTTATGAATCTCGATAGTAGTGATACACATATTCATAATGTTGAAACCAAAAGATGCAGAGTTGATAATGAAAGTGCAACTTATTTGTGGCACTTGCCGTTTAGGTCATATCGGTGTAAAGCGCATGAAGAAACTCCATCTTGATGGACTTTTGGAGTCACTTGATTATGAATCACTTGGCACTTATGAACCGTGCCTCATGGGCAAGATGACTAGAACACCGTTCTCGGTACTATGGAGAGAGCAACAGATTTGTTGGAAATCATACATACAGATGTATGTGGTCCGATGAATGTTGAGGCTCGTGGCGGATATCATTATTTTCTCACCTTCACAGATGACTTAAGCGAGATATGGGTATATCTACTTAATGAAACATAAGTCCTAAACGTTTGAAAAGTTCAAAGAATTTCAGAGTGAAGTTGAAAATCATCGTAACAAGAAAATTAAGTTTCTACGATCCGATCGTGGAGGTGAATATTTGAGTTACGAGTTTGGTCTACATTTGAAACAATGCGAATAGTTTCAAGAACTCACGCCACCCGAACACCACAGCAGTAATGGTGTGTCCGAACGTCGAATCGTGCTTTACTAGATATGGTGCGATCTATGATGTCTCTTCAGATTTACCGCTATCGCTTTGGGGTTATGCTCTAGAGACGGCCGCATTCACACTGAATAGAACACCGTCGAAATCCGTTGAGACGACACCTTATGAACTGTGGTTTAGCAAGAAACCAAAGTTGTCGTTTCTTAAAGTTTGGGGATGCGATGCTTATGTGAAAAGCTTCAACCTGATAAGCTCGAACCCAAATCGAGAAATGTGTCTTCATAGGATACCCAAAGGAAACAGTTGGGTACACCTTCTATCACAGATCCGAAGGCAAGACATTCGTTGCTAAGAATGGATCCTTTCTAGAGAAGGAGTTTCTCTCGAAAGAAGTGAGTGGGAGGAAAGTGGAACTTGATGAGGTAATAGTACCTTCTCCCTTACTTGAAAGTAGTTCGTCGCAGAAACCGGTTTACGAGACACCTACACCAAGTAGTGAGGAAGTTGATGATGTTGATCATGAAACTTCAGATCAAGTTACCGCAGAACCTCGTAGATCAACCAGAGTAAGATCCGCACTGAGAGGTACGGTAATCCTGTTCGAAGTCATGCTACTAGATCATGATGAACCTACGAACTATGAAGAAGCGATGGTGAGCCCAGATTCCATAAAATGGCTTGAGGCCATGAAATCTGAGATGGGATCCATGTATGAAAACAAAGTGTGGACTTTGGTTGACTTGCCGAGGTAGGCAAGCAATAGAAAACAAGTGGATCTTCAAGAAGAAGACCGACGACGGTAATGTTATCGTCTATAAAGCTCGACTTGTCGCAAAGGTTTTCGACAAGTTCAAGGGATTGACTACGATGAGACCTTCTCACCAGTGGCGATGCTTAAGTCCGTCCGAATCATGTTAGCAATTGCCGCATTTTATGATTATGAAATTTGGCAAATGGATGTAAAGACTGCATTCTGAATGGATTTACGGAAGAAGAGTTGTATATGATACAACCGAAGGTTTTATCGATCCAAAGGAGCTAACAAAGTGTGCAAGCTCCAGCGATCCATATATGGACTGGTGCAAGCATCTCGAGTTGGAATAAACGCTTTGATAGTGTGATCAAAGCATTTGGGTTTGTACTGACTTTTGGAGAAGCTTTGTATTTACAAGAAAGTGAGTGGGAGCTCAGAGCATTTCGATATTATATGTGGATGACATATTGCTGATCGGAAATGATATGGAATTCTGGATAGCATAAAGGGATACTTGAATAAGAGTTTTTCAATGAAAGACCTCGGTGAAGCTGCTTACATATTGGGCATTAAGATCTATAGAGATAGATCAAGACGCTTAATTGGACTTTCACAAAGCACATACCTTGACAAAGTTTTGAAGAAGTTCAAAATGGATCAAGCAAAGAAAGGGTTCTTGCCTGTGTTACAAGGTGTGAAGTTGAGTCGACTCAATGCCCGACCACCGCAGAAGATAGAGAGAAATGAAAGATGTTCCTATGCTTCAGCCATAGGCTCTATCATGTATGCAATGCTGTGTACCAGACTGATGTGTGCCTTGCTATAAGTCTAGCAGGAGGTACCAAAGTAATCCAGAGGATCATCGGACAGCGGTCAAGAACATCCCGAAATACCGAAAAGGACGAAGGATATGTTTCTCGATATGGAGGTGACAAAGAGCTCATCGTAAACAGTTACGTTGATGCAAGCTTTGACACTGATCCGGACGATTCTAAATCGCAGACCGGATACGTATTTACACTAAACGGAGGAGCTGTCAGTTGGTGCAGTTCTAAACAAAGCGTCGTAGCGGGATCTACATGTGAGGCGGAATACATAGCAGCTTCGGAAGCAGCTAATGAAGGAGTCTGGATGAAGGAGTTCATATCCGATCTAGGTGTCATACCTAGTGCATCGGGTCCAATGAAAATCTTCTGTGACAATACTGGAGCAATTGCCTTAGCAAAGGAATCCAGATTTCACAAGAGGACCAAGCACATCAAGAGACGCTTCAATTCCATCCGGACTTAGTCCAGGTGGAGACATAGAGATTTGCAAGATACATACGGATCTGAATGTTGCGACCCGTTGACTAAGCCTCTTCCACGAGCAAAACATGATCAGCACCAAGACTCCATGGGTGTTAGAATCATTACTGTGTAATCTAGATTATTGACTCTAGTGCAAGTGGGAGACTGAAGGAAATATGCCCTAGAGGCAATAATAAAGTTATTATTTATTTCCTTATTTCATGATAAATGTTTATCATTCATGCTAGAATTGTATTAACCGGAAACATGATACATGTGTGAATGCATAGACAAACAACATGTCACTAGTATGCCTCTACTAGACTAGCTTGTTAATCAAAGATGGTTATGTTTCCTAACCATGAACAAAGAAGTTGTTATTTGATTAACAAGGTCACATCATTAGTAGAATGATCTGATTGACATGACCCATTCCTTAGCTTAGCACACGATCGCTTAGTATGTTGCTACCGCTTTTATCCATGACTTATACATGTTCCTGTAACTATGAGATTATGCAACTCCGTGCTTACGGAGGAACACTTTGGTGCTACCAAACGTCACAACGTAATCGGGTGATTATAAAGGAGTACTACAGGTGTCTCCAAAGGCGATGTTGGGTTGGCGATTTCGAGATTAGGTTTTGTCACTCCGATAGTCGGAGAGGTATCTCTGGGCCCTCTCGGTAATGCACATCATCAAGCCTTGCAAGCACTACAACTAATGAGTTAGTTGTGAGATGATGTATTACGGAACGAGTAAAGAGACTTGCGATAACGAGATTGAACTAGGTATTGATACCGACGATCGAATCTCGGGCAAGTAACGCATCCGATGACAAAAGGAACAACGTATGTTGTTATGCGGTCTGACCGATAAAGATCTTCGAGAATATGTAGGAACCAATATGGGCATCCAGGTCCGCTGTTGGTTATTGACCGTGAATGGTTCTAGGTCATGTCTACATTGTTCTCGAACCGTAGGGTCCGCACGCTTAAGGTTTCGATGATCATTATTATGAGTTTATGTATTTTGATGTACCGAAGAAGTTCGAGTCCCGGATGTGATCACGGACATGACGAGGAGTCTCGAAATGGTCGAGACATAAAGATTGATATATTGGAAGCCTATGTTTGGAGTTCGAATGGTTCCGGCGTGAAAACGGAATTTACCGAGTACCGGAGGTTACGGAACCCCGGGAGGTAAATGGGCCTCGATGGGCCCTAGTGGAAAGG
The DNA here is from genome assembly GCA_021437245.1 of Aegilops speltoides. Taxonomy (NCBI): domain Eukaryota; kingdom Viridiplantae; phylum Streptophyta; class Magnoliopsida; order Poales; family Poaceae; genus Aegilops; species Aegilops speltoides. The sequence continues at coordinate 494,396,787 of CM038145.1, forward strand.
AGGAGGGCAGCCCAAGCCTGGTCACGCCTCCCCTTCCCTAGTCCTACTAGGACTAGGAGAAGGGGCCGCCCCTCTCTCTTTCCCTCCTCAAATCCTAGTCCAACTAGGATTGGGGAATCCTACTCGGAGGAGTAGGACTCCTGTAGCGCCCTCCTTGGCCGCCGCCCCTCCCCCGGCTCCTTTATATACGGGCAGGGGGCACCTTGAACACACAAGTTGATCGTGAGATCGTTCCTTAGCCGTGTCGCGTGCCCCCTCCACCATATTCCACCTCGGTTATACCGTCGCTGCTTAGGCGAAGCCTGCGCGCCGTGAAACATCAAGATCGTCCACCACGCCGTCGTCTTGACGGAACTCTCCTCGACACTCGGCTGGATCGGAGTCTGAGGGGCGCCATCGAGCTGTCGTGTGTCAAGAACTCGGGCGCCAGAGTAACGGCGCGGGATCGGTCGGATCGCGAGGAGAACGTACGACTACTTCCTCTACGTTGTGATCGCTTCCGCTTCGGGTCTACGAGGGTACGTAGACAACACTCTCCCCTCTCGTTGCTATACATCACCATGATCTTGCGTGTGCGTAGGAAAATTTTTGAAATTACTACGTTCCCCAACAAAAAGTTAGTTAGTTTAATTTCCATGCTTGTAGTAGAATTAAAATGAAAACCCAAAAAGATTTCTAGTTCTTCTTCTTACTTGTTGGGAGCTTTCCCGTGTAAATAGTTTTATTTTCTTTTCTTTCCTTTGGGGGTCGAGAAGAGCGTATTGAAAATGTTTAGTGGCTCTCATATGCATGATTGTTTATTTAACTTAGAGCCCATATTACTTGTCTTCTCTTTTGAGTTGAATGCTTGCAGATTCCAGCTTAGTCCAATGCACATGCACTCTTATTATTATACACATCGTTCGGTCGTGCAAGTGAAATGCAATAATGATGATATATGATGGACTTATTGGGATGAGAAAAGCTGGTATGAACTCGACCTCTCTTGTTTTTGTAAATATGATGAGTTCATCGTTTCTGAGTCAGCTATTATGAAGTAAATATATTTGCAATGACATTTAGAGATTATAGTTGCTTGTGCCATGCTTGATTAGCTATGAGTTATAATGGTTTACCTTGCGTGCCAACATGCTATTAGAATGATTATGATGTGGTATGATGGGATGGTATCCTCCTTTGAATGAATTGAGTGACTCGACTTGGCACATGTTCATGCATGTAGTTGAATCAAATCAACATAGCCTTCATGATAGTTATGTTCATGGTAGATTATATCCTACTCATGCTTGTACTGGGTGTGAATTAATTTTAATGCATGTTTATGACTGTTGTCGCTCTCTCAGTTGGTCGCTTCCCAGTCTTTTGCTAGCCTTCACCTGTACTAAGCGGGAATACTGCTTGTGCATCCAAACTCCTTAAACCCCAAAGTTATTCCATATGAGTCCACTATACCTTCCTATATGCGGTATTTACCTATCGTTCCAAGTAAATTTGTATGTGCCAAACTCCAGACCTTCAAATGAAATTCTGTTTTGCATGCTCGAGCAGCTCATTTTTCAACTAGGGCTGCCTATATCTTCCATGCTAGGTGGGTTATTCTCAAGAGGAGTGGACTCCGCTCCTCATTCACGAGAAAGCGCCGGTAACCGAGATGCCCAGCCCCATGATCCGAAAAGATCAAAGCAAATCAAAATAATTAAACAAAACTCCCTCAGGGCTGTTGTTAGTTGGAGGCACTCGTTGTTTCGAGCAAGCCATGGATTGATGCTTGTTGGTGGTTGGGGGAGTATAAACCTTTACCATTCTATTTGGGAACTGCCTATAATGCATGTAGTACGGAAGATACAACCATCTCATAGTTGTTGCGTTGACAGCAAAAGTATGCCGTTCAAAATGTTATTCAATCTCTATTTTAAAATCGAGCTCTGGAACCTCTACAAATCCCTGATTCCCTCTGCGAAGGGCCTATCTATTCACTTTTATGTTGAGTCATCACCCTTCTTATTAAAAAGCACCCGCTGGAGAGCACACTGGCATTTGCATTCATTACTATTGGTTTACATTGGGTATGACTTGACTGGATCTCTTTTACCATGAATTACAATGTTTAGTCAGTCCTTGATCTTTAAAGGTGCTCTGCATTTATGTTTTGCGGTCTCAGAAAGGGCTAGCGAGATACCATTTCTTTATATCATGTTATGATTGTTTTGAGAAAGTGTTGTCATCCGAGTTTTATTATTATGGCTCGCTAGCTGATTATGCTATTGATATGAGTAATTGTGAGACCTAGGTGTTATTGTTAGTATGGTTAGTTCATAGTATTTGCTGAAACCTAAATGCTGGCTTTTCATGTTTACAACAACAAGAGCAAACAGAGTTTGTAAAAGTATTTCTTTATCACTTTCAGTTTATCAACTGAATTGCTTGAGGACAAGCAAAGGTTTAAGCTTGGGGGAGTTGATATGTCTCCAACGTATCTACTTTTCCAAACACTTTCGCCCTTGTTTTGGACTCTAACTTGCATGATTTGAATGAAACTAACCCGGACTGACGCTGTTTTTAGCAGAACTGCCATGATGTTGTTTTATGTGTAGAAAGGAAAAGTTCTCGGAATATCCTAAAAATCCATGGAGGCACTTTTTGGAATTAATAAGAATTTCTGGGCGGAAGAAATACACCAGGGGGCCCACGGCCTATCCACGAGATAGGGGGCGCCCCCCCCCCTATAGGGCGCGCCCCCTCTCTCATGGGCCCCCTGGACCTCCACCGACCTCAACTCCAACTCCATAATCTCACGTTCGGGGAGAAAAAAAATCAAAGAGAAAGTTTCATCGCGTTTTACGACACGGAGCCGCCGCCAAGTCCTAAGCTCTCTCGGGAGGGCTGGTGTGGAGTCCGTTCAGGGTTCCGGAGAGGGGGATTCGTCGCCGTTGTCATCATCAACCATCCTCCATCACCAATTTCATGATGCTCACCGCCGTGCATGAGTAATTCCATCGTAGGCTTGCTGGACGGTGATGGGTTGGATGAGATTTACCATGTAATCAAGTTAGTTTTGTTAGAGTTTGATCCCTAGTATCCACTATGTTCTGAGATTGATGTTGCTATGACTTTGCTATGCTTAATGCTTGTCACTAGGGCCCGAGTGTCATGATTTCAGATCTGAACCTATTATGTTTTCATGAATATATGTGTGTTCTTGATCCTATCTTGCAAGTCTATAGTCACCTATTATGTGTTATGATCCGACAACCCCGAAGTGACAATAATCGGGATACTTCTCGGTGATGACCGTAGTTTGAGGAGTTCATGTATTCACTATGTGTAATGCTTTGTTCTGGTTCTCTATTAAAAGGAGGCCTTAATATCCCTTAGTTTCCACTAGGACCCCGCTGCCACGGGAGAGTAGGACAAAAGATGTCATGCAAGTTCTTTTCCATAAGCACGTATGACTATTTACGGAATACATGCCTACATTACATTGATGAACTGGAGCTAGTTCTATATCACCCTATGTTATAGCTATTACATGAGGAATCGCATCCGGAATAATTATCCATCACTGATCCATTGCCTACGAGCTTTTCACATATTGTTCTTCGCTTATTTACTTTTCCGTTGCTACTGTTACAACTACTACAAAAACCCAAAAACATTACTTTTGCTACCATTACCTTTATTATCATACCACTTTTTCTACTAAATACTTTGCTGCAGATACTAAGTTATCCAGGTGTGGTTGAATTGACAACTCAACTGCTAATACTCAGGAATATTCTTTGGCTCCCCTTGTGTCGAATCTATAAATTTTGGTTGAATACTTTACCCTCGAAAGTTGTTGCGATCCCCTACACTTGTGGGTTATCACAGGCGCATGTGCTGGCAGTTGCACGGGCACGTGAAAGTCAGCGGGGACCTCGTGGAACCCCGTGGGATCAAGCTCGGCAACAATGTGCGGCTCCCAGCCCATCAATGCCACGGGGATGGGCGCTGGCACAGTCGGGGCGACGGGAGCCGGAACGGGAGCGGGGACAAGCGCGGCGTCTTCCCGCAAGGCCAGTTCAAGCTCGTCCCAAAGCGCCTTATGTTCTCGAGACTCCGGCTGGGTGTCTTCCTCAGGAAACTGGAACACTAAGGGCAGACCATCGTGATGCGGCATGGCGTACGTTTAGGTCAGGCTAGTTGGAGGTAGACGACAGGAGAATCGGAGAGGAAGAGAGGAGATTGTAGCGATACTGGGTAGTGCGGGGTTGATTTTAAACTGCAGCGCCGACAACATTAAATGTGGGAGCAGTTGGGACGATGGTGGGCGACGGAGCCTGGTCAAAGGGCTCGCCTCTCGGTTAGCCTGCACATCAGTCTGCTCGCACGCCTCCCTGACAGCCGGCATAGCGGTCTGCTCGCACGCCTCCCGTCGACTCACACGCTTGCTCGGACGGCACCTGCCGATGAGAAGCGGGGACTCATGGCAGCACATAAACGCCCATGGTTTCAATAGTGAAAGCGTCCGCCTTAACGTGACAGATCTTTGTTCCAAAATACCTTGGCTCTTCATTTGTGCAACTTGTCATTAGCAGCTTGTCTCAAATTGAAGAAAAAACTTACAAAGTAATATTTGTGCCATATCACGCGACCATGCTCAGTTTCAAGAATTAATGCTGACTTTTGGATTTTCTAAAATTTAAGATCCAGGATTCGAAACAATATCATAACCTGCATCATGCAATAAATTTTCAAGCCATACATCTGTCCTATTGTATTTCTTAAGAAAGGATTTGGTCAAACATTTTGCTTAGTTAGACTTCAGGAAAGTTATATATGCAAGGTAAAAGGACAATCCCTCCGTACCAGTGCATTGCCTGATATATTAACTCAAGTACTAGGCACGAACAAACGGGCTCAATTATGTGCTCATCCTGGTGTAGTAGTAGTAGTAGTGCTAGGCAATGTAGTTGACGGGTGACCTTGACGAGCGGCGACCGAGGGAATTGAACCGTGCTCGGCACGGTAGGTAATGTTCTCTAGTTACTAAAGCATCCCTCTATTGTTCATTGGTAGTAATTATGGACCGGGGATGTGAGGGGAATTTCCTAGGGCTGGAATTCTGGCCGCCAGATATTTCGACTTGAAACGCTGAGGCTCGACTAGTTGGGGTTGTCTAATGTGCGTACCACGCACGCCACCGAAGGACACGAGCCCAGTTTTTTTATTTTTTTTATTTTTTTAGGATCAACACGAGCCAAGGTCTGGCTGGTACACCGTTGGGTCCTACCATTCAAGAATATGAAAGGAACCTATTAAATTGCCGAACGAATCAATGTGTATTACAATACCCGTATTTTCCTTGCAAATACTAATCTCAACGTGGTAATTGACTTACGACGAGTTGTTGAATTAGAGTGAGTTTGTGATATAGTGATCTCAACGTGGATTTCACATTTCATGGTATCCCTAGTAAGTTTTCCAATGCAAATTCAAATTTAAAAGATGAACAATATGGAGGTGAGAAAACTTTGTATGTATCAAGCATATGACCACACACACACACACACACACACACACACACAGAGAGAGAGAGAGAGAGAGAGAGAGACGCACGAACACAACAACAATCCAATAAGTATAGTGCATCTATTTTTCCAAACCATGCATGTATGACACGAATTCAAAAATACTCCTTCTATTCCTAAAAATTAGTCTTTTAGAGGTTTCGACAAGTGACTACATATGAAGCAAAATGAGTGAATCTAGACTCTAAAATATGTCTATATACATCCGTATGTGCCAGTCCATTTGAAACCTCTAAAAAGACTAATATTTAGGAACGAAGGGAGTAAACTGTAAGACATGCATGGTCCTCAGTTCAATATTTAAAATGAACATGAAACTGAAACATGAATATTAAGTCTAGTACTACAAAGACATGCAAATGTTGTGTTTAGGCGGAGCTATGATTGTTGGGGTCAACCCTCGACCTTAGATAAAATTGTGGAGCTCTGTTTAGGGTTGTTTAGATTATATTTGTCCCCACCTCCCAACCACCGATTGGTTGTGCACCCCCACCCCTCCTCCCCGGGAGAATATCATGTGCCCCCATACCTTAGATGTTATATGCCGATACGAGTTGCTTGGAGCTTGTAGATCTGAGATATAGCAGCTCACATGATGTGTCTTAATATTTTTACGGGAAACTTTGATGAGTTTGAGAATTGCACACAATTTGTACAAAAACTACTCAGATGCCCTTGGATCCCATATCCAACAACCTTGAAGCTTGTATCATCGTAGCATCTAAGATGAAGGAGGACATCATATTCTCCTGTATGTAAGAATATCATGTGCTACCACACCTTAGATGCTTTGGTGATACAAGCTCTTCGGAGCCGTTGGATTCATGACCCAACACCTCCTCGGTGGTTTGAATGGTTTTTTGCAGAAAAGCCCCAAAAGAGTTCGGCCACTGCTTACAAGCACAAAGACTGCTCAGATGCCATTGGGTCTCAGATCAAACGACCTCCAAGCTCGTATCACCGTAGCATCCAAGCTGCGATAGCACCTTATGTTTTCTCACACGGGAGAATATGAGGTGCTCCTGCACCGTAGATTCTATGGTGATACGAGTTCACTGAGATCTAACGGCCCATAGTAGGAGGTTTGAATGTTTTTGCAATATACGGCTGATAGAGTTTGGGAAATGCGCAGAAAGTACAAGTACTACGCATGTGCCATCTGATCACTGATCATACGACCTAGATGCTTGTATCACCATAGCGGGTAATTAAGCTACGGGGAGCACCTAATATGAGCAACGGGGAGCCGTTGGATCGAAGATGCAGCGGCACACACGAGGCCTGAATTTTATTTGCAAAAAAACCTTTGGAGAGTTTGGAAGTTGCGCATAATTACAAAGACTACTCCCAAGCCATTGGATCTCACTTCCAATGGTGTAAAAACTCGTATCACCATAGTATCTAAGCTACAGGGTGGATGTGATATTCTATGCCGCTATCATTTTTGTTCGTAAACTTGCAAAATACGTGTAACTCGTGCCGTTACTTGTCTAACCGCGCAAAGTGTTTGTTCAAAAAAAACCATCCTACACTGAAATATCGAAACAACACACGGGGGTCCCACTTGTCATTAATCAAATTTGGACCTAAAACTAACAAATCTGAAAGACGAGATTCGAACTGGCAACCTGGACTACAAAGCGTAAGTCGATAGCCTAAAACAACAACGGTTGTTGGCTTTGTCCCATAACTTGATTTTATACAGTACTTACGTTGAGTAGAGTAGAGGGAGTGCCTCGTCAACACGTGCATGACCGTTGTCTCACTTACTGGTGGGTCCCAGGTCTGTGATCTCAATCTCTCTTCTCTCCATCATCTAACCTTTGCACGGGCACACACGAAGAGCGGCGCTAGCTTGCCGTGGTGTTATTACAACTAAAAAAAGCTTGGAAAATAGAAGAATCGCCTAGAACAAGAGACGTTGTGGCTGGTCGAGACGGAGCTAACCACATCTATCCTCCATGCCACATTTGCATGCTGAAGTTGTGTGGCTAGTGGGGTGTTTTCTACCGACTGGCTGGGTCCCGAGGTCGAACCATAGGTACTACGTCTGATACAGTATATTTTTACAAGCACATTTTTCCTTCGTGCCGAGACGTGGCACACCCTACCGCGCGGTTTCGGGGTCCTCCCGGGTGGTGCACGCATATATTCTTCCTGACGTGGGACGCCCTACCGCACATTTTCTGGGTCCTCCTCGGTCGTAGCGCCGAAGCAAGTAAATGAGTCGTCAGATCATGAAAGACCACCTTTCTCACCGAGTACATCAGTGAAGCACGGTGGCTAGCTAGTTGGGCTAGTTCGACCGATTAGCTAGGCCGCCGCCACATTTGTTTTTTCACCCCTTTTTTTATCTACTTGCCGGTGGGTAAATTCAAATATCCACCGCGGCGTTGCTCTGGTGTTTGGGTGCGGCAGGATTTTTAATTTTTTGATTGACGAGAGCAGGCGCGGCAGGATTTTCAATTTTTTGATTAAAGGGAGCAGGCGCGGCAGCAATTAGTCACGATGACTCCGCCTGTAAAACCCACTGCTCCCTGATGTGAGAAGTTGTCGACTGGTGTTTTACCATGGTGAAAACCAAAAGATTCCCCGCTCCTCCGCTGGCTCCCTCCGCCTTCCTGTAGATTGCATTGCCTTTCAGCCGTTTCGCCCCCTTTGCTTCCTCTCCCCATTGCTTCTACCTGGTGCCATGGCGGCGCAGCAGATCAGGGAGTCCGAGGTGAGGCGCCTGACACAGGAGCTCCATGCCAAGGATGCAGAGCTCGGGGCCAAGGACGTGGAGCTCCGTGAGCTCAAGGAGGAGAGGAGTGCCATGCTCCTCCGTTATGTGTGGGAGTTCACGGAGCTTCAAAAGTGGCAGGCGTCCACCACAAAGATGCTCGTGGCGTCGGCGGCGTTGCTGCAGAAAGCGGGAGATACGATAGGCCGTCAGGGGAGCCGGCTGGAGCGCGAGCAGGCCGATCGTGACGAGTTCAAGGATCGCCTCAGCCACTTGGTGAACCAAGTTGCCACGCACGTGTTGCGGCTACGCGATGCCTACCGTCGTGCCAGCGCGACGATGCCGGCCGTCGGGCTAAACCCGTTCGACCACCCAGTCGACTTCAACGAGCTGCGGCTTCCTGACCTGGTCTTCTTCTTCACCTATATCTCCGAGGAGCTGAGCCATCTCCGCGCGATGGTGGGGGCTGAGCTGGACAAGGAGGGGTTGCGGGCTGCCGTCGCCGTTGCCGGGCGAATCCTTTCAGGGCTCCGTCACCGGAATCCATTCCTGCCATTGGACGCTATCTTTGACGAGCTGGCTCCCATCGACCAGGAGCGGGCTCTGCGGGTGGTTGCACCCTGCATCACCAACATCGTGCGCCTCGATAAGCAGAGTGACTTCGGTGGTGTTTAGGCGCCCTTTGCATGGGCATGTCCATGTCTTGGCGCAACATGACCGTTGGATCAAACTCGAGCGGTGCGGATCACCATCATCAGAGCACAAAGCGTGTGGGTATGTTTGGTTGCATTCTAATCTCAATATAGTTGTTTCCTCTTCGTGTATTTTTGTTAACCTACTAGTGTGGACTCATGCACCCTTCATGCACTCTGCCAAACACCCAAAAGTGGGTCGAGAAGGGAACTTTTGCTCCCATCCCGTGCACCCTTCATACATCCTGCCTAACACTATTCGTGCTTCATATGGCTCATGTTTAGTGAGTATCAGAGCACCGCATTCTCCGTCTTGCTGTGGACCTACTTCTATTAACATTGATCTCACCGTTCATTCTCGACCGGACACTCAAAAAAGCGGTACTATGTTACATATAGGAGTAGTTGACATGCGCACAACATCATTTGTTATTGTCATATCTTACTACACTTGCAACAAGATTGTGTAGTACTGACGTATGAACCACTGCACATGCCTAGTAGTAGGAGCACTGTGTATGTTCAAGTGGCTGCCGTGTTTCGCACTCCTCCATCGTAAGAGTGGAAACGCCTGCTGTAATCATTTTTTCTTCAGAAAAACAGTGGACGCGCTCTACCGTGCAGATCCTCCTCTAGCCATGCACTAAATTACTTTGTAGTAGAGTGATGATAGACTACCCCGATCGAAGCGCCGCAGTAATGCCCAATGAGCAGTCAAATCACAAAACCCCCTCCTTTCCAGCAGTAAGTTGGATGGACAGAGCAACCATCATTTCACTCTTGTCTCTCAGCTTCCTCTCTTGAAGGAAACCCCCACTCGCTTCGCTTCTCCCTCATCTAGTTCCTCCTTTCACTCTTCTCTCTCAGCTCTCTCTCTTGGATGGACGCTGGAGCACCGGCCGACGTGATGTCTATGGCTCTGGCCAAAACCGTCGAGGCTCATGGTAAGAAGAAGCGCAAGCACCCCTCCGAGACTACCGCAGACAAGCTCAAAGCCATCACCCTGTCCAAGCCCCCCTCTGCGGGATCCCTCATTAAGCAAGTCCAGGTAATGTCTCTTGTTGACGATCTTTTTCTCGATCTTGATCGTGTTTTTTCATCTAACACACAGTACTAGTACTGGTAGTACAACTTTCTGGGTGATCTTGCATGTGATTTTAGTGTTCCAAATGACGGTTCTAAAGTCCTCTTTTGACCAAAACATGCGAGAGGTTGACACTGATTTCTTATAGATTACTTTCAACTACTCCCTCTGTCCCAAATTTCTTGTCTTAGATTTGTCTAGATATGGATGTATCTAATACTAAAATGTGACTTGATACATCCGTATATAGACAAATCTAAGACAAGAATTTTGGGACGGAGGGAGTACTTTATGAACATCAATGCTACCTTTGAAGAGGGTATATTTGCCTCAGTAACTTGTGTTATGGAGATTGCACGTAATCCCTCTGCTCTCATGCCTTTGAAGACATGTTCTAGTGTCTTTGTTCACTCATTTTTGTGTGTATATGTAGTCATATATGGAGTATAATAGCGAAAATCATCTTATATTTCTGAAGGGAGATACTAATAAAATATGGTTTCTGTTTGAATTAGAACCAGGTCCGCGGTGGAGATGAAGTTCTCAAAGTCATGCCGTGTGAACTGGAAGACCTGATGATGAGTTCTACTGCTGAACTATCCAGCTGTTGTGTCCTTGTCGCCACGTGTCCTAAACTAGTGTTTTCCTGTAGCTTTGTTGTCAGGCGTGTTCTCGAGGTTGTACTTGAGCACAACAATTTCTTAGTTGTGCCTTCGATTAAGAAGGGTGTGGTTCTTGTAAAGCTTCCCAACAAATCTGATACGGCATGTCTTCATCATCATGTTTATTAGTGGAAAGACCACTCTGTTAGGTTCTCCAAGGTTGACAAGATGGTGATGGTGCATGTAGACATCTCTCACGAAGTCCATGGCCTAGTCAGTTATGCAGGGTTCATCCCATAGGTCGGTGGCAAGAAATAGTCTGTAGAGTTTAGTTAGTGCAACTTTGCTTGTCTGTAGTATGTCTATTGTTCAGTACTTGATTTGTGATTGTGAACCCTGTATTGTTTATTAGTACTGCTACTTTTGGTGTGTGGTCAGTCCTGAGAATGGTCTATGTTAATGTCTGTCCACTCAATTCAGTATGTATATTTTGAAGTATCCAGATCATATTTTTTGTGAGGACGGTTTATCAATTATGGTTACACTCCAATATATGTATGCATTGCAGGGTTTATCGCACCCACCAGGATTTCCAGTCCCTTGGATGTTCAGTCCATACGATTTGTCATGACCTTTGTACTGTCCTGCTTGTGGGAGTAGGCGGGGCCCCTGCATGCCACCCGTAGTTGGACGATCAATCTTCTGTTTAGTACTTCAACATAGTGATTTCCTGGTAAGGATTCACTCGTGTCACATCAAGTAAATCTTATTGATTTACTGTCTAAATCTTATTGATTTAACGTCATGTTTTCTTTCTTTTCCTGCAATTTTACAATGCAGGTTTTGCCATGTGACATTCATCACAGAATAAACCATTTGGTTTGCTCTACGATGGCTATTTTTGCAGGTTTCACTTCTTATGTTGTGTCAGTAATTAAGGCACTGTCCATCACTTATATTACTGGAAAAATTGGATCAATCTGTTGTCTGAGTACAAGCTAAATCCCTATGATGAACTGCACTTTGGTTTAACCAAAACGCCACAATTAGTCCTTCTCGCATTTAAAAGAAATGAAGAAAAAAACTGGATCACGGTCACGGATCCTAGTCAAGTTAGAAAGCTGATCATAGCAGACCAGACACGATCGTCGCTGTCTCGCACATCGGTGCCACCTTCAGCAATGGATCGAGCACCGGTAGTTGCTCTAGCACTGACAGCGGCAACAACTCACTCTGATCCAGTTGAGGATTGGGCACCGACCGCGTCAGCGGATCAGTCTGATCTACCGGAGGATCGGGCATCGACACCGGAACCTGCTCCGACACTGGCACCAGCTCTACAAGGAGCACCATCTCCGGCAGCATCAACGGCTTCGGCACCTGCACCAACACTTGCACTTGCATCTGCTCCGGCCCGTGCAGTTGCACCGGCAACAGACTGGGCTGCAGTTCGCACTTCATATACCAAAGTCCTTACAAAATCCGACATGTCCACCTTCTTGGTAAGCATTGGCCGCCCAAGTGCTTCATTCTTTTTTCTTTCCATGTTGTTTCACATGATTCACTGTGTTGATCTTGTCTTCTTGTGTGCAAATAGAGAATTCCTAGAGCAACGAGGGAGTCGCTCAACAATCCGGGCGACCGCGGCCAAGTTTCTCTTACCATGCGCAGCCTTGGTGTGAATGAACCTGCTCAATATACCATAAGTACAAAGGATGGTCGCATGATGATTGATGCTAAAGGATGGTCAAGGTTCAAATCTAAATCATATCTTGCGGTAGGGGATGAAGTCAAAATCGAACTTTCTCGGCAAGGAGAGCTGGTCCAAATCAACTTTGAAATTCTTCAGTAGCAGCACGCAACTGCCGAACTGATCTATCCTCCGAGAGATTTTGATGTAATAATCTGGCATGGTGAAACAAGTGTCCTGTTGATAGAATTGCAACTCTGATTGCTGGTTAGGAACTGTCGTTTGATTTCATTCCAATAGCTGTCGTGCTTTATTCAATTTTGTGTATTCGCCTTGCAACAACATCTAAAACCTGCGCCATACCGATCGCTTGCAATATGAAAAGCGCTGAGGTAGAATACATGGGCCCCCAAACATGTAGGGTGGGCCTGCGGCCCAAAGTCCAGAACCGTGAGCCTGTCTGAGTATTATATTCTCAGCTGAACCCCCATAAAAAGCTGAACTCCCATAATGCCCGTGCGTTGTAGAGGGAGTATATTTCTCGGCAAGGTGAGGCTGTTTGTGATATAAAAGATTTGTATATTTCTTTACAGAGGGAGTATCTCTCTATCAAAATATATATTTATGTGTAACTAGTTACTCCTGTCTTTCTACTTCCTTTCGCTGATATGTGGGGCAACCGGCAACGGGGTCCACGTTCCATATGCACAAATTAGAGTGCACAACTTCACGGTAGACACACCCCAGTCCTAATGCCGCAGTAATGCCCAATGAGCTGTCAAATCACAAACCCCCCCTTTCCAGCTTTAGCAGTAAGCTGGATGGATGAAGCGGCAATATTTCACTGGGCCTGAATCCCCTTCTCCCTCGTCTGCTTGTTCAGAGAAAACCCCATCTCGGCGATTGCATAGGGTTTTCTCATGGAGAACCAGGTACAAATTCTTCATCCATCCCCGATAAATCCAAGTCCCTTGGTCGCAGGTAATCCTAGGATGGCAACCGCCGCCGTTGATGCATTTTTCTTCCTACTGAATCTAGTGTGTTTCATTTGCAGTACCCAAAGTGCGAGTACCTACAGGCTTCTGCGCCCTCGGCGAGACACTGCTATGTCTTGAGATTGCGTTTGTTTTCCTTGAAGAGGAAAGGGTCATGCAGCAAAGTAGCGTAAGTATTTCCCTCAGTTTTTGAGAACCAAGATATCAATCCAGTAGGAGGCTCCTCAAAAGTCCCATGCACCTACACAAACAAACAAAGAACTCGCAACCAACACAATAAAGGGGTTGTCAATCCCTTCACGGCCACTTGCGAAAGTGAGATCTGATAGAGATAGTATGATAATATAAATATATTTTTGGTATTTTATAATATAGATGCAAAAAGTAAAGATGCAAGTAAAAGTAGATTGAAAGCTTATATGATAAAAGATAGTCCCGAGGGCCATAGGTTTCACTAGTGGCTTCTCTCAAGATAGCATAAGTATTATGGTGGGTGAACAAATTACTATCGAGCAATTGATAGAAAAGCGAATAATTATGAGATTATCTAGGAATGATCATGTATATAGGCATCACGTCCGCAACAAGTAGACTGACTCCTGCCTGCATCTACTACTATTACTCCACACATCGACCGCTATCCAGCATGCATCTAGACTATTAAGTTCATAAGAACAGAGTAACGCATTAAGAAAGATGACATGATGTAGAGGGATAAACTCAAGCAATATGATATAAACCCCATCTTTTTATCCTCGATGATAACAATACAATACGCGCCTTGCAACCCTTTCTGTCACTGGGTAAGGACGCCGCAAGATTGAACCCAAAGCTAAGCACTTGTCCCATGGCAAGAAAGATCAATCTAGTAGGTCAAACCAAACTGATAATTCGAAGAGACTTGCAAATATAACTCAATCATACATAAAAGAATTCAGAGGAGATTCAAATATTTCTCATAGATAAACTTGATATAAACCCACAATTCATCGGATCTCGACAAACACACCGAAAAAAGAGTTTACATCGAATAGATCTCCACAAGAGAGGGGGAGAACATTGTATTGAGATCCAAAAAGAGAGAAGAAGCCATCTAGCTAATAACTATGGACCCGAAGGTCTGTGGTAAACTACTCACAACTCATCGGAGGGGCTATGGTGTTGATGTAGAAGCCCTCCATGGTCGATTCCCCCTCCGCCGGAGCACCGGCAAAGGCTCCAAGATGGGGCGGATACAGAAGGTTACGGCGGTGGAAATTGTTTTTCGTTGGCTCCCTGGATGTTTTTGGGGTACGTGGGTATATATAGGAGGAAGAAGTACGTCGGTGGCCGCTCATGGGGCCCAGGAGACAGGGGCGCGCCCAGGAGGGGTGGGCACGCCCTCCTATCTCCTGGCCGCCTCGTTTGCTTCTTGACTTGCACTCCAAGTTCTCCGGATCACGTTTGTTCCAAAATCACGCTCCCGAAGGTTTCATTCCGTTTGGACTCCGTTTGATATTCCTTTTCGTCGAAATACTGAAATAGGCAAAAAAACAGCAATACGGGCTGGGCCTCCGGTTAGTAGGTTAGTCCCAAAAATGATATAAATATGTAAAATAAATCCCATAAACATCCAAAATGGGTAATATAATAGCATGGAACAATCAAACATTATAGATACGTTGGAGACGTATCAAGCATCCCCAAGCTTAATTCCTACTCGTCCTTGAGTAGGTAAATGATAAAAACAGAATTTTTAATGTGGAATGCTACCTAGCATAATTCTCAATGTAATTTTCTTTATTGTGGCATTAATGTTCAGATCCAAATGATTCAAAATAAAAGTTCATATTGACATAAGAAACAGTAATACTGCAAGCATACTAACCAAAGCAATCATGTCTTCTCAAAATAACATGGCTAAAGAAAGTTCTCCCTACAAAATCATATAGTCTGGCTGTTATTCTATCTTCATCACACAAAGTATTTAATCATGCACAACCCCGATGACAAGCCAAGCAATTGTTTCATACTTTAGTAATCTCAAACTTTTTCAACTTTCACGCAATACATGAGCGTGAGCCATGGACATAACACTATATATGGAATAGAATGGTGGTTGTGGAGAAGACAAAAAAGGAGAAGATAGTCTCACATCAACTAGGCGTATCAACGGGCTATGGAGATGCCCATTAATAGATATCAATGTGAGTGAGTAGGGATTGCCATGCAACGGATGCACTAGAGCTATAAATGTATGAAAGCTCAACAAAAGAAACTAAGTGGGTGTGCATCCAACTCGCTTGCTCATGACGACCTAGGGCATTTTGAGGAAGCCCATCATTGGAATATACAAGCCAAGTTCTATAATGAAAAATTCCCACTAGTATATGAAAGTGACAACACAAGAGACTCTCTATCATGAAGATCATGGTGCTACTTTGAAGCACAAGTGTGGTAAAAGGATAGTAGCATTGTCCCTTCTCTCCTTTTCTCTAATTTTTTTCTTTTATTTTTTTTCTCTTTTTTTCTTTTATTTTTCTCTGCCCTTTCTTTTTTTTTGGCCTTTCTCTTTTTTTTTTGTAAAGTCCGAAGTCTCATCCCGACTTGTGGGGGAATCATAGTCTCCATCATCCTTTCCTCACTGGGACAATGCTCTAATAACGAAAATCATCACACTTTTATTTACTTACAACTCAAGAATTACAACTTAGAAAAAGATATGACTCTATATGAATGCCTCCGGCGGTGTATCGGGATATGCAATGAATCAAGTGTGACATGTATGAAAATTATGAAGGTGTCCTTGCCACAAATACGATGTCAACTACATGATCATGCAAAGAGCAATATGACAATGATGATGCGTGTAATATGAACGGAACGGTGGAAAGTTGCATCGCAATATATCTCGGAATGGCTATGGAAATGCCATAATAGGTAGGTATGGTGGCTGTTTTGAGGAAGGTATATGGTGGGTGTATGGTACCGGCGAAAGTTGAGCGGCACAAAAGAGGCTAGCAATGGTGGAAGGGTGAGAGTGCGTAGAATCCATGGACTCAACATAGTCATAAAGAACTCATATACTTATTGCAAAAATCTACAAGTCATTGAAAACAAAGTACTGTGCGCATGCTCCTAGGGGGATAGATTGGTAGGAAAAACCATCGCTCGTCCCCGACTGCCACTCATAAGGAAGACAATCAATAAATAAAATTGTGCTCCAACTTCATCACAAAGCGGTTCACCATACGTGCATGCTACGGGAATCACAAACTTCAACACAAGTATTCTTTAAATTCATAATTACCCAACTAGCATGACTCTAATATTACCACATCTATATATCAAAACAATTATCAAATATCAAATTGATCATAGCATCCAATTCACTTTCTATGATAGTTTTTATTATACCCAACTTGGATGCCCATCATTCTAGGAACAATTTTATAACCATAGCAAATACCATGCTGTTCTAAGAGGCTCTCAAAATAATATAAGTGAAGCATGAGATATCAACAATTTCTACAAAATTAAGCCACCGCCGTGCTCTAAAAGATATAAGTGAAGCACTAGAGCAAAAATTATCTAGCTCAAAAGATATAAGTGAAGCACATAGAGTATTCTAATAAATTACAATCAAGTGGGTTTCTCCCAAAAGGTGTGTACAACAAGGATGATTGTGGTGATCTAAAAAGCAAAGACTAATATCATACAAGACGCTCCAAGCAAAACACATATCATGTGGCGAATAAAAATATAGCTCCAAGTAAAGTTACCGATGAACGAAGACGAAAGAGGGGATGCCTTCCGGGGCATCCCCAAGCTTAGGCTTTTGGTTATCCTTGAATATCTTGGGGTTCCATGGTCATTCCCAAGCATAGGCTCTTGCCACTCCTTATTCCATAGTCCATCAAATCTTTTACCCAAAACTTGAAAACTTCACAACACAAAACTCAATAGGAAATCTCATAAGCTTCGTTAGTGCAAGAAAGAAAAACCACCACATAAGGTACTGTAATGAACTCATTCTTTATTTATATTAGTGTTAAACCTACTGTATTCCAACTTCTCTATGGTTCATACCCTACATACTAGCCATATATGCATCAAAATAAGCAAACAACACACGAAAAACAGAATCTGTCAAAAATAGAACAGTCTGTAGCAATCTGTAACTCTCAAATACTTCTGGAACTCTAAAAATCCTACCAAAATAGGAAGTCCTGGGAAATTTGTCTATTGATCTACAGAAAAAATAATCAACGCAAAATCACGTTTCTGTGAATTACTAAAATTATTTGCGTGCGTGCAAAGTTTCTGTTTTTCAGCAGAATCAAATTAACTATCACCATAGGTTATCCTATAGGTTCTACTTGGCACATTCACTAACTAAAACATGAAAACACATCTAAAAAGAAGGTAGATGAAAAATTTATTACTAAACAGACGAAAAAACAAAAAACTAAAATAAAATTGGGTTGCTTCCCAACTAGCACTATTGTTTAACGCCCCAAGCTAGGCATAAAAGCGAGGAAAGATCTAGGTAGTGCCATCTTTGGCACTCAATTCATAAGTAGCTCGCATGATAGATTCATAAGGTAATTTAACTTCCTTTCTTGGAAAGTTCTCCATGCCTTTCCTTAATGGAAATTGGAATCTAATATTCCCTTCCTTCATATCAATAATTGCACCAATCATTCTAAGGAAAGGTCTACCAAGAATAATAGGACAAGAAAGATTGCAATCTATGTCAAGAACGATAAAATCTACGGGCACATGATTCCTATTTGCAACAATAAGAACATCATGGATCCTTCCCATAGGTTTCTTAATTGGGGAATCCGCAAGGTGCAAATTTAAAGAGCAATCATCAAGATCATGGAAACCTAGAATATAACATAAAGTTTTCAGAATCGTGGAAACACTAGCACCAAAATCACATAAAGCATAGCACTCATGATCTTTAATTTTAATCATTATAGTAGGTTCCCACTCATCATTAAGTTTTCTAGGTATAGAAACTTCCAAATTAAGTTATTCATCATAAGATTGCAACAAGGCATCAACAATATGTTTGGTAAAAGCTTTATTTTCACTATAAGCATGAGGAGAATTCAACACGGATTGCAACAAGGAAATACAATCTACTAAAGAACAATTATCATAATTAAATTCCTCGAAATCCAAGATAGTGGGTTCAATGCTATTTAAAGTCTTGACCTCTCCAATCCCACTTTCACCAAATTTAGCATCAAGATCTAAAAACTCTGAATCATTGGGACGCCTTTTAACTAAAGTTGACTCATATCCAGTCCCATCATTATTAAGATTAATATTGCAAAACAAATATTTAATTGGGGACACATCAATAACTTTTAGATCTTCATCCTTATTTTCATGGAAACTAGAGGGACACGCTTTTACAAAGCAATCTTTGTTAGCACGCAACCTAGCGGTTCTTTCTTTGCACTCATCAATGGAAATTCTCATAGCTTTGAGAGACTCATTGATATCATGCTTAGGAGGAGTAAATCTAAGTTTCAAAGAATCAACATCAAGCGAAAGTCTATCAACGTTCCTAGCCAAATCATCAACTCTAAGCAATTTTTCTTAAAGCAAAGCATTAAAATTCTTTTGAGAGATCATAAATTCTTTAACACTATTCTCAAAATGAGAGGGCATCTTATTAAAATTACCATAAGAACTATTGTATGAATTTCCATAATTATTAGAGGAATTACTAGGGAACAGTCTAGGATTAAAGTTTCCTCTATAAGCATTGTTACCAAAATTATTCCTACCAACAAAATTCACATCCATAGATTCATTATTATTCTCAATCAAAGTAGACCAAGGCATATCATTGGGATCAATAGAAGCACTCGTAGTATCAAACAATTTCATAAGTTCATCCATCTTTCCACTCAAAACATTAATTTCTTCTATAGCATGCACTTTTTTACTAGTGGATCTTTCGGTGTGCCATTGAGAATAATTAGCCATAATGTTATCAAGGAGTTTAGTAGCTTCTCCTAAGGTGATTTCCATAAAAGTGCCTCCCGCGGCCGAATCTAAAAGATTTCTAGAAGCAAAATTCAAGCCAGAATAAAAATGTTGTATGATCATCCATAAGTTCAAACCATGAGTAGGGAAATTGCGAATCATCAATTTCATTCTTTCCCAAGATTGGGCAACATGCTCATGATCAAGTTGTTTAAAATTCATAATATCGTTCCTAAGAGAGATGATCTTAGCGGGAGGAAAATACTTAGAGATAAAAGCATCTTTGCACTTATTCCATGAATCAATACTATTCTTAGGCAAAGACGAAAACCAAACTTTAGCACGATCTCTAAGTGAAAATGGAAATAACTTCAATTTAACAATATCATTATCCGTATCTTTCTTCTTTTGCATCTCACACAAATCAACAAAGTTGTTTAGATGGGTAGCGGCATCTTCACTAGGAAGGCCGGAGAATTGATCTTTCATAACAAGATTTAGCAAAGCAACATTGATTTCACAAGACACAACATCATTAAGAGGAGCAATCGGAGTACTAAGGAAATCATATTATTGGTATTGGAAAAGTCACACAATTTGGTATTATCTTGCGCCATTGCGACAAGTAATCCAACACACAAGCAAACAAAAAGGCACGCGAAAGACAGAGGAGATTGGGAAAGAGAGGGTGAATAAAACGGCAAGGGTGAAGTGGGGAAGAGGAAAACGAGAGGCAAATGGCAAATAATGTAAGTGCGGGGGAGATGAGTTTGTGATGGGTACTTGGTATGTCTTGACTTGAGCGAAGACCTCCCCGGCAACGGCGCCAGAAATCTTTCTTGCTACGTCTTGAGCTTGCATTGGTTTTCATTGAAGAGGAAAGGGTGATGCAACAATAGTACGTAAGTATTTCCCTCAGTTTTTGAGAACCAAGGTATCAATCCAGTAGGAGGCTCCTCAAAAGTCCCACGCACCTACACAAACAAACAAGAACTCGCAACCAACGCAATAAAGGGGTTGTCAATCCTTCACGACCACTTCGAAAGTGAGATCGATAGAGATAATATGATAGGATAAATATATTTTTGGTATTTTATGATATAGATTGGAAAAGTAAAGATGCAAATAAAAGTAGATTGAAAGCTTATATGATAAAAGATAGACCCGGGGGCCATAGGTTTCACTAGTGACTTCTCTCAAGATAGCATAAGTATTACAGTGGGTGAACAAATTACTGTCGAGCAATTGATAGAAAAGCGAATAATTATGAGATTATCTAGGCATGATCATGTATATAGGCATCACGTCCGTGACAAGTAGACTGACTCCTGCCTACATCTACTACTATTACTCCACACTCCGGCCGCTATCCAGCATGCATCTAGAGTATTAAGTTCATAAAGAACAAAGTAACACATTAAGAAAGATGACATGATGTAGAGGGATAAACTCATGCAATATGATATAAACCCCATCTTTTTATCCTCGATGGCAACAATACAATACGTGCCTTGCTGCCCCTGCTGTCACTGGTAAAGGACCTTGCAAGATTGAACCCAAAGCTAAGCACTTCTCCCATTGCAAGAAAGATCAATCTAGTAGGCCAAACCAAACTGATAATTCGAAGAGACTTGCAAACATAACTTAATGACACATAAAAGAATTCAGAGGAGATTCAAATATTTCTCATAGATAAACTTGATCATGAACCCACAATTCATCGGATCTCGACAAACACACCGCAAAAAGAGTTACATCAAATAGATCTCCAAGAAGATCGAGGAGAACTTTGTATTGAGATTCAAAGAGAGAGAAGAAGACATTTAGCTAATAACTATGGACCCGATGGTCTGTGGTAAACTACTCACAACTCATCGGAGAGGCCTTGGAGATGATGTAGAGGCCCTCCATGGTCGATCCCCCTCTGGCGGAGCGCCAACGAAGGCTCCAAGATGGAATCTCGCGGATACATAAGGTTACGGCGGTGGAATTAGTTTTTCGTGGTCGCTTCTGATGTTTTTGGGGTATGTGGGTATATGTAGGAGGAAGAAGTAGGTCGGTGGACGCTTGAGGGGCCCACGAGGGTGGGGGGCGCGCCCACCTGTAGGGGGCACGCCGGGCACCCTCGTGGCCACCTTGCTTGTTTCTTGACTTCCACTCCAAGTCGTATGGATCACGCTTGTTCCAAAAAGATCGCCCCCGAAGGTTTCATTCCGTTTGGACTCCGTTTGATATTCCTTTTCTTTGAAACACTAAAATAGGCAAAAAAACAGCAATTTGGGTTGGGCCTTTGGTTAGTAGGTTAGTCCCAAAAATGATATAACAGTGTAAAGTAAAGCTCATAAACATCCAAAACGGGTAATATAATAGCATGGATCAATCAAAAATTATAGATACGTTGGAGACGTATCACAACACGCTGTGGCAAGTGGTACTGCACGACATAGACACAAATCATGGGCATGATGCACCGGAAGAGAAGCCGGTCCTGCTTGCACATGCTATTAAGCTCGAACCCCCAATCTCGATCATCATTATACGACCGCCAAGTAACCTAGAACCAAACAATGGTAAGCTCACGTGAAAGTGTTATCGAAACTATTCAAAATGTAGTTCTTATACCTGGAAAGGCGTGAGAGCATCAAGCTCAAATTTGAAGACCTTGTACAAGGCCTTCAATTCCCCCGTGTAGACACGCACCACGTCCCAAGCGTATGCGACGGTCGGGTTCCGATCATCTCCGCCATAGTCCGTCCATGCATGCGAGCGCAACTTCTCCGGACGGCCCACCAGTATTTGCTCCCACATCCAAATGGAGAGGCCCCATACACATCCACACATACTGGATGTGACTTCTGCTCTCTGGGTCGCGTCGTCAAGCTACAAACCAAGTATTGATGATAAGATGTCAAAATCTAAAGCAGCACACGTCCATGATATTTGAAAGAAAGTGATATTCACTTACCGAACGGTATAGGTAGGCGAGTCTGGCGGCCCCCCCAGCTATACCCCGCATCCCAGTCCTTTAAGAAGTTGAGATACATCCATAGGGCAGTGTTCCCGGACTAGTCCAGAAAGACTACCTCCGTGAGAAGATACCACAAGTAGGCCCTGGCGTACTGCTCCACGACCCGGGGTTCGGCATATTCCGGGCACTTGCTCCGGTGCTCGAGGAGCCATGACATCGATATGCCAGAAGTCTGGTTGCTCTTAACCGGGGGGAAGGCAGTCGCCGGTGAGGGTGACAACCCTATCGTGCCAGTTCGCCCAGTCCACTCTTCCTGTTAGAGCACGACCCTCGAGCGGTAGGGCCATAATCATGAAGGAAATATGCCCTAGAGTCAATAATAAAGTTATTATTTATTTCCTTATTTCATGATAAATGTTTATTATTCATGCTAGAATTTTATTAACCGGAAACATAATACATGTGTGAATACATAGACAAACATAGTGTCACTAGTATGCCTCTACTTGGCTAGCTCGTTAATCAAAGATGGTTAAGTTTCCTAACCATAGACATGAGTTATCATTTGATTAACGGGATCACATCATTAGGAGAATGATGTGATTGACTTGACCCATTCCGTTAGCTTAGCACTTGATCGTTTAATATGTTGCTATTGCTTTCTTCATGACTTATACATGTTCCTATAACTATGAGATTATGCAACTCCCGTTTACCAGAGGAACACTTTGAGTGCTACCAAATGTCACAACGTAACTGGGTGATTATAAAGGTGCTCTACAGGTGTCTCCGAAGGTACTTGTTGGGTTGGCGTATTTCGAGATTAGGGTTTGTCACTCCGATTGTCAGAGAGGTATCTCTGGGCCCACTCGGTAATGCACATTGATATGTCTCCGTCGTATCTACTTTTCCAAACACGTTTGCCCTTGTTTTGGACCCTAACTTGTATGATTGGAATGGAACTAACCCGGACTGACGTTGTTTTCAGCAGAATTCCCATGGTGTTGTTTTATGTGCAGAAAATATAAGTTCTCAGAATGACCTGAAACTCCACGAAACACCTTAGAAAAAACAATAAAAAATCATCGCCAAGATGAAGACCAGGGGGCCCACACCCTACTCACGAGGGCGGGAGGCGCCCCCCTGGGCGCGCCCCCTACCTCGTGGTCCCCCTGGTGGCCCTCCGACGCCAACTCCAACTCCATATATTTGCTTTCGGGGAGAAAAAAAATTAGAGAGAAAAAATCATCACGTTTTACGATACGGAGCCGCCGCCAAGCCCTAATCTCTCTCGGGAGGGCTGATCTAGAGTCCGTTCGGGGCTCCGGAGAGGGGGATTCGTCGCCATCGTCATCATCAACCATCCTCCGTCACCAATTTCATGATGCTCACCGCCGTGCGTGAGTAATTCCATCGTAGGCTTGCTGGACGGTGATGGGTTGGATGAGATTTATCATGTAATCGAGTTAGTTTTGTTAGGGTTTGATCCCTAGTATCCATTATGTTCTGAGATTGATGTTGCTATGACTTTGCTATGCTTAATGCTTGTCACTAGGGCCCGAGTGCCATGATTTCAGATCTGAACCTATTATGCTTTCATGAATATATGTGTGTTCTTGATCCTATCTTGCAAGTCTATAGTCACCTACTATGTGTTATGATCCAGCAACCCCGAAGTGACAATAATCGGGACCACTCCCGGTGATGACCATAGTTTGAGGAGTTCATGTATTCACTATGTGCTAATGCTTTGTTCTGGTTCTCTATTAAAAGGAGGCCTCAATATCCCTTAGTTTCCAATAGGACCCCGCTGCCATGGGAGGGTAGGACAAAAGATGTCATGCAAGTTCTTTTCCATAAGCACGTATGACTATATACGGAATACATGCCTACTTTACATTGATGAATTGGAGCTATATCTATGTCACCCTATGTTATGACTGTTACATGACGAACCGCATCCGGCATAATTATCCATCGCTAATCTCGTACCTACGAGTTTTCCATATACTGGTTCTCGCTTATTTACTTTTCCGTTGCTACTGTTGCAATCACTACAAAATACCAAAAACATTACTTTTGTTGTCTTTACTTTTGTTACCGTTACCACCACTATCATATTACTGCTACTAGACACTTTGCTGCAGATACTAAGTTTCCAGGTGTGGTTGAATTGACAACTCAGCTGCTAATACTTGAGAATATTCTTTGGCTCCCCTTATGTCGAATGAATAAATTTGGGTTGAATACTCTACCCTCGAAAACTGTTGCGATCCCCTATACTTGTGGGTTATCAAGACCTTTTTCTGGCACCGTTGCCGGGGAGCATAGCTCTATTCTTTGAGTCACTTGGGATTTATATCTGCTAGACACTATGAAGAACTTGAAAGATGATCCAACTACTATTTTGCCCTCAACTACGAGGGGAGGTAAGGAACTGACGTCTAGCTTTGCACTAGATTCTCCTTCTGTTATAAGTAAACTTGCAACACCTAAACCTGCTACTGCTATGAATTCTGATATGTCGCATGTTATTGATGATGCCACTTCTGCTATGCATGATACTTATGATGAAACTACTTCTATGCTTGATACTACTGTGCCCCTTGGTGAATTTCTTGATGAGCAAATTGCTAGGTCTAGAGAAAGAGAAACTATCAAACCTGAATACGATGATGTTAGTGATGATGAAAATATGCCTTCTATTCCTGAGGGTTATCTTTTTGATGCAAAATCTTCTGCTGCTATTTTTGCTTGCCAGGATAGATATGAACTTAAGAGGTTGCTAGTTAAATGGAGTAAAGAATCTTTTAGAGATAGGATGAGACCCGACCCTGCTTTTGCTACTTCACCTATTTGTGTTCCTGGTAAGGATTATTATGATTTTTCTGTTAATCCAGATATAATTACTTTGGTTGAATCTGATCCTTTTTATGGCTATGAATCTTAAACTGTTGTGGCACATCTTACTAAGTTAAATGATATAGCTGCCCTGTTTACTAATAATGAGAGATCGCGCTACCTTTATTTACTCAAAGTATTTCCGTTCTCATTAAAGGGTGATGCTAAGATATGGTTTAATTCTCTTGATCCTGTTTGTGTGCAAAGTCCCCAGGATATGATTTATTACTTCTCTGCTAAATATTTCCCTGTTCATAAGAAACAAGCTGCCTTGAGGGAAATATATAATTTTGTGCAAATTGAAGAAGAGAGTCTCCCACAAGCTTGGGGGAGGCTCCTCAAGTTACTTAATGCTTTGCCTGATCACCCTCTTAAGAAACCTGAAATATTTGATATATTTTATAATGGACTAACTGATGCTTCCAGAGATTACCTGGATAGTTGTGCTGGTTCTCTTTTCAGGGAAAGAACACCGGATGAAGCTGAAATTCTATTGAATAATATGTTGGCAAATGAAAATAATTGGACACCTCCTGAACCAGCTCCTGAGCCAGCTCCAGAGCCAATTACTGAGCCTATCCCCAAACCAACTCCGAAGAAGAGAGGTGTTCTATTTCTCAGTCCCGAAGATATGCAAGAGGCAAAGAAATCTATGAAAGAAAAAGATATTAAAGCTGAAGATGTTAAGAATTTACCTCCTATTGAAGAGATACACGGTCTTAATTTACCGCCTGTTGAAGAAGTATATGATCTCAATTCCTTATTCACTGAAGAACCTCCTGATCCCGATATCCCGACACAGGTAGCAAAGGTAAATTCTCTCTATAGATATGTTAAAGCTGAAGTCCCTCCTACTAAAATTGCTAGTCAGTGCTTGGATGAGTTTGATGACTTTATGTTTAAGCAAGATGACTTTAATGCTTATTTTGGTAGACAATTAAAACATAATACCTTTATGATTAAATGCTTGGGTGATTTTATGGCTGATATTAGAGGTGAACGTAAACTTGTTAGCAAACATGCTTCTATGGTCATCACTCAAGTAGAACAAGTACTTAAATCTCAGAAAGAAGCGCTTGATGAAATGAATAGTAAGAAAAATGATTATGCTGTTAGAGTGGCTACTAGAACTGGTAGAATGACTCAGGAACCTTTGTATCCTGAAGGCCACCCTAAGAGAATCGAGCAAGATTCTCAGAGAAATAATATTGATGTACCTAGTTCTTCTAAGAGGAAGAAAAAGAAAAATGATAGGACTTTGCAAACTTCTAGTGAACATATTGCTGAACCACCTGAGAATCCAAATGATATCTCTATTTCTGATGCTGAAACACAATCAGGTGATGAACATGAACCTAGTGATAACGTTAATGATAATGTTCATATTGATGCTCAACCTAGTAATGATAAAGATGTAGAAGTTGAACCTGTTGTTGATCTTGATAACCCACAATCAAAGAATCAACGTTATGATAAAAGAGACTTTGTTGCTAGGAGACATGGTAAAGAAAGGGAGCCATGGGTTCAGAAACCCATGCCTTTTCCTCCGAAACCATCCAAGAAAAAGGATGATGAGGATTTTGAGCGCTTTGCTGAAATGATTAGACCCATCTTTTTGCATATGCAATTAACTGATGTGCTCAAAACAAATCCTTATGGTAAGTATATGAAGGATATCATTACTAATAAAAGAAAGATACCTGAAGCTGAAATTTCCACCATGCTTGCTAATTATACTTTTAAGGGTGGAATACCAAAGAAACTTGGAGATCCAGGAGTGCCTACTATACCATGCTCCATTAAGAGAAATTATGTTAAAACTGCTTTATGTGATCTTGGAGCCGGTGTCAGTGTTATGCCTCTCTCTTTATATCGTAGACTTGACTTGAATAAGTTGATAGCTACTGAAATATCTTTGCAAATGGCTGATAAATCAACTACTATACCTGTCGGTATTTGTGCGGATGTGCCTGTTGTGGTTGCAAACGTTACTATTTTAACGGACTTTGTTATTCTTGATATTCCCGAGGATGATAGTATGTCTATTATTCTTGGAAGACCTTTCCTTAATACTGCAGGGGCTGTTATTGATTGCACCAAAGGCAATGTCACTTTTCATGTTAATGGCAATGAGCACACGATACATTTTCCGAGGAAACAACCTCAAGTTTATAGTATCAACTCTATTGGAAAAATTCCATCGATTATATTTGGAGGTTTTGAATTTCCTCTCCCTACTATCAAGAAAAAGTATGATATTCTTATTGTTGGGGATTTTCATATCCCCGTTGAGGTAACCTAGTGTCATTCGAAATTTCTCTAGTTCCGTGATTATTCGGAATGAGTTTGTTAACAAGACTTGATCAACCTTGTTAGTGGGTTCATTTTGATGATCACGAGATGGATGAAACTAGAAGCACAACCTTCTGTACCCTCTTTATATTTTCTGTTATTTAGTAGAAATAAAGTAAAATAGTATTTTTCTGTCTGTCTCCTGACTTATCCGTGTAATATAAAAATATCCCGAAAATAAAAGTCCTCAGAATGCCATGCCAATTTAATATGATTTTTTTGCGAATATTTGAGGATTTACTGTGCAAAAATCACCACGGGGGGAGCTGCCACCTGGTCACGAGGGTGGAGGGCGCACCCTACCCCCTGGGCGCGCCCCCTGCCTCGTGGGCCCATGGTGGCCTTCCTCCACTTATCCCCGCACCCATCTTCTTCCTCTGCTTCACACAAACACGAAAAACCAACTCAAGCACGAGTTCCAGCCCCCGTTGCTGTGATTTTCGATCTCCTTGCTCAAAGTACGTCTCGCAAAACTGCTTGGGGAGATTGTTCCTTGGTATGTGACTCCTCCATTGGTCCAATTAGTTTTTGTTCTAGTGCTTTATTCATTGCAAATTTGTGCTGCATAGGTGACCATGTTCTTGAGCTTGCATGTCAAATTTATATGGTTCCAAGTAGTTATAATGCTTTATATAGGCTCTAGGCACTTGTGGGAGTTGTTGCTATCAATTTTATTGAAGTTGGTTCACTTTTATTTGAAGTTACTAAAAATTTCAGAAATTTTTCAAAGGAAACAATATGTTTAGGAGGATGTTCCAAGGTGGTTCTTCAAGGAAGCAAGGTCCTAGACTTGCAATACGTGATGCTGACGAGTGATGTCTACTACACAACCTTCTTCTTGTAGACGTTGTTGGGCCTGCAAGTGCACAGGTTTGTAGGACAGTAGCAAATTCCCCTCAAGTGGATGACCTAAGGTTTATCAATCCGTAGGAGGCGTAGGATGAAGATGGTCTCTCTCAAGCAACCCTGCAACCAAATAACAAAGAGTCTCTTGTGTCCCCAACTCACCCAATACAATAGTAAATTGTATAGGTGCACTAGTTCCGCGAAGAGATGAAGATACAAGTGCAAAATAGATAGTAGATATAGGTTTTTGTAATCTGAAATAATAAAAACAGCAAGGTAACAAGCGGTAAAAGTGAGCGTAAACGGTACTGCAATGATAGGAAACAAGGCCTAGGGTTCATACTTTCACTAGTGTAAGTTCTCTCAACAATAATAACATAGATAGAACATATGACAATCCCTCAACATGCAACAAAGAGTCACTCCAAAGCCACTAATAGCGGATAACAAACATAGAGATTATGGTCGGGTACGAAACCACCACAAAGCTATTCTTTTGGATCGATCTATAAAAGAGTTCGTACTAGAATAACACCTTAAGATACAAATCAACCAAAACCCTAATGTCACCTAGATACTCCATTGTCACCTCAAGTATCCGTGGGCATGATTATACGATATGCATCACACAATCTCAGATTCATCCAACCAACATAAAAGTACTTCAAAGAGTGCCCCAAAGTTTCTACCGGAGAGTCAAGAACGTGTGCCAACCCCTATGCATAGGTTCCCAAGTGTCAGGAAACCCGCAAGTTGATCACCAAAACATACATCAAGTGGCACATGATATCCCATTGTCACCACAGATAATCACGGCAAGACATACATCAAGTGTTCTCATAAAGACTCAATCCGATAAGAAAACTTCAAAGGGGAAACTCAATTCATCACAAGAGAGTAGAGGGGAGAAACATCATAAGATCCAACTACAATAGCAAAGCTCGGGATACATCAAGATCGTGCCATAGAGGAAAACGAGAGAGAACACGAGAGAGAGAGATCAAACACATAGCTACTGGTACATACCCTCAGCCCCGAGGGTGAACTACTCCCTCCTCGTCATGGATAGTGCCGGGATGATGAAGATGGCCTCCGGTGATGGGATCCCCCTCCGGCAGGGTGCAGGAACGGGGTCTCGATTGGTTTTTGGTGGCTACAAAGGCTTGCGGCGGCGGAACTCCCGATCTATCTTCTGTTCTGGAAGTTTTAGGGTACGTAGGTATCTATGGGTGCAGGGAGAACGTCGGTGGAGCTACGGGAGTCCCACGAGGCAGGGGGCGCGCCCAGGGGGGAGGGCGCGCCCTCCACCCTCGTGACCGCCTCGTGGCTCTCCTGACGTGGTGTCCAAGTCCATCAGGTAGGTTTCCTTCCAAAAATAACTTCTCCAGTTGATTTCGTTCCATTTTGACTCCGTCTGATATTCCTTTTCCTCGAAACACTGAAATAGGCATAAATCAGCAAATCTGGGCTGGGCCTCCGGTTAATAGGTTAGTCCCAAAAATAATATAAAAGTGGATATAAAGCCCAATACTGCCTAAAACAGTAGATAAAGTAGCATGGAGCAATCAAAAATTACAGATACGTTGGAGACGTAGCAACGAGGAACCACCAAGAGGCCCTGTGAATGGCCTTCGGAAAATTTTATGAATCAAGTGGGAATCAAAGAATAATTTAGTGCATATTTGCGTAATGCTGGTCTTGAGGACTTTGAAGCTGACAAATGCTCCCAGTATCATGATCTCACAAGTTCATTTGTGAGGAGGTTTGAGTTTTCATCTTCGTGTAATTCTCCTTCAGTCATGTTCGACCTTTATGAAAAATCTTATACCATGGACTTAGAGGATTTCACTTTTGCTTGCAAACTTCCATCTTGGGGTAATGTCAGGGATCCCCCTAAATCTGAATATAGAGACTTTCTTGCTAAAATAACTGTGGGGGAATCTAGAGATATAACACAAGCCACTATAGGGAGCGTTCACTTTCCTGCTATACATTATTTTGCTCTCTTCATAGGTAGGTGCTTAAATGCTAAGGATGAAGCATGTCACATGTGTGTCCCTGATCTCAGCATTCTCAGGAGTGCTGTGTTAGGAGACCAGTCTTATCATATGGGAGCCATTGTAGCTCGCAGGTTGCATCAGAATAACGGAGATTTCTTTGGAAGAATTTATGCAACCCATTTAGCTAATTTTCTTGAGATAGACATTCGTGAGGGTGATAGGGAGTTACCCCCTTCTTATTTAGATTTTGATTCTATGGTTTCCCACCAGTTTGTTGAGAGGACTAAACCACCTCTCCAGTATCGACTAATCTTTAACAAACGTCGTGTAGTCCATATTGCTCTTCCTACTCCTGCCTTCTTTGATTCACAGACAAAAATAAGATATATTATTACCAGAGAGGAGGCAGATGAGTAAGAGAGGAGAGCGGAGGCTGCTCGACGCCACGCTACAGCTCAGGCGGCGATAGCCGCTGCATCGCAGTATGACCCCAGCTTCACCTACGGGTATCCGCCAGGCTATCCCTGGCAATAGACCAACTTAGGCCAAAAGCCTAAGCTTGGGGGAGTACGTATTTCCCACCGACATTACATTCATGTTCACACACACTCATTGCTAGATGTCGGTGCTCATACTCTTTCACTGTAATATCCATGCTAGTTTATTTTCTTTTTCCTGCTTTCTTCTTGTGTGTTTGATAAACCTTAAGAAAAAAAAGAAAAAAAATTAGTAGTAGTTTATTTCTTTGCTGCAGTAATTAAAAAGAAAACCCAAAAATATTTCCCGTTCTTCTTCTTGTTGGGAGCTTTCACGTGTAAATAGTTTTATTTCTTTTCCTTTCTTTTGGGGGTCGAGAAGACTATATTGAAAATGCTTAGTGGCTCTTATATGCATGACTGTTTATTTAACTTCGAGCCCATATTACTCGTCTTCTCTCTTGAATTGAATGCTTGCAGATTCCAGCTTAGTTCAATGCACGTGCACTCTTATTATTATACACACTGTTTGGTCGTGCAAGCGAAAGGCAATAATGATGATATATGATGGACTTATTGGGATGAGAAAAGCTGGTATGAACTCGACCTCTCTTGTTTTTGTAAATATGATGATTCATCATTCCTGAGTCAGCTATTATGAAGTAAATATATTTGCAATGACATTTAGAGATTATAGTTGCTTGTGCCATGCTTGATGAGCTATGAGTTATAATGGTTTACCTTGCGTGCCAACATGCTATTAGAATGATTATGATGTGGTATGATGGGATGGTATCCTCCTTTAAATGAATTGAGTGACTCGACTTGGAACATGTTCACGCATGTAGTTGAATCAAATCAACATAGCCTTCATGATATTTATGTTCATGGTGGATTATATCCTACTCATGCTTGTATTCGGTGTAAATTAATTTTAATGCATGTTTACGACTGTTGTCGCTCTCTCGCTTGGTCGCTTCCGCCTTTTGCTAGCCTTCACCTGTACTAAGCGGGAATACTGCTTGTGCATCCAAACTCCTTAAACCCCAAAGTTATTCCATACGAGTCCACCATACCTACCTATATGCGGTATTTAACTGCCATTCCAAGTAAATTTGTATGTGCTAAACCCTAAACCTTCAAATAAACATTCTGTTTTGCATGCTCGAATAGCTCATATGTCAACTAGAGCTGCCCTTATCTTCCGTGTTAGGCGGGTTATTCTCAAGAGGAGTGGACTCCGTTCCTCATTCACGAGAAAATGGCTGGTAACCGGGATGCCTAGTCCCATGCTTTATGCAAACTAAATCAAAATAACTGCAAACAAAACTCCCCCTGGGACCCGTTGAATGTTGGAGGCACTCGTTGTTTCGAGCAAGCCATGGATTGATGCTTGTGGAGGAGGGGAGTATAAACTTTACCATTCTGTTTGGGAACCGCCTATAATCTGTTTAGCATGGAAGATATTGTCGTCTTTTAGTTGTTATGTTGACAATGAAAGTATGCCGCTCAAAATATAATTTATCTCTATTTCAAAACCGAGCTCCGGCACCTCTACAAATCCCTGCTTCCCTCTGCGAAGGGCCTATCTATTTACTTTTATGTTGAGTCATCACCCTTCTTATTAAAAGCACCCGCTGGAGAGCACACTGTCGTTTGCATTCATTATAATTGGTTTATATTGGGTATGACTTGACTGGATCTCTTTTACCATGAATTACAATGTTTAGTCAGTCCTTGATCTTTAAAGGTACTCTGCATTTATGTTTTGCGGTCTCAGAAAGGGCTAGCGAGATACCATTTTGTTATATCATGTTATGATTATTTTGAGAAAGTGTTGTCATCCGAGTTTTATTATTATGGCTCGCTAGCTAATTATGCTATTGATATGAGTAATTGTGAGACCTACGTGTTATTGTGAGTATGGTTAGTTCATAATATCTGCTGAAACTTGAATGTTGGCCTTTCATGTTTACAACAACAAGAGCAAACAAAGTTCGTAAAAGTTTTTTCTCTTTCAGTTTGTCAACTGAATTGCTTGAGGACAAGCAAGGGTTTAAGCTTGGGGGAGTTGATACATCTCCGTCGTATCTACTTTTCCAAACACTTTTGCCCTTGTTTTGGACTCTAACTTGTATGATTTGAATGGAACTAACCCGGACTGACGCTGTTTTAAGCAGAATTGCCATGGTGTTGTTTTATGTGCAGAAAATATAAGTTCTCGGAATGACCTGAAACTCCACGGAACACCTTAGAAAAAACAATAAAAAATCCTTGCCAAAGATGAAAACCAGGGGGCCCACACCCTGCTCACAAGGGTGGGGGCGCCCCCTAGGCGCGCCCCCTACCTCGTGGGCCCCCTGGTGGCCCTCCGATGCCAACTCCAACTCCATATATTGGCTTTCGGGGACAAAAAAATCAGAGAGAAAAAATCATCGCGTTTTACGATACGGAGCCGCCGCCAAGCCCTAATCTCTCTCGGGAGGGCTGATCTAGAGTCCGTTCGGGGCTCCGGAGAGGGGGATTCGTCGCCATCGTCATCATCAACCATCCTCCATCACCAATTTCATGATGCTCACCGCCGTGCGTGAGTAATTCCATCGTAGGCTTGCTGGACGGTGATGGGTTGGATGAGATTTATCATGTAATCGAGTTAGTTTTGTTAGGGTTTGATCCCTAGTATCCATTATGTTCTGAGATTGATGTTGCTATGACTTTGCTATGCTTAATGCTTGTCACTAGGGCCCGAGTGCCATGATTTCAGATCTGAACCTATTATGTTTTCATGAATATATGTGTGTTCGTGATCCTATCTTGCAAGTCTATAGTCACCTACTATGTGTTATGATCCGGCAACCACGAAGTGACAATAATCGGGACCACTCCCGGTGATGACCATAGTTTGAGGAGTTCATGTATTCACTATGTGCTAATGCTTTGTTTCGGTTCTCTATTAAAAGGAGGCCTTAATATCCCTTAGTTTCCAATAGGAACCCGCTGCCACAGGAGGGTAGGACAAAAGATGTCATGCAAGTTCTTTTCCATAAGCATGTATGACTATATACGAAATACATTCCTACATTACATTGATGAATTGGAGCTATATCTGTGTCACCCTATGTTATGACTGTTACATGACAAACCGCATCCGGCATAATTATCCATCGCTAATCCGGTGCCTACGAGTTTTCCATATACTGGTTCTCACTTATTTACTTTTTCGTTGCTACTGTTACAATCACTACAAAATACCAAAAACATTACTTTTGCTGTCTTTACTTTTGTTACCGTTACCACAAGTATCATATTACTTTGCTACTAAACACTTTGCTACACATACTAAGTTTCCAGGAGTGGTTGAATTGACAACTTAGCTGCTAATACTTGAGAATATTCTTTGTCTCCCCTTGTGCCGAATCAATAAATTTGGATTGAATACTCTACCATCGAAAACTGTTGCGAT
The DNA here is from genome assembly GCA_021437245.1 of Aegilops speltoides. Lineage (NCBI taxonomy): Eukaryota > Viridiplantae > Streptophyta > Magnoliopsida > Poales > Poaceae > Aegilops > Aegilops speltoides. The sequence continues at coordinate 494,431,136 of CM038145.1, forward strand.
CCCCTATACTTGTGGATTATCACACATCACTATAAGCCTTGCAAGCATTGTAACTAATGAGTTAGTTGCAGGATGATGTATTACGGAACGAGTAAAGAGACTTGCCGGTAATGAGATTGAACTAGGTATTGAGATACCGACGATCGAATCTCGGGCAAGTAACATACCGATGACAAAGGGAACAACGTATGTTGTTATGCGGTTTGACCAATAAAGATCTTCGTAGAATATGTGGGAGCCAATATGAGCATCCAGGTTCCGCTATTGGTTATTGACCGGAGAAGTGTCTCGGTCATGTCTACATAGTTCTCGAACCCATAGGGTCCGCACGCTTAAAGTTCGATGACGGTTATATTATGAGTTTATGTGTTTTGATGTACCGAAGGTAGTTCGGAGTCCCGGATGAGATCGGGGACATGACGAGGAGTCTCGAAATGCTCGAGACGTAAAGATCGATATATTGGACGACTATACTCGGACTTTGGAAAGGTTCCGAGTGATTCGGATATTTTTTGGAGTACCGGAGAGTTACGGGAATTCGCCGGGGAGTATATGGGCCTTATTGGGCCATACGGGAATAGAGGAGAGAGGCCAAAAGGAAGGAGGCGCGCACCACCCCCCCCCCCTCTGGTCCGAATTGGACAAGGGGTGCAGCCCCCTTTTCCTTCTCCCGCTCCCCCTCTTTTCTTCTCTCCTACTCCGGAAAGGAAAGGGTAATCCTACTAGGACTTGGGAGTCCTAGTAGGACTTGTTGGGGAACGTAGTAATTTCAAAAAATTTCCTACGCACACGCAAGATCATGGTGATGTATAGCAACGAGAGGGGAGAGTGTTGTCCACATACCCTTGTAGACCCGGCGAAGCGATCACAACGTAGAGGAAGTAGTCGACGTTCTCCTCGCGATCCGACCGATCCCGGCGCCATATCCGACGCCCCGAGTTCTTGACACACGTACAGCTCGATGACGTCCCTCAGACTCGATCCAGCCGAGTGTCGAGGGAGAGTTCCACAAGACGACGGCGTGGTGGCGATCTTGATGTTTCACGGCGCGAGGCTTCGCTTAAGCTTCATGACGGTATAACCGAGGTGGAATATGGTGGAGGGGGCACCGACACGGCTAAGGAACGATCTCACGATCAACTTATGTGTTCCAAGGTGCCCCCTGCCCCGTATAAAGGAGCCAGGGGGGGGCGCGGCCAAAGGCGCGCTGCAGGAGTCCTACTCCTCTGGGAGTAGGATCCCCCAATCCTAGTTGGACTAGGATTCCTGGAGGGAAAGAGAGAGAGGGGCGGCCCTTCTCCTAGTCCTAGTAGGACTAGGGAAGGGGAGGCGCAGCCACCTTGGGCTGCCCTTCTCCTTTCCACCAAGGCCCATCGAGGCCCATTCACCTCCCGGGGTTCCGTAACCTCCGGTACTCCAGAATTCCGTTTTACTCGAACCATTCCGAACTCCAAACATAGGCTTCCAATATATCAATCTTTATGTCTCGACCATTCCGAGACTCCTCGTCATGTCCGTGATCACATCCGGACTCGAACTCCTTCGTACATCAAAATACATAAACTCATAATAACCGCCATCGAAACCTTAAGCGTGCGGACCCTACGGTTCGAGAACAATGTAGACATGACCTAGAACGATTCACGGTCAATAACCAACAGCGGACCTGGATGCCCATATTGGTTCCTACATATTCTACGAAGATCTTTGTCGGTCGACCGCATAACAACATACGTTGTTCCCTTTGTCATCGGTATGTTACTTGCCCGAGATTCGATCGCCGGTATCCAATACCTAGTTCAATCTCGCTACGGCAAGTCTCTTTACTCGCTCCGAATACATCATCTCACAACTAACTCATTAGTTGTAGTGCTTGCAAGGCTTCAAAGATGTGCATTACCGAGAGGGCCCAGAGATACCTCTCCGACTATCGGAGTGACAAAACCTAATCTCAAATACGCCAACCCAACATCTGCCTTTGGAGACACCTGTAGTACTCCTTTATAATCACCCGATTCACGTTGTGACGCTTGGTAGCACCAAAGTGTTCCTCCGTAAACGGAGTTGCATAATCTCATAGTTACAGGAACATGTATAAGTTATGGATAAAAGCAGTAGCAACATACTAAACGATCGTGTGCTAAGCTAAGGGAATGGGTCATGTCAATCGATCATTCTACTAATGATGTGACCTCGTTAATCAAATAACAACTCCTTTGTTCATGGTCGGAAACATAACCATCTTTGATTAACAAGCTAGTCTAGTAGAGGCATACTAGTGACATCTTGTTTTGTCTATGCATTCACACATGTATCATGTTTCCGGTTAATACAATTCTAGCATGAATGATAAACATTTATCATGAAATAAGGAAATAAATAATAACTTTATTATTGCCTCTAGGGCATATTTCCTTCAGCTCCCACTTGCACTAGAGTCAATAATCTAGATTACACAAGAATGATTCTAACACCCATGGAGTCTTGGTGCTGATCATGTTTTGCTCGTGGAAGAGGCTTAGTCAACGGTCCGCAACATTCAGATCCGTATGTATCTTGCAAATCTCTATGTCTCCACCGGACTAAGTCCCGGATGGAATTGAAGCGCCTCTTGATGTGTTTGGTCCTCTTGTGAAATCTGGATTCCTTTGCCAAGGCTATTGCTCCAAGATTGTCACGAGAAGATTTTCATTGGACCCGATGCACTAGGTATGACACCTAGATCGGATATGAACTCCTTCATCCGCACTCCTTCATTAGCTGCTTCGGCTGCTATGTATTCCGCTTCATATGTAGATCCCGCCACGACGCTTTGTTTAGAACTGCACCAACCGACAGCTCCTCCGCTTAGTGTAAATACGATCCGGTCTGCGATTTAGAATCGTCCGGATCGGTGTCAAAGCTTGCATCAACGTAACTGCCATTTATGAGCTCTTTGTCACCTCCATATACGAGAAACATATCCTTTGTCCTTTTCGTATTTCAGATGTTCTTGACCGCTGTCCAAAGATCCACTCTGGATTACTTTGGTACCTCCTGCTAGGCTTATAGCAAGGCACACATCAGTGTCCGTACATAGCATTGCATACATGATAGAGCCTATGGCTGAAGCATAGGAACATCTTTCATTTTCTCTCTATCTTCTGCGGTGGTCGGGCATTGAGTCGACTCAACTTCACACCTTGTAACACGTGCAAGAACCCTTTCTTTGCTTGATCCATTTTGAACTTCTTCAAAACTTTGTCAAGGTATGTGCTTTGTGAAAGTCCAATTAAGCGCCTTGATCTATCTCTATAGATCTTGATGCCCAATATGTAAGCAGCTTCCCGAGGTCTTTCATTGAAAAACTCTTATTCAAGTATCCCTTTATGCTATCCAGAATTCTATATCATTTCCGATCAGCAATATGTCATCCACATATAAGATCGTAAATGCTCTGAGCTCCCACTCACTTTCTTGTAAATACAAGCTTCTCCAAAAGTCTCAGACAAACCCAAATGCTTTGATCACACTATCAAAACGTTTATTCCAACTCCGAGATGCTTGCACCAGTCCATATATGGATCGCTGGAGCTTGCACACTTTGTTAGCTCCTTTGGATCGATAAAACCTTCGGTTGCATCATATACAACTCTTCTTCCGTAAATCCATTCAGAATGCAGTCTTTACATCCATTTGCCAAATTTCATAATCATAAAATGCGGCAATTGCTAACATGATTCGGACGGACTTAAGCATCGCTACGGTGAGAAGGTCTCATCGTAGTCAACCCCTTGAACTTGTCGAAACCTTTTTGCGACAAGTCGAGCTTTATAGATAACATTATTACCGCGTCGGTCTTCTTCTTGAAGATCCACTTGTTTTCTATTGCTTGCCTACCCTCGGCAAGTCAACCAAAGTCCACACTTTGTTTTCATACATGGATCCCATCTCGCATTTCATGGCCTCAAGCCATTTTATGGAATCTGGGCTCACCATCGCTTCTTCATAGTTCGTAGGTTCATCATGATCTAGTAGCATGACTTCCGAACAGGATTACCGTACCACTCAGTGCGGATCTTACTCTGTTGATCTACGAGGTTCTCGAGTAACTTGATCTGAAGTTTCATGATCAATATCATCAACTTTCTCACTACTTGGTGTAGGTGTCTCGTAAACTGGTTTCTGCGATTTAACTACTTTCAAGTAAGGGAGAAGGTACTATTACCTCATCAAGTTCCACTTTCCTCCCACTCACTTCTTTCGAGAGAAACTCCTTCTCTAGAAAGGATCCATTCTTAGCAACGAATGTCTTGCCTTCGGATCTGTGATAGAAGGTGTACCCAACTGTCTCCTTTGGGTATCCTATGAAGACACATTTCTCCGATTTGGGTTCGAGCTTATCAGGTTGAAGCTTTTCACATAAGCATCGCATCCCCAAACTTTAAGAAACGACAACTTTGGTTTCTTGCTAAACCACAGTTCATAAGGTGTCGCCTCAACGGATTTCGACGGTGTTCTATTCAGTGTGAATGCGGCTGTCTCTAGAGCATAACCCCAAAACGATAGCGGTAAATCAGAAGAGACATCATAGATCGCACCATATCTAGTAAAGTGCGATTCACGACGTTCGGACACACCATTACGCTGTGGTGTTCGGGTGGCGTGAGTTGCGAAACTATTCCGCATTGTTTCAAATGTAGACCAAACTCGTAACTCAAATATTCACCTCCACGATCGATCGTAGAAACTTAATTTTCTTGTTACGATGATTTTCAACTTCACTCTGAAATTCTTTGAACTTTTCAAACGTTTCAGACTTATGTTTCATTAAGTAGATATACCCATATCTGCTTAAGTCATCTGTGAAGGTGAGAAAATAACGATATCCGCCACGAGCCTCAACATTCATCGGACCACATACATCTCAGTATGTATGATTTCCAACAAATCTGTTGCTCTCTCCATAGTACCGAGAACGGTGTTCTAGTCATCTTGCCCATGAGGCACGGTTCGCAAGTGCCAAGTGATTCATAATCAAGTGACTCCAAAAGTCCATCGGCATGGAGTTTCTTCATGCGCTTTACACCGATATGACCTAAACGGCGATTGCCACAAATAAGTTGCACTATCATTATCAACTCTGCATCTTTTGGTTTCAACATTATGAATATGTGTATCACTACTATCGAGATTCATAAGAAATAGACCACTCCTCAAGGGTGCATGACCATAAAAGATATTACTCATATAAATAGAACAACCATTATTCTCTCGATTTAAATGAATAACCGTCTCGCATCAAACAAGATCCAGATATAATGTTCATGCTCAACGCAGCACCAAATAACAATTATTTAGGTCTAAAACTAATCCGAAGGTAGATGTAGAGGTAGCGTGCCGACCGCGATCACATCGACTTTGGAACCATTTCCCACGCGCAGATCGTCACCTCGTCCTTTGCCGAGTTCGCTAAATCAGTAGTCCTGCTTTGAGTTGCAAATATTAGCAATGTAACCAGTATCAAATACCAGTGCTACTACGAGCTCTAGTAAGGTACACATCAATAACATGTATATCACATATACCTTTGTTCACCTTGCCATCCTTCTTATCCGCCAAATACTTGGGGCAGTTCCGCTTCCAAAGGACCATCGCTTGCGAGAGAAGCACTCGATTTCAGGTTTAGGACCAGACTTGGGTTTCTTCTCTGAGCAGCAACTTGCTTGCTGTTCTTCTTGAGATTCCCTTCTTCTTCCCTTTGCCTTTCTTCTTGAAACTAGTGGTCTTATTGACCATCAACACTTGATGCTCCTTCTTGATTTCTACCTCCGCAGCCTTTAGCATTGCGAAGAGCTCGAGCATAGTCTTTACTAACCCTTGCATATTATAGTTCATCACGAAGCCTTTGTAGCTTGGTGGCGGTGATTGGAGAATTCATCAATGACACAATCATCCGGAAGATTAACTCCCAATTGTGTCAAGTGATTGTAGTACCTGGACATTCTCGAGTATATGCTCACTAATGTAACTGTTCTCCTCCATCTTGCAGCTATAGAACTTATTGGAGACTTCATATCTCTCAATCCGGGCATTCTGTTGGAATATTAACTTCAACTCTGGAACATCTCATATGCTCCATGACGCTCAAAACGTCGTTGAAGTCCCGGTTCTAAGCCGTAAAGCATGGCACAATCGAACTATAGAGTAGTCATCAGCTTTGCTCGCCAGACGCTCATAACATCTGCAGTTGCATTAGCAAGAGTTCTGCACCTAGCGGTGCATCCAGGCGTAGCTCTTACAGGCAGCAATGAGGATGATCCTCAAATTACGGACCCGATCCGTGTAATTGCTACCATCATTTTTCAACTTTGCTTTCTCAAGGAACGCATTAAAATTCAACGGAACAACAGACGAGCCATCTATCTACAATCAAACATAAACAAGCAAGATACTATCAGTACTAAGTTCATGATAAATTTAAGTTCAATTAATCATATTACTTAAGAACTCCCACTTAGAAAGACATCTCTAGTCATCCAAGTGATCACGTGATCCAAATCAACTAAACCATAACCGATCATCACGTGAAATGGAGTAGTTTTCAATGGTGAACATCTTATGTTGATCATATCTACTATATGATTCACGCCGACCTTTCGGTCTCCGTGTTCCGAGGCCATATCTGCATATGCTAGGCTCGTCAAGTATAACCCGAGTATTCTGCGCGTGCAAAACTGGCTTGCACCCGTTGTAGATGGACGAGAGCTTATCACACCCGATCATCACGTGGTGTCCGGGCACGATTTAACTTTGGCAACGGTGCATACCCGGGAGAACACTTCTTGATAATTTAGTGAGAGATCATCTTATAATGCTACCGTCAATCAAAGCAAGATAAGATGCATAAAAGGATAAACATCACATGCAAATCAATATAAGTGATATGATATGGTCATCATCATCTTGTGCTTCATGATCTCCATCTTGTTGCACCACCATGATCACCATCGCCACCGCGCGACACCTTGATCTCCATCGCAGCATCGTTGTCGCCTCGCCAAACTTATGCTACTACGACTATCGCTACCGCTTAGTGATAAAGTAAAGCATTACGATGCGATTGCATTGCATACAATAAAGCGACAACCATATGGCTCCTGCCAGATTGCCGATAACTTCGTTACAAAACATAATCATCTCATACAATAAAATATAGCATCACGCCTTGACCATATCACATCACAACATGCCCCGCAAAAACAAGTTAGACGCCCTCTACTTTGTTGTTGCAAATTTTACGTGGCTGCTACGGGCTTAAGCAAGAACCAGTCTCACCTACGCATCAAAACCACAACGATATTTCAAATAGACTCCGCTTTAACCTTCTCAAGGACCGGGCGTAGCCACACTCGGTTCAACTAAAGTGAGAGAGACAGACACCCACCAGTCACCTTTAAGCAACGAGTGCTCGTGGCGGTGAAACCAGTCTCGCGTAAGCGTACGCGTAATGTCGGTCCGGGCCGCTTCATCTCACAATACCGCTGAACCAAAGTATGACATGCTGGTAGGTAGTATGACTTGTATCGCCCACAACTCACTTGTGTTCTACTCGTGCAAAACATCAAACCATAGAAAAACCTAGGCTCGGATGCCACCGTTGAGGAACGAGTAATTTCAAAAATTTTCCTACGCACACGCAAGATCATGGTGATGTATAGCAACGAGAGGGAGAGTGTTGTCCACATACCCTTGTAGACCAAGCGAAGCGATCACAACGTAGAGGAAGTAGTCGACGTTCTCCTCGCGATCCGACCGATCCCGCCGCCACATCGGCGCCCCGAGTTCTTGACACACGTACAGCTCGATGACGCCCCTCGTACTCGATCCAGCCGAGTGTCGAGGGAGAGTTCCGTCAAGACGACGGCGTGGTGGCGATCTTGATGTTTCACGGCGCAGGGCTTCGCTTAAGCTTCATGACGGTAGTATAACCGAGGTGGAATATGGTGGAGGGGGCACCGCACACGGCTAAGGAACGATCTCACGATCAACTTATGTGTTCCAAGGTGCCCCCCTGCCCCCGTATATAAAGGAGCCAGGGGGGGGCGGCGGCCAAGGGGGCGCTGCTGGAGTCCTACTCCTCCGGGAGTAGGATTCCCCCCAATCCTAGTTGGACTAGGATTCCTGAGGGGGAAAGAGAGAGAGGGGGGCCGGCCCTTCTCCTAGTCCTAGTAGGACTAGGGAAGGGGGGGGAGGCGCGCAGCCACCTTGGGCTGCCCCTTCTCCTTTCCACCAAGGCCCATCGAGGCCCATTCACCTCCCGGGGTTCCGTAACCTCCGGTACTCTCGGTAATTCCGTTTTACCGGAACCATTCCGAACTCCAAACATAGGCTTCCAATATATCAATCTTTATGTCTCGACCATTCCGAGACTCCTCGTCATGTCCGTGATCACATCCGGGACTCCGAACTCCTTCGGTACATCAAAATACATAAACTCATAATAACCGCCATCAAACCTTAAGCGTGCGGACCCTACGGTTCGAGAACAATGTAGACATGACCTAGAACGATTCACGGTCAATAACCAACAGCGGACCTGGATGCCCATATTGGTTCCTACATATTCTACGAAGATCTTTGTCGGTCGACCGCATAACAACATACGTTGTTCCCTTTGTCATCGGTATGTTACTTGCCCGAGATTCGATCGTCGGTATCCAATACCTAGTTCAATCTCGTTACGCAAGTCTCTTTACTCGTTCCGTAATACATCATCTCACAACTAACTCATTAGTTGTAGTGCTTGCAAGGCTTCATGATGTGCATTACCGAGAGGGCCCAGAGATACCTCTCCGACTATCGGAGTGACAAAACCTAATCTCAAATACGCCAACCCAACATCTGCCTTTGGAGACACCTGTAGTACTCCTTTATAATCACCCGATTCGTTGTGACGTTTGGTAGCACCAAAGTGTTCCTCCGTAAACGGAGTTGCATAATCTCATAGTTACAGAACATGTATAAGTTATGGATAAAAGCAGAGCAACATACTAAACGATCGTGTGCTAAGCTAAGGAATGGGTCATGTCAATCAGATCATTCTACTAATGATGTGACCTCGTTAATCAAATAACAACTCCTTTGTTCATGGTCGGAAACATAACCATCTTTGATTAACAAGCTAGTCTAGTAGAGGCATACTAGTGACATCTTGTTTTGTCTATGCATTCACACATGTATCATGTTTCCGGTTAATACAATTCTAGCATGAATGATAAACATTTATCATGAAATAAGGAAATAAATAATAACTTTATTATTGCCTCTAGGGCATATTTCCTTCAGGACTCCCCACACTTGGCGCGCCCCCTCTAGGGCCGGCCTCTGCCTCCCTTCTTTATATACAGGGGCAGGGGGCACCTCTAGACACAACAATTGATCTCTTGATCTCTTAGCTGGTGCGGTGCCCCCCTCCACCATATTCCACCTCGGTAATATCGTAGCGGTGCTTAGGCGAAGCCCTGCGTCGGTAGCATCATCAACACCATCATCACGCTGTCGTGCTGACGGAACTCTCCCGCAAAGCTCTGCTGGATCGGAGTTCGTGGGACGTCATCGAGTTCAACGTGTGCTGAGCTCGGAGGTGCCGTACATTCGGTACTTGGATCGGTCGGATCGTGAAGACATACGACTACATCAACCACGTTGTGCTAACGCTTCCGCTTTCGGTCTACGAGGGTACATGGACAACACTCTCCCCTCTCGTTGCTATGCATCACCATGATCTTGCGTGTGCGTAGGATTTTTTTGAAATTACTACGTTCCCCAACAGTGGCGTCCGAGCCAGGTTTTATGCGTAGATGTTATATGCATGAGTAGAACACAAGTGAGTTGTGGGTGATACAAGTCATACTGCTTACCAGCATGTCATACTTTGGTTCGGCGGTATTGTTGGATGAAGCGGTCCGGACCGACATTACGCGTACGCTTACGCGTGATTGGTTCTACCGACGTGCTTTGCACACAGGTGGCTGGCGGGTGTCAGTTTCTCCAACTTTAGTTGAACCGAGTGTGGCTACATCTGGTCCTTGTGAAGGTTAAAACAGCACTAACATGATGAAATATCGTTGTGGTTGTGATGCGTAGGTAAAAACGGTTCTTGCTCAGCCCGTAGCAGCCACGTAAAACTTGCAACAACAAAGTAGAGGACGTCTAACTTGTTTTTGCAGGGCATGTTGTGATGTGATATGGTCAAGACGTGATGAGATATAAGTTGTTGTATGAAATGATCATGTTTTGTTGAAGTTATCGGCAACTGGCAGAAGCCTTATGGTTGTCTCTTTATTGCATAAGATGCAAGCGCCAAATAATTGCTTTACTTTGTCGCTATGCGATAGCAATAGTTGCAAGAGCAATAGTTGGTGAGACGACCATGTGACAACACATTGATATAGATCAAGATGATGGAGATCATGGTGTCGTGCCGGTGATGATAGAGATCATGACGGTGCTTCAGAGCTGGAGATCACAAGCACAAGATGATGATGGCCACATCATATCACTTATATTGATTGCATGTGATGTTTATCTTTTGTGCATCTTAGTTTGCTTAGATCGACGGTAGCATTATAAGATGATCTCTCACTAAATTTCAAGGTATAACTGTTATCCCTGAGTATGCACCGTTGCGAAAGTTCTTCGTGCTGAGACACCACGTGATGATCGGGTGTGATAAGCTCTACGTTCAAATACAACGGGTGTAAAACAGTTGCACATGCGGAATACTCAGTTTAAACTTGACGAGCCTAGAATATACATATATGGCCTCAGAACACTGAGATCGAAAGGTCGAGCGTGAATCATATAGTAGATATGATCAACATAGTGATGTGCACCATTGAAAACTACTCCATCTCACGTGATGATCGGACATGGTTTAGTTAATTTGGATCACATGATCACTTAGATGATTAGAGGGATGTCTATCTAAGTGGGAGTTCTTAAGTAATATGATTAATTGAACTTTAATTTATCATGAACTTAGTCCTGATAGTATTTTGCAAATTATGTTGTAGATCAATAGCTCGCATTGTTGCTTCCCTATGTTTTATATGTGTTCCTAGAGAAAACTAAGTTGAAAGATGATAGTAGCAATGATGCGGACTGGGTCTGTGATCTGAGGTTTATCCTCATTGCTACACAGAAGAATTATGTCCTTGATGCACCGCTAGGTGACAGACCTATTGCAGAGCGTATGCGGGCGTTATGAACGTTTGGCTAGCTCAATATGATGACTACTTGATAGTTTAGTGCACCATGCTTAACGGCTTAGAATCGGGACTTCAAAGGCGTTTTTGAACGTCATGGACCATATGAGATGTTCCAGGAGTTGAAGTTAATATTTCAAGCAAATACCCGAGTTGAGAGACATGAAGTATCCAACAAGTTCTATAGCTAAAAGATAGAGGAGAATTGCTCAACTAGTGAGCATATGCTCAGATTGGCTGGGTACTACAATCGCTTGAATTAAGTGGGAGTTAATCTTCCAGATAAGATAGTGATTGACAGAGTTCTCTAGTCACCATCACCAAGTTACTAGAACTTCGTGATGAACTATAGTATGCAAGGGATAACGAAAACGATTCCCGAGCTCTTCGTGATGTTGAAATCGACGAAGGTAGAAATCAAGAAACAGCATCAAATGTTGATGATTGACAAGACCACTAGTTTCAAGAAAAGGGCAAAGGGAAAGAAAGGAAACTTCAAGTAGAATGGCAAGCAAGTTGTCACTCCCGTGAAGAAGCCCAAAGCTGAACCAAAGCCTGAAACTGAGTGCTTCTACTGCAAAGGAAATGGTCACTGGAAGCAGAAATGCCCTGAATATTTGGTGGATAAGAAGGATGGCAAAGTGAACAAGGGTATATTTGATATACAGGTTATCGATGTGTGCCTTACTAGTGTTTATAGTAACCCCTGAGTATTTGATACTTGTTCGGTTGCTAAGATTAGTAACTCGAAATAGGAGTTACAGAATAAACAAAGACTAGTTGAAGGGGAAGTGGCGATGAGTGTTGGAAGTAGTTCCAAGATTGATATGATCATCATCACACACTCCCTATACTTTCGGGATTAGTGTTAAACATAAATAAATGCTATTTGGCGTTTGTGTTGAGCATGAATATGATTTGATCATGTTTATTGCAATACGGTTATTCATTTAAAGTCAGAGAATAATTGTCGTTTTGTTTACATGAATAAAACCTTCAATGGTCATACACCCAATGAAAATAGTTTGTTGGATCTCGATCATAGTGATACACATATTCATAATATTGATGCCAAAAGATGCAAAGTTAATAATGATAGTGCAACTTATTTGTGGCACTGCCGTTTGGGTCATATTGGTGTAAAGCGCATGAAGAAACTCCATAAAGATGGATTTTCAGAATTACTTGGTTATGAATCATTTGATGCTTGCGAAACGTGCCTTTTGTGCAAGATGACTAAAACTCCGTTCTTCGGAACAATGGAATGAGCTACTGACTTGTTGGAAATAATACATACCGATGTATGCGGTCCAATGAGTGTTGATGCTTGTGGCGGGTATCGTTATTTTCTGACCTTCATAGATGATTTGAGCAGATATGAGTATATCTACTTGATGAAACATAAGTCTGAAATATTTGAAAAGTTCAAAGAATTTCAGAGTGAAGTGGAAAATCATCGTAACAGGAAAATAAAGTTTCTGTGATCTGATCGTGGAGACGAATATTTGAGTTACGAGTTTGGTCTTCAATTAAAACAATGTGGAATAGTTTCACAAACTCATGCCACCTGGAACACCACAGTGTAATGGTGTGTACAAACATCGTAACCACACTTTATTAGATATGGTGCGATCTATGATGTCTCTTACCGATTTACCATTATCATTTTGGGGTTATGCATTAAAGACAACTGCATTCACTTTAAATAGTGCACCATCAAAATCTGTTGAGACGACTCCTTATGAACTGTAGTTTGGCAAGAAACCAAAGTTGTCATTTTTAAAGTTTGGGGCTGCGATGCTTATGTGAAAAAGTTTCAACCTGATAAGCTCGAACCCAAATCGGAGAAGTGCGTCTTCATAGTGCCCAAAGGAAACTATTGGGTACACCTTCTATCACAGATCCGAAGGCAAGATATTCGTTGCTAAGATTGATCATTTCTAGAGAAGGAGTTTCTCTCGAAAGAAGTGAGTGGGAGGAAAGTAGAGCTTGATAAGGTAAATTTACCTTCTCCCGAATTGGAAAGTAGTTCATCACAGAAATTAGTTCCAGTGATTCCTACACCAATTAGTGAGGAAGCTAATGATGATGATCATGAAACTTCATAGCAAGTTACTACAGAACCTCGTAGGTCTTCAAGAGTAGGGTCCGCACCAGAGTGGTACGGTAATCCTATTCTGGAAGTCATGTTAATAGACCATGATAAACCTACGAACTATGAGGAAGCGATGATGAGCCCAAATTCCACGAAATGTCTGGAGGCCATGAAATCTGAGATAGGATCCATGTATGAGAACAAAGTGTGGACTTTGGTGGACTTGTCTGATGATCGGCAAGCCATAGAAAATAAATGGATCTTCAAGAGGAAGACGGACATTGATAGTAGGGTTACTATCTACAAAGCTCGACTTGTCGCAAAAAGGTTTTCGACAAGTTCAAGGTGTTGACTACAATGAGATTTTCCCAACTGTAGCGATGCTTAAGTCTGTCCAAATCATGTTTTCTTAAAGAAGAGTTGTATATAATGGCAAATCTGGCAAATGGATGTCAAAACTGCATTCCTTAATGGTTTTCTTAAAGAAGAGTTGTATATAATGCAACCAGAAGGTTTTGTCAATCCTAAAGGTGCTAACAAAATGAGCAAGCTCCAGCGATCCATCTATGGACTGGTGCAAGCACCTCGGAGTTGGAATATACGCTTTGATAAGTTGATCAAAGCATATAGTTCTATACGGACTTGCAGTGAAGCCTGTATTTACAATAAAGTGAGTGGGAGCACTACAACCTTTCTGATAAGTATATGTGAGCGACATATTGTTGATCAGAAATGATGTAGAATTTTTCTGGAAAGCATAAAGAAGTGTTTGAAAGGAGTTCTTTAAAAGAAAGACCTCAGTAAAGCTACTTACATATTGAGCATCAAGATCTATTGAGATAGATCAAGACGCTTGTTAAGATTTTCAACGAGTACATACCCTGACAAGATTTTGAAGTAGTTCAAAATGGAACAGTCAAAGAAAGAGTTCTTGCCTGTGTTGCAAAGGTGTGAAATTGAGTAAGACTCGAATCCCGACCTTAGTCATAGGTTCTATAAAAGAGAATGAAAGTCATTCCCTATGCCTTAGTCATAGGTTCTATAAAAGTATGCCATGCTATGGACCAGACCTATTGTATACTCTGCCCTGGTTTGGCAAGGGAGTACAATAGTGATCTAGGAGTAGATCACTGGACATTGGTCAAAATTATCCTTAGTGGAATAAGGATATGTTTCTCGATTATGGAGGTGACAAGAGGTTCGTCGTATGATCCAGATGACTCTAAGTCTCAATCTGGATACATATTGGAAGTGGGAGAAATTAGCTAGAGTAGCTCCATACAGAGCATTGTAGACATAGAATATTTTGCAAAATACATATGGCTCTGAATGTGACAGACTCGTTGACTAAACTTCTCTCACGGGCAAAACATGATCACACCTTAGTAATCTTTGGGTGTTAATCACATAGCGATGTGAACTAGATTATTGACTCTAGTAAACCCTTTGAGTGTTGGTCACATGACGATGTGAACTATGGGTGTTAATCATATACAGATATGAATATTGGTGTTAAATCACATGGTGATGTGAACTAGATTATTGACTCTAGTGCAAGTGGGAGACTAAAGGAAATATGCCCTAGAGGCAATAATAAAGTTATTATTTATTTCCTTATTTCATGATAAATGTTTATTATTCATGCTAGAATTGTATTAACCGGAAACATAATACATGTGTGAATACATAGACAAACATAGTGTCACTAGTATGCCTCTACTTGACTAGCTCGTTAATCAAAGATGGTTAAGTTTCCTAACCATAGACATGAGTTATCATTTGATTAATGGGATCACATCATTAGGAGAATGATGTGATTGACTTGACCCATTCCGTTAGCTTAGCACTTGATCGTTTAGTATGTTGCTATTGCTTTCTTCATGACTTATACATGTTCCTATAACTATGAGATTATGCAACTCCCGTTTACCGGAGGAACACTTTGAGTGCTACCAAACGTCACAATGTAACTAGGTGATTATAAAGGTGCTCTACATGTGTCTCCGAAGGTACTTGTTGGGTTGGCGTATTTCGAGATTAGGATTTGTCACTCCGATTGTCGGAGAGGTATCTCTGGGCCCACTCGGTAATGCACATCACTATAAGCCTTGCAAGCATTGGAACTAATGAGTTAGTTGCAGGATGATGTATTACGGAACGAGTAAAGAGACTTGCCGGTAATGAGATTGAACTAGGTATTGAGATACCGACGATCGAATCTCGGGCAAGTAACATACCGATGACAAAGGGAACAACGTATGTTGTTATGCGGTTTGACCGATAAAGATCTTCGTAGAATATGTGGGAGCCAATATGAGCATCCAGGTTCCACTATTGGTTATTGACCGGAGACGTGTCTCAGTCATGTCTACATAGTTCTCGAACCCATAGGGTCTGTACGCTTAAAGTTCGATGACGGTTATATTATGAGTTTATGTGTTTTGATGTACCGAAGGTAGTTCGCAGTCCCGGATGAGATCGGGGGCATGACGAGGAGTCTCTAGATGTTCGAGACGTAAAGATCGATATATTGGACGACTATACTTGCACTTCGGAAAGGTTGCGAGTGATTCGGATATTTTTTGGAGTACCGGAGAGTTACGGGAATTCGCCGGGGAGTATATGGCCTTATTGGGCCATACGGGAATAGAGGAGAGAGGCCAAAAGGAAGGAGGCGCGCGCCCCCCCCCCCTCTGGTCCGAATTGGACAAGGGGTGCAGCCCCCTTTTCCTTCTCCCTCTCCCCCTCTTTCCTTCTCTCCTACTACAGAAAGGAAAGGGGAATCCTACTAGGACTTGGGAGTCCTAGTAGGACTCCCCACACTTGGCGCGCCCCTCTAGGGCCGGCCTCTCCCTCACTCCTTTATATATGGGGGCAGGGGGCACCTCTAGACACAACAATTGATCTCTTGATCTCTTAGCCGTGTGCGGTGCCCCCCTCCACCATATTCCTCCTCGGTAATATTGTACCTGTGCTTAGGCGAAGCCCTGCGTCGGTAGCATCATCAACACCGTCATCATGTCGTCGTGCTGACGGAACTCTCCCGCAAAGCTCTGCTGGATCGGAGTTCGTGGGACGTCATCAAGTTGAACGCGTGCTTAACTCGGAGGTGTCGTACGTTCGGTACTTGGATCGGTCGGATCGTGAAGACGTACGACTACATCAACCGCGTTGTGCTAACGCTTCCGCTTTCGGTCTACGAGGGTACGTGGACAACACTCTCCCCTATCGTTGCTATGCATCACCATGATCTTGCGTGTGCGTATGATTTTTTTTGAAATTACTACGTTCCCCAACAAATCATCGCCCAATCCTCACGGGTCATGGTCATCTCCCCACATGGGAGATGGAAGTTGTGCGTATCTGGCCGCCACCGGTCAATCAAAGCCGTGAGAGCTGAGTGGACGAGCGTCGGCGGCTTACGCTTGAACTGCAGGACGAAACCCAATAGTCGGGCTCTCCTGAAGAACGGTGTGTACCCCGTTGTACTCCATCTTAACCGTCGTCTTGTGAGCCCTCATCCGCAGTGGCGGCAGCATCTGTGAAAATCGATAACCAAAGCATAATTAGCATGGACATAATAGTTAGCAACTCATTTTCATCAATTCGAAAGATTTGGTTTAAGAATGGTAATTACCACTCCATTCTCAATGAAACGGGCACGGTGACGCTTGTCGAACTTAGTGTCAAGCATGGTGTACTTCATGCCGATGTCGTCCGCAAGAGGTGGCCTCCTAAAAAAATTGCATAAACATAAGCATATGCATATCTAAAGATTTTTTAACATGAACCAGATTCATCATTAACTAGGAAACATATCGATGCATAACAAAGGTTCATCACATCCAAAAAAACCTATGAGTTCAATCTTTGAATAATCATATATCAAGATGATCATGAACATGAACTAAATACAATACATATATTAAGAACTAAATAAAATACATATATCAAGATGCAGTCACCATGGTTCAAATGCATCATATCATATCATATCATATTTCTCCAATAACATCCAACATGCATCATATCATATTGTTTTCAAAAACAAAAACCATGAACTAGGGTTCATCTTGAGGGATTAACCATGTTTACTCCAACAAAATCCACTACTTGCATCATATAAGATCCACATGCATCCTATATCAAAACAAATATCTCCAATATTCATCGTATCATAATTTTTTTAACACAAAAAATTATGAACTAGGTTCATCTTGAGGGTTCAACATTTGCTCTCCAACTATATCCACTACTTGCATCATAGCATATGAACATTCATCATCATATCACAATAAATTCCTCCAACATGCATCATATCAAAAACAAATCCTCCAAAAATAATATGAACTAGGGTTCATCTTCACATAACCATACCAACTAGTGACTAGAGTTCATGTCTAACACAATATAACATCTATCATCAACCTAAATCAATTCTAGGGTTCAAAATATTTAAATCTAGTTCAAGAAGGGGGGTGATTTGAATCAAATAATGCGACGAACCGGTAGCTATTTGACTAAAACTAATTAGAGGGATCGAAGGAGCTTACTTTTCTTTCTTCGGGGACATCTCGATCCGCAAAAACGATGAAGAAACGACGAAAATCAGAGGGGGGGAGTGGAGGAGATGAGAGAGGGCAAGAGGAACTGCTGTTCTTGAGGGGGGCGGCTGGGTGGGGGGGAGGGGGTGGGGCGGCCGGCCCACGGGCTTATAATGGCCCACACCCTACCGCCAGGGTCCTTGGCGGTAGGATCGGACAGGCTACCGCCATGACCAGCGGCGATAGGGTGTGACGGAGGGGGACGGGAGGCCGTTACCGCTGCTGACGTGGATAAGTTTCCTACCGCCGGGCCTCGTGGCGGTAGGTTGCCTGATCCTACTGTCGGCCCCTCTAGCGATAGGAAAAGGGTTCAGATTTTAAAAAAATTCTAAACGAGGTCAGATCCAGATTTTATACGTGCAAAGAGTCAAAACACGAAATTTTGCCCTTCGCAGCGGCGACAGCGTGGGCGGAGGAGGCGGATGGTGACAGCATGGGCGGAGGCGGCGGCTGGCGACAGCGTGGACGGAGGAGGCGCGTTGCGATGGCGTGGGCTGGCCGTCCGGGCGTGCTCCTGCTGCTCCAGCGCACACGTCGGAGAGGAGCTCGCGCGCATGCGCGGGCCGCCGCCGAGTTTTGGCGGGCTGCGCTGGCTGGCTGGCTTCCCGCGCACGTGCTGACTAGCCGCCGCGTGTAGTGTGCGCGCTCCGGACGGCAAGGTCAGCACGTGCTCTGATGGATGTGCGCGTTGCTCGGGGCTCGACCCTCCGACTGCTGTTGCTCCATCCGGCTGTGCCATGCACGCGGCCACCAGCCAGCCATACATGCAAACTTCATTTATCGCGCCGCCCCGGCCAGGCAGCGTGCCTTTGGATGCGTTCTCCGGCCGGAAGTGCGTGAGCTGCGGTGTGTTCTTGAGGTGATGTTGCTGCTGTGCGTGGTCTCTACATGCTCCGAGAGTGTCGCACATAGAGTGTTCGATAAAACGTCCGCATGTAGAAACAAAAGAGAGGGTTCAAAGTAGGGGGTGTGGTTATTTTGCAGGAAAAACGAGGGGCGGACGTTTGAGAGACCAAATTAGCTAGGTGCCGTTATAGATGCTCTAAGTGCAGAAGATGTCACCAAACAGACGGGGGCAACACACAGCACGTACAGTATAAGTTGAAACTTTATTTAGAAGACCAACGCTCCAACAGCAGCAGCCATGATCAACATGTGGGCTAATAAGCTGGGTCCAAACCAGTACGTACCAGTACAAGTGAGTACTGACATTAATTATTTATTAGGCGGATAGATAGTAGCAGAGGTGAAGTTTTGCGCGCGCCGACGTGTGCACCACAGTGAGCGACTGAGCGTCACGGGACGGCGAGGCCGCACGCGGCCTCAACCCGATGTAGTGGCGGGGCAAGCGAGGTCGGGGATCCGAGGCTCGTCGCAGACCACGAGCACGACGTTGACGTCGTCGGCAAAGTCGGCACGGTCAGAGACGTCGGGGGCATCCCTGAAGGCGGTGCACAGGCACTCCGCGGCGCTGGGTTTCCCGCGGACATTCCGGCAGCACCGCTCTCTCTCGTCGGCCAGGTTCTTCCCGCGGAGGTCGACTCTGCCCAGCCGGAAGTCGACGCAGAGTCCGAGCTCAGATAGGTAGTCTGGCGTGCACTGCCCGCCGGCGGACGGTGCCGGTGCCGGTGCGGTCGCCTGGCCCTGGACGGAGGCCGCGGCCGCAAGGATCGCGGCGAGGAGCAGGAGCGGGACGCGGGAGGACGCCATGGCTTTGGTGGTTGCCATTGTTGCTGCTCGAGTGCTCGATCGATGGATGATGCTTCTACTTCCTTTGAGGAGGTGTGTGTTTGCTGCGGATGTTTGTGCAAACGGGGATGGATTTATAGGCGGCTAAATGGCTAATTAGCGCGCGTGCGTGCGTGCGTGCGTCCATCCATCGGGTCGTTTGAGGGAGCTCAAGGTCTCCGTGCCAAATTGGGACCACCGTACAGAGAGAATCTGACGTTTAGTCGCGCTGATCGCGATGTGGCCAAGTACGTCGAGAAAATGCGGCGAAGTACAGAGAAAATGCGCGATGGTCAGAGTAACCAAGAAATGATACTATGGTACCGTCGGGCTGTGGCCAGCCTCCTATCCTGAGATCCTCGTCATCTTGTACTTTTCCCGTTGCTTTCTGCTTATCATCAATGAAACGCCAACAGTTGCTGGATCTTTCAAAATAAAAATGGTACCGTAGGTACATTGGAATTTAGCCGACCCCGAATCCGGACTGAAAAGCTGGGGTTCTTTTCGTATGATTATACGGAAAATTAGGTGTAGAAATAGTACATGATGATTTTTTATAGTGGTTACCTAACTGCTCATGCGTTGTAACAAGAGCAAATATATTATATACTCGTAATAAGATTTGATGCGATCAAATGGTATATGCAAATGGATTAGGCAGGACACCCACACGGATATTTTATTTTCTTATAATGTGGGGAACATAAAGTCAGAACTACTACGTTTAAATTTGCCAAACAAAAAATGATTAGTTTCTATATTACTGCAAGATCCAGTGAATTCAGGATAGGCACGTGTGAAAATAACAATGAGCAAATTATTTGGCAAGCACCCTCAATTGTTTGGTAAATGTTGTCAATTGGTTGGAACTCTCAAATATTCATAAATGATAAATGCCACACGTCAGGTGCGTGACACTCTGGACCTGATGTTTTTCGAGGGCAATTCCATTCATGCAAGGATGGAAAATTTCAGTAAACACACGACAAGCTTTGTCAAAAATAAAATGAAGCACGAAAGTTACCATGCTTGCCAACTATAGTTGCCATCGTCACATAACTAAACTTGCCATAAAAAACGTTCGTAGTTGCTGGGTGCTCGTACCTGACGCGTGGCACTTATCAGGATCCCAAAATTTTTGGTAAGGGCAAAAAGGACGTACCATTTAGTATTTATGATTATTTGGCAAGCATGCTCAATTGTTTGAAACACTCAATTGTTTTGCTAAGTGCGGGGAGGTTGTACCATTTATTATTTATGCTCATTTGGTAAGTGCAATTAGCTGTTTTGGTAAATGCGAGGAGGCCACGACGTACCATGGCGGGGGAGTTGAATGGCATACCATCATTCATCAACTCACCTTTGATAGTAGAGGTTTGGCAAGTGTGATTAATTGTTTTGGTAAATGCGAGGAGGCCACGATGTACCATCGTGGAGGAGTTGGATGACGGACCAATGTTCATCAACTTGCCTTTAATAGTAGGGATTACAAAGAAATATCGCATTAGTCACACTCACGCAAACAAGAGCGACAAATAACTCACAAAGGATAAAGGCAATTCCAGAATTCTCCGTAGTTTTCCTCGAAAAAATTAAAATCATGCGCGCTATTTGTGGCTTTCGAAAGGTCAACTCGGCGCCATCCAATGCACACATGATGACGCAGTCAAGAAACAGCAAAGCGGCTTGGGCCGGTCGAGTCACGCCCCATTCTACCCCCCTCTCTGTCCCAACGACACGATCCATTCTCTTCCCCTATCCAACCCTGACTAGGGTTCATCCAGATTGGTTCATTCATGGCAAGGGGAGGCAATGCGGGCTGCGCAGGGGGGTGAGGAGGGGGTGTTTTCCCAGCGGCGCGGTCGATCGTGGGAGCTCAGTAAGAGGCGCAAAGTGGGTCGGGAAGGCGGAATCCATGCTAGTGTAGGCCACCGGACGACTCAAAGCAAGGGTGGAGGCATTGCAGCAGGCGGAGGCTCCACGACAAAAGAAGCCCGGGGAGCTCGGAGCAGGGTGAGGTGAGGCACAAGAGCAGTCGGTGGGGAGGCATTGTATTAGAACTGATTAGGGGAACTCGTAGTTGATCCCCTCACTTTCCTGCCACTCATTTTCCATCACTTTCTTCTACCATCACTTGCCCACTATCTTTCCCGCCGCGCCTTTCCCTCTCTCTTGCTGACCCTCTCTTTTCCCTCAGCGCACTTTCATTATATCTTGCCCGTCATCTCTTTCCCTCTCTCTTTCCCACCACTCCTTTTTCTGCCCTCTCTTTCCTATCTTCTCACGCCACAAATTTACCGCAATCTTGTAATAACTTGGCTTCCTTTTGGGTTGGTCTTGTTATAAGTCTTAGCAAGGTTTTAAATCGAGTTTTTTTTGTGGCATCACGGTGAGGTACGAGCTATAGCCAAATAATGGTTAATTTTTCTTATTTCGGCGGTTATTTTGTTCTAGCTCTTATAGTAGATGAGTTTAGGATAAGTTTCATTTTTCGCTTCATTTAAACATTACAATTGAAACTAATTCTTTAGAATCGATCGTAGGTAGTATATAGACTCAATTTCCACATGAAAAACTAATCTTTTTGGTGTGTTTATTGAGTAGGTCATGATCAAGAGATCTTTTAGAAAGGGAGAGAATGTTGCGGCCGAGGGCTCCCACGCAAAGTGGTCGAGGAACAAGGGAGCTGCAATCATGGCGGATTGCGATCAATCCTATGCCATCCAGAGTGCTCGTGATGTGCACCCCACTAGGTGGAGGTGCGAGGTGTTCTTGCGCGAGCAAGGAATCTTCGACGACTTCGTGTAGATGGCAAACAACGCCGACAGGGTGTTCAACACCTTCTACGCCCAGACTTACGTGGAGCTCACCCACGAGTTCCCCGCCAGCTTCCAGGATGCCCTCGAGGACGAGGATGCTCTACTGATGTGCACCTTCTCTCTCGAAGGAGAATTACACACTCACACTTCAGGAGTTGCACGATATGTTCAGCTTCGCGAACAAGGGCTACATCAGCGAGAAGGGCCAGCCCATCGCCGTAGCTTGCGGAACGTGGGAGATCATTTCTGTCAAGAAGGATACCAACTTCACCAAGGAGAAGGTATTGACTATACAAAACCCCACCCTTCGCTACTTCATGATATTCCTTGCAAACACTATTTTTGGGAGAGGTTATTTAGGGGGCATGGCATCGTTTCACTCGTCACTAGTCGGTTTCATATCGTCTTGACCAGGTGAGGGAGTCCTGGACTAGGGGGTGTCCGGATAGCCGGACTATCATCATCAGCTGGACTCCAAGACTATGAAGATACAAGATTGAAGACTTCGTCCCGTGTCCGGATGGGACTTTCCTTGGCGTGGAAGGCAAGCTTGGCAATACGGATATGTAGATCTCCTACCATTGTAACCGACTCTGTGTAACCCTAGCCCTCTCCGGTGTCTATATAAACCGGAGGGTTTTAGTCCGTAGGACACAACCATTACAACAATCATACCGTAGGCTAGCTTCTAGGGTTTAGCCTCCTTGATCTCGTGGTAGATCCACTCTTGTACTACCCATATCATCAATATCAATCAAGCAGAGTACGGTTTTACCTCCATCGAGAGGGCCCAACACAGGTAAAACATCGTGTCCCTTGTCTCCTGTTACCATCCGCCTAGATGCACAGTTCGGGACCCCTACCCGAGATCCGCCGGTTTTGACACCGACATTGGTGCTTTCATTGAGAGTTCCTCGTGCCGCCACCGATAGGAAGGATGCCTCTTCCGCCTTCAAAGACGGTATCTTCGCCAAAGGAGCCTTGGCCGCCAAACTATCTGGCTGGGTGGTTTTCATGACCGCTGCTCGCCATCGCTTGACGATGACCTCTCGGGTCATCAAAAGCAATCTTCACGCTAACTCGGAATTCGCCGAGCAGCTGGATCCAACAGAGCTCTCATCCGTAAACGAACTCTTGGATCGCATCGCCGCCCTGGGAGTCGCTACAGACTACAATCAGATTGGGCTTAAAATCGATGTGAGAGAGATTAACTCTCCCAGTTACCCACCACGCTATGTGGTAGAGGAACAACGCGCGACTCTTCTCCTATATTGAAAACTAGTCATGTCCGGCTTCAACCCTCAATGCCGGATTCCGCGGGGACGGACTTCGATCAAGCAATCGAACCTAAAGTCGCATCGGACGACTCGTTGGACAACGCCCAATGATCCAAGCTTCCAATTGAAACTTCGCCCTTGAGCCTCGAGATGGGTAGGATTCCGGACTTAATTCCACCCACCCACCCAGACATATGCGATCTCTCTCAAATCCGGCAAGAGCCCGCTGAAACAGTGCATCATTACTGGGCTAGATTCCTCCTGGTTATGGACAGGATAAAGGACTACCGAGAGGAAAACACAATTTCAATTTTCTGCAATAATTGCACGGACGAGGGAATCTTGAACGCCGTCAGTCGCCGTGAAATTACACGCTTCACCAACCTGGCGTCCATATTACGAAAGTACTGTGCGATGGAGAGTTTCCGGAAAACCGAAACTAAGTTTTGGGACAATCCGACCCCGAATACAACCCTAGTCCGTAACAAAAGGGTGCGGCACACTCAGGCACCAGGTACAAAAGCCAAAAAGCAAAAACCCCATAAAGGGCAAGGAACCGTACTGGAGGGATGGCTTAGTGGACCCTGTAAAATTCACAGTACAGAAGGCGCCACCCCAACACATAGCCTTCGAGCATGTTGGATATTGCAGCAGGTGGCCAAAAGTGGCGAGGAGCTTCTAGCCCCGGAAAACCACTCCAATAGTATCAGTACGGTGTCAACAGTCTTTGAGACTTTCGCATCAAATAATGTGCGAAAACGAACAATCCGCAGCCTCGCCGAAGTCTACCAAGTAGCAACAACAAATCCATGGAGCGACACGGCCATCACCTTCAACGCCAACGACGAACCTAAATTCCGAACAGCCCGAGCACAAGCCGCATTGGTCCTCGGTCCAATAGTGGACGGCTTTCGTCTTACCAAGGTACTCATGGATGGCGGCAGCAGACTAAACCTCATCTATGAGGAAACTCTTCAAAAAATGGAAATAGACTGGAGCCGCATTGAGCGAAGCAGCACAACCTTTAGAGGAATAATCCCTAGCCGAGAAGCGCGCTGCACGGGAAAAATCACACTTGATGTGGTGTTCGGCTCACCGGACAATTACAGGTCCGTAGAGGTCACGTTCCAAGTGGCCCCGTTCAGCAGCGGATATCACGCTATATTAGGACGAGAGGCATTCACAATTTTTCAAGCCATACCCCATTACGGGTACATGAAGCTTAAGATGCCCGGCCCGCGGAATAATCACTCGCTAGTGATCCGGACATAGCACTCGAGCGAAAACAAGACAGCCGCATTAGCCCAGGCACTATCCAAGCCCTAGCGGCAGAAGAACTCATCACGCTGCACTCTACGGTTAATAGGGACGATGTGATACTCGATAAGAGATCCAAGTCCACCTCCTTTAAACCAGCGGAGGAAATAGTCAAATTCCAGGTCCATCCAATGGACCCAACAAAGACGGCCTCCATCGGGGCATAGTTGAACCCTGATGTAGATGCCGCACTGCGAGAATTCCTTCGGGAAAATTGGGACATCTTTGCTCGCACCTTCGGATATGCCAGAATCCCACGCAGATTGGCGAAACACAGCCTAAACATCCTAAAAGGATTCAAGCCACCAAACAGGCTCTTCGCGATTTTCCAACCCAAAAGACAGCAATGGGAGAAGAGCTGGCCAAACCATCGAAGCCGGATTCATCAAAGACATCAAACATCCGGACTGGTTAGCAAACCCGTAATGGTACCAAAGAAGGACAAATCCTGCCCCTATGCGCCGATTTTAAAGACCTCAACAAGGCCTGCCCAAAGGATCCTTCCTCTTCCCCAATCGACCAAATAATCGATGCTATGCGCAGACACGATCGCGCAAGGAAGCACAATGAATCGCGGCGAAAGCGGACCAAGAATCAAGATGGCGAAAGCGGACCAAGCCGCAACGGCATTCATTACTCCATATGGACCATTCTGCTTCAACACGATGCCCTTCGACTCAAAACGCCGCAAACATATCAGCGCATGATTCAAACATGTCCGCTACCCAGATCGGCAAAACAAGAGAAGTATACGAGACGACGAGTCGCCAAAACCAAACACGCCGAGACTCTAGTAGACGATTTGAGGCTCACATTCGACAACCTCCGAGCATATGACATCAAGTGAATCCGGAAAATGCGTTTTGGCGCATCAGCCGGAAAGCTCCTAGGCTTCATTGTATCCAGTAGAGGAATTGAAGCAAACCCAGCCAAGATCCGAGCTCTGTCATAGCTAGATATTCCAAAAGACCTCAAACAAATACAAAAATTGACCGGATGCATGGCGGCTTTAAGCCGCTTTATCTCCCGCTTGGGAGAAAAGGCATTGCCCTCTATCGCCTCCTCAGCGACCAACACTTCGAGTGGACGGATGCGCCACCGCCGACTCAAGAAATAAAAGCCATATTGGCAACAAATCCGGTCCTGGTTGCGCCTAACCTGGGCGAACCAATGTTGTTATACATCGCGGCAACACATCAAGTTGTGAGCGCGGTACTCGTCGTCGAATGAGAAACAGAAGGGCATAAATTCCCTCTTCAAAACCAAGGTACTACGATCCACCGCCTTAACTCCCGCAAGTCCGTTACCCGCACTATCAAAAGATAGTGTACGCAGTGTTCATGGCATCCCGGAAGCTCCGACATTACTTTCAAGAGTGTTCGATAACAGTGGCCTCCGAAGTACCCCTCAACAACATTATAAACAACCGCGACGCGACGGGCAGGATTGCAAAATGGGCCATCGAGCTCCTACCATTTGATATAACTTACAAACCTAGGCGAGCTATAAAGTCGCAAGTCCTGGCTGACTTTGTCGCTGAATGGACTGAAGCTGAACTCCCTAAAGAATATGGCGATACTCCAATTGATTATGCACTTCGACGGCTCCAAAATGTTGGCGGCTTGGGGTCAAGGTCGATTGACGCCCCAACCGGGACACAGTCCAATACGTATTTCAGATAATGTACATGGACTCCAACAATGCAGCCGAATACGAGGCCCTCCTACATGGCCTCCGGATGGCAATTCCATGGGCATTCAACGCCTAGAGGTGCGCGATTCAAACCTTGCAATATCCCAAGTAAACGGAGACTTTGACGCCAAGGATCCGAAAATGGCAGCCTATCGTAATGCTGTCCTAAAATGTCACCGGTTCAAGGACATGAATTCCACCACGAGTCTCGGATAATAACCAAGCAATGACATATTGGCACGATCGCTAAACGCGACGCTGTCCCTCCTAACATCTTCCCCGAACGGCTCTTTAAGCCATCCGTATTATGGGAAGAGGAATCCGAAATAACAACCCGAAGCAGCCGCACCACCCAACACGTAACAATCGACATAATCGGCGACTCACCGATGAAATAACGCCTTCACCCACGAAATAATGGCAGTAATTGCCCGTGGATGAACCATTCCTAGCCTACCCGATTAGGCAGGAGCTTCCGAAGACCAAAACGAGGCTCGCTGCATAGTTCGGGCGGTCTAAAGCCTACAAGGTCCATGAGGGGAACTTTACAAGAAAAGCACAACCGAGTCCTTCAAAGGTGTATCTCAAGAGGAAGGGCGAAACCTTCGCTGAAATTCATGCCGGACTAGGCGGACACCACGCCGTAGCCCAGGCCCCGTAGGCAAGGCATTCCGACAGATTTTATTGGCCAACGGCCCGGCAGATGCCGAGGACTTAGTCCAAAGATGCGCCGGTGTCGGCTCTTTGCTAATCGAGCCATATGCCACCCACCGCCTCAAAACTATACCCATTACCGGCCGTTCGTGGTCCAGGGGCTTGACATGGTTGGACCCCTTAAAGGGGGAACCCACAAGCAAAGGTACCTATTGGTCATGGTGGACAAATTCACCAAATGGATAGAGGCCAAGCCGCTTAAAACGGCAGAGTCCGGACTCTCGATAGACTTCATATCCGGGTAGTACACCGTTATGGTGTCCCCATAGCGTCATTATCGATAACGGCACGAACTTCACGGCCGACGAGGTTAAATTATGGTGCAAAAATATGGGCATTAAGCTCGATTACGCTTCATCTATCATCCTCAAACCAACGGTCAATTGAACGAGCAAATGGTCTAATAATGAGCGGCATCAAACCCGCACTAGTGCGGTCCCTTACGAAATATGACACGCCCGGGTAGAGGAGCTCGACTCCGTACTGGGGCTGCGCATAACGCCCAACCGTATTACCGGATTCACACCATTTTTATGGTATACGGCGCAGAGGCAGTTTTGCCTGCGACATCATTCATGACTCACCTCGCGGCGCATGTACGAAGAAAGAGAAGCCGAGCTGGATCGGCAGGACAGCTTGGACGATTGGAGGAAGAACGCGACGTCGCCAAGGCTCGCTCCGCATTCTATCGCCAGCGGGCTCAAGATATCAAAGCAGAGAAGCACGGGCTAAAACTTACAATGTTGGCGAACTAGTTCTCGCTGCACGGACAAGAAAAAGGACAAGCTCAAGCCCAAATGGGAGGGCCCTTCATTATCGATCAAGTCCTGACCGGGAGCGCATTGCTCGCGAAATCGCCGGACAACCGACTCGAGCCGAACCCATGGAACGCAGCCCGCCTCAAGATTCTACGCTTAGCGCCGGACTAAGGGTTCGCCTCCTTCCCGCCCAAATTTTTACACTTCAGCTGTCTCTCGCTTCTCTTTTTCTCTCACCCTTTTCATAAAAGCCCTTAAAGGCCTACTTGCGCATTGTTCGACACACTTGATGTGCTATCCGCACTCATTATACCGGGGCTTCTTTACCGAAGCTTACTTATAAGGGCTTCATGCCCAACATGTGTCAAACTTCCACATGTACCTTTTATTCACCATTATATGCATCGATATGACTTAAGTTTTGGCCAAGCTGGGTTGCTCGGCTCTGTGCTTACCCCTCGCTCCCGATTGTTCGGCTAGGAGGTAAAGGAGCACCTCTGCAATTGTTAATGCCGGTCACCGGATGTGTACCTCGATGGGTGAAGCCGAAAGCTAGCGTTTTAAGGGAATATTCGGTCGGTGACTTGAAAGATGATTTTACCTATTTATTTATCTGCCCCGGATGTTTTCCTGCTCTTTTCGCAGATCGGACATGCACTTTAGGGCATGCCTCCCAGAAAGGAACCCTTAATGTAACTATTCTCCTGGAAGATGTTTCTTACTAACCATGTAATATAACATAACTAGTTGGGCACTTGTCCGATAAAGCACTAATGACCCCTACGCCGGTCTCCATGCATGCCCCGGTTGTTTCTTAACCAAGAAGGTATTCGACACACTCCGGACTCTAGGGTCCCAAGGTTGAAGCAAAAGGTCGGCAAAGACAAACGATCTACAATCCGCTAGAAGGCATTTTACATGTCATTTTAAAATACATTGTCAAATCGACCGATCAGATCCCTCCTCAATCTGCTCTAACAAGCTGTCTAATTTACATCCGTTAGGAATATTTAGCGCCAACTCTACTTGGCCGTACACTAAACTCACAGGATCTCCTTCCCATCAGCCCCATAGGTCCGACCTCGCCATGTGGTTGGGATCCGCCTTCTTGTACCGCGTCTTCACCATGGCCCAGCCTCCTCGGCACCTTGGCGGCAGCCGATATCTTCCATAAACGGAAGCACCGCCGCGCTCCTCAAGCTTCTCAAAGCTCTCCAAGGCCCTCGGGTAGGGAGAAGGACGGCCATAAAGCTCGGACGACGCCGCTCATCGCTTTGCGAACTCGTTCGGCAGTTGCACCAGCTCGAAGTTGATCACCCGCTGATACGGCATCTCCCGCAGGCGACTGTGAGCACACCTACGCATATATTTACGTCAATTGACTTCCTCGCTGAACTCTCCTTTTCAAAGGAGTTCGCCAAGCACTTACTATAGATGCCGCGACGGCCGCCGATTCTCCTTCACAGAGCCGATAGCTCGCCCAACACCTTTCAGCTCCTCTCCAAGCCGGGCGTGTGCATCCCGGAGTTTGTTCCTTTCTGCTGCACCTTCGTCAAGACCCTCTCGCCGCCTTCACCGGGCGCAGAGTTGTTGCTTGTCCGGATCCAGTCCGGCAACATCTGCAATATCATTGTAAGAATTACACGCACGCCGCACACCGCTTATCTTTTTGAAATATTGTGTTACCAGGAGGGGTCTCTGTGTCTCCTCCTGCAGCAGTGAGTGCGGCCGCAAGTTGAGCCTTGCACTCTTGTAGCTCCTGGGACAATTGGGTATTCTTCTCTGAAGATCCTCAATATCAAATGATCCTTAAATCGCCACTCTAACTACTTTAAGTCTCGGGGCTACCGCATATACAACTATTAAAATCTCTTACCCGTATGTCTTTTACATACTGCTCCGTGGCTCTGGTCAAACCATCCTGAGCAGCACGGAGGTGCGCGTCCCCCATGTTAAAGGCATTCAACGCCTCAGGGGAGAAGCACGCGTCACGAAAAACTGTCCGGCGACGCCTATGGTTCATGGCGCTTGTCGGTGTCAAAACCGGCGGATCTCGGGTAGGGGGTCCCGAACTGTGCGTCTAGGCGGATGGTAACAGGAGACAAGGGACACAATGTTTTACCCAGGTTCGGGCCCTCTCGATGGAGGTAAAACCCTACGTCCTGCTTGATTAATATTGATGATATGGGTAGTACAAGAGTAGATCTACCACGAGATCAAGGAGGCTAAACCCTAGAAGCTAGCCTATGGTATGATTGTTGTGATGTATGTTGTCCTACGGACTAAAGCCCTCCGGTTTATATAGACACCGGAGAGGCTAGGGTTACACAGAGTCGGTTACAATGGTAGGAGATCTACATATCCGTATTGCCAAGCTTGCCTTCCACGCCAAGGAAAGTACCTTCCTGACACGAGCCGAGTCTTCAATCTTGTATCTTCGTAGTCTTGGAGTCCGGCGGATATTGATAGTCCGCTGTCCGGACACCCCTAGTCCAGACTCCTCAAGAGCTCCGAACCAGGCTTCAATGACGATAAATCCAGCGTGTTTATAGTCTTCGGCGTTGCAAGGCGGGTTCTCCTTCACATTCCATGTACCGCCAATAGTGTCCGCTTCATCTTGAATATCGTGCTCCTCGGCTTCCACACCAAATAATGGCCCTCTTCCACGCTGCCGCACGAATGCGAAAAGCCGTGGTGTCTTTGCATTTCACCCCTAATTGTGCGAGTTGTCCGCCCATAAAAGAGGCAAGAATCCAGATCCAAACCGCACTTTGTTTCCTCCCACAGATACTCCATCGAAGCGCCTCGACCTAGAAATCCATTCCACCATGGATCGTCAACGCGCTCTTCTTCACGCGCCCCACCCACCGCCGGGGAATTGGAGGAGGTGCTCTATTTCGCACAATGAGCTAGTGAAGCTCCAAACGGAGGGATTTCTCCCTCCGGCCTTCATGGTTCCAGTCCGGGCTGGACTAGTTACTTATCAAGGTGGGAGGCAGGCGGAGGACACCCCAAGCCCCAATAAGGGGGAGCGGGTGTGCTTTGTCCCCTATCTGATAAGAGGGCTCAGATTCCCAATACATCCGTTCCTCCGCGGGCTTCTGAAGTTCTACGGACTCCAGCTCCACCACCTTACGCCCGCCTCTGTGCTGCATATCGCGGGCTACATAGCTCTTTGCGAGCTATTCCTGGGCATCGAGCCCCATTTTGCTTTGTGGAAGAGGCTGTTTTGCCTCGTACCCCGTTCTCATGAGGGGTCCATATATCAAGTGGGCGGCGCCGAAATATGGCGATCGCCGGACCGGATACCTATCCGCACTCCCAAGAAGGCGTCCAAGACCGCCCTCGGAGTGGTTTTATATAGAGACGCCCGCTGCTGCACTCAGTCCGGATCTGCCTCCGGAGTTTAGTGCTGCTCCCTTGAAGAAACGCCTCACCGGCGCTCATGAGCCCCGATTGAGGAAGACAAGAGCGCCCATTATTTGATGGGCCGGATAAGATTAATGGCTCATTCCAGTTTGACCATGATCGAGTCATGGCGACATGCATCAGCGAGGTGCAGCCGCCATAATACTGAGGCCACCCCATGTGGGATTTCAACGGGAAGACGATGCCACCGACGGCCGCAAGGGCCGGATTCAACCGAGGATCTCGCAAAGATCCCGTCCGCTTGTACAAGGGAGAGAAGGAGGACTTCCTTCAACAAACCCTTTGGATGGGTTTTCCATGATCAACCCTAGAGGATGGGTAAGTGAACACCTTGAAGAGCTCTACCCATGCTTTCGAAGTTTAAGCTTCTTACATTATGCCTTTAGCGCGGGATCTACGCCGGACTGTGAGGGACATGGTGAGTCCTGCTCCGCAACCCGAGGACCCGGAAGGGTCCCTGGATCCGGCCTCCGAAGAGGACCCGGACATCGAGGTGGAGCTGATCGACGGGGTGTATCACCAGCTCAGCATAGACAATGCTCTGGTCGCCATCACGGCGGACTACCCCGGATTAAGTCCGGCTTCCCAGGTGACCGCGACCGAAGTCCGGACACCGTTATCTCTTCCCTGCCTATTTCTGACCTTCGCGAATGATGGTACTTTGCAGGAAGCGCCTTTACGGCAGGAGGCCGAGCCCGCGGCAGCTGACCAACAAAGGCCAGTCCGAACCAGCAGGCGGAAAAGGAGCGCAGTGCGGACGGAAACGTCGCCGCAAAGGTATAGCTCGTATTCAAATTTTCAGAGCAACGTTCCGAGGAAACGACTGAGTGCTCACGATTTTTGTAGGAGAAAAAGCGCTCGCCGGACTGCGAGCGCCGGAATTGCCGATCCGACCAACACCGGCCAGGCTCCAGCGCCCGGCCTGGAGGGGGAGGCAAGCGCAAGACGCGAGCCGGATCCTTCTCCAACGGAGGATACCGGCTGCATCGTCCGCCACCAAGTTCGAGGTGGAGAGCGCCATGAACCATAGGCGCCGCCGGACAACATTTCGTGAAGCATGCTTTTCCCCTGAGGCATTGGATGCCTTTAACGCAGGGGACGCGCATCTCCGTGCCGCTCAAGATGGTTTTACCAGAGCCACGGAGCAGTATGTGAAAGACACACGGGTAAGGGAATTTCAATGGTTATATACCAGTAGCCCCCGAGACTTAAAGTAGTTTATGCAAACTGATTTAAGGTTCAATTGAAAATGGAGGCGCTTACCGAGAAGAACGGCCAGCTGTCCCGGGAGCTGCAAGATTGCAAGGCCCAACTGGAGGCCGCACTTGCCGCCGCAGGAGGAGACGCAAAGACCCCTCCTGGTAACACATTTTTATTAATAAACATAAGCGCTGCGGCGGCGCGGCGCGCAAGTCTAATAATGACATTGTAGGTACCGCGGACAAGATCCGGACAGTAAGATTGCTGCGCCACTAAAGGTCGGCGAGAGTGTGCTGAATAGGGTTCAGCAGAAAGGAACAAGCTCCAAGATGCCAACGCCAAGCTCGGAGAAGAGCTGAAAGGCGCTCAGCCGAGCTGTCCGGCCCGTTAGGGAGAATCAGCCGCTTGCGCGGCATTTATAGTAAGTTCTTGAGCGGACTCCTTTGAAAAGAAGAGTTCGGCGAGGAAGTACTTTGACATGATTTGTCTTGTAGGTATACTCACGGGTCGCCCCGCAGAGGAGATGCCCATATCAACGGGTGATCAACTTCCCGAACTGTTGCAACCGCCGAACGAAGTTCGGCAGCAATGAGCGGCGCTGCTCGGGCTTTATGGCCAGCCTTCACCCCACCCGAGGGCCTCGGGAGTTTGCGGAGAAGCTGCAGGAGTGCGCAGCGCTTTTTTTGTGGAAGATTTCGCTTGCCTTCAAGGTGCCGGAGGCTTGGGCCATGGTGAAGACGCTGTACAAGAAGGCGGATCCCAACCACATGGCGAAGTTGGACCGGTGGGGCCCGATGGGAAGGAGATCCCTGTGAGTTTAGTGTACAGCCAAGTAGAGTTGGCTGCTAAATTTTCCCAACGGGACTGTAAACTAGACAGCCTGTTAGACGGGATTGAGGAGGAATACAATCACTAAATTTGACAATGTATGTTATCCTTTAAAGTGACATGTGAAATACCTTCTAGCCGGATTGTAGATCGTTTGTCTTTGCCGACCTTTTCGCTTCAACCTCGGGACCCTAGAGTCTGGAGTGTGTCTGAATACCTCTTTGGTTGAGACACAACCGTGGTATGCATGGAGACCAAAGTAGGGGTCATTAGTGCTTTATCGCATAAGTGCCCAACTAGTTATGTTATATTACATGGTTAGTAAGAAACATCTTCCAGGGAGAATAGTTCCGTTAAGGGTTCCTTTCGCTGGGAGGCATGCCCTAAAGTGCATGTCCGGACTGCAAAGAAAGCAGTAAAACATCTGGGAGCAGATAGATAAAATAGGTAAAAAGTCATCTTTTAAATCAGCGACCAATATTCCCTTAAGAACGCTTAGCTTTGGCTTCACCTACCGAGGTACACATCCGCCGACCCGCAAGAATAATCGCAGAGGTGCTCCCTTTACCTCCTAGCCGAACAATCGGGAACGTAGGGGTAAGCACAGGAGCCAGGCAACCCAGCTTGGCCAAAACTTAAGTCATATCGATGCATATAATGGCGAGTAAAAGGTACATGTGGAAGCTTGACACATGTGTTGGGTATGAAACCCGTATAATTAAGCTTCTGTAAAAGAAGCCCCCAGGAATAATGAGTGCGGATGGCACATCATATGTGTGCAAAGAATGCGGAAATAGGCCCGTAAGGGCTTTCGAATAAAAAAGGATAAAAAAGAGAAACAAAAAGACAGCCGAAGTGTAAAAGTTTGGACGGGGGAAGGGGACGAACTCTTAGTCCGGCGCTAGGCATAGAATCGTCGGAGGCGGGCTGCGTTCCATAGGTTTAGCTCGAGTCGGTTGTCCGACGCATTTCGTAGACGGTATGCTCCGCCGGTCAGTACTTGATCGATAATGAAGGGCCCCTCCCATTTAGGCTTGAGCTTGTCCTTTTCTTGTCCGCAGCGAGAACTAGTTCGCCAACGCTGTAAGTCTTGGCCCGCATTTCTCGCTTTGATATCTTCGGCCTGCTGCCGATAAAATGCGGAACGAGCCTTCGCGACGCCACGCTTCTTCCTCCAATGTGTCCAGCTGTCCCGCCGATCGAGCTCGGCTTCTCTTTCCTCATACATGCGCACTTGAGGTGAGTCATGAATAATGTCGCAGGCAACACCGCCTCTGCGCCAGATACCATAAAAATGGTGTGAATCCGTAGTACGGTTGGGCGTTGTCCGCAGCCCCCAGAGTGCGGAGTCGAGCTCCTCGAGCCATTGTGTGTCGGATCTAGTAAGTGACCTTACTAGTCTGGGTTTAATGCCGCTCATTATTAGACCGTTTGATCTTTCCACTTGACCGTTGGTTTGAGGGTGATAAACTGAAGCATAGTCGAGCTTGATGCCCATATTTTTGCACCATGACTTAACCTCGCCGGCTGTGAAGTTCGTGCCGTTGTCGGTGATGATGCTGTGGGGACTCAGAGCGTGTACCACCTCCGATATAAAGTTTATCACTGGTCCGGACTCGCCGCTTTGACCGGTTTGGCCTCTATCCATTTGGTGAATTTATCAACCATGACCAATAGGTACCTTTGCTTGTGGGTTCCCTTTAAGGGGTCCAACCATGTCAAGCCCCTGCATCGCGAACGCCGTAATGAGTATGGTTTTGAGGGCGGGTGGCATATGGCTCGATTAGCAAAGAGTCGACAACCAACGATCGCTGGACCAAGTCCCGTCGTCCGCCCGGCCGTCGGCCAATAAAATCTCAGACGGAATGCCTTTCCTACAAGGGCCCGGCCGCTGCGTGGTGTCCGCCTAGTCCGCATGAATTTCAGCCAGAGGTTTCGCCTTCTTCTTCGGAGATACACCTTTGAAGGACTCCGGTTGTACTTTTCTTATAAAGTTCTCCTCATGGACCTTGTAGGCTTTTGATCGCGGACTATGCAATGGGCCTCGCTTTTGGTCTTGGAAGTTCCTGCCTAAGCAAGTAGGCTAGAAAGGTTCTGTCCCACGCGGCGATTATCGCCATTATAGCGTAATGAAGGTGTTATGTCGTCTGCTGAATCATCGATTGATGCGGTTCTTTCCGGTTTATCGCTATCGGGCCCTCTTCCCATAATACGGATGGCTTGAAGAGCCGCTCCAGAAGATATTTGAGGGACAGATCACGTTTCGACCGATGCGCGTAACGCCGGCCGCTTGGTTATTATCTCGGCTATGTGATGGAATTCAAGTCCTTCAAACCGAAATGACATTTTCAGGACAGCGCTGCAATATGCTGCCATTTTCGGATCCTTGGTGTCAAAGTCTCCGCTTATTTGGGATATTGCAAGGTTTGAGTCCTCGCGCACCTCTAGGCGTTGAATGCCCATGGAGACCGCCATCCGGAGACCATGTAACAGGCCTCAGATTCGCTGCATTGTTGGAGTCCGTGTACATTATTTGAAGTACATATCGATCAGATCTCCGGTTGGGGACGCCAAGACGACGCCAAATTTCCCCGATCCGCCAACATTTTGGAGCCGCAAAAATGCATAGTCCAATTAGAGTATGCGCCGCACTTTTAGGGAGTTCGGCTTCATCCATTCGGCGACGAAGTCAGCCAAAACTTGTGACTTTATGGCTCGCCGAGGTTTGTAAGTTATGTCGAATGGTAAGAGCTCAATGGCCCATTTTGCAATCCCGCCCGCTATGTCGTTATTTATAATGTCATTGAGTGGTACTTCAGAGGCCATCATTATCGAACACTCTGAAAGTAGTGCCGAGTTTCCGGATGCCATGAACACCGTGATATGCTATCTTCTCGATAGTGCGGTAACGGATTTGCAGGGGTTAACACAAAGGAGACATAATACACCGGTTTTTGAAGAGGGAACTTATGCCCTTCGCTCTCGCTCGACGACGAGGACCGCGCTTACAACTTGATGTGTTGCTGCGATGTATAACAACATTGGTTCGCCCAGAGTGGGCGCAGCCAGACCGGATTTGTTGCCGTGATGGCCTTTATTTCTTCGAGTCCCAAGAAGGCAGATCCATCCACTCAGTGTTCGTGCGCCGAGGAGGCGATAAGGGGCAGCGCCTTTTCTCCTAAACGGGAGATAAAGCGCTTAAGGCTGCCACGCATCCCGTTAATTTTGTATTTGTTTGAGGTCCTTGGAATATCCAACCGTGACAGAGCTCGGATTTTGGCCGGATTTGCTTCAATTCCTCTACCGGATACGATGAAGCCCAGCAGCTTTCCGCTGGTACGCCAAAACGCATTTTTCCGGATTCACTTTGATGTCATATGCTCTAAGGTTTTCGAATGTGAGCCTCAAATCGCCTACTAGAGTTTCAACGTGTTTTTTTTGACGACTCGCCGCTCACGTATGCCTCGATTGTTTTGCCGATCCGGGTGGCGGACATGTTTGAATCATGCGCTGATATGTTGTGCCGCATTTTTAAGTCCGAAGGGCATCGTGTTGAAGCGTAATGGTCCATATGGAGTGATGAATGCCGCTGCGGCTTGATTCGCTTCCGCCTTCTCGATGTGATGATAGCCGAGTATGCGCCCGTGAAGCACAACGAATTGTGCTCGCCGTGGCATCGATAATTTGATCGATGCGGGGAGAGGAAAGGATCCTTTGGGCAAGCCTTATTGAGGTCTTTAAAGTCGACATACGAGGCGCCAGGATTTATCCTTCTTGGTACCATCACCAGATTTGCTAGCCAGTCCGGATGTTTGATATCTCTAATGAGTCCGGCTTCCAATAGTTTGGCTAGCTCTTCTCCCATTGCCTGCCTTTTGGGTACGGAAAATCGCCAAGAGCCTGCTTTGATCGCTTAAATCCTTTAGGATGTTTAGGCTGTGTTCGCCAACTCGTGGGATTCCGGCATGTCTCAAGGATGCCAAAGCGAAGATATCCCGCTTTTCCGGCGAATTCGCATATAGCGCGCGCTCACGCCGGGTTCAATTGTGCCCGATGGAGGCCGTTTTGTTGGGTCCGCTGGATGGACCTCGAATTTTATTATTTCATCTGCTGGTTTAAAGGAGGTGGATTTGGATCTTTTATCAAGTATCACATCTTCCCTGTTCACCGAGAGCGCGCAGACGGTGAGTTCTTCTCGCCGCTAGGGCTTTTGATAGTGCCTCGAGGGCTAGTGCAATTGTCTTGTTTTCGCGCGAGTGCTATGTCCGGATCACTAGCAAGAGTGATTATTCCGCTGGGCCTAGGCATTTTGAGCTTCATGTACCCGTAATGAAGTACTGCTTGAAAAATTGTGAACGCCTCTCGCCCTAATATAGCGTGATACCCGCTGCTGAACGAGGCCACCTGGAACGTGACTTCTTCGGATCTATAATTGTCCGGAGAGCCGAACACCACATCGTGTGTGATTTTTCCAA
The DNA here is from genome assembly GCA_021437245.1 of Aegilops speltoides. Lineage (NCBI taxonomy): Eukaryota > Viridiplantae > Streptophyta > Magnoliopsida > Poales > Poaceae > Aegilops > Aegilops speltoides. Next base: position 494,469,321 of record CM038145.1, read on the forward strand.
AGGCAGCGCTTCCTGCTAGGGATTATTCCTCTAAAGGTTGTGCTGCTTCGCTCAATACGGCTCCAATCGATTTCCATTTTTCGCAGAGTTTCCTCGTAAATGAGGTTTAGTCCACTGCCGCCGTCCATGAGGACTTTTGTCAGTCGAAAGCTGTCCACTATGGGACTAAGTACCAAAGGTACCGGTGCTCGTTGTTCGAATTTAGGCTCATCGCTGGCATTGAAAGTAATAGCTGTGTCGCCCATGGGTTTGCTGTTGCTACTTGGTAGACTTCAAGAGTCCGCTGGATTGTTCTCTTCGCATATTGTTTGATGCGAAGGTCTCAAGACTGCTAACACCGCGGCTGGTATTGTTGGAGTGGTTTCCGAGCTAGAAGTTCCTCGCCACTTTTGGCCACCGCCGTAATATCCAACATGCTCTAAGGCTGTGTGTTGGGACGGCTCCTCTCGCACTATGAAGTTTACAGGTCCATTGAGCCATCCCTCCAAAGATGGTTCCGCTTCCCTTATCGGGTTTTTGTTTTTTGTTTTTGCATCCGGGCGGAGTGTAAGGCGCCTTTTGTCTGCGGACTGGATTTAAATGGATTATCCCAAAATTGATTTTCGGTTTTCGAAACTTTCCATCGCACAAGATTTTCGCATTATGGCCGCCAGATTGGTGAAGCGTAATTCTACGACGATCAATGGCGCTCAGATTCCCTTGTCCGTGCAGTTATTGCGTAAGATTGAGATTGTGTTTTCCTCTCGGCAGTCCTTTATCCCGCCCATAACCAGGAGGAATCGCCCAAGAATGATGTAATCGCTTTCAAGGCTCTTGCCGGATTAGAGATAGATTGCATATGTCCGGGCGGGTGGGTGGAACAAAATTTGATCCTGCCCATCTTGGGGCTTAAAGGCCGAGGGTTTCCAATTCGAAGCTTGGTTTGCCGGAGACAATCCAATGAGTCCGGGCGATGCATGATTTGAAGTTCGATGCTCGATCGAAGTCCGCTCCTCCGCTGAATCCGCATGGAGGGTTCGGGAACTGAAACGAATTGTTTTCAACACCGGCGAAGAATTGCTGTATTGCTCTCTACCATCGCGACGTGGTGGGTGGCCCGGGAGAGTTAATCTCTCCGATCGGTTTTAAGCCCAATCTGGTTGTAGTCCATAGCGACTCCTGTGGCGGGCGATGCGATCCAAGAGCTCGTTAATGCATTTAAAGCTCTATTGATCTAACTGCTCGGCAGCTTTAGGGCTGACGCGAAGATTACTTCGACGACTCGAGAAGTCATTGCCGAAGCGGCGGCCGGACAGGCGGTCATGAGAAAACCACCAAGCCGGATAGTTTGGCCGGTAGCCAAGGCCCCTCCGGTGAACACTCCGTCTTTGAAGACGGGTGGAGACATCCGCCCTATCGGTGACGCATACGCAGGAACTCTCAATGAAAGCACCAATGTCGGTGTCAAACCGCGGATCTCGGTAGGGGGTCCCGAACTGTGCGCCTAGGCGGATGGTAACAGAGACAAGGGACACAATGTTTTACCCAGTTCGCGCCCTCTCGATGGAGGTAAAACCCTACGCCCCGCTTGATTAATATTGATGATATGGGTAGTACAAGAGTAGATCTACCACGAGATCAAGGAGGCTAAACCCTAGAAGCTAGCCTATGGTATGATTGTTGTGATGTATGTTGTCCTACGGACTAAAGCCCTCCAGTTTATATAGACACCGGAGAGGCTAGGGTTACACAGTCGGTTACAATGGTAGGAGATCTACATATCCAGATTGCCAAGCTTGCCTTCCACGCCAAGGAAAGTACCTTCCGACACGAGCCGAGTCTTCAATCTAGTATCTTCGTAGTCTTGGAGTCCGCGGATATTGATAGTCCGCTGTCCGACACCCCTAGTCCAGACTCCTCAGCCTCCACCTCGGACTTGGTGGCGGACAGTCTGTCGGCGCCCTCCGTTGAGGAGTATCCGGCCGCGCTTTGCGCCGCCTCCCCTTCGCACCAGTGTTGGAGCCTGGGCGGCAGAGGCTTGGTTGGCAACCTCTCCGCCTGCAAATCCGCGAGCACTCTTTCTCCCGCAAAAGTTATGAGCATTCAAACACCTCCTAGGAACTTTGTCCTAAACAATGGTCCCGAGCTATACCGCTATGGTGACGCTTCGATTTGCATCGCACCCTCTTCCGTCAAGGGCCGGATCGACCCACGTGGGTCAGCCGCCGCGGGTTCGGCTTCCTGCCTTGAAGGTACCTCCTGCGAGACACCAGCGTATACGGTGGTCAGAAATGCGCAAGGACGAAATAATGGTGACAGGACTTCGGTCACAATCACCTGGGGAGCCGGAGATAGGCCGGGATAGTCAGCCGTAATGGCGACTAGAGCATTATCCATGTTGGGCTGGTAAAACACCCCGTCAATTAGCTCCACCTTTATGTCTGGATCCTCTTCGGAGGACGGACCAAGGGATCTTTCTGGATCCTCGGGCTGTGGGGCCGGGCTATGTATGCTCTCCACAGTCCGGCGCAGATCCTGCGTCAAAACCATAAAGTTAGGTACTTAACTTTGAAAGCATGGGTCGGATAAATGAACATCCGCTTACCCAGCTCCGAGGGTTGTTCATGGAGAACCCATTCAATGGGCTCGTCTAGAGGAAGTCCTCCTTCTCCCCCTTGAACAGGCCGGACAGAATCTTCACCAGATCTTTGGCCGATCCCGGCCCTTAGCGGCCATGACGAGTGGCATCATTCTCCCATTGAAATCCCACATGGGTGGCCTCAGATTGCAATGGCTGCACCCCAAGATAATGCATGTGGCCATGACTCCAATCATGGTCAGTCCGAATGGGCCAAGAACCTTATCCGCCCATCAAATAATGGACGCCTTGTCTTCCTCCACCGAGGGCTCATGGGCGCCAACTCAGCGTTTTTCAGAGGAGCATTGCTAAACTCCGGAGGCCGATCCAACAGGTCCGCAGTGGAGCCGCCTTCTACATAAAACCATTCTCAAGGCCGCCTTGGACGCCTTCTTAGGGGTTCCGGAGGATATCCGTCCCGGCGATGCGCCATATTTCGCACCGCCCACTTGATATATCGACCCTCATGAGAGCGGGCACGAGGCGAATAGCCTCTTCCACAGCAAAGTGGGGCTCGATGCCCAGAATAGCTCGCAAAGAGCTACGAAACCCGCTTATATGCAGAATAGAGGCGGGCGTGAGGTGATGGAGCTGGAGTCCGAGAACTCCGTGGCCCATGGAGGAACGGATGTACAGGAAATCCAAGCCCCTTATCAAATAGGGGATGAAGCATACCAGCTCCCCTTTGTTGGGACTAGGGGTGGCCTCCGCTTGCTTCCCACCTTTGTAGGTGGCCAGCCCGGCTCGAACCGGGACCATAAAGGCCAAAGGAAGGTATCCTCCGCTTGAGCGCCACCAGCTCACAGCGGGACAGAACATCTCCTCCAATCTCCGGCAGAGGGCTGGGAGCGCGAGAAGAGGAGCTGCGCCGACGGTCCATGATGGAATGGATTCTTGGTCGGAAGCGCTCCGATGAGTACTCGCGAAAGGAAGATGGTGTGATTTGAATCTGGATTCTTGCCTCTCTTATAGGCAGGTTGTTTGCGCAGCTAGGGGGTAAAACATAAAAGATACCCTGGCTTTTCGCATTCATGCGACGCGTGGAAGAAGGCCCTTATTGGGCGTGGAAGCCAAGGAGTGCAATGTTTATAAAAGAGCCGGACACTATCCGGCAAACACATGGAATTTGAAGGAGAACCCGCCTTGCAACGCCGAAGACTATATATGCGCTGGACTCGACGTCATTGAAGCCTGGTTCGGGGTCTACTGAGGGAGTCCTGGACTAGGGGGTGTCCGGATAGCCGGACTATCATCATCGGCCGGACTCCAAGACTATGAAGATATAAGATTGAAGACTTCGTCCCGTGTCCGGATGGGACTTTCCTTGGCGTGGAAGGCAAGCTTGGCAATACGGATATGTAGATCTCCTACCATTGTAACCGACTCTGTGTAACCCTAGCCCTCTCCGGTGTCTATATAAATCGGAGGGTTTTAGTCCGTAGGACACAACCATTACAACAATCATACCATAGGCTAGCTTCTAGGGTTTAGCCTCCTTGATCTCGTGGTAGATCCACTCTTGTCCTACCCATATCATCAATATCAATCAAGCAGGAGTAGGGTTTTACCTCCATTGAGAGGGCCCGAACCTGGGTAAAAACATCGTGTCCCTTGTCTCCTGTTAACATCCGCCTAGACGCACAGTTCGGGACCCCCTACCCGAGATCCGCCGGTTTTGACACCGACACCAGGTATAGGGTCGTTCAAACTGGCCCTACTATGCTTAACAAGGTGGTTATGATTACTTATAGATTTTTGTGCCCTGATCGTGTCTATGGAGGGATCACTCCTATAAGAGCCCCTAAGTGTTGATGGATCGAAACTTGTGCGCTTGCCCTTAGGCAAGCTTTTGAGGTTAGTACTCGCCAGGAGCGGGTGCTAACCATTGGTCGGATCAACCGGGCTAAGACCGATGCATGCTACATGCATTCTGTTGAGCCCATGGGTGATCCCCAGTGGGAGACCACTGCCGATGCCGGTGACAATTTTGATGATGGGCACAGTTGGGGCGATGGTGGAGAGCACAGTTGGGAAGCACATAAACAACCGTTTGGCTATGGTGGCAAATATGTACCTAGGCCAAAGTATCAGCAACTAGTGCAAAATGTTGAGGGTGTCGAGATGACACATCAGCAAGCCAACATCACATAGGCTTGCTCTCACACAACCTTCAAGATTTCACTACTCTTTGGCCATCCGCTGGATAACCCGACGTTGCACCTTCCTCCTCTAGTGGACCACCGACAGCTTTTTAGTGGCCCTACTAATAGCACGAACACCGTGGTGGAACGGAGTATACTTTGCTAAGCAAAAGTCTAAGCTAGAGGGAAGCTCATTCCCCTAGTTATCCTTGCATGGATATTTTTATTTGTTTACTTTTATTTTGTCATGTTTACTTTCAGTTTTGCATAATAAAAGTTAGAGAAAACTTTTCACTTTATATATTGGATTTTTCTTCGGTTGTATTTTCTCTTTATGAGCCTATGGATTTGAACGTCGCTAGAAGTTTGGAAATGGGAAGAACGAGATGAGACATGACTTGAGAAATAGCGCTAGAAGGTATAATATATGCATGCTCATTTTTCTTGCAAGTTTAATCAATTTAGCACTTCTATTTGGCTGGCTGCACTTAAGCTTCGTTCCTTGTGTTAGTTGAATATCATTTAGTTCCTATTCCAATTCCAGGTCTTGCTAAGGAAAAACCAGTAAGAAAGAAAAAGTTTTGAAAAGAAACCTGGCGGCTCAGATTTTGAAGATACCTAATGCTTAAGACAGTCAACTCCATAGTACTTAATTCGATTGACTTGATGGTACCTACTGATAGAGTTGTTGAGAGGAATGAAAAAGTGAGGTGATCGAGATTGTGCCAAAAACTTGTTTTGCAATACATGATGCTTCAGCCTCTTGCTGGTTCCATGGCCTTGTCACTATATGTTGCTTTACACGCGAATCGTCACCTCTCTTGAGTTTTATGCTGAGGTCTTTGTTGGCCAATGAACGATCCACTTGAGTTTCGGCTCGGATATCGGCTATAAGTCTGTTAAACATTCATAGTGGCAACACTGCATTGAATATTATTTGACTTTCTCTTGAGAGTGTTGTATGTGGTAAAAGTGGAGTACTAATCCCTGCGCTCGAAAGAGACAACCTTTTGGTATATATAGTATTCAACCTTAAGCCATAGTGAAAAGCCAACATTTGCATGTATCATTTGTTTGGCATAATCCCATCACCAAAGATGGAAGTTCTGACAGGTAATGATCAAAGGAAATACTTGAGAGATTAGGCGGTACTAGTGGGTGTTAATGAGATCCTTGAGTGTTATGTTTTCTTCTACCCAAAACCCCTTAGTTATGTTTATGTTTGAAAATCTCAAATGCAAAATCGATTATCTTGAGAGAATTTTTCTTGGCTTGCTTTGCACCTATTTAACTATCAAGGTTTAACTTCTGAACTAGAACTAGTGCTATGAAACTATCCGTGGCTCGGCTACAAGTTTAAGTGGAAGAATGCAAGTATTCTCTTAATTAAAATTGCAGGATTTGTGAGAATTCAAGATTTAAAAGGTTCAGTTCATTTTGGCCCTGTTACCGGACTGACGATCCTGTTAGAAAACATTTGATTCAAGGTTCTGCCCATACCTTCTCTTGGAGGGTAGTGGGTCACATTTAGGTTCTCTAGTTTGCCCCTAATTAGTGCAAGCATCAGTTCCGAGGACCATCTATATCCAGTGTCGGGGCGATTTGGGGATCAATGTGAAGAGGAGAGAAAGGGAGAAACTGGAATGGGACATGACACTCTACTCCGAAGAGCTTTAGGCCCTCCAGCAGGAATTTCCTCCCGCCTACTCTGGCGGCCGGTGACTTTCCTTTCTCCAGCGTGGAGATGACTTGGAGAATGGCAGGGTGAGAAGAGGTCGACGGTGGAGAATCCTAAGAGGGTAGTGTCCCAACATGCTCTACTCAATTGAGCTTATTCTAGGAGTCGGCAACTACTCTGCATGATAGTGGTATTTCTGTGCTATTGCAGTTTGACTTTAGGGTTGAGAGGATGCGTCCCTATTAGACCGTGTAGGTTCTCAAGGCCAGCCAGTTACTCTATTGGTAACGATTTTCAGGTGAGTTCCATCAGGGCAACGGTTGATCCCGGACTAGTTGAATCTTGGGTAAGAATGGATATGTTACATTTTCACGAGCCGGTAACCACTTTACTCAATTGCCAATCTCCCGTTTCCATAGGAATATTATTCCCCCCTAGAGTAGATGCATTTGTTCACGGGAGGTAGGCTAGCCGTTCCTTAGGAAAGTTTAGCCTATTAGTGCTTGTGCTTTTCATGGGAAAACAACACCTTTTTTAGGGAAAACACAACACCTGCCTAGACCAAAGCTGACGAGGTCGGTTGTGGGCCGCGTGCCGAGCTATGAGCATGCATCCTCGGTCTGTCATGGGCCTGGCCTGACATGTATAAATGGGTTGTGTCCCGCGCGCCTTAGGCCATGCCATGCCTATGTTGTGAGGCATGTCGGGCATGCAGGGTCTTTATATATATAGGCCAAGAAACAGTTCAAAAAGCTAAAAAAAATAGCCCATCAGATGAAAAGCACGCGACCCACACATGCCAAACGTGCCATAGACAGGCCGAGATCACTAATTAAGTACTCTTTGAAAAGGTCGCACCCAACTCCCTAGGTTGTGACAAGTGGCGCATATGAGTTTTTCCTTTTTTTTCATAGATCCGTTTACAAAATGTTTTATCTCTTAAACCGTGCTTCCAAATCTTTAACTGCTTCAACATTGGATTCCTCGTGTCGAGATCTTCAAACTAGATCCCATATTGTTAGGTTTTGACGAACTTTTTTTCCATGAAAAAATGGATAAAAAACCACACTGAGAGTACGTTCTCTTCCCTTTTTGAAAGCCTTTTCCGAGGGGCACAATTGTGCCTCTCGTGGGAGCAAAACCGTGCCTCTCACGGAAGGAAAAAATGTGTTTTTTTATTGGAAATGTAGCATGCAATTTCAAAAATTTCCTACGTTCATGCAAGATCTATCTAGGAGATGCATAGCAACTAGAGGGAGAGAGTGCGTCTACATACCCTTGTAGACCGAAAGTGGAAGCGTTTGACAACAGGTTGATGTAGTTGAACTTCTTCCAGCTTCGACCGATCAAGTACCGAATGTACTGAAGGAAATATGCCCTAGAGGCAATAATAAAGTTGTTATTTATTTCCTTATTTCATGATAAATGTTTATTATTCATGCTAGAATTGTATTAACCAGAAACTTAGTACATGTGTGAATACATAGACAAAACATATTGTCCCTAGTATGCCTCTACTTGACTAGCTCGTTAATCAAAGATAGTTATGTTTCCTAACCATAGACATGTGTTGTCATTTGATGAACATGATCACATCATTAGGAGAATGATGTGATGGACATGAACCATCCATTAGCTTAGCATTATGATCGTTACAGTTTCATTGCTACTGCTCTCTTCATGACTTATACATGTTCCTCAAACTATGAGATTATGCAACTCCCGAATAACGGAGGACACTTTGTGTGCTACCAAATGTGACAACATAAATGGGTGATTATAAAGGTGCTCTACAGGTGTCTCCGAAGGTGTTTGTTGGGTTGGCATAGATCGAGATTAGGATTTGTCACTCCGTGTTTCGGAGAGGTATCTCTCGGCCATCTCGGTAATGCTCATCACTATAAGCCTTGCAATCATTGTGACTAATGAGTTAGTTGCGGGATGAAGTATTACGGAACGAGTAAAGAGACTTTCCGGTAACGAGATTGAACTAGGTATGATGATACCGACAATTAAATCTCGGGCAAGTAACACACCGATGACAAAGGGAACAATGTAAGTTGTTATGCGGTTTGACCGATAAAGATCTTTGTAGAATATGTAGGAGCCAATATGAGCATCCAGGTTCCGCTATTGGTTATTGACCGGGGATGTGTCTCGGCCATGTCTACATAGTTCTCGAACCCGTAGGGTCCGCATGCTTAACGTTCGATGACGATTAGTATTATGAGTTATGTGTTTTAATGACCGAAGTTTGTTCGGATTCCTGGAAGAGATCACGGACATGACGGGGAGTCTCAAAATTGTCAATACATAAAGATTGATATATTGGACGGCTATATTCGGACACCGGAAGTGTTCCGGAGAAGTTTCGGATAAAACCGGAGTGCCGGAGGGTTATCGGAACCCCCGGGGGAACTAATGGGCCTCGATGGGCCTTAGTGGAGAGAGAGAGGGGAGTTCAGGGCAAGCCGCACGCCCCCTCCCCCTTGGGTCCGAATTGGACTAGGAGGGAGGCGACGGCCCTCTTTCCTTCTCCCTCTCCCTCTCCTTCCTTCCCCTCTCTCCCTCTTGGTGGAAACCTACTAGGACCTGGAGTCCTAGTAGGATTCCCCTCTTGGGGGTGCACCTAGGAGGGCCGGCCGGCTTCCCCTTGCTCCTTTATATACGGGGGCAGGGGGCACCCTAGAACGCACAAGTTGATCTTTTAGCCGTGTGCGGTGCCCCCCTCCACAGTTACACACCTCGGTCATATCGTCGTAGTGCTTAGGCGAAGCCCTACACCGTTAACTTCATCATCACCTTCACCACGCTGTTGTGCTGACTAAACTGTCCCTCGGCCTCAACTGGATCAAGAGTACTAGGGACGTCAAAGAGCTTAATGTGTGCTGAACGCGAGGTGCCGTACGTTCGGTGCTTGGATTGGTTGGATCGCAAAGACGTCCGACTACATCAACCGCGTTAACTAAATGCTTCCGCTTTCGGTCTATTAGGGTACGTGGACACACTCTCCCCTCTCATTGCTATGCATCACCTAGATAGATCTTGCGTGATCGTAGGATTTTTTTTGAAATTACCGCGTTCCCCAACAGTGGCATTTGAGCCAGGTCTATGCGTAGATGTTATATATATATGCACGAGTAGAACACAAAGAGTTGTGGGTGATAATAGTCATACTGCTTACCACCAACATCTTACTTTGATTCGGCGGTATTGTTGGATGAAGCAGCCCAGACCAACATTACATGACCGCATTCATGAGACTGGTTCTACCGACGTGCTTTTGCACAAAGGTGGCTGGCGGGTGTATGTTTCTCCAACTTTAGTTGAATCGAGTTTGATTACGGACGGTCCTTGTTGAAGGTTAAAACAACACACCTGACGAAAAATCCTTGTGGTTTTGATGCGTTGGTAAGAACGGTTCTTGCTAGAAGCCCATAGCAGCCACGTAAAACTTGCAACAACAAAGTAGAGGACGTCTAAGTTGTTTTTGCAGGGCCTGTTGTGATGTGATATGGTCAAGGCATGATGTGATATAAATTGTTGTATGAGATGATTATGTTTTGTAACAAAGTTATCGGCAACTGGCAGGAGCCATATGGTTGTCGCTTTACTGTATGCAATGCAATCGCCATGTAATTGTTTTACTTTATCACTAAGCAGTAACGATAGTCGTAGTAACAATAGTTGGCGAGATGACAATGATGCTAGGATGGAGATCAAGGTGTCGCGTCGGTGACGATGGAGATCATGATGATGCTTCGGTGATGGAGATGATGAGCACAAGATGATGATGGCCATATCATGTCACATATTTTGATTGTACGTGATGTTTATCTTTTATGTATCTTATTTTGCTTAGTACGGCGGTAGCACTATAAGATGATCCCTTACTAAATTTCAAGGTATGAGTGTTCTCCCTGAGTATGCACCATTGCTACAGTTCGTCGTGCTGAGACACCACGTGATGATCGGGTGTGATAAGCTCTACGTTCACATAAAACGGGTGCAAGCCAGTTTTGCACACGCAGAATACTCGGGTTAAACTTGACGAGCCTAGCATATGCAGATATGGCCTCGGAACACTGAGACCGAAAGGTCAAACGTGAATCATATAGTAGATATGATCAACATAGTGATGTTCACCATTGAAAACTACTCCATCTCACGTGATGATCGGACATGGTTTAGTTGATTTGGATCACGTGATCATTTAGATGACTAGAGGGATGTCTATCTAAGTGGGAGTTCTTAAGTAATATGATTAATTGAACTTTAATTTATCATGAACTTAGTGCTGATAGTTATTTTGCATGTCTATGTGATTGTAGATCAATGGCCTGTGCTACCGTTCCTTTGAATTTTAATGCGTTCCTAGAGAAAGCTAAGTTGAAAGATGATGGCAGCAACTACACGGACTGGGTCCATAACTTGAGGATTATCCTCATTGCTGCACAGAAGAATTATGTCCTGAAAGCACCGCTGGGTGCCAGGCCTGCTGCAGATCCTACTGATGACGTTAAGAATGTCTGGCAGAGCAAAGCTGATGACTACTCGATATTTCAGTGTGCCATGCTTTACGGCTTAGAATCAGGACTTCAAAGACGTTTTGAACATCATGAAGCATATGAGATGTTCGAAGAGTTGAAGTAAATATTTCAAGCAAATGCCCGAGTTGAGAGATATGAAGTCTCCAACAAGTTCTATAGCTGCAAAATGGAGGAGAATAGTTCTGTCAGTGAACACATACTCAGAATGTCTGGGTACCATAACCACTTGACTCAACTAGGAGTTAATCTTCCTGATGATAGTGTCATTGACAGAGTTCTTCAATCACTTTCACCAAGCTATAAAGGCTTCGTGATGAACTATAATATGCAAGGGATGAACAAGACTATTCTCGAGCTCTTCGCGATGCTAAAAGCTTCGGAGGTAGAAATCAAGAAGGAGCATCAAGTGTTGATGGTCAACAAGACCACTAGTTTCAAGAAAAAGGGCAAAGGGAAGAAGGGGAACTTCAAGAAGAACGGCAAGAAAGTTGCTGCTCAGGAGAAGAAACCCAAGTCTGGACCTAAGCCTGAAACTGAGTGCTTCTACTTCAAAGGGACTGTTCACTGGAAGCGGAACTACCCCAAGTATTTGGTGGATAAGAAGGATGGCAAAGTAAAAGGTATGTTTGATATACATGTTATTGATGTGTACCTTACTAATGCTCGTAGTAGCGCCTGGGTATTTGATACTGGTTCTGTTGCTCATATTTGCAACTCGAAACAGGGGCTACGGATTAAACGAAGATTGGCTAAGGACGAGGTGACGATGCGCGTGGGAAATGGTTCCAAGGTCGATATGATCGCCGTCTGCACGCTACCTCTACATCTACCATCGGGATTAGTTTTAGACCTGAATAATTGTTATTTCGTGCCAGCGTTGAGCATGAACATTATATCTAGATCTTGTTTGATGTGAGACGGTTATTGTAAGTGCATCTAGTTCCCCTTAGTGATTTTGGTGTATTGAAGACTTATAGGTTAAGGGACTGATGCGTTTGTGAGTGTACACAGGTCTATAAGTCTATGAGGAGTTTGATATTTACAGAGAAAGTCGACCCCTAAAAATGAAGTTCTTCAACTGAAGACTTTGGATTTCTGAAGACTTTCTGAAGACTTTGAAAGTGAAGAAATTGGTGTGACCTTGAAGACTTGGTAATCATTCGAGGAACATGAAGCGTGAAGACTTTTGTTTTCGTAGTTTCATTTTCTCTTTCTTGAGTCATAGGAAACACCGTACTGTTAAAGGGGGTCGAGGAAATACTAAGGAAAAATTTCCATGTGATGCTCAACTCAAAATCCTACACCTACCAATCCCTTCGAGTGAAGCCATTGAAATCTCATACGCTTCACCATATTCTTCAAAGGATGAGAAGAAGTTCTTCTGGTCTCTGAGGAATTTGTTCTGACTGAGGAGTTAGGAATTCACCAATGCGAATTGCCTACACAGTGAGGAACATGATAGCCCTGAGGAATTTGAGAGTCGAAATTCCGGCTGTTGCTGTGCTATGCGCCAGCTGTCCCAAAATATCTACCCACCTAACGATAATATCAGACAAGGGCATTTATGTCTTATCATGTCGGGTTGCTCCCTAGGCTATAAATAGCCTCCCCACTACTAGGGAAAAGGCTAGCAGCAGCGCGGGTTTTAGATGTATCAGTAGCGCGGGTACCCACGCTACTAATAAGGCGCTACAGCTAACTCATAACAAGAGGCAGCGTGCGCACAGCGCCATCGCTACACAAGTGTAGCAAAGCAGCGCTGTTAGAGGAAGCTCGCTATCGCTTAGTAGCGCTTAGCGCTTTGGCTGGACGCAATCTGCTATTGAGGCGCTGCCGCTAACTTTTATACACTCGCCATCGCTAATTTAAGTAGTTTTTTGGCATATTTGTTTTGTATTTGAACCGGCTTTGTAGAAGAATCTTTAGCACATAGAAATGTCATCATGATACACATACAAATGCTCATGAGACCACAAATGTAATCATAGCATGTACATACAAATAGTCTCATCATAATCATCATCCAACACAAAGTGATATCTTGTCATCATCTCGAAAATAGCAATACATGCAAGTCTCGAATACTTGCAACTACAACAACGCCATCCATCTAAACAAAGGTATATGCAAGAAGTGCTATCACTATGAGTGAGAGCGAACTATGCAAAGACATGAGGTGGCGGTTACGAGTCCTCTCTCGCGCTTAGCGTGAACTTCAAGTAACTAGCTTCTCCTTCTTGTCTGCTTTTGAAGTTTTATGGCTGGCGCCTGTGAACCCATTCACTTGCGCCGACACTCATGCCACTCGTTGTACACCCCCGAACCTTCCCTTTGTACACGACATAGCATTTCCATCTCGCCATCAAGAAACTAGGTACCGTTAGAGATGCATGTTCATGAAGAGGATGTACAATCATATATATGCAACAAAATATACTAGAGCAACACCAAAAAAGAAAGGTTAGCAACTAGATGCAACATATACAGTACGCAAATTAATTAACTAGAGGTACGCAGGTCATCGTACGCAAACTAACAAAGTAGCGTTACGCAAGTTCGGCAGGGACCGTGGACATCACAAAGTTTCATCGCTACAATAAGTATACAAGTTCAACCGACACATATCATCATCATCGGCATCATAAATCGGTAGAAGTTCCATCCTTCCATATCATGAGGACGAACCCTAGCTTCTTGAACGGCGTGAGGTCTAGACGTTGCATGCCTATGCGAGTTCGGACGTCAGTTCGCAATATAGGGCCGTGGTGGAACATCCCCTTCTCATCAATGACTTCTTTCATGATGATCGTCGCAATGTCGCTTTGGATGCGAAAGAAGTCATCTCTAAGTTTATAATTCGCTTCTCCATGAGATTCTAGCCACTTGTGGATATGATCATCATTTCTGCTGTTAATGCGAAGCTTTTGGTGATCCGTGTTGAACTGAATCATGAGATGGACGATGTAGAATCCATCCTTCTTGCTTGGTTTTGGGACATGGATGCAGGAGAAGTTAGTTTTATGCGCGAAACCCATCTTCTTGTTCCTTTGTTTCTTGATATGCACGTGGCCACCTCTAAAGCTGAAGCCTTGGAGAGCATCATCTAGAATATTCATTATGTGGGTGTAGTCCTTTTTCTCGTAGTCTCTGGAAGGGTCAAAATACACGGCATGGGAGACTTGCAGGTAAAGAACGATAAGGACGGCGCGCCCGTTGCTGCAAGGAAAATACACCTAAAATTATTCCCCATATGAGAGAGAAGGAATGTTTGAAATGTACGAAAGGGTTGTCCAAAACTGACTTACTTTGGATGATAAGGCACGAGGACAATTTCCCGGTCCTTATTCTGTACCATGAAGTTTTGGAGGTACTCCCTAGCAGTTTCACGCTCAAAGTCGCCGAGACTCAAGAAAGACTCGTGCATGTAGTACGGATCCGCCACACAGATTTGCGAGACTTCTTCACTCTTCATGACGGAGCTCATATAGCGCAAAAAGGCGGACGATAGTAAAATCAAGCCGCTTTGTTAGAAACATCTCAAAGATATGGTCAAACCGCAGAAGAACACCTCCATGGGCCGTGTGTCGACGTAGCACTTCCCTCGTGCACACGAGCCGCAGATGTCGGATATCCCGGATCCTTTGAGGCTAGTAGGCTTTTCTCACCGACAACACATGGTCGCAGTCCTCGAGATCCTCGATAGTGCCTCCAGCGGTTTCGGCGGTAGCATCGGCTCGCCTGTGAGATGGAACATGACCGCACCTTTCACGGGTACACGCCTTCGTAATGCATCGCCTAGCTGCTGTGTGTGCTCGCTTGTTTGGAGGCGCTTATCTTCCCGATCTCTTCCTCTCCTTTTCTTGGGCACACCTTCCGCACCCTTCCTTAACCCCTGCCCAAGTGTTCCCGGGCTAAGCATCAGACGACCTCGCGCCTCGCTAGTTGAGCATGTGTTGAGGCGGCATCTTCAAAGCGTGTCTGTGAGGATTTCATGAAGAGAGACTTTTGCAATCCATGGTACGACCCTGCCCGGCATATCATCCATATCCTCATTAGCAAGTCGATAGCCCGATTCATTCATATGGTTGACTCATCATATCGATGTCACACCATACACGCTTGTATTGAGGTAATCCATAGGGTCGACCTCCGCCTCATCATCCATTCTCTCGCTCTACAGAGAAATTACATCACCAAGATTATTGCACCCCTTCATCATGTCGTCCGCCGCTCTCACCCGGCACTACAGAGGTGGTAATTGCGAGGCGGGTGGTGGTCTCCGCACATGCTTGTTGATGTGGTAGTTATTGGTGTGCTCTCGGCGGCTCCGCATTTAATAAGATTCTTCGCCATAGCAGCACCCAACCCTTGCAGCTTCCAATCCGCGCGGGGTCTCGTTGTTCTGCTCCCACATGTGTCTTCGAGGAGGCAACCGTGTGCCCGATTTCACACCGGTCAAGCTAACCTCAAGTGCCCAGCGGGATCGGCTGGTTGTGGAACGTCGCTGAGAGGGGTCCATTATCATCCCTTTCCCACGCCCACCTTCCGCCTTTGATCAAGTAGAGTATGGTGCATGGGTTTCTTTCGCCGCAAACACATATGTCGTGGCGAAAACAACCGAAAGGCAACAAAATGGAATATTATCTATATACATATATGTTGGTGCGACATGTAATTACCGTGGACGGCATCGAGCTCAGCTAAAGACGAAGGCCCACCTAGCGCGCTCGAGACCGAGGACGGGCTGCTATGAGCGGAGCGGCCGCGAGAGGAGGCCCGTTGCTTGAGCAAGTGATGGTGCGATGGTGTTGTTGTTCATGGAGTTGCTTTCGCGATGAAACGGGCATCGGGAAATCATGTACCGCCTTGTCTCGATTTTCCTTCGCCCGCTTGATGATAATCGAACCAAGTTAGTAGCAAAATCATTTCGCAGTGCGATACCTGCATTGACCGCTCAGTAGCAACTCATATTTGTCCTCGGCTGCTTTTTTCGCATCCTCACCTGCTTTTTTCTCGACCGCAAGCTTCACCTTTGCGCCGATGTCCGCCGACTAAACTTCTTTTCGCTTCTTGGCCTCCGGCCGTCGTTGTAAAACACCTTCCACGTGGCGCCGCCTCCAGCCGTGCACACGACCATATTGCGGCCGTTGGTCCAACGGGAGTCCCTTAAGTTCGTTCAAGGCCCGGTTGAGAGGGGTGTCCCACTTGGGCCTCATCGGAGAAGTAGGGCTTT